>JALAZF010000123.1:6207500-6832500 GCA_022829125.1 Lathyrus tuberosus | reverse complement strand
TAATTATAATCTCAATTTGGGCCTACTAATTAACACCTCACCGATTACTACCACCAACGCAACGACTAAGCCAACTTAAATAAAATACTCTTATAATTCCAAAATATTAATTCTAATATTATTTCTCTCGACTAAATCGACTAATTACCGACTATTAAATAAATCGCCCAAACCACCAAATCAACATATTCAACCATAACGGAAAATATTCAATATTATTTCCACAACTTAAATCAACTTATTAATTCAATTCAACTCGAACCAACTTAGAAACATTAACATAATATTCCGATATTCCGGAATCAATTTAAATCGACACAAATACTCAAATCAACGCGAATCAACACACCATACTACAATTATATTTAATTAAATACTTAATTAAATAAACGGGCGTTACAACTCTCCCCCACTTAGAACATTTTCGTCCTCGAAAATTCGTCCGATACAACTACTCCAACTATGTGATTCCATCCGACTAATCAACTCTCATCTCCGAAGGCAACCTACGTATAATACAAACAATTCATAACATCAACGGCGAAAACAACCCGAATACTACTCATGCGACACACTTGACAACTTAACATCACAACATAAAGAGTAACCAACTTAAGAATTCGCCGGTTTAAGAACTAGAACGCAACAACATACGAACACACAACTTAAACACGACATCAACGCAACCAACTACCAACATCGTTGTTGCTCACGCATGAACAACTGTACAACACCACGCGTTCGCCGCGCACTCTGATTACTTGCAAAGTATCAACTCTACCCATTTAATTCCCAACTTCTTAATCGCCAAAACCGACATAACAAAAGACTTTCGACTTAACTCTTCGGAAATTCCATCCCAACAAGTATTCTACACTTTTGTAGTTACCAAATACTTCGAACTTAGATCCGTAGGATAACACCTCTGACATTCAACACCATTACAACGACGACTACTTCCAAATCTTGGATAATATATACATGTACTTCCACGAATTTACCGATTTTCATCAAACAGAAACTACAACTTTACCATCTCCTATTTACACGTTCCTCGAAAATCATCTTAAACACGCAACATCATTACAACAACATAGGGTACCTGTGTACAATTAACTTCAACCAGATAAATCATCTTTTCCTTTCCAACTAATCCAACAAACCAAATTATCGACTTTTACTCATACCGACACAATTCTTCATAAATTCTTATCCGAATTAACACAACCAAGTAACTCATCTTTACCAACCAAAAGTTCCACTTTTACAATTCAACTTATAACTTCACTTCTTTTTCTACTTGCAACTCGATTCTCAAATTACCCAGAACTCAACTGCGAATTTCCATACTACTCGTCAATTAAATCGCAACCTCATGCCATTATCCTTAAATTCAACTAATATGCTCATATATGAATCTACATCGACAAAATAAACAATCCACAAGCATTTGGCTTGACTTCAACCAATTCAAATACGTACTATACTAGTTGGCACGACACATCTATCCATCAATTATGATTCCGTCTACTATCAACAAGAGGTTAAGGGTGATCAGTTCCTCAATTTGTCAATAGACAGCCGGCAACCATAACAGTGGCATAAATCATCATTACCCAACACAATAGCGTACTACAACTTGTGCCCAAAGTCCGTAAGCACAATGCTCCGCCAACTCTCTGAGGCTTATCAACGTCTTCTTAGTTTCCTTAATTTCAACTTCGTCAATTATACCAAAACGTCCAAAATCCAATACGTAATCTCTTATACATGCTTGTAGCACAACACAATTATTAAATATCTTCCCAACACCGGAATCGCTACTACTTCAAGTACTATCCAACTCGGCTCGCTCCAATTACAACTCTTATCCAAGTTAAAATTTTTAACGTTGCAAATCAACCATCCGTCTTTTTCTCAACATTACTATCACATGACATCATCACTTATTTCTCCTTATTCAACATAAATCGCATCTCGATGCTTTCTCAGATACCATCACATCCTTATAATTACCAACATATTATTCTTATCAAAATTTCACACTCGGCTTCATCTTTCCAAATTTTTCAGCAATAGTCGCTCCACTTCGACCACATATATCTTTTCCAGAACAGACCTCCCAAACATAAAATTATATTCCAAAATGAAGAGAATTTCGTGCAGATTCCAGAACTTCAAGAATCGCTTGAATCCGAGTTACAAGTAAAAAGTTATCATCCTTACAACGAGACTGGTTCAGAATTTCCATATGCAGAATTTTCCAAAAATCAGCATCAGACCCAAATATTAAAACACACTTTTCTCCCTCTTCACAAACTCCCTGAATACAAATCGTATATGCAAACTATAGGGAATTTCGTAAGCTTTCCAAAAAGTCCAGAACCGCTTCAATCGGAATCACGAGTAAAAAGTTATGCCTCTATTACCGACAGCTGCTCCAAAGTTGCAAAAATCAGAATTTGAGATTGATGAACATAAGTTCCATCTCTCTCCCGCTTGCTCCAAAATCTACCAACAATCCTTTCTTTTCATCCAACTCTAAAATTACTCTACTTTAATCCGACTATACTCAAGGCATATTAAACTACCGACTTGATCCATCAACTTATCATTTCCATTGGAATACTTCCTTATTCTCAATCAATTCCTCATCCATATTCCACACACTTCTCAAACTCGACCGATACGAATTCATGAGTCTAAACTCTCGCCGGTCCGCACAATATCGCTTCAACAACATTTGCACTCTTGCAATTAACATCACCTTGAACCAACTTCTACATACCAACAACACGTCCGGGAGACAAGCTTCTCCCCCACTTAATCCAAACCAACACCTGCAGACAACGACCAGAAACTAACAAACAAGCACCGACAGTGTTTCTCACACATGTCGAGTACTAAGGAATAAACGACATTAGACAACATTGGTCGGACGGACCGAGCTGCTCTGATACCAATAATGTAACACCCCATTTCTACCCGGCAATTATATTGAAAATCAGAGTAGTAAAATTCAATCAACAAGTACACAAATAGGATGCCACATTTTTACAACTTTAAAAACTTATTCATTAAATCAAATAGTACATTGATACATAACACTTTCGGTTCGGATGAAACTATAACAACAACTTTTACAACCACGCAGCGGATTCTCAAACATTCAACTTTTACATGATATAACATTTGTTCAACTTAAACAACTTAGTAACAACATATTTTCATGGAAACAATTTAAAACAACTTTAAAATAAGCCACAAAGTATTCTTCGACAATTCTACTTAAAAATTCAGCATGTAAACAAATAAGCAAATAAGACATGCGTCATTCCCCCGAGTGCTACGTATCAGGGCGACATCACCGACTCAACTAATGAAGATGAACAACCTTCATCTCTGCTAACCTGCACGTTACCAATATAGGGGTAACATTCAAACAGAAGGGGTGAGATATCGAACAATATAAACAAGAGTATGATAATTAATACGTTAGATAGAATCATATAATTTCACTACTATCCAACAACAACAACAACTTAACAATCACCCACAATTTATCAACATACTTTATCGACTTATTACACATATCAACATTTACGACATAATCACTAAAATCAACCTAATCAACATAACCAACTTCAACTCTAAAATCGACGTAAACACCTTCATCAACTTCAACAATTATACCCAACATATTCAACTTCTTCAACATCAACATAATCGACTTCATCAACTTAAACAACGCAAACAACTTTATCAACTTAAGCAACATGAACAACTTTATCAACTTGGACAACATAAACAACTTACTCAACTTCAACAAACACAATCAACACAAACAACATAAATAATGCGACACAGGATGCGACTCGACTATGCATATGCATGTGGTACCATCGGAGTAAAACTCCCAACTTAAACATACGCCAGGTTATCGAGGCATTTTCAACTTAAACAGGTGCCATCAAGGGCCAACTTAATAAATGCCATCAAGGCCAACTTAAACAATGCAATGTATGCGACATATGAACGACATACAATTAACAACATCAACACAACAAATACAACTCAGCACAACATAAACAACTTTCAATTTTCTGCTATAATTGAACCAGATACAGACCTCAAAACCATTTTTCCTAGAAAGAACATCTCGTTAGCTTTCCAACGCTTCGAACGGGGGTCAAAACCGACTTACGGATCAAAAGATATGAATTTTCAAAACTTTCCGAAACCAGAATTTTTCTGCATAGCAGCCCTACGGGATTTTGCATTTTCGTCCAAAAATCCGACCGATTCAATTATTTTCTTCGAAACAAACACATACTCATTCATACCAAACATATAGTAGTGATTTGGAACCGTCAAACGTGAATTCTACGACTTTCGATTTCAATCCGAATCTTAAACCCTCAAAACTCCAAAAATGCAAAAACTTACAAAATCAACCAAATTCGATAAAACAAGCATACTCGATCACGGCCTAACATTACTCGACACAACTACGCAATCTATTCCGACTTTTGTCCGTGAAAACATCGATTTCTATTCATTCCTACCATTTCAACCTAAAATGAAAACTAGGAGAAAATCACCAAAATTCATCCATATAGTTCAACGCGTAAAACCAACACAATTCGTTATAAAATCAACACAGTAGAAAATTACACAATCCCAATCCCAAGTATTAATCATCTTATTCCCGGTTATAAAATTCGAACCCCTCCCTTACCTTAATTGATGGCCGCTCGAATCTCCGACCGACTTTTCTGACTTGGCTTTCCGACGGCAACTTCTCGTATCCCTCTTTCTCCAACTTTTCCTCGTTCTCAACTTCTCACGTTCTCCTCTTTCTCTTTACTGATACCCCTAACTTCTTCTCCTTATTTTTCTCTAACTTCCTTTACTGCCTCCTCCCCTTTTCTTTTTATTATAATTATTATTATAATTATACTCTCAATTTGGGCCTACTAATTAACACCTCACCGATTACTACCACCAATGCAACGACTAAGCCCACTTAAATAAAATACTCTTATAATTCCAAAATATTAATTCTAATATTATTTCTCTCGACTAAATCGACTAATTACCGACTATTAAATAAATCGTCCAAACCACCAAATCAACATATTCAACCATAACGGAAAATATTCAATATTATTCTACAACTTAAATCAACTTATTAATTCAATTCAACTCGAACCAACTTAGAAACATCAACATAATATTCCGATATTCCGGAATCAATTTAAATCGACACAAATACTCAAATCAACGCGAATCAACACAACATACTACAATTGTATTTAATTAAATACTTAATTAAATAAACGGACGTTACAACCACGTCTAGCACTAGGTAAAGCCCTGTTGGTCAATCTTAAATACAAACAAAACTAGATCCCCCGTAGGATTCCAGATACAGTCTTCCCTCCTCTTGGGGTTAAACAATATGGAACAAAGAGAAAGGCAGTATTCTCGGTGAACCCTTTCTCAGACTGTCACCGTTACAAATTGTCAAAGAAACTCTAACTCCCCAGAGATGATCATTTCTCCGTGAATGGCATCTCTTGAGTTTCTTCCAAATCCTGGAACTTTCCTGGCTTGATCTATTCTCGGTGAATAGCATGTCTTGAACTTCTCTTGGTTTGGGGACCCACAGGCTTCCTAAAAGCATCCCTGCCTCCTCTTAGGCGTTGTACAAGGACCCTTCGGCTTCTTAAAAGTTCTCATGCCTTCTCTTGGGCTTAATACAAGGACCCTGATGACCTCTTAAAGGTATAAGACAAAACTTAGTCATCCTTTGCTAGAGCAGTCTTTCCAGCATCAAAACTCCGGCCGTTATAGGGTTGATACTCATCCCTTAATGCCCGCGCCTCCTCTTGGGCATTGTACAAAAGATAAAACTCTAGGCTTGGACAGACTAAGACCCTTGAGTCTCAAAGACATTCTCAAGTTCCTTTCCAACATAGGAAGAAACCTCGGTCTCTCTTGTGAGAGTTCCCCACACTTAGACCCGCTTCAGGATCTTCAGAATCCACAGCGGTAAGGCAGCCTCCTCTTGGGCTTTGTACAAATGATTCTTCCTAGCAGAGCTAACCTTTTCAGACTCTTTTATCCTCCATCTCAGGCTTCGTACGAGATAGAAAAACACTCTCTTGTTGAGTATAAAATACTCTCTTGTTGAGTCAACCTCCTTTTAGCCTCCATCTCGGGCTTCGTACGAGATAGAAAAACACTCTCTTGTTGAGTATAAAAGACTCTCTTGTTGAGTCAATCTCCTTTTAGCCTCCATCTAGGGCTTCGTACGAGATAGAAAAACACTCTCTTGTTGAGTATAAAAGACTCTCTTATTGAGTCAACCACTTTTAGCCTCCGTCTTGGGCTTCATACAAGGCAGATATAAAACACTCTCTTGTTGAGTATAAAAGACTCTCTTGTTGAGTCAACCACTTCTAGCCTCCGTCTTGGGCTTTGTACAAGACATCTAAATCACTCTCTTGTTGAGTATAAAAGACTCTCTTGTTGAGGCAATCTCCTTTGAGCCTCAATCTCAGGCTTCGTACAAGACAGAAAATCACTCTCTTGTTGAGTATAAAAGACTCTCTAGTTGAGTCAAACAACCTTCAGACTCTCTTGTTGAGTCAATCACCTGTTCAAGACTCTCTTGTTGAGTCAACCCCTTTTTTAGCTTCCGTCTTGGGCTTTATACAGGACAGATAAAAGTACTATTTTGTTGAGTCAAACCATTTCAGCCTCCACCTCGGGCTTTATACAAGATACATTTTCCCCAACAGAGTCAAAACCCCTTTTAGCCTCAATCTTGGGCTTTGTACCAGACAGAAAGAACATTTTCCCCGGAAAAGTCAAACTTTCCGCCTCCTCTTAGGCTTTGTATAAAGAAAACCCCGGTTGAGTCAAATTAACCTTTTAGCATCAAAGTGAAGGTGCGAGAAAGACATAAGAAAGGGGGATTTGAATTGTGAATTTACTCTTCTAAATACTTTTCTCATCTTGTTAAAGAGACGCTCAAGAACCTTCAATGTTTGTTGAGAGATTCTGATCTCTTAACTATGGAGCATGAGAACCATATAGGTTCTAATCATAAGATACGATACTCTGAACTTGCAGTGCAGAAGCTTATCAAAGATAGGCTGCAAGGTTCTGACTTTGCTTAATATAAGGTTCTGATATTTAATGCAGAAACATAAATAGAGATACTAAGCAAGAGAGTAAAGGACACACGATATATCCTGGTTCACCACGCGGGCTAATCCAGTCCACCCTCCTCAGGTGATTTCGCTTTGAACACAAGGTCTTAATCCACTATAACCAAATCACGATTACACTTGCACAGGCCACACCGGTGACTAACAACTTGCACAGCCGCACTGTGACTAACAACCCAAAGAACCGTTCAAGGATCCAACAAGATATAACGTTCATTGACCGAGCAGACCCACTGCTGGGATTTCACAGATAGCCGTTCAGGGATTCATCACAATGAATATAACGCTACTGACCATATTTCAGGATTTTCCACAATGACACCCAGCCATTGTCATCTCAAGTATCTGATAACCACGTGATCTACTCAAGGGCCTCAACTCACAGCTGAACCGTTCAGGGACCATTCTGGATATAACATTCACTAGAGGAGTCTCAATTCATTTAATTGAATTGGCAAACTGGAGATTAAAAATTGTGCTTCTTAATAAGCAAGTTTCTCCTAAGTTTAAGTACAAAGAACACACACTTGTGTTCAAGCAAGATTTGAGCAATAGCTCCTTGCTTTCCTAAGAAACTACAAAGATGTATTTAGATATTAAAATTGTTGACATCTTGTAGATCTTCTTCTTCTTCGTCTTCTTGGTTGAGCAAGCTTTGAGAAGCAACTCCTTGCTTCAGATCTTCATTGTAGTCCTGATGAGAAGGTAGGTTGATGACTTGACAGATCTTCAATGTTGTTTTCTTCATTAACAACTTCTGTTCTTAATTGTTGTTGTTGTGTTGAATTGTCTTCTTGAGTTTCAACAACAATTGCCATTAGTGAATTAATGATAGCTTTTGAATATTCTGAGTGTTAAAACGAGAACTCATTATTGTGGCTATCTTCACAATGACTTGGTCAATTTTGCAGATGAACATTCAGTTCGTGATTCTACAAGTGATCTACACATTAGAAGCAAAAACTCTTTCCATTAAATAGCCAGTAGAAATATAGCCGTTTGAGAAGACTTTTAGCTGTTTGGAAAAGAGACGTTGTGATATAATGAGTTGTACTGACACATCTCCTTATTGTAGAGGGAGAAGTGACCTGACATCTTTTCACTGGCAGTGTGTACATTTAACTCACAACGATAATATTTAGACTTTAAAACTTCAGTGGCTTCTGATGTTAATTTGATGAAGCATGAGTAGAGTCTTCTTAGCAGAATATCTGATGCTTCAAGTCTTTAGTCAATTGAAGAAGTCCATTAGGAATCAGTCTTCAGAACTTCAGCACTTGGTCTTTAAGAACATTATTCTTTTCTGCTTAAAGTCTTCCGAATCTTCAGAACCTGTCTTCAGAACTTGATATTTGAAACCTTGATCTTCAGAACTCATAAGTCTTCAGATTCTTTCTGCACTTGGTCTTCAGCGCCTTCAGCCATCAGGACTTTAAGTCATAGGAGTCTTCTGTACTTTGGTTCTTTAAGAGTGTACTTCTTCAGAAGCTTCGCTATCTTCAGAATCTCAATCACTTTTAGAAAGCATCCAAAAGAGCATTACAACAACAATCTTGGCATCCTTGGATCTGGCTGATCATGACTAGGTAAAGAAGCGTTCTTGCTTCTCGCGACTTTAGTCACACATAGTAACTTCACATATGTATATATTCAATCATAGTACATGTAGCTGGTGCATGTTGGTTCTGATGTCTTTAGTTCTTATGATCTGTACACAACACACGTTAGACCATAAAATGGTTCTTTCACAAATACTTATTGTTATCATCAAAACATAGATTGACTTGTAGAGACAGTTCTTGCTCTCACAATCTCCCCCTTTTTGATGATGACAAAACCAAGTATTTTGATTGAACATTTAATACAAGGCAATCACAAAGCAAAAAAATTCAGAGTTTGGAACAACAGCTCCCCCTGAATGAGTTATCCTCAAAGATTCATCTGAGATCATCTAGGATTTTATGTAATCCAAAGATATAAAGAGTAACAACTTGAGTTGTCAGAACAGGAATAGAAAAGAGTTACTTTCTCTATCTTGTTTTTAGGAAAACGAAGAGTCTTTAGCATCTGGACTAGTTCATTAGAACTTCCATCTTCAGATCTTCAGATCTCGGTTTTCTTTATTGTCGTATCAGAGCTTATTATCTTCAGAGACATCTGAAGCATTTCTACTTTTCAGCAGATTCCATTAAGCATAAGATTAGAACAGTTCTTGACTGATAGTCATAGCCTTGCTATCTATCAGAGACAGACACTTTCTTTAAAGGAAACTCCCCCTGAGTTTCAGACTATATGAAGATTTTTGATTTTATATTTCCATCTTCTGGGTAGTCTCCCGCTAATTACCATAAGTCATATATTGGGATCTTCAGAATCGAGATTCAGAGTTGTAAGATTTTAATCACCAATGTGGAGCATGCCTTTTCAGAGTTTGACATTTGACCATAGGTTCTTATCTTGTTATTGTCACAACTCAGTGGTTTATCAAAGCTTGATTTCTGATCAGATACCAATTTCAGGTTAATTTATGTGATCGATCAACGCTTGATTTTGAATCTGGTACACCTTGTTTTATGCTGATATAAAGTGATGTGCTGACTGAAGACGTTCTTTTGACTTGAAGAATAGTTCCTTGATGTGCAGGGAATGGATACCAATGAAGGAATTTGATAATAATTCAAAGCTTTGTTCTGATTGATGAGTCTAATACTAGTCTTTGTGTACTGAGTCTGATTACCAATTATTGATTTAGTCTGATACCAAATCATTTTCATTTCAAATGGTTCCTGGTAAACATCAGAACGACTTCTTTCTTGGATCTTCAATCCAGATCTTTAGACAGCTCTTGGCTTCTGATTTGCACAGTTCCTCTGAGTAAGCATCTTGAGAATGTGTACTTTGTCTTGCCTGCTTTCAGAGTTTTCTTACTGCTTCTGATTCTTAGACAGCTTCTATCATATGATCGGAGTTCTTCATTCTTAGCAGGTTCCTGTCTTTAGAATGCCTAGTGAACTTGTTTAGAGTTCCTCGGATAACATCAAAAAATAAACGTTAGTAGTAACGCATTTTTATGTGAGTACTTTGTTTGAGTTCTGCATTCTTTCAGATTTCCTTTTCTAAATCAAAATCATTTAATTTCTCCCCCTTTTTGACATCATCAAAAAGTGTCAGGGCATATGAGCAGTTAAGCATATATCTTTCAATCAATCAAGTATATGAATGATACCAATTGAAGGTAATGGATGCCAATTGAAGGTCATGAAACTAGTGTTCAGGTATTTGAAATGCAATTAGGTTCATTTTACTAATTTTTTGTTATGGCATAATTAATCTGAAGGACAATTATAAATAACCAACAAGGAGCTCATTAAAAAGATTAACTGAATTTAAACATAGAAATTCATAGATTGCATTAGAGAAAGACTTAAACAAAAACACATAGATTAAATATAGATTGTATTACGGATGGATTTCATCAAGTCTAGACTAGACGAAAACTGGTTCTTATAAGAGAAAACTTTTAGAGTCACGTATTTTCGTGTTATGAAGGATTGAGATATTCCTCAATAGTTTATCAGTCAAATGGTTGTATGCGTATTTCAAGAGAATTGAATGGCTGAGAAATTTCTAGTAAGAAATAAGGGAGTAGCCTTTTGTGCGCAATTTCCTAGATGGGATAAATTTATGAGTTTCTTTTAATTTAGCCATTATGATTTCTAATACTTATTGAATTATCTAAAAGACTCTATGAGAAAGAGTGAAGGAATTAGGTTCTAAAATTTTCATATGAGACTAATAAAGCATTTTCATTAATTCAAGGGTGATTGTACATTAAACACAAAATATTAAATACTGTAATTTTCAAAACATAGCAACTGCTAGAAGATCATCACAACTTTAATCATCAGAATCCTCAACACTGTCCATATTTTCACAACTTATTTCAACAGGAGAAGTACCAGGTTCAAGCCTGACAATTAAATCCCATGCCTTTTCTTGTAGAAGTATTTCCGATATTATTTTTCCATACGGGATGAAGGCCTGCACTTTGTTTCTAGAGACTTTGATAGAATGTTTCATATGGTGAAAAATGGTTTTAGGGAGATCTATTGCAACATGATGTGTTAGAAGAAAGATGAGGATTATGTCGTTGTGCGTTAAGGTGTTCTCAGGAGCCATACGAGGACGAAGGTTGGTCAAGGAAAATTTGAACCATGTTTTTGGAAAAGGGAGAAGCCTCTCAGGGTTGTTTGGTTCATAAGGGACTGAGTCGTCAAATAAAATTTTACACTGATCCACCAAGCTTAGATTCGATTGATAGTCATTAATCGTGGCTCCGGAGGAGACACATCCAGTGATTTTCTCTATCGAGGAGACAGAGACAGCAATGGGTTGAAGGTAGACTTCCGACCAGATGGTTTTTCCATCGTTGCTAATTCTAGCATATTTCCAGAACTTTTTAACAAGGTTTGGATAGACGGGACCATATAGGAGAGCGTAATAGCCCTGCCAAGACTGGGCTTGCATGCTTCTGAGTATCTCCAAACCATTGTCTCCGGGATGGGCAAGGTTGAGTTTCTTCTCAGGAATAAGGTGTAGATTTTCTTTGTTTCCAAGGAAGGTTAGTCCATTCCTTAGTGAGGGGATAGTATTAAGAAAGTAAGGATGGATTAGAGTGTAGTTCTGAGGAGAGAGACAATCCTAGTATTTATGGATGGGTTAGGATGAACGATCTTAGTGTAACAGATCTGATTTACTATTTTCTAGATATGTTATGATTAGTTGAGCATACAAACTGATGTAATCGTGTGTGAGAAGGAATAGGAGTAGTTACTTCTTTATTGGGAAGAGTAAAAAGTTAGTAACTGCTTTGCATTCATTTATCATAACATTTGATATATTAATGATGATTTCGTGAGCTGCAAAAAAGATTTAATGATAGTGACGAGACATTTTTTTTAAATTTTGGTAAACTGGTAGTATTCAGAGAGACCCCTTTTTAGTACGACTTTGTGAACTGGAATTAACAGAACAATAGCAGAAATAACTATTTCGACGGAAAAGAGATTTGAGCTAGTTACAAAATTTAGACAGAATTTGAACAGTTTCCTAGCTACAAAAGGATTCGCAATTAATCTTCAACAAGCATTTTTCTGGAAAGATATCGGACCCATCTTCCTCAATTCTTCCTTTGATCATATCAACAATCCCATCCCTGAAGAAAATCTCAGACAAAACTCTTCCATAAGGGATGTAGGACTTTGCGAGATTTCTGAATTCAGAGATAGTCTTCCAGAGACAGTTGAAGATGGTGTATGGTAAATTTATTCGAAAATTATTTAAATGAAGGTAAATAAACTCATGGTCATGAAATCTGATTTTGTCAGTACTTTCTCATCTGGGAAGAAAATTTGTCAGCATGAGTTTGTACCAAGCTTTGGGAATAGGTAAAAGATTTTCAGGATTGTAAGGAATGTATCTGGAGGTTAGATCATGAAGGGAGACAAAATTTTTAGCAGGAAAGAATTTGTGTATATCAAAATTAACATGAATTCCAACATCCTCACATCCAGTTGCAAGGATCACTGAGAATAGGTTGATGACAATTGGGATTTCAAGAACATAGGAAGTGATGCATTTTCTTTCAATATCAAGATCAACATGTTTCCGGAAATCTTTGACCAGATTTACATAGATAGGCTTTTCTAGCATCATGGAGTACCTAGTCCACTGTTGAGTATATAAAATATCTGCTATACTACAAGCAGTGCCTCTTGAGAGTGAAGGAGTAATGAATGAGAACCGTTTCTCAGGAATGAGTTCAAGAAGATTTGGATTACCGAGAAAGGTTAGTGGAGGCATGATAATGGATGGATGAAGAGGCTTAGAACTTTAGGGTTTTGAGTATAAGATGTATGAAGGGGAGACGTGATTTTATAGAAAAAGTAGGTAGAATTATTCCTAGTTTAGGGAAGATATAGGTTAGTGCAGAAGATTTTGATGAGATTTTATTTAGCTGTCAGAGATATGTTGTGTTTTCAAAAGATTCGCTTTTATTATGGTGTTCCTTTGCGTGTAGATTTTGTTA
Source organism: Lathyrus tuberosus (assembly GCA_022829125.1). Lineage (NCBI taxonomy): Eukaryota > Viridiplantae > Streptophyta > Magnoliopsida > Fabales > Fabaceae > Lathyrus > Lathyrus tuberosus. The sequence goes on along the minus strand of JALAZF010000123.1, from coordinate 6,819,174 downwards.
AAGGATTTTCTATTATCTAGTAATTTCTTACAACTAAGTTTTAACAAATATTCTTTTAGTGGAATAATTTTCCTAAAGAGGTATGTAATGAGTCCTAAACATTTAACTAGTCATGACAATTTATAAAAGTATTTTATGGGTTTACAGATTATAAGAGAAAGAGAAAGTGTACCTTAGGGATGCTTAAATTTTGAAGAGAATCTTTTAGCTAAACCTTTTTGTGAAAGCATTCAATTCTAAATCTTTGAGCATCTTTCTGATTCTGCCTATTTCCGCGTAAGCTGCAGAGATTTCTTGGGTTCTTCAAGATACGCTTGTGTTCTGACTTCTGAGGAAAAAGAATATTTTCTTGGAATGTGATCTTGGTTGAATTACATCTTTCTCTCTTTTCTTGTTCAACCTTGTCCATCAACTCTCTAGGTTATAATAACTGAGATTAAGACTTAACATGATTAGAGTGACCACTTCATCCGAACTTAGCCAATTACATGCAATCCTTTTGGTAAGGCGATGTAATGAATGTTCTGAAGGAAAATTGACACTCATATGCTTGGGAGCAGTACAGAGTGAACAATAAATTCTATTTGATGACCCTATTCATAAGAAATAGATTACATATGTTTTTGATTGCTTCTTACTTCTCATTTCCTTGATCCATAGAACCTGTTTGGTTCCGATACAGTTCTTAAGTTATGGATCTGAATCTTAAACGACAAACTTTGAGAATTGGTTGAGTTCTCCTTTCATAGCCTGAATTCAGTTTGCATTTGTGAGAATTTCTTTTCTTCAAAAGATGGTTAATTACACAAGATTAGTGAGAACCTTTGAGAGGTTATACAAAAACAAATTAACATATCAGCTTCTGACTTTGTTCCTCAAGGTTGTTTCAGAACCAAAACATCATCACGCAACACATGTGTACATCACTAGACATGGTTTGCATGAAACTTCTTGTTCTCACAATGCTGATCAACATATTTGGGGTTGGTCACGCATATCAGTTAGAGAGCCTAGATGTCTGGATTGATAGCTTCTAATTTCATAGCTCAAGTGGTTCTGAGAACACTTGATCTGACGAAAATCAGATTATCAACATTTGATTCCACTAGGATAATCTGATTAAGAGTTCATTCAGAATCTTTTCTAATAATTTGAATTTTTCAGATTCTGGCTTTAACTGATTTCATTCTGAAATTCAAAGTCTTAGAACATCAATCTTTCTTCTTTACATGAAGAGATTCAGAATGAGTTTCAAACGAGAAAGTCAAGGGTGGACCTAATCCGTTTCTTGAAAACATCTCAAAAAAACTCATAAAGAATTAATCTTCACCAAACAAGATTTCTTGCTTTCTGATGATTCATCTTTTAAGCATATACGTGGTTTTATCCACACGTATTTTCCAGGATGAGCATTCAACAGATACAGTTTCTTATCTGATGAATTTATCTTATCAGCTGATTCTTCAAATTTTTAATGAGACTTCATCTAGAATCAGTGAATTGCTCAAGAAGTAATCAGATTGATTACAATCTTGTACACAATCAACTGCTGAACTGTTACAGAATTTGTAAGTTAATTTCAATCTCACCCAGAGTACTTCTACGCTACACATCTGGATCTTTTTCTGACACTGTTAAGTGTTTGATGTAAATTAATAACAGAACCGGAGCTCTGATACCAATTGAAAGTGCGAGAAAGATACAAGAAAGGGGGGTTTGAATTGTGAATTTACTCTTCTAAATACTTTTCGCATCTTGTTAAAGAGACGCTCAAGAACCTTCAATGTTCCTTGAGAGATTCTGATCTCTTAACTATGGAGCATGAGAACCATATAGGTTCTGATCATAAGATACGATACTCAGAACTTGCAGTGCGGAAGCTTATCAGAGATAGGCTGCAAGGTTCTGACTTTGCTTAATATGAGGTTCTGATATTCAATGCAAAAACATAAATAGAGATACTAAGAAAGAGAGTAAAGGACACACGATATATCTTGGTTCACCACGCGGGCTAATCCAGTCCACCGTCCTCAGGTGATTTCGCCTTGAACACAAGGTCTTAATCCACTATAACCAAATCATGATTACACTTGCACAGGCCACGCCGTGGACTAACAACTTGCACAGCCGCACTGTGACTAACAACCCAATGAACCGTTCAGGGATCCAACAGGATATAACGTTCATTGACCGAGCAGACCCACTACTGGGATTTCACAGCTAGCCGTTCAGGGATTCATCACAATGAATATAATGCTACTGACCATATTTCAGGATTTTCCACAATGACACCCAGCCATTGTCATCTCAAGTATCCGATCACCACGTGATCTACTCAAGGGCCTCAACTCACAGCTGAATCGTTTAGGGATCCATTCTGGATATAACGTTCACTGGAGGAGTCTCAATTCATTTAGTTGAATTAGCAAACTAGAGATTACAAATTGTGCTTCTTAATAAGCAATTTTCTCCTAAGTTTAAGTACAAAGAACACACTCTTGTGTTCAGGCAAGATTTGAGCAACAACTCCTTGCTTTCCTAAGAAACTACAAAGATGTATTTAGATATTACAATTGTTGACATCTTGTAGATCTTCTTCTTCTTCGTCTTCTTGGTTAAGCAAGCTTTGAGCAGCAACTCCTTGCTTCAGATCTTCAATGTAGTCATGACGAGAAGGTAGGTTGATGACTTGGCAGATCTTCAATGTTGTCTTCTTCATCAACAGCTTATGTTCTTAATTGTTGTTGTTGTGTTGATTTGTCTTCTTGAGTTTCAACAATAATTTCCATTAGTGAAATAATGATAGCTTTTGAATATTCTGAGTGTTACAACGAGAACTCATCATTGTGGCTATCTTCACAATGACTTGGTCAATTTTGTAGATGAACATTTAGTTCGTGATTCTACAAGTGATCGACAAATCAGAAGCAAAAACTCTTTCCATTAAGTAGCCAGTAGAAATATAGCCATTTGAGAATACTTTTGGCTGTTTGGAAAAGAGACGTTGTGATATAATGAGTTGTACTGACACATCTCCTTTTTACAGAGGGAGAAGTGACCAGACATATTTTCTTGGGAAGTGTCTACATTTAACTCACAACGGTAATATTTAGACTTCAAAACTTCAATGGCTTCTGATGTTAATTTGATGAAGCATGAGTAGAGTCTTCTTAGCAGAATATCTGATGCTTCAAGTCTTCAATCAATTGAAGAAGTCCATTAGGAATCAGTCTTCAGAGAGCATCCAAAAGAGCATTGCAACAGCAATCTTGGCATCCTTGGATCTGGCTGATCATGACTAGATAAAGAAGTGTTCTTGGTTCTCGCGACTTTAGTCACACATAGTAACTTCGCATATGTATATATTCAATCATAGTACAACTAGCTGGTGCATGTTGGTTCTGATGACTTTAGTTCTTATGATCTGCACACAACATACGTTAGACCATAAAATGGTTCTTTCACAAATACTTATTATTATCATCAAAACATGGATTGACTTGTAGAGACAGTTCTTGCTCTCACACAAAGTTGTGCCTTGCTCGCAGCATACGAACATCAACAACTCCTCTTTAGAGATGACAAATTCTCTCTCAACCTTTTAGATTCACATCTGGGGCTTTAAACAAGATGCAAACTACCTTCAGCTTCATGTCTTGGTCTTTGAACAAGACACCAAAACACCTCTTTCCTCCCATAGAATAGGAGGAACTACGATCGCTCTGATTTCCCTGTTTCGGGAATACGTAGGCATAAGATTGCAAAAATCTTAGCGAGCACACTAATAAAAAACCCAAAATCCAGTACCTTCATATATCAACCCAAACGCATCAAATCTAAACACATTACCAAAAACCTCACATATGGTCCAAACATTCTATTCTTAACAAAATAACTGAAGAGGGGCCCACATCTTAATAGCATCTGTAAACCCACAGTTTTGACTATTTAAACTCAGTATGCAAGCAGGGTTAATTGGAGACATCTATTTCCCTTCCTTAATCAGCTTAACAGGATAAAAAATGAATCGAACTGTAGTGCCCAAGCGATAGTGATTCAAGATCACAAAAATTGCGCTACAGAAAAATGGAGCCCACTGTGGGACCCTATTCTCTTTCTTACAATCTTCGGTAGAAACCTTAAGTTTAGCAAACGCCACAGAAAAGTGGCGACCACAGTGGGAGGCATTCTTTCTTGCATTCCAAAGGGATGAAACCTTAAGTTCTCGAAATATCATAGAAATGGTGACTCTGCTGGGGAGTCATTATCTATATAGGATCAAAAGACTAGAGGTATAGGATGATTATGACAAATATATATACTGTTTTTCCTAATTGATATCTGTGTTTATTTTTCTGCCAATGGGAATGCGTGTGATGCCGCATGTGGAAAGATTGAGTATACACCTAAGATAGGGGATGGCATTATATGGGTAATCTTACTGGGAGTGAATCCCAGTTAAGAGTCCCCGGTCGACCATCAAACTCAGTGGAGACTCCCTTTGCAGATACATTGCATATACGACTTCGGTTGTTGAAAGTAGTGTGGTCGATTGGGTTATCTGAGAAGCTGAGGTTTTTAGTAAACTATAACCATTTTGTAGTGCGGAAGCTATCGGAAATAGTTGTCACGCGATACTACGCTCATTTGAGATCAATCTAAGATACATCAACTCGCTGGCGATCCGATTGCTGTTGTTATCCCAAGAGGGGTCAATGATTTTGCGGACAGGTACAAAAAATCACCAGTATAAACCTTTGGGGATGGGAAGAGCCTTTACTTCATGACACCGACCCTTTGACCCCATGTTTTTTCTATGTTTTTGTGTGCTGCATTCATGCATTCATCTAAAAAACATTAAAACAAAGAAAAATCTTCTCTTCTAGTCTCTCTTTTTCAAATTAAACTAAGACAATGATTGCAAATTTCAGATAAAGAGATTGTGCTAATGCATATCGGTAGAAGGAAAACTCATAAGTATACCTTCAAGGTTCCAAAACTAGAGGATTTAAGAGGTCTGGCGAGAATGATCACCAACCACGAGGCTTTCAGAGCTAAGTATGGAGGACTGCTATCTCTGTTAAGGGTTCATGTAATCAAAGAAGTCCTGTCCACACTAATCCAGTTCTACGATCCGGTCTATCACTGTTTCACATTCCCGGATTATTAACTAGCACCAACACTGGAGGAGTACTCTCACCTGACTAATTTGTATATTACTGACCAAGCTCCCTTTTATGCACTGGAAGAAATTCCAAAGGATCAAACCATTGCGAGAGCAATCTATTTGGACGAGTCAGAAGTCAGGACTCATATGACCACTAAGGGTGGAATCCAGGGTTTGCCAGCCCAGTTCTTGACAAAGAAAGCTCTATACTTTTCTAGTATAGGGAACGTGGTCGCTTTCAAGAGCATCTTTATTTTTCTCACCTACGGGTTATTTTTGTTTCCCAACTTTGATAACTTTGTAGATATCAATGCCATTAAGGTTTTTCTGATTGGAAATCTTGTACCGACCTTGCTCGCAGATGCGTATCATTCTGTACACTTAAGGAATTTGTACAGCAGAGGAATGATAACATGTTATGTACCCCTACTGTACAAATGGTTCATTTCCCACTTGCCCAAGTCTGCTGCATTTTGGGATCAAAAGAATACTTTACGTTGGTCATAGAGAATCACGTCTCTTACCAACTCTGACATCGATTGGTACAATAGAATCTATGACGGGATCAAAATCATTGACCATTGTGGAAATTTCCCAAATGTACCCCTCATAGGAACTAAGGGAGGAATCAACTATCATCCAGTGTTAGTTCGTCATCAATTTGGATACCCGATGAGGCATGTCCCGCGTAATGCTCATCTGGAAGGTCTTTTCTTCAAGGAAGGAGAAAATGATAGGGCAGTAAATACGGAAATAGTGCATGTCTGGAAACACGTTCATAGGAAAGGAAGAGAGTCTCTAGAAAAACCAGACTGTGTCTCGGTGGAACCTTATCTCCATTGGGTACAAACTAGAGCTCTCAAGCTGAGGATGCCTCGTCAGGAAGTTCTTCCATTAAGGGACCCTGTCCTTTATTTTATGTCTGAGACAGAAAAACTTCAGGTTACTCTCAACAAAGTTCAGCAGGAGAGGATGTCTTGGAGGAACAAGTACCATATTCTCAATGTAGAGTGCAAGAAAATACATCAACTGTTAAAAGAAAAAGATGCTCTGATTGAGATTTTAGAGCAACATGCTGCAGAAAATCAGGATGACCAAAGGGATTTGCCTGCTCCTTTCACTTGGGAAAGGAATGACAACCCGACAACGGCCCAATAGCCCTGGTCAAAAGAATAGGAAAGTACCAGAACCAGCACCTGATCTCTCCTCAGAGAGGACTCGGGATCCATTAACTTAGATTTCCTTTTTACAACACTTTGTAATTTACTGTATTTCCGTTTCCGCAATCTTTGAATTCAATAAAACGGGGTCTTCCCCACTATGTGATATTTGCAATCCAATTGTTGAATTTTATTTTGATTAAACAAAAAATTAATTAAAACAAATAATCATTGTATTATTCATTCTCATGTAACACATTCTTCTTACCTACGAATCTCACGTTTGTGTTTCTATTCTAGAGTCAAACTGTCTCATTCGTACAATACTCGGGCCAATTGCCAGAAAAAGATTGATGATCTTGAGGAAGAGAACAAAGAGTTGAGAGAAAATATCGACACTCTGAAAGAGGATCTGAGGAAGCTTCATAACGACATGCAAGCTCTAGCAGAAGCTCAAATGCAACAACTGTAGCGCGAGTTTTATGTGTGGTTACGAAGCACTATCGCTTTTGGGTACTACAACTCGATTCATTTTTTATCCTATTGAAGCTGATGAAGGAAGGGAAATAGATGTCTCCAATTAACCCTGCTTGCATACTGAGTTTGAACAGATGACTGTTGGTTTACAGATGCTACAAAGATCGTGGGTCTCTCTTAGGTTATGTTGTTGAGAACACAGTGTGACGAGATTATTGGGAGGATGTTAGGACTGATGCTTTTTGATTGATGTATGAAGGTACGATATTTTGGGTTTTTGATTAGTGTGCTGGCTAAGATTTTTCAATCTTATGCCTACGTATTCCCGTTTAACGAAACAGGGAAATCAGAGCGATTGTAGTTCCTCCTATTCTATGGGAGGAAATGGTGTTTTGGTGTCTTGTTCAAAGCCTAAGACATGAAGCTAAAGGTGGTTTGTATCTTGTTCAAAGCCCAAGATGTGAAGCTGAAGGATCTATTTGTATCTTGTTTGAAGCCCAAGATGTGAAGCTAAAAGGGTGTTGACTTTAGAGAGAACTTGTCATCTCTAAAGGGGGATATTTAGTCTGTTTAGCACAACTGTTGGGTGACTGATTATAAAGGAGAATTACTTTAACTGGGATATGTGAATCCAGCAATGCCATAATTTCCTTTTATAGGGGATTTTCAATCTGAAGGAGAAGACTATAACTCAGTTTAGAGCAACGCCATCTTTCCTTAGGAATTTCTCATGCTAAAAGAGGGACAATGGCGTGGATGTAAATAATCCAGAGGCTTGCCGCTTACAGCAATTAGATAGGGGGAAAAGGAGTTGTTGATGTTTGTATGCTGTGACCAAAGCATGATTTGATGCTAAAAGGTTGATTGAATCAAACGGGGATTTCTTTATACAAAGCCTAAGAGGAGGTTATTGGCCCAACAAGAGGGTGCTTTTATGTGTCTTGTACGAAGCCCAAGACGGAGGCTAAAGGTTTGACTCAACAAGAGAGTGTTTTTATATGTGTCTTGTACGAAGCCCAAGACGGAGGCTAAAAGGGTTGGACTCAACAAGAGAGTCTTTTATACTCACCAAGAGAGTGATTTGTATCTCGTACGAAGCCTGAGATGGAGGCTAAGGGTGATCGACTCAACAAGAGAGTCTTTTTATACTCAACAAGAGAGTGTTTTGTATCTCGTACAAAGCCCGAGATGAAGGCTAAAAATGTTTGACTCAACAAGAGAGTCTTTTATACTCAACAAGAGAATGATTTTGTATCTCGTACAAAGCCCGAGATGGAGGCTAAAAAGGTTAGCTCCGCTGGGGAGAATCATTGTACAAAGCCCAAGATAAGGCTATCTATGCTGGTGACTGTTTCAGTTTAGTGACAGGTCCAGTATGTTGGTTAAAAGAGAAAATCAGTTCTTATAAAGAGACTGATTCCATGTGAGGTTGTACTTTGGCACTGATCAGAAGATCGGGGTTATTTCCTGTTCTTTAAGGAAATGGGAAATCCAAAGGGTATTGAGATTGTCCAAGTCTAGAGTTTCATCTTTTGTACAATGCCCAAGAGGAGGCACGGGCGTTAAGGGATGAGTACTAACCCTCAAATGGCCGGAGTTTTGACGCTGGAAAGACTGCTCTAGCAAAGGATGACTAAGTTCTGTCTTATACCTTTAAGAGGCCGTCAGGGTCCTTGTATTAAGCCCAAGAGAAGGCATGAGATCTTTTAAGAAGCCGAAGGGTCCTTGTACAATGCCCAAGAGGAGGCGGGGATACTTTTAAGAAGCCTGTGGGTCCCCAAACTCCGAGAAGTTCAAGACATGCCATTCACAGAGAATAGATCAAGCCAGGAAAGTCCGAGAATTTGGAAGAAACTCAAGAGATGCCATTCACGAAGAAAAGATTATCTCTGGGGAGTTAGAGTTTCTTTGCCAGTTTTTAAGGGTGCTTTTAAGAAGCCTGTGGGTCCCCAAACCCCGAGAAGTTTAAGACATGCCATTCACAGAGAATAGATCAAGCCAGGAAAGTTCGAGAATTTGGAAGAAACTCAAGAGATGCAATTCACGGAGAAAAGATCATCTCTGGGGAGTAGAGTCTCTTTGACAACTTCTAAGGGTGACAGTCTGAGAAAGGGTTCACCGAGAATGCTGCCTTTCACGTCTCCATATTGTTTAACCCCAAGAGGAGGGAAGACTGTGTCCGGTAATCCTATGGGGATCTAGTTTTAACTGTATCTAAGAGCGATCAACGGGGCTTCACCTAGTGCTAGATGTAGTTTCCGGGGAACACTCTAAATAGCTATACTAGTATTACACAGTTGATATTTGACAAGTATATAAAAGTTTGTGGAAGAAGACTTACAGTGAGCAGCCCCACAATACAGTTATATATATATATATATATATATATATATATATATATATATATATATATATATATATATGAAAGCGGATAAAGAAAGCGGGTAAACACTTACTCGGTTGTAGAGCTTCCATGTTGTTTTGTTAGTTGTTCAACAAAGAAAGCTTTGATAACAATATTATATTCAAAATCAAATGAGAAAGTGCTTTGAAAAGATTGTTGGGGCTTACAGCTCAAGGAGAGGCCCAAAGTTTTATCAGTGATTGCACTGTTGTTTTGTACATTGCACAGGGACTTATACAAGTGACTGAGGCCCAAAAGGTTTTATGTACAAAGGGATGGGTCTTACACTCTCTTAAGAGGCCCAAAGGTTTATTTTTGTACAAGTGGTGGGGCTTACAGCTCAAGGAGAGGCCAAAAAAAAGGTTTTTGAATTGGCGATCGCGCCAAGATTTTCTTTTAACGCAGAGGGACTTATACAATATCTGAGGCCCAAAATAGTTTTGGTTAAAAGGGTTTGGGTCTTACACTCTACTAGAGGCCCAAAGTTGTTTAAATAAAAAGAATGGGGCTTATAACACCAGGGTAGACCCAAGGGTTTGATTTGTTAGAAAGGCGACGATCGCGCCGAATTTTTTTTACGGTATCGGGATTTATACAATACACTGAGGCCCAAATTATTTTGGTTTTCTAAAAGGGTTGGGTCTTACACTCTACTAGAGGCCCAAAGGGTTTGAAAAAGTTTGATGAGGGTTGAATTAATCAAAAACCCTAATTTGTTTCCAAAATGTATTTTAATTGAATAAAAAATCAATTAAAATGATCAAAATTGTTAAACATGTGGAAAACAAATTGTGATCTTGGATTAATTTTTCAAGAATCAAGTTTTGACCTACAAAATGATTAGAAGTCATTAAAAATTGCAAAATCAAGAAGGAAAAAATATTTTAAATTTCAAAAACAATTAAAATATTAATTCTTTGCAAAAATATCATTTATATGAAATAAATAATATTTTTGGGATTTTTGGTAAAATAAAATATTTTAACATTTTTATGAATTATTAAAAAAAGAATCAACTCAAGATCATTAAAACTCAGAGAGAAATTAATTTTTGAATCAATTAAATAAAATCACAAAATTCAAATATTCAAATATTTGAAAAAGGGCGCCAAGAACATGGCAAGAACACGCGCCCTTCCTCTGTTTCTGCAGATTTGCGTTTTCTATCCGATCTCACTGAATACTTGATTATATCATGCAATCTACATATCAATCTACTCGTTTCAACCTCACGACCATGTCTATGGTCTTTAATTTCATTTATTTTAAACATGGAATAAGAAATCAAAGAGAAACCTCAAGAACCCTAAAATTTGCATGAAGGTTCAGAAATTCCATACACGATTCAAACAATGCAATTGATTGAGCGAAAACATTCCATGCATGATTATGAACATATGGCCAAATTATTGTGCAGCAAAAATTGCATGGATCATAGAGTTAGAAGAGCTCATGCTTACCACTTGCAGCTGGTGATCGTGTTTTATGTTAGAGGTGTTACAGCTTGGTTCCAAGGTTATGGACAGCTTCCCTATGTGCTATGGAGTGTGTCTGGATGCTTGGAGTGGATTGATTTGAGCTGGAACTTGATTTGACACCTCAACTGCAAATCTGTCAAAGGCTTGAGCAGTTAGCTGGTGATTTTGTGATTTTGGTGTTCCAAATGTTATGTGAGTGTTTGGATCACTTCTATATGATGTTTATGTGGTGTGTGTGTGTGTGATTGGTTTGATTGGAATTGCTCTCAAACTCAAAACCCGATAGTGACTTGCTTTGGAAGGCAAAATTGGAGTGAAGAAGGAGATTTTGAGGAAAGCATCTGTTTGATGGCTTTGGTGTACTCAAACTGATCACAAATGAGCTCTATTTATAGTAGAGCAAGTTTGTTTTGCAAGGAATAGTGAATGGCAACTGCTGCATAGGTTTGGCCAATGTTGAGCAATGAGAATCCAAGTCTCCTCTAGCCAATGACTAGAGGTTAGGGCATAGGCTGCTGGTTCCCTTGGTCTTGGATAAGTCTTGATTGAATTCAGTTGGCAATGGCTCAGTCCATGCCACCTTAGTACATCCATTGAATGCTCCAAAACAAAATTGGAGTCTTGTCCCCTCTTTAGGGATTTCTAGGTTTGGCATGCTATTTTTGGTTCCAAAGACTTGGGAGGCTTAGGATCAGAGTTGGTTCCTCCTCGGTCCCCCCTTGAGGTGTTCAGATGGATAGAGTTGCTTGGAATTGCACAAATTTGGCAAATCGAGCAAAACTCCAAAATCTGCCTTGCCTTGACAGTTTTCAGCAAGGCATGTTGCCATTGTCATATCTCATGGCTCAAGTGAAATTTGATGGAGTTCTTGGCCATTTTGGAATGCCCTCATATGATACAATAACTGTTTAATCATAATTGGTTTTGATACTTTTTGGATCCAAGTGAAAAATGCCCCTACATTTGGAAAAAAAGTGAAGGCAGATTCTGACTTAGTGAAAATTTCACTAAGTGTTGGAAAAAAGTGACATTTTCACTTTTTCTTGATTTTGATCATTCCATAACTTGAAATCCATGGGGAATTGGAATGAGTGGTAGTTGAAGCTTTTGTAGAGGATAATGAGAGCTACAAATCCAGATTTGGATGGGAAAAAATGGCCTTGTGGTTTAGGAGTTATGATCCTCCAAAGTTGGTACGCTAGCCACTTTGTTCCATAACTTAGAAAATTTTCTAAGTTTTTTATGGTTACCCCTTTTACAAGTTATCCCACTTTTCTTGATTTTTCTTGATGAATGATGATTCCAATCACACATTAACATCATTTTAGGGTTAAAAAACCATAATTGTGAAAAATCTAAAAAAGTCAAAGTTGACTTTTGTGCACAGTTGACTTTTTGTCAGATGAATTCCAAACTGTGCGATCCTCTATGAAATCAAGTCCTTGAACTAAATCAAACTTGATGGATTGATTTCATAGGTGTTATATGGTGTATTGAATCATGTATTAGGGTTTGGGAGCATGTCCTGGTCAAAAGTCAAAGATACAATTGACTTTTTCCGCGAAACCCTAACTGTGGTTCTGATGAAATTGAAACTTGTTGCTCAAGCTTCTTGGATCAATCCATTGTTGCAAATGGATCAATGTGATGTATTAGAGACCCTCAAATCATGTCTTAAGGTCTTGGCTCATGTTTTGTCCCAAAAGTCAACTTAGGGGTTAATTAGGTCAAGAAACCCTAATTCCTGATTTTTGATGAATGCATCCCCTGAGGCTAAATTTACTTGATGATTGGGTTCATGATGTTCCATGGAGCATCATAGGTTATGCTTTAAAGCAGTGGCTCATGCCCAGAGGAAAATTTCCATCTGGAGGCCCTGGTCGACCAAAACCTAATTTGGTGACACTGGCGATCTTAAGGCTTAATCCACCTAGAATGGAGCAGCCTTGTGCTTAATCCTTGAAGTTGAAGATCATGTCATTTCTTGATTAATCCTTTGTCTAAGAAATCTGAGAGGGCTAGAAACCCTAATTTTTGATAGTGGATGCTCACCCATCTTTGGGGAGACTAATGAGGCATGATGGTTCGCCCATACTGTGATGATGATTTGCACAATGATGGGAAATCTTAGAGGTCAAAATTGGGGGTATGACAACAACAAAGGACTGTGATCTCAGAGATCACATCAACGCCCATAGTGGAGAAGTATGATCCTAGGTACAGAATGCCGAAAGATTGTCCTTGGGGCATGCCACTTAACTATATCCCGGAAGGATATGTTCCGTCGATCACTGAGGATCAAGGAACCGAAGCAGGAGCCGCTGGGCCTGAAGGTTACAAACTTCGGGAAAGCGAAGATGCCAGGGGCATGACAGCAACTCCTGAAGGTTATAACCTTCGGGAGACACCGAGAGTCTCGGCCATAATGACTATACACCACCCGTGGTACACACTGTCCCGGAAGGACAGATTCCACAGATACCTTCTGGTGGAAACAAAAGTATGTTCGACAGAATGAATGAGTTCCAGGAACAGTTCCTGGAAATACAAAAAGAGCTGCAAGCCCTTCGTGGTCAGGATATATTTGGAAAGGACGCCGCGGACCTTTGTTTGGTCCCTAATGTGAAAGTTCCACACAAGTTCCAGGTGAATGTACACTCAGACAAAGAACCAGGAGCTACTAATTCACTACTTTCAGGATAGTTTAACTGGTGCCGCATTAAAATGGTACATGGGTTTAAACCGCGCTATGATCGGCACTTTCAGAGATCTTGGCGCTGGTTTTGTTCAACAATATAAATACAATTTGGACATGGCACCAGACAGAGATCAACTCAGAACAATGTCACAAAAGGACAAGGAAACCTTTAAGGAGTACACTCAGAGATGGCGTGAAATTGCCGCTCAGATTTGTCCAGCTCTGGAGGAAAAAGAGATGACAAAGATTTTCTTAAAAACCTTGAGCTCATTTTACTACGATAGAATGGTTGCTAGTGCGCCCAGCGACTTCACCGAAATGGTCGGTATGGGGGTACGTCTCAAGGAAGCGGTCCGAGAAGGACGTTTAGTTAAAGACGTTGGATCATCAAGTAGTATAAAACGATACGGTAGTGCTCTCCCTAAGAAAAAAGAGCAGGATATTGGGAATATCTCTCTCGGAAAGCAAAGGCGACGATACCAACCAGTAGCAGCTGTAACTCCTGCTATCAACTCTGCGCCTGTACCTACGTATCAACCTCAGGTTTCTCAAAGCCAACCGAATCAACAACAATTCTAGCAATGGACACAACAACCTCTTCAGCAGGCTCGTCCCCTGTACAACAACAACTGTACAATGCGACCATCAGGGTTTGATCCTATACCTATGTTGTACGCGAGCTATTTCCATTATTGCTGGTCAAGGGACATGTCCAAACCAGGTCTCCTCTCGCAATACCAGAGAATCTGCCTTTCTGGTTCAAAATGGATCAGACTTGTCTATACCATCAAGGAGGACCAGGGCATAACATAGAAAACTGTCTCAGTTTCAAATCCGATGTTCAAAAGCTTGTTAGGAGCGGGGTCTTATCTTTCAAAGATACGAATCCGAATGTTCTCACAAACCCGCTGCCTCAACACGAGAAAGCTGCGGTAAATTTGATAGAGGGAGAGTCTAACAACATCTATCAAATTCATGATGTACTCTTATTAAGGGCCAATTTGGTCAAGATGCATTGTAGACAGAGCGGATACGGCCATGTGCCACCTCATAATTATCACCAGTGTGATATCTGCTCTAAAGATAATCAGGGATGTTCTGTGGTGCAATCAGCTCTACAGGAACAATTGGATCTCGGATGGATCCAGAAACACCGAGTTCTGGGAGTCAACATGACCTACACAAATTCCAATATCATTCAGAACCACGACATCCGTGCAATGAATGTCAACTTGGTGGCGATGCACTCAAGGCAAAGCCAATATCATAATCTGCCGCGGTGCGATTACAATTCCTGTCTGACTTGCTCGGTAAACAAACAGGGATGCTATTTTGTACAAGAGGCCCTCCAGCGTCAGATGGATCTTGGATGGATCCAGGACTACCATGATATAAATCCTTATCAAGTTAACATGATTCAAATCTTTGATATTCGTTTGATGAATACCAGCTTGGTGGAGTTACACGCCAAGCAAGTTCAACTTGGTTTTCTCACTTCTCACGATTATCTGAGCTGTAAAGTATGCAGTGAGAGTAACCAAGGGTGCACTCTCGTTCAAAGAACTTTACAACACTTGTTAAACCATTGGTGGCTTCCGATCTATCTAGACGAAGACACGCAACAAATCAGTGTGACTAATGGGAACCCTACTAGACGTCAAAGTCAGGATGTCCGATCTATGGAAACTGACCTGGAAAGGTTGTACTGCATCCAAAGCGGACATGGCCAAGTGCCACCACACAACTATGAACGCTGTAGAGTCTGCTCAGAGAATAACCAAGGATGCTACCTTGTGCGGGCATCTCTTCAAGGTCTGTTGGATCGTAAAGAGATTCACCCATCTTCGAGTTCCGAGCCAATCAACTGGACGCCGGACTACTTCGCTGATCAAATCAAGGACGTTGTCATAATCTCTGATCATCAACGGAACGAGGATGTTTGTACCATCATCCCTTTATTGGACGAATTAAAGGTTCCTAGCCAGGAACTGATTGAAGTTACCTACGACAGTCAGAAAAATCAAAAGGCTCTTGTAGTTATCTATCTGCCAGGACCAGTGACGTATGAATCAACTAAGGCGATCCCTTACAAATACGGTGCAACAATAATTGAGAATGGAAAGGAAATTCCATTACCCTCCGCCGTGAATATTGCAGACATCAGTCGAGTAACACGGAGCGGTCGAATCTTCAATCGAGGAGTTGGAGAACCTAACAAAGAAAAGGAACCTCAAACGGAAGTTCCCAATCCACCAGTCGGTCAATCCAGTGATCTCGGCCTTTCAAAGAACGATGATGAGATGCTGAAGCTCATCCAAAGGAGTGAATACAACATTGTCGATCAACTGTTGCAAACTCCTTCAAAAATCTCAGTGTTATCACTTTTACTTAGTTTCGAAGCCCATAGAGAGGCTCTACAGAAAGTCTTAGAGCAGGCCTTTGTTGAACAGGATGTGTCAATACGAAAATTCGATAGCATCGTCTCTAACATCACTTCCTGCAACAACTTGGGGTTTAGTGATGAGGAACTGCCGGAAGAAGGCAAAAGTCATAACATGGCGCTCAATATTACAGTCAACTGCTAGGACGATGTTTTAGCCAGCGTATTGGTAGACACCGGATCGGCTCTCAACATCATGCCGAAGTCCACTCTAATACGACTATCATTTAAAGGATCCCCGATGAGGGGCAGTGAGGTCATCATCAAAGCATTTGATGGATCTCGGAAAACAGTTATCGGCGAAGTCAACCTTCCCATAACTATCGGTCCTCACACTTTCCTGGTCACTTTCCAGGTCATGGACGTCCGTGCGGCATACAACTGCTTATTAGGAAGACCTTGGATACACCAGGCTGGGGCAGTCACTTTGACACTTCACTAGAAGCTGAAGTTTGTAAAAAACAACCAACTCGTCACGGTCTGCGGAGAACATGCCTTAACCGTGAGTAACTTATCGTCATCCACCTGTGTGGAACCGGAGGAGATAATCGGAACCCAGTTCCAAGCACTTTCGGTAAGCAATGACAATCAGTCAGAAAAAGGAACATCGATTTCCTCATACAAAGAAGCTCTCGTGAAAATTGAAGGTAACAATACGAAAGGATGGGGACAGCTTGTCATTCCCAATGACAACAAGGCAAAGAAAGGTCTTGGTTTTCCTTCACCCCGTATCTCAAGGAGTACATACCATCAATGAAGGTGATTCCTCCGATACGGAGGAAGAATGGAAGTCCTATCTTCACAAAGACGGTTATATGTCTCAGGAAGAAGTGCCTATGCCATTTTGCTATCCCACACAGGGTCCGAGATATATACCAAGGTCAGACGTCCAAATGATGTACGGAGAGTGTGATCCAGAAGGATGCCGTGCTCCACCAAACTCATTAGAGGAAGACACTCTGATGAAAGACAACTTTGACCATGACTATTATGGCCCGATGGATGGTCTGCCTATCTGGCAGCCGTACCTAGGAGACTCGGGGCAAGAAAACCATCCGAACAATGAAAACCAGCTAACCATCATTGAAAAGAATACCTGCGTCCCCACCATATCACGGGATCAACACTCAGGGTATCCTGAAAATACCTCGCACGACGATGAATTTGCAACGTTCGCTAGATTAGAGTTCATCAACTATGCTTTTCCCGAGGTCAACGTCATTGAAAGGGATGACTCCTCCAGTTCCAAAGAGGTGTGGGACACCCTGGGGCAACCAAGTGGTAAATACGACTTCATGGTCAAATAAACCGCTCCTGAAAGCTATTGTATCAGGCTCGAAGAAATCCAGCCTACTGGATGGGGAGATCCACCTGAGAGTACAAAAACCATGCAAAATACAGCTGAAGAATCCTCCTACGACAACTCCGCCTGGGAGACCGATTCCAATGATCCAGCTCCGCCAGAAATTAGCGTCATTTCTGAGGACAAGCCAAGAAAGAAGGTACCAGACTTTGTGATTCACCGAGGAGTTCGCCGCCAATGGGTTGCGGTCGACATTCCGAAGATCGTCCATAAGTAAAAGTAATGGCCGTCTTTGTTTTAACCTTACACCATGCCCAGGTGAAACGGATGTTTTGATAGGGCTCACTTTCTTTAAATATCCCTCTTCGCTTCGCCCACAGCGACAAAGTTTTGTTTTATAGGGCTGTAGTTTCAAGTTTTATAGGGCTGTTGTTTTCTCGTTTTGTTTTTTCAGAAAATGGTAATCCTAAAAAACGATTCAAATAATAAAAACAAGATGTTTTTCAAAAGAAAAATACATTTCACACACTCTTGCATCTCTCTATCTCTTCTAAAAAACAAGTCATCACGTCATGCAGATTGCTTGTTTTAAACCCCATTGAAACATACGATCCAATGCCTTCTCCCAACTTTGAATTCCTGGTATTTGGGGCTGAAGAAGAAGATGACGAAGAAATTCCAGAAGAGATCTCACGACTACTCAGACAAGAGGAAAGGTCTATCGAACCTCACAAAGAGCCGTTGGAAACGGTCAACTTGGGTTAAAAAGAGGAAAGAAAAGAAGTCAAGATTGGAGCACTGCTCAGTCCGATTGTCAAAGAAAGTTTGACAAAGCTTCTCAAAGAATTTCCCGATGTATTGGCTTGGTCCTATCAGGATATGCCAGGATTGGATACCAGCATCGTGGAGCATCATCTACCACTAAGATCAGAATGTTCGCCAGTAAAACAAAGGTTGAGACGAACTCATCCAGACATGGCCATCAAAATCAAAGAGGAAGTACGGAAACAGATTGACGCGGGTTTCCTCGCCACATCAGAATATCCTCAATGGTTAGCCAACATAGTGCCAGTTCCGAAAAAAGACAGAAAGGTCAGAATGTGTGTGGACTACAGAGATCTAAATAAGGCTAGTCCAAAGGATGACTTTCCTTTACCACACATTGACATGCTGGTAGACAATACAACAAATTTCAAAGTGTTCTCCTTCATGGATGGATTATCGGGCAATAATCAGATAAAAATGGCGTCAAAGGACATGGATAAAACTTCTTTCATCACCCCATGGGGTACTTTTTGTTACAAGGTAATACCGTTCGGTTTGAAGAACGTCGGGGCAACTTATCAAAGGGACATGACTACTCTGTTTCATGACATGTACACAAAGAAATTGAAGTATATGTCGATGACATGATTGCCAAATCTAAAACAGAGGAGGAGCATGTGACCCACTTGTCAAAATTATTCGAGCGTCTGAGAAAATACAAACTCCGCTTGAATCCCAACAAGTGCACCTTTGGAGTCCGTTCAGGGAAACTGCTAGGGTTCATTGTCAGCCAAAAAGGACTTGAGGTTGATCCTGACAAGGTTAAGGCCATTCAAGAGATGCCTTCTCCAAAGACTGAAAAATAAGTCAGAGGATTCTTGGGACGTTTGAACTACATTTCCAGATTCATATTCCTCATGACCGCGACATGCGCGCCGATCTTCAAATTACTCAAAAAGAATCAGGATTGCATTTGGACAGAAGACTGTCAAACTGTCTTCGACAACATCAAGGAATATCTGTTGAACCCACCGATTCTATCACCTCTAGTGGAAGGAAGACCACTGATCATTTACTTAACAGTCTTGGAAGACTCCATGGGTTGTGTACTTGGCCAACAAGACAAAACAAAAAAGAAAGAGTCTGTCATTTACTATTTAAGCAAGAAGTTTACGGACTGTGGAACTCGGTACACTATGCTTGAGAAAACTTGTTGTGCTTTGGCTTGGGCAGCCAAACGTCTTCTCCAGTACATGATTTGTTACACTACTTGGCTAATCTCCGAAATGGATCCAATCAAGTACGTCTTTGAAAAACCTTCTCTCACGGGAAGGATTGCCCGTTGGCAGATGTTGTTGTCAGAATATGACATAGAGTACCACGCTCAAAAAGCCGTTAGAGGAAATATTTTAGCCGATTATTTGGCTCATCAACTGATTGACGATCAAGAATCAATCAGGTTTGACTTCCTAGACGAAGATGTCATGTACTTGAAAATGAAAGATTGCGATGAACGACTACCCAGTGAAGGGCCAGAACCAGGTTCCCAATGGGGACTAATCTTTGACGGAGCTGTCAATCATTATGGAAACGGAATTGGGGCAATCATCATAACACCTCAGGGTACCCATATTCCTTTCACAGCCCGACTGACATTCAAGTGTACAAACAATGACGCCAAATATGAAGCCTGTATCATGGGTCTCGAAGAAGCAATTGACTTAAGGATCAAAAACTTGGATGTTTATGGCAACTCAGCCCTTGTTATCAATCAGATCAAAGGAGATTGGAACACATACCAATCAGGATTGATTCCTTACAAAGACTATGCGAGAAGGTTGTTACCATTCTTCAACCGAGTCGAGTTTCATCATATCCCTCGTGAAGAGAATAACATGGCTGATGCATTAGCCACTCTCTCTTCCATGATTAGTGTAGGTTAATGGAACGACCTACCTAAGATCGACATAATGCGCCTTGAACAACCCGCTTACATCTTCACGATTCGAGCAGTCATAGACGACAAACCGTGGTATCACGATATCAAATGCTTCCTTCAGAAATAAGAGTACCCACCTGGGGCACTAAGGAAAGACAGAAAAACCCTCAGAAGACTGGCCGAAAGCTTCTCTCTGAGCGGTGATACCCTCTATAAGAGAAATTTCGACATGGTCTTGCTCCGATGTGTAGACAGACCAGAAGCAAACATGCTGATGAAAGAAATTCATGAAGGATACTTTGGCACTCATGCCATTGGACACACAATGGCGAGAAAAATTCTAAGAGCATGATACCATCGGTTAACCATGGAATCCGACTGCTACAAGTACACGAGGAAGTGTCATAAGTGTCAGATATACTCAGACAAAATCCATGTACCGCCGACGCATCTCAAAGTTCTTTCTTCCCCGTGGACTTTTTCCATATGGGGAATCGACATGATCGAACCTAAAGCTTCAAACGAACATCGGTTCATTATGGTAGCCATTGATTACTTCACCAAGTGGGTCGAAGCAGCGTTGTATGCCAATGTAACCCGACAAGTGGTTGTCCGATTTATCAAAAACAATATCATATGCCGTTATGGTGTTCCAAGCCAGATCATTAATGATAATGGATCTAACTTGAACAATAAGATGATGAAAGAGTTATGCGCAGAGTTCAAGATCGGACACAATAACTCATCTCCCTACCGACCTAAGATGAACGGAGCGGTAGAAGCGGCTAATAAGAACATCAAGAAGATCGTTCAAAAGATGGTTGTAACCTACAAAGATTGGCACGAGATGCTACCCTTTGCTCTTCACGGTTATCGCACATCTGTCCGCCCTTCAACAGGGGCAACCCCTTTCTCTCTAGTATATGGCATGGAGGCAGTACTCCCCATAGAAGTAGAGATCCCATCAATCGGGGTATTGACGGAGGCTAAGCTAATAGAAGCTGAATGGTGTCAAAGTCAACACGACAAACTGAATCTGATCGAAGAAAAGCGAATAACGGCACTATGCCACGGTCAGTTGTATCAACAGAGAATGAAGAGGGCATTTGACAAAAAGGTCTGACCTCGCCTTGAGACTTGCAACCATGGATGGAGAAGAGTTTGCCTACCCCACAAATGTTGACGTAGTCAAGAAATACTTCGCCTAAAAAAATAAAAATAAAATAAAAACGTCTCCGTGGATTGAAAACCCGAAAGGGCGGTCCCGACAAAAATTAGAGACATAATCAAAAATCATCCCGGTGGATTGGAAATCTCAAAGTATAATCCATGCAAAAATTAGGGATTAATGGCAAGTAACTACGTCTGATTAGTTCAGCTCCTCAGCAATAATGCCATCCATCAGAAGAAAAATTCCGACAAAGATCATCATCGACAGAAGCGCAGGATGTCCGGAATTCAAAGCTGGTAGAAGGATAGCGGTTATCATGTTTCAATGTAACCCTTTTTCCCTTAAATTACCATTTTCTAAACTTTGTAAATACTCTATAGAATCACGCGTTTGACTGATTTCCATCCTATCAATAAAATTTAAGCCCTAGTGCTTTTGTTTGCAATTCTTATTTGTTTTAGCTTTACAGAACGACGTTTTAACGTGATTAACGATTCTTGAAATAAAACAAAAATGAATTTACTTATCAAACTTTTTCTGCTTTTAAAATAAAGATGGCAATTTCTTTTGACTGTTGAACATCGAAAGAACATCGATCGTTTCTCCAGAAGAAATCGAACCTCAAAGTGCAGAATCAAAGTACTCCTTCTAAACCAGTACGTCTGAACGAAGGATCAACTGTGTCTGAGACCATGTTTCATCTGACACCCCCGACAGAGTTCTTATCTCCTAAGGCCGACCAACGGTTTTCCCCGCATGGATTATCTCTCCTAAGCAAGGCGGAATTGCTATCGTGAACCAGTGATACTTTTCATCTCCCATTATGGCCGAGTATCCAGTCATGTTCATCTATTAGTCTGTATGTCGCGTCAGTTTTGTCAGCATAAACATACATACATCATGCATTATTTATTTACATTCATATTGCATCGCTATCACTCTAGTCGGTCTTATCCCCTAGTATTAAAAGTCCTCTCAATCGAGTTGTCAGTTCTGTCCTTGTCAGGAAATGTTGCATCCAAACAATCTCCCCTCCCGCTTATTCCTGGATTGGAGTTGGCCCTTGACCACTTTTATAACTTGAACCTCTGAGAAACAAGAAAACTTTCGACAAACGTCACTCTTCGCCATTGAAGATGATGTCTTCGCTTTCCCGGACTAAGGAAAATCCCCAGAGGAGGCCTCGCAACAAAAGACTCTCAGCAACACATTGGTTTCTTCTCCCAAGAAAGTCAATGTTAATGAAGTCATCGGCACCTCAAAATTAGGGTACATCATATGGCGTTTCTCTGGCAAGACCTCGAGAAAAGTATGTTGTAATATCCCCAAGCAGAAGCAGTTTCTCAAGAGACTCGTTTTCCCTGGTAGAATCGACAGATGGCGTCTCCAAACAAAGAAGTTTGTGTACGTCTACAGCTCAGATAGATGGGGTCCCCCAGCAAGTCTGACATTGAAACTTTTTCCATCAAATGGCATCTCCCCGAGAAAAATCGGCAAGAAGTTTGAGGAAAACCGCTACGAATAGCGTCCCTTGTCGAGAAAGCTTATTGGCAAAAGAAACTAAGACCAGTTCCTTGGTAGGAAACCAGGATCGAGGAGAAGTTTATTTCATAAGAAACTGAGACCAGTTCCGTGGCTGAAGGCCAGGATCGAGGGGAAGTTTAAATCAGAAACGGAGACCAGTTCCTTGGTATGAAACAAGGATCGAGGAGAAGTTTATTTCAAAAGAAAATTGAGACCAGTTCTTTGGCTGAAAACCAGGATCGAGGGGAAGTTTTACCTTGTCTAAGCATCATCTCTTAGCAAAGGAAGATGAATGCATAAGCTACCATTCATAACCGCCATCAAAATTTCGACTATTCAGATATTTAATCCTCTTGCACTCCGAATGCCTGAATACCTTCTCCATTCGCACCTTCGGGTCCAAGAAGATTAAATATGGGCATCTGTCATACCCCAAATTTTGACCACTAAGATTCCCATCATTGTGCAAATCATCATCACAATATGGATGGACCATTATACCTCATTAGTCTCCCCAAAGATGGGTGAGCATTCACTATAATCAAACTTAGGGTTCCAAGCCCTCTCAGAGCTCTTAGACAAAAGATCAATCAAGGAATGACATGATCTTCAACTTGTCTAAACCTCTCAAACATCCACAATGGATCAAGAGGACTCCCACCTCAAGGATTAAGCACAAGGCCGCAACATTCTGAGTGGATTAAGCCTCAGGATCGCCAGTGTCACCAAATTAGGGTTTTGGTCGACTGGGGCCTCCAGATGGAAATTTTCCTCTGGGCTTAAGCCAATGCTTCAAAGCACAACCTAAAATACTCTAAGGGACCTCATAAACCCAATCATCAAGTCAATTTAGCCTCAGGGGATGCATTCATAAAAAATCAGGAATTAGGGTTTTTTGACCTAATTCACCCCTAAGTTAACTTTTGGGACAAAACATGAGCCAAGACCTCAAGAGATGATTTGAGGGTCCCTAACACACTACATTGATCCATTTGTAACAATGGATTGATCCAAGAAGCTTGAGCAACAAGTTTCAAATTCATCAGAACCACAATTAAGGTTTCACGAGAAAAGTCAACTGTGCCTTTGAATTTTGACCAGGACATGCTCCTAAACCTTGGGACATGATTTAATACACCCTATAACACCTATGAAATCAATCCATCAAGTTTGATTTAGGTCAAGGACTTGATTTCATAGAGGATCGCACAGTCTGGAGCTCATCTGACAAAAAGTCAACTGTGCACAAAAGTCAACTTTGACTTTTTGAGATTTTTCACAATTATGGTTCTTTGACCCTAAAATGATGTTAATGTGTGATTGGGATCATAATTCATCAAGAAAAATCAATAAAAGTGGGATAACTTGTAAAAGGGGTAACCATAAAAACTTAGAAATTTTCTTAGTTATGGAACAAAGTGGCTAGGGTACCAACTTTGGAGGATCATATCTCCTAAACCACAAGGCCATTTTCCCCATTCAAAGCTGGATTTGTAGCTCTCATGACCCTCTACAAAAGCTTCAACTGCACCTCATTCCAATTCATCATGAATTTTGAGTTATGATTGGGTCAAAATGGCTGAAAACATGAAATATCACTTTTTCCAACACAGTGAAATTTTCACTAAGTCAGAATCTGTTTCACTTTTTCCAAAATGTAAGGGCATTTTTCACTTGGATCCAAAAAGTGTCAAAACAAACTATGATCACACATATGTTGTATCATATGAGGGCTTTCCAAAATAACCAAGAACTTCACCAAACTCAATCTGAGCAAGAAGTTATGACAGTGGCAATATGCCTTGCTGCAACTGTCATAACAAGGCAGATTTGGGGATTTTGCTCGATTTGCTCAAATTTTGCAAAGGACAAGCAGGTCTATCCATCTGAACACCTCAAGGGGGACCAAGGAGGAACCAACTCTCATCCATAAGCCTCTCAAGTCTTTGGAACCAAAAGTAGCATGCCAAACCTAGAAAGGCCTAAAAGAGGGACAAGACTCCAATTTTGTTTTGGAGCATTCAATGGATGCACCAAGGTGGCATGGACTGAGCCTCTTCCAACTGAATTCAGTCAAGACTTATCCAACAACTAGGGAACCACAACTTTGTGTTCTAACCTCTAGTCAATGGCTTGAGGAGACTTGGATTCTCATTGATCAACATTTGCCAAACTTCTGCAGCAGCTGCCATTCACTATTGCAGCCAAAACAAACTTGCTCTACTATAATTAGAGCTCATTTGTGCTCAGTTTGAGTACACCAAAGCCATCAAACAGATGCTTTCCTCAAAATCACTTTCTCTAGGCAAAAATACCTTCTTTAGAAAGGAAACTCTGAGTTTTTGAGTTAGAGAGCATTTCCATCATAGCTTATGATCCAAACACATCCAATATGTGATGTCTAAGCTGTCCAAACTCTCACAAGTGACCTGTAACACCAAAATCTCAAAGTCCCATCTCAAAACCTTAAAATAGGACTTTTGTTCATTTTTCAAGCCATGTCTTGAATCAGTCACTTTCCAAACCAGGTAAAACATCTAACACACTCCAAATATCATCCTTGAACTGTCCCAAATGGTTCCCTACATCTGGAACACCATTTGAGAGAGTTGCTATTTTGGCAAATTTTGCCCCTTTTTGCAAGAAAGGGCCAGTTTCCATCACAACTTGAACTCTCTAAAATATGCCTTGCTTTGAAGTCCACTGATCATGCATCTGTTATACATGTTATATGTGTTGTGTTTGGACCAATTTATCATGTAATTCACACCTGTACCAAGAGGTAGCACAGAAAATGAAAAACATGGGCTATTTCAAAACCACTATCGGGTTTTAAGGAGGATTTGTTTTCTGGAAAAACCACCACCACCATTGGATTCCTTGGGAAATTCTAGGCCAGATGCATATAAATTTTATCTCCATCCATGGAGAAATGAGAAAGTTATGGTCTTCACGTTTCTAACCAAAATCTTGCCTTGCCTTGCCTTGGGCCAGGCCAAAAACAAGGCAAGCCTTGTATATTTGTGGTTGTGTTTCAAAACACGGATGTATCACCACCCCAGTGGTAAGGCACACATGCTGCACACAAGAGGTCTGGGGTTCAAATCCCCCTCGCCCCAGACCCCCTTTTTAATGCTTTTCCCACTGTTTTTTATTACTTTTCATATTATTTTCAATGATTTGAAAAATGAATAACTCCCTCAATTTTAATTATTTTTTATTGGTTCTTTTTGCAAAAAATCACAAAAATGTTGAAATATTTTATTCCATAAAAAAATAAGTTTATATTATTTATTTAATATAGTTGGTATTTTTGTGAATAAATTCACTTTTAATTATTTTTTAAACATTTTAAAATTGACTTCTCATGTTGAAAATCAAAACCAAATGAGTTTTAATTCATCTTGTGATTAAAACATCATTTTTCAAATCTCAACCAAAAATCACAAGTTGTTTATTCAAACTTATTTGTAATTAATCATTTTTTTTTTATTTTCCTTGAGAATTTACTTTTAAAATGATGAAATAAGGGTTTCCTTGATTTTCACCCAAACAAAACTTTTTAAATAACCTTTGGGCCTCTTTTAGAGTGTAAGACCCATCCCCTTTGTAAATACGCCACTTTTTGGGCCTCAGTCATTGTATAAGTCCCACTGTATTTTCAAAAACAACGGCGCGATCGTCGCCTTTTTAACAAAATCATTTGGGCCTCTAGTAGAGTGTAATACCCAACCCTTTTTGAAAACCAAAATGATTTGGGCCTCAGTATATTGTATAAGTCCCGACACCATCAAAATGTTTGGCGCGATTGTCGCCTTTTTAGCAAAAACCCATGGGCCTCTCCTTGAGTTGTAAGCCCCATCTCTTGTACAAAAATAATCTCTTTGGGCCTCTAATAGAGTGTAAGACCCAAACCCCTTTTAACCAAAGTTTTTTGGGCCTCAGACATTGTATAACTCCCTCCTCTTTAAAATAAGAATCTCGGCGCAATCGCTGAAGGTGTGAAAAACGCAAGAAATGGGGGTTTGAATTGGTTTTTCAAAAAATAATTGTTTCTTTTGAGTAACTTTCTTGTTAAAAACTTTTTTCCCTTTTTCTAAAGAACAAAGGCTTAGTTAAACAAAAAGATATAAACACGTTATGTATATACTAGTTCACTTGAGAATCTCTCAAGTTAGTCTAGTCCACCCGCCAAGGTGATTTTGCCTCTCTCAACAAGGTCTTAATTCACTATTCAACAAAATAGTACACTGCACGAGCTACACAGCTGGTGACTAATAACAACCTCTAGAACTCACACGTTCTAGACTTCTCAAGTAATCCAACCACACAGGTCTTACTCAAGGCACAATCTCTAAGACACTCGTCCTAGACTTCTCAAGAGATCTAATCACTAAGACTCCCTTAAGGAATACAACTTTAAGTTCTAACACAATGAGTTTACAGAGAATTACTTCTTATCAAGCTGATAATGTAAACAAGCTTTTAGACCAGAAATGACTTAAGAAAGAATGGAGTTAGAAAGTATTGTCGTTGTTCGCATGTATATCTTTCTTCAAGTCTTTGAGCTTCCTTTTATAGCCAAGTGAAAAGATCTGTTGAAATGAAATCATGATAGCTAAATAGACTTACTGCTTAGAAGCGTGAGGACAGGTACAAAATCTTCTGCATGCAGCGCGTCCTGTTTGTGTCAGATTGTCTTGTTTGTATTTCGCACAGTCTTCGAGAATTTTAACGTTGTAATGTGGTACAGTTGTATAGTGTGGCAGGTTTTCTTGATTTCTCGACTTCAGAGGCTTTTTGTGAGCATGAGTAGGAATGAAAAACATTGTATGGTTCTTGTGATTATCAAGTCTTCGAATCATCAGCTCCGCGCTTCCAGAATCTTCAGAACTTGTCTTTTGAACCTTGTTCTCTAAATCCACTTTCTTCATATCCATAGGGTTCTGATGTTAATTTGATGAAGCATGAGTGGAATTTTATAGCAAAATATCTGATGCTTCAAGTCTTCCGTTGATTGAAGAATTCCATTAGGAATCAGTCTTATGAACTTCATCACTTGGTCTTTAAGAGCGTTATCCTTTTCTGCTTTAAGTCTTCCGAATCTTCTGAGCATGCCTTCGGAGTCTTCAGAACTTCTTGTTTGAAAATTGTGGGGCTTCAGTAATTTGACTTTGTTCCATCATAACCCTTGTCTCATCTTCGAATTGAGTTCTGTTCTTCGAAGTATCTTACATTAAGCATTGCGCTAAATTACGGAAGCAGAACCTGTTTGCTAGGTTCTCACACATAACAACATTAGTTGCACAAAATTGTTCATACAAATATTCATCTGTTATCATCAAAACTTTAGAGATAATATTGCCGAACCAAATCTTGTTCTCATAATCGCCAGTTCAAAAATCAAATCATCTGGGCCTACCCTCGTGTTATAAGCCCCATTCTTTTTCTTTAAACACCTTTAGGACTCTTGAGAGAGTGTAAGACCCATCCCTTTGTACAAAAAACCGTTTTGGGCCTCAGTCACTTGTATAAGTCCCTGTACAAATTCAAAACAACAGTGCAATCACTGATAAAACCTTGGGCCTCTCCTTGAGTTGTAAGCCCCAATAATATTTTCAAAGCACTTTCTCCTTTGATTTTAAATATAATATTGTTATCAAAGTTTTTCTTTGTTGAACAACTAACCAAACAACATGGAAGCTCTACAACAGGTAAATGTTTATCCGCTTTCATTTAACGCTTTCATATGTACATAATTGTATTGTGGGGATGCTTCACTGTAAGTCTTCTTTCACATCCTTTTATATACTTGTCAAATATCAACTGTGTAATACTAGTATAGTTATTTAGAGTCTTCCCCGACGACTACGTCTAACACTAGGTAAAGCCCTGTTGGTCACTCTTAATTACAAACAAAACTAGATCCCCCGTAGGATCCAGATACAGTCTTCCCTCCTCTTGGGGTTAAACAATATGGAACAAAGAGAAAGGCAGTATTCTTGGTGAACCCTTTCTTAGGCTGTCACCCTTAGAAATTGTCAAAGAAACTCTAACTCCCCAGAGATGTTCTTTTCTCCATGAATGGCATCTCTTGAGTTTCTTCCAAATCCTAGAACTTTCTTGGCTTGATCTATTCTCGGTGAATAGCATGTCTTGAACTTCTCTTGGTTTGGGGACCCACAGGCTTCCTAAAAGAATCCCCACCTCCTCTTGGGCATTGTACAAGGACCCTTCGGCTTCTTAAAAGTTCTCATGCCTTCTCTTGGGCTTAATACAAGGACCCTGACGACCTCTTAAAGGTATAAGATAGAACTTAGTCATCCTTTGCTAGAGCAGTCTTTCCAGCATCAAAACTCCGGCCGTTGTAGGGTTGATATTCATCCCTTAAAGCCCGCGCCTCCTCTTGGGCATTATACAAAAGATAAAACTCTAGGCTTGGACAGACTAAGACCCTTGAGTCTCAAAGACATTCTCAAGTTCCTTTCCAACATAGGAAGTGTAACGCCCCAGTTTTGTCGTTTTATATATTTGAGTCGTTTTGAGTATTTTATTATTATATTATTTTATTTCTGACTTTTATGTGAAAATATGTTATTTTTCATCGTGAATATATTTTATCGCGTTTTGGGAACATTTGCGAGATATTTGAGTGTAGGGGTAATTTGGGCATTTTGATTTATTTTGTTAAGATAGAATATAATAGAAAATAGTAAGAGAAAGAAAAAGAAGAGAAGAAGAAAAGAAAAGGAGAAGAGAAGAAAAAGAGAGAATTTGAGAAAACTTGGAAACCAATCAACCGACTTCCTATAACACGATTAAATCGGGTAAGGTTGTGAAACTCGATTATCTTATGCTTGTGTATGATTATGTATGTATGTGTTAGCATATGCTATTGTCTTTCTCTAGTTTTGGATTCTAGGTTGAAATGAGAAATATAATGAGAAATCGATGGTTTCACGGTCGAAAATCGGTGTAAACGTAGTAGAATACTTGTTACCATGTTTGAGTTATTTTCTAATTGTTATATGTTGGTTTGGAAATGTTTTAGTTGAGAAAACATCATTTTTGGATGAACTGGTGTGCTGCTGGGTTTTGCTGAAATCGCAGGTTCGCACTGCAAATGGCCAGCGAAGGAGTGGCGAGCGTTCGCGTGAGGTTCGCACTGCGAACGTTGTATTATTTTTCATTCTGCCACTGTTCGCTGGAGGATTCGCATTGCGAATGGGGGTAGCGAGCATTCGCTGGATGGTTCGCACTGCGAACGTTGGGAATTTTCTAGGCTATTTTTCATT
This sequence comes from Lathyrus tuberosus, assembly GCA_022829125.1. Lineage (NCBI taxonomy): Eukaryota > Viridiplantae > Streptophyta > Magnoliopsida > Fabales > Fabaceae > Lathyrus > Lathyrus tuberosus. The sequence goes on along the minus strand of JALAZF010000123.1, from coordinate 6,789,353 downwards.
CTGCCACTGTTCGCTGGGACATTCGCACTGCGAATGAAGAAGCGAAGGACTTGCTAGGAGCTTCGCACTGCTAACATGACAGTTTTTCCCAATTTGTTTTCCGTATAACTTTTGATCTGTGAGTCGGTTTGAGGCGTGGTTTGATGCGTTAGAAAGCTTGTGAAATGTTCTTTATTGTTGTAATGGTTTTGAGATTGTTAGCCGATTTAATTATGTCAGGAATCAGGAAATGTGTTGTATGTCAACTTTTACCGTTTTAACTGTGTGTATTTGTGGCGTTATTACACAACATGCTTGAGATATAGTTGTATGACTTGTGTGCGAATTATATGATATAAATGCATGTGTTTAGATGGGGTGATGATGGTTTGTGGCCGTATGGCAAATAAATGCATTGTTTTGGGCTTGGATTGCAAGCATGATTTATGTTAAGAGAAATGGTTGCATATATGTGTGCATTTGAATGTCATGAGTCCTTGTATGCCAAGCATCATGATATGCATTGTTGTGACGTCCTGAGTGACGGATGGATTCCAGAGGGAATCTGCTATAACATCGTGAGCCTTAAAAATAAGAGGTATGAATCGCCTTAAAAATAAGAGGACCGAAAGCGATGGTTATAGACGATCGTGTGCCCGTGTGGGGTGTGAGCGATCGGGTCGTGTGCCCGTGAAGGGTGTGAGCGATCCATAAACGTCGTGTACCCGTGTGGGGTGTGAGCGACGGGGAACATCGTATGCCCGACGGGGAGTTACAGTGATGTAACGAGCGATGATTCCAGCTGAGTTCCTGAGTGAACTAGTGATGAGAAACATTGGAAGTCGGTACTGCATGTGCATTCAATAGAGTCGTTGTGTCGGTCTCTGTGCATTTGCATAAATCATGGATTAATTGTGTATGGAATTATGAGTGGGATTGATGAGATGGAATATGTATAATTGTGTTAATGATGAGTGCATTGTGTATGATTGATATGCATTGGTGATGGATACCTGATAATTGTACTGTGTTATGTTGTATTTGTTTGTTGTGCATTTGTGGTATGAATATTTTACGTGTACATTTCTGTGTTAATATATAATTATATGCAACTGTAATATGATTGTTTTTCTCACCCTTCTGCTATTTTATAATGCTCTACAAGGCATTGCAGATTATATTGCTGGAGGTATTTTTGTGAAGCTTAGGACTTCATTCATTTGTCAGTCGGCTCTGATATGTGGCACCGGGTAGTCAGGGGGGATCGTTTTGTAATTGATGTGTATATGTATATATATCTATTGGCGCGTGCATGTATGACTTGATGTATGACAAACTTTTTATGATATATATATATATATATATATATATATATATATATATATATATATATTTGAGATTCAGTTACAGATTTTCCGCTTTTATTCTGTAATTGGATTGTGGGTGTATTACTACCTGAGTGTTACATATCTGTATGAGCAGGTGTTGTATGTTTGTCTCAAGTTGATGTGACCCCTCGGTCTATGCTGTGAATTTTAAATATACTCTAATGAAATTTTGAATTTTCTTTTACTATTTTTTTAATTGGGGGTATAGATTGGGGGTGTTATATTAAGTGGTATCAGAGCATGTCCGTGTCAGTTGTGTCAGTCCTTGTCGGTCTTGGTGTTTGGAGGAGTTGTTTGTTTAACCATAGTTGTTGTTATTGGAAATGAACAGAATATGGCTGGTAGGAATGATGCTGCTTTAGCTGCTGCGATGCAAGCTATGGCTCGGGCTGTGCAGGGTGCACCTAATGCTGCAGGTAATGATGAGTTCAGGAAGAACAAGCCGCCTGTCTTCAAAGGAAGATATGATCCTGATGGTGCTCAGAGTTGGCTGAAGGAGATTGAAAGGATTTTCTGAGTTATGGATTGTGCTGAGGATCAGAAGGTGAGACTGGGTACTCACATGTTACTGGAAGAAGCTGATGATTGGTGGGTTAGTACACGTCATGTGTTGGAAGCTGCAGAGGAGGAGATCACTTGGGCTGTGTTTAACATTGAGTTTCTAAGGAGGTATTTTCCTGAAGATGTAAGAGGAAGGAAGGAAATTGAGTTCTTGGAGTTAAAACAAGGTAATATGTCTGTTGTTGATTATACTGCTAAGTTTGTGGAGCTTGTGCAGTTTTATCCTCATTATGCTGAAGCGACCGCGAAATTTTCTAAGTGTGTAAAGTTTGAGAACGGATTGCATCCTGAGATAAAGCAGACATTGGTTATCAAAGGATTTGGAGGTTTTCTGATTTGGTGGATTGTTATAGGATCTATGAGGAGGATAGTAAGGCTCGTTCTACGCACTATAAGAGTGTGAGGGGAGGAAAGGGAAGCAACAGTTTCGTGGTGGTCTGTATGTAACACCAGCTGATAAGGGTAAACAAAGGGGGAATTTTGAGAAAAGGTTAAGTGGAGGAGGAATGTCTGGTCCTCTGAGGTGTTATAAATGTGGTGAGTTGGGGCATCATCAGTTTGAGTGCAGGAAAGATATGAGGAAGTGTACTAATTGTGGAGGTTTAGGACATGTTGCAGCTGATTGTGCAAGGAAGAATGTGGTGAAGTGTTTCAACTGTGGTGAACCTGGTCATATTAGTACAATGTAACACCCCAATTCCCATCGCGAATAAATAATACATAAATAAATCAGAGTAATTAAAAATTTATTTTTCCGACAGGAAACAGGGATGTCACACCTAAAGAAAGAAAACACAATCCCTGCTCATAAATTTGATACATAGCATAAAATAGAATACCCTCAAAGGGGAAACTTTTTCCATATAAAGGGAAAGGTCAATTATGGAATAAAGCGGAAAGATCCATAACCGACTTGTTTCACAAAATAAATCATTTTAGAACATCAACTATATACACAAAAGTACTACAAAATACATTCAACAAATGTATACATATATATATAATCGTTCCCCGACTCCCGTGCTACGTATCAGAGCAGACACCAAGACCGACAACAGAACGGAGGACTAATCTTCACAAAAAGACCTCCAGCAACTCTAATCTGCAATGCCTCGTAGAGCATTATAAAACAGCAGAAGGGTGAGAAATAACAACTAAAATCAAGATTGCATAATAATATGCAAATACATAACAATTCACATGCATAGTTATTCTCACCACAATTATCATATGCCAACACATAAAGCATATATAAATTATATTCACCTAATCACATATTCACACATAATGCAAATGTTTATACACAAAACATATCATTCATAATTCAATGCATTTAACACGAATGCACATCAATTCGCAAATGCTCTTACAAGCTCAATTACATAATTACTCCATTCCCAATTGCATATTAATCATGCACTATACATTTATCACAAATGCATATCACAATGTCTCACACATAATCAATTAAATCATGATTTTCCACATATAAACAATGCAATCATAATTCATGCAGATGCAAAGAGACCGACACAACGACTCTATGCAAATGCATATGCGGTACCGACTCCATCATTTTCATCACTAGTTCACTCAGGAACTCTGCTGGAACCATCGCTTGTTACTGGAAGTAACACCCCGTCGGGCCAACGATGTTCACCCGTTGCTTGCAGTCCTCTTTGTATAAGGCTCACGACGTTTATGGATCGCTTGCAGTCCTCTTTATATAAGGCTCACGATCCGATCGCTTGCAGTCCTCTTTGTATAAGGCTCACGATCGTCTATAATCATCGTTTTTAGTCCTCTTTTTTTTAAGGCTCACGATCCAATCAGATCGCTTTCAGTCCTCTTATTTTTAAGGCTCACGATGTTATAGCAGATTCCCTCAGGAATCATTCCGTCGCTCACACCCCACATGGGCACACGACGTTTATGGATCGCTCACACCCCACATGGGCACACGATCCCACAAGATGCATATCATGATGTTTGACACACAAGAACTCATGACAATCAAATGCACCTTCACACATATATGCAACCATAATCATGCATATATTTCAACTCATCAATTCCATACATTCACAATTCAACCATATGAATTAATCAACATCATCACACTCATGCATTGCAAATCAATTCAACAATGCATTTCAAACCATAAAGGCCACCACACAACATACATTGAATTTCACATAAACAATGCATTTCACCACAAACCACAAACCACAACAATCATGCAATCACAATTACTTCCACAAGGGATTCACACCACAAAGGCTACCCACAACACATCATAACAACATACATTGATATTCAATCAAACAATGTATTTTACCACACAACAACATCATTAATCACGCATCGAAGTCTAATCCAAAACAATGCACATACTTGCCATAAGGCCACAACCCATCATCACAACATTTCATCATGTATATTCACCTCATATAACAGCACACAAGCTACATGTTACATAACAAAAGCATATAGCATGATAACACATCATCCACACACAATTAACGCGATGAAAACCCGACAACCCGACTATTTTTCAAAAAACACAAATTAATTAAATCATCTTTTACCCTCCAAACCATTTTTAATAGAAAGAATATTTCATTAGCTTTCCAACGCTTCAAACGAGGGTCAAAACGGACTTACGGTTCAAAAGTTATGAAGAAAACAAAATCGGACATTTTGGAAAATTTTCATCACTTACGAGTATGCTCAGGTCGAGTCCATAGGTCGACGCAAAGCACTTTAGGTCGACGCAAAAGTCCTTTAGGTCGACGCATACTGCGCAAAATTTGTTAAAAACTCATTTTTCGATCGTTAAGTGACTTCCGGACCTCCGATTTCGATTCCGTAAAAAGCTGCGATCTCAGAATTCAATATACTACAATATTTACATCATTAAAAAGCCATCTAACACATTTTCCATTTTTGAAATATTTTGAAACATAATTCTATTAATTTATCCCAACTCCAAACTCGCTCAAAACCACTCGAAAACATACAAATAGCCATTCCCGATTAATTCCTATCCTTACCCGATTAAATATCAACCTATACCAATGTTACCAGACATATCCAAACACTTTTACTCGATCACAACATCAATTGCACAAACACATAGATATATATCAAAAACTCAAAAGTTACAAATTCAACTCGATTCAATCAAACGATCACACTAAATCACGACCCAACATCACACGACTCTACTACGCGATTTATTCCGACTTTCGTCCGTAAAAACATCGATTTCTAATCATTTTTCTCATTTTGACCTAGAATTGAAAAATTATGAAAAACAAGTAAAACATTCACACAATCACACACATATACATATACAAGCAAGATATAATTGAAACTTCTAACCCTTACCCGATTAATCGCGCTTTAAACGGATGAATTCCCAATTTTCCTCTTTTTCCTCTTCTTTCTTCTCTTCCTCTTCTTTTCTCTTTTTCTCTTCTCTTTCTCCTTTTCTTTTCTCTTTATCTTTTTCTCTCTTTTCTTTCTTTCTATTTCTATTTATAACAAAATATCTAACTACCCAAATGACCAAAATACCCTTAGACTCAAATATCTCGCAACCGCTCTCAAAACGCGATAAAACATAAACAATGATGAAAAATAATATATTGCCAAATAAAAGCCAAGAATAAAATAATATAATAATAAAATAATCAAATAGACTCGATTAAATAAAACTGACAAAAACTGGGGCGTTACAACTCTCCCCCACTTAGACTTTTTCGTCCTCGAAAATATACTGAGACGAACAACTCCGGACACAACTCTCGCATCCGACCAACAAACCAACATGCCAACAAAAGCACACCACGAATAACACAAACTGACAAACCACCTCGCCAACAACAACTACTACAACGACACGACAACTACAACGACACGACAACTACAACGACAAGATGCAAAGCCCATACAATGCACTTGACGACCAACTCACAACTCAAGGAAAACCACGATACCAACACACAGGTTTACTCTTGAACCGAAACACAACAAGATCGTTACCCTCACCCTATGTAACACTCCCCTAACTCCCCACACAAGAATTAGCTACTCGCACTCGAACCAACACGATAGGAACGAGGCAATAACACAAACAAGAACACAAGTTCCACGACACCACATCATCTCAACAACATCAACAAAACCAGAATACCAACATCCTTGTCGTACAACCTTATTACACCAATGCTACGATTCACCAATCGAACATATGACCAAAACATCCATCTACATAGTAGCTTATGGATAATAGTTAAACCTTTCACATATCACTTCCATCCTGAAACATCCAATGGTCTCAACACTCCTACATATTCCCAATGTTCAACCTATGAACTCTTACCAGTCCCACACGCATATACGAATCATGCCACCTCACGCTTCCGTTGCACACTCTGATTACTCGTAACCATCAAACCTACCAATCTCACGTCTAAAGTCTAACTCTTTCTCATATTCACCAAAAATCACTGTTCACAGTTGATATTCCTAACCTCAGACTCTTCTGTGTTATCTCACACACCAGACACAAGTCTCTGAACTGCTCAAATAATTCTAATTCTCGGACCATCAAAATAGACATAGATAGAAACTTTCGACTTAACTCATCAGACACAACCTCAGCTTTTCCCCAAAGGATAATCCAAGCAAAATTCATAACTCGCCACGAATTCCAATTAAAGTCATAACTCATCACAAATTCTAACCATCCTCATTGTCTCATACTCTATTCCTTCAAACCAACCAAGTACTTTAAACTCTTGCGATTACCCAACACTTCGAGCCGAGAACTGTAAAAATAATACCTCCAAATTTTCCAACACAATACAACCGCAACTAATTCCAAATCCATAATAATACAGATCATTTTATAAATCCTCAATTGTCGTAAAGCATAAACCACGACTTTACCCTCTCGCATTAACACACTGACTAAACTCATCAAAGACACATCCCAAAACCTCACAAACGGGTGAACAGGATCACAGAGAATCAAAACTGGAGCCGTAGACAACTTCTACATTAGTTCTCTGAAACTTTCCTCACAATGAACATCCAAAACAAACGACTTACCCTTTGCGCATCAACTTAGCAAAGTCTTCCATAACCTGCAGTAATAACCAACTGAGCTCAAAAGTTTCTAATCTCCTTAACCAACTTCAGAGCCTCTCAATGTAGAACTACATCTACTTCCGATGGATCCATAATCATACTCTCATCTGAAATAACGTATCCAAGAAAACTAACCTTTTCAACCAAGATTCTCACTTGAATAACTTAGCATAAAACTTCGTCTCTTTTCAACACTTGTAATTCAACTCTCAAACACTCTACCTGTTCTTCCTCTGGGTTTTATAACGGATCCAAACGTTCTCAATCAAAGCCCTTACGAACTTATCCAAATAAATATGGAAGATACGATTCCTCTACCCCACAAAATTCATTATCCTTATCAAACGTTCCAAACAAATGTAATTTCAATCAAACTCAACCAAACCATTCCAATCATCTATTCCCGAAAGTGGACACTTATTCTCAATCGTTATCTTATCCGACTGTCAGTAATCCATACACAATTTCTTCTCTTGACCGTCCAAATTCCATAAATCCCAACATGTAGCAACAACCAACTAAAAAGAACTCTTAAATATTACATCCATACCTAAAGGTTCTCTCAGAATTTCCATTGATGCTCTACAATTCCAAATACTCCAAACCTCACAAGAACTCTAAGTTTTGCTTTCCATAGTCTCAATACCTTCATACACATCATGCTTGTTATTCCATTCAATCATCAGTTCCTTGTATTACTATCAATACTAGAGCTCTCTAAGACAACACACTTGGTCTCACCAATCCCTTTTTCCAGTAAATCTTCCAACCGCTCGTTCAATCTGAGTTTCACTTCCTAAAAGTTCTTCTACTTACTTAGCAGATCCAAACCTCAAATCCTTACCTTTGTCCAATTTGAGTTCACACTCTTCTCTCTGAGAACAACCATTAACGATGCCCAATCATTCTCTCTCAAAACTTCCCAACTGAACCAACATACCAAAGCCTCTAATCTGTCTCATCTTCCAGTATAAGAATCTTCATCAACTCATCGAAATAATCCGTAATCATTTGCTTAATAACAAACAATTCATTGCACACACTATCAAAGCAGAAAAGACACGCCTATTCCATCCAACATAATTTCCGTCTACTATCAACAAGAGATTAAGGGTGATCAGTTCCTCAATTTGTCAATAGATAGCCGACAATCATGATGGGGCATAAACCGTCTTCACCAAACTATAATAGCATTTCTTACATCCTGCGCACAAAACTACCTAAGGCACAAATCCTTAGTTGACAAAAACCTTACCTCTACAACCCCTCCAGAATCTAGAACAACATTGTCCAAACAATACTTACACTCTTGCAATTCACAACACACTGAGCCAACACTCCACACCTGAAGCAACTTGGAGAAGTTCCAGCTTCTCCCCCACTTATCTCAATCTCACACCTGAAGACAAAGGACTAGAAAAACCCGAAAGTACTGACAATGTTTCCCACACATATCACGTACTAAGGGATAAACAACACCGACAGTATTTAAATGTCACACCATCTGACTCAACAACTTGGCCGGACGGACCGACCTGCTCTGATACCACTAATGTAACACCCCAATTCCCATCGCGAATAAATAATACATAACTAAATCAGAGTAATTAAAATTTTATTTTTTCGACAGGAAACAGGGATGTCACGCCTAAAGAAAGAAAACACAATCCCGGCTCATAAATTTGATACATAGCATAAAATAGAATACCCTCAAAGGGGAAACTTTTTCCATATAAAGGGAAAGGTCAATTATGGAATAAAGTGGAAAGATCCATAACCGACTTGTTTCACAAAATAAATCATTTTAGAACATCAACTATATACACAAAAGTACTACAAAATACATTCAACAAATGTATACATATATATATAATCGTTCCCCGACTCCCGTGCTACGTATCAGAGCAGACACCAAGACTGACAACAGAACGGAGGACTAATCTTCACAAAAAGACCTCCAGCAACTCTAATCTGCAATGCCTCGTAGAGCATTATAAAACAGCAGAAGGGTGAGAAATAACAACAAAAATCAAGATTGCATAATAATATGCAAATACATAACAATTCACATGCATAGTTATTCTCACCACAATTATCATATGCCAACACATAAAGCATATATAGATTATATTCACCTAATCATATATTCACACGTAATGCATATGTTTATACACAAAACATATCATTCATAATTCAATGCATTTAACACGAATGCACATAAATTCGCAAATGCTCTCACAAGCTCAATTACATAATTACTCCATTCCCAATTGTATATTAATCATGCACTATACATTTATCACAAATGCATATCACAATGTCTCACACATAATCAATTAAATCATGATTTTCCACATATAAACAATGCAATCATAATTCATGCAGATGCAAAGAGACCGACACAACGACTCTATGCAAATGCATGTGCGGTACCGTCTCCATCATTCTCATCACTAGTTCACTCAGGAACTCTGCTGGAACCATCGCTTGTTACTGGAAGTAACACCCCGTCGGGCCAACGATGTTCACCCGTCGCTTGCAGTCCTCTTTGTATAAGGCTCACGACGTTTATGGATCGCTTGTAGTCCTCTTTGTATAAGGCTCACGATCCGATCGCTTGCAGTCCTCTTTGTATAAGGCTCACGATCGTCTATAATCATCGTTTTTAGTCCTCTTATTTTTAAGGCTCACGATCCAATCAGATCGCTTTCAGTCCTCTTATTTTTAAGGCTCACGATGTTATAGCAGATTCCCTCTGGAATCAATCCGTCTCTCACACCCCACATGGGCACACGACGTTTATGGATCGCTCACACCCCACATGGGCACACGATCCCATAATATGCATATCATGATGCTTGACACACAAGAACTCATGACAATCAAATGCACATTCACACATATATGCAACCATAATCATGCATATATTTCAACTCATCAATTCCATACATTCACAATTCAACCATATGAATTAATCAACATCATCACACTCATGCATTGCAAATCAATTCAACAATGCATTTCAAACCATAAAGGCCACCACACAACATACATTGAATTTCACATAAACAATGCATTTCACCACAAACCACAAACCGCAACAATCATGCAATCACAATTACTTCCACAAGGGATTCACACCACAAAGGCTACCCACAACACATCATAACAACATACATTGATATTCAATCAAACAATGTATTTTACCACACAACAACATCATTAATCACGCATCGAAGTCTAATCCAAAACAATGCACATACTTGCAATAAGGCCACAACCCATCATCACAACATTTCATCATGTATATTCACCTCATATAATAGCACACAAGCTACATGTTACATAACAAAAACATATAGCATGATAACACATCATCCACACACAATTAACGCGATGAAAACCCGACAACCCGACTATTTTTCAAAAAACACAAATTAATTAAATCATCTTTTACCCTCCAAACCATTTTTAATAGAAAGAATATTTCCTTAGCTTTCCAACGCTTCAAACGGGGGTCAAAACGGACTTACGGTTCAAAAGTTATGAAGAAAACAAAATCGGACATTTTGGAAAATTTTCATCACTTGCGAGTATGCTCAGGTCGAGTCCATAGGTTGACGCAAAGCACTTTAGGTCGACGCAAAAGTCCTTCAGGTCGACGCATACTGCGCAGAATTTGTTAAAAACTCAATTTTCGATCGTTAAATGACTTCCGGACCTCCGATTTCGATTCCGTAAAAAGCTGCGATCACAGAATTCAATATACTACAATATTTACATCATTAAAAAGCCATGTAACACATTTTCCATTTTTGAAATATTTTGAAACCTAATTCTATCAATTTATCCGAACTCCAAACTCACTCAAAACCACTCGAAAACACACAAATAGCCATTCCCGATTAATTCCTATCCTTACCCGATTAAATATCAACCTATACCAATGTTACCAAACATATCCAAACACTTTTACTCGATCACAACATCAATTGCACAAAAACATCGATATATATCAAAAACTCAAAAGTTAAAAATTCAACTCGATTCAATCAAACGATCACACTAAATCACGAACCAACATCACACGACTCTACTACGCGATTTATTCCGACTTTCGTCCGTAAAAACATCGATTTCTAATCATTTTTCTCATTTTGACCTAGAATTGAAAAATTATGAAAAATAAGTAAAACATTCACACAATCACACACATATACATATACAAGCAAGATATAATTGAAACTTCTCACCCTTACCCGATTAATCGCGCTTTAAACGGATGAATTCCCGATTTTCCTCTTTTTCCTCTTCTTTCTTCTCTTCCTCTTCTTTTCTCTTTTTCTCTTCTCTTTCTCCTTTTCTTTTTCTTTCTCTTTTTCTCTCTTTTCTTTCTTTCTATTTCTATTTATAACAAAATATCTAACTACCCAAATGACCAAAATACCTTTACACTCAAATATCTCGCAACCGCTCTCAAAACGCGATAAAACATAAACAATGATGAAAAATAATATATTGCCAAATAAAAGTCAAGAATAAAATAATATAATAATAAAATAATCAAATAGACTCGATTAAATAAAACTGACAAAAACTGGGGCGTTACAACTCTCCCCCACTTAGACTTTTTCGTCCTCGAAAATATACTGAGACGAACAACTCCGGACACAACTCTCGCATCCGACCAACAAACCAACATGCCAACAAAAGCACACCACGAATAACATAAACTGACAAACCACCTCGCCAACAGCAACTACTACAACGACACGACAACTACAACGACAAGATGCAAAGCCCATACAATGCACTTGACGACCAACTCACAACTCAAGGAAAACCACGATAAAAACACACAGGTTCACTCTTGAACCGAAACACAACAAGATCGTTACCCTCACCCTAGGTAACACTCCCCTAACTCCCCACACAGGAATTAGCTACTCGCACTCGAACCAACACGATAGGAACGAGGCAATAACACAAACAAGAACACAAGTTCCACGACACCACATCATCTCAACAACATCAACAAAACCAGAATACCAACATCCTTGTCACACAACCTTATTACAACAGTGCTACGATTCACCAATCGAACATATGACCAAAACATCCATGTACATAGTAGCTTATGGATAATAGTTAAACCTTTCACATATCACTTCCATCCTGAAATGTCCAATGGTCTCAACACTCCTACATATTCCCAATGTTCAACCTATGAACTCTTACCAGTCCCACACGCATATATGAATCATGCCACCTCACGCTTCCGTTGCACACTCTGATTACTCGTAACCATCAAACCTACCAATCTCACATCTAAAGTCTAACACTTTCTCATATTCACCAAAAATCACTGTTCACAGTTAATATTCCTAACCTCAGACTCTTCTGTGTTATCTCACACACCAGACACAAGTCTCTGAACTGCTCAAATAATTCTAATTCTCGAACCATCAAAACAGACATAGATAGAAACTTTCGACTTAACTCATTAGACACAATCTCAGCTTTTCCCCAAAGGATAATCCAAGCCAAATTCATAACTCGCCACGAATTCCAATTAAAGTCATAACTCATCACAAATTCTAACCATCCTCATTGTCTCATACTCTATTCCTTCAAACCAACCAAGTACTTTAAACTCTTGCGATTACCCAACACTTCGAGCCGAGAACTATAAAAATAATACCTCCAAATTTTCCAACACAATACAACCGCAACTAATTCCAAATCCATAATAATACAGATCATTTTATAAATCCTCAATTGTCGTAAAGCATAAACCACGACTTTACCCTCTCGCATTAACACACTGACTAAACTCATCAAAGACACATCCCAAAACCTCACAAACGGGTGAACAGGATCACAGAGAATCAAAACTGGAGCCGTAGACAACTTCTACATTAGTTCTCTGAAACTTTCCTCACAATGAACATCCAAAACAAACGACTTACCCTTTGCGCATCACCTGAGATAACATAAGTACTAACTTAGCAAAGTTTTCCATAACCTGCAGTAACAACCAACTGAGCTCAAAATTTTCTAATCTCCTTAACCAACTTCAGAGCCTCTCAATGTAGAACTACATCTACTTCCGATGGATCCATAATCATACTCTCATCTGAAATAACGTATCCAAGAAAACTAACCTTTTCAACCAAGATTCTCACTTGAATAACTTAGCATAAAACTTCGTCTCTTTTCAACACTTGTAATTCAACTCTCAAACACTCTACCTGTTCTTCCTCTGGGTTTTATAACAGATCCGAACATTCTCAATCAAAGCCCTTACGAACTTATCCAAATAAATATGGAAGATACGATTCCTCTACCCCACAAAATTCATTATCCTTATCAAACGTTCCAAACAAATGTAATTTCAATCAAACTCAACCAAACCATTCCAATCATCTATTCCCGAAAGTGGACACTTATTCTCAATCGTTACCTTATCCGACTGTCAGTAATCCATACACAATTTCTTCTCTTGACTGTCCAAATTCCATAAATCCCAACATGTAGCAACAACCAACTAAAAAGAACTCTAAAATATTACATCCATACCTAAAGGTTCTCTCAAAATTTCCATTGATGCTCTACAATTCCAAATACTCCAAACCTCACAAGAACTCTAAGTTTTGCTTTCCATAGTCTCAATACCTTCATACACATCATGCTTATTATTCCATTCAATCATCAGTTCCTTGTATTACTATCAATACTAGAGCTCTCTAAGACAACACACTTGGTCTCACCAATCCCTTTTTCCAGTAAATCTTCCAACCGCTCGTTCAATCTGAGTTTCACTTCCTAAAAGTTCTTCTACTTACTTAGCAGATCCAAACCTCAAATCCTTACCTTCGTCCAATTTGAGTTCACACTCTTCTCTCTAAGAACAACCATTAACGATGCCCAATCATTCTCTCTCAAAACTTCCCAACTGAACCAACATACCAAAGCCTCTAATCCGTCTCATCTTCCAGTATAAGAAACTTCATCAACTCATCGAAACAATCCGTAATCATTTGCTTAATTCCAAACAATTCATTGCACACACTATAAAAGGCGAAAAGACACGCCTATTCCATCCAACATAATTTCCGTCTACTATCAACAAGAGATTAAGGGTGATCAGTTCCTCAATTTGTCAATAGATAGCCGACAATCATGATGGGGCATAAACCGTCTTCACCAAACTATAATAGCATTTCTTACATCCTGCGCACAAAACTACCTAAGGCACAAATCCTTAGTTGACAAAAACCTTACCTCCACAACCCCTCCAGAATCTGGAACAACATTGTCCAAACAACACTTACACTCTTGCAATTCACAACACACTGAGCCAACGCTCCACACCTGAAGCAACTTGGAGAAGTTCCAGCTTCTCCCCCACTTATCTCAATCTCACACCTGAAGACAAAGGACTAGAAAAACCCGAAAGTACTGACAGTGTTTCCCACACATATCACGTACTAAGGGATAAACAACACCGACAGTATTCAACTGTCACACCAACTGACTCAACAACTTGGCCGGACGGACCGACCTGCTCTGATACCACTAATGTAACACCCCAATTCCCATCGCGAATAAATAATACATAAATAAATCAGAGTAATTAAAATTTTATTTTTCCGACAGGAAACAGGGATGTCACACCTAAAGAAAGAAAACATAATCCCTGCTCATAAATTTGATACATAGCATAAAATAGAATACCCTCAAAGGGGAAACTTTTTCCATATAAAGGGAAAGGTCAATTATGGAATAAAGCGGAAAGATCCATAAACGACTTGTTTCACAAAATAAATCATTTTAGAACATCAACTATATACACAAAAGTACTACAAAATACATTCAACAAATGTATACATATATATATATATATAATCATTCCCCGACTCCCGTGCTACGTATCAAAGCAGACACCAAGACTGACAACAGAACGGAGGACTAATCTTCACAAAAAGACCTCCAGCAACTCTAATCTGCAATGCCTCGTAGAGCATTATAAAACAGCAGAAGGGTGAGAAATAACAACTAAAATCAAGATTGCATAATAATATGCAAATACATAACAATTCACATGCATAGTTATTCTCACCACAATTATCATATGCCAACACATAAAGCATATATAGATTATATTCACCTAATCATATATTCACACATAATGCATATGTTTATACACAAAACATATCATTCATAATTCAATACATTTAACACGAATGCACATCAATTCGCAAATGCTCTCACAAGCTCAATTACATAATTACTCCTTTCCCAATTACATATTAATCATGCACTATACATTTATCACAAATGCATATCACAATGTCTCACACATAATCAATTAAATCACGATTTTCCACATATAAACAATGCAATCATAATTCATGCAGATGCAAAGAGACCGACACAACGACTCTATGCAAATGCATATGCGGTACCGACTCCATCATTCTCATCACTAGTTCACTCAGGAACTCTGCTGGAACCATCGCTTGTTACTGGAAGTAACACCCCGTCGGGCCAACGATGTTCACCCGTCGCTTGCAGTCCTCTTTGTATAAGGCTCACGATCCGATCGCTTGCAGTCCTCTTTGTATAAGGCTCACGATCGTCTGTAATCATCGTTTTCAGTCCTCTTATTTTTAAGGCTCACGATCCAATCAGATCGCTTTCAGTCCTCTTATTTTTAAGGCTCACGATGTTATAGCAGATTCCCTCAGGAATCAATCCGTCGCTCACACCCCACATGGGCACACGACGTTTATGGATCGCTCACACCCCACATGGGCACACGATCCCACAAGATGCATATCATGATGCTTGACACACAAGAACTCATGACAATCAAATGCACATTCACACATATGTGCAACCATAATCATGCATATATTTCAACTCATCAATTCCATACATTCACAATTCAACCATATGAATTAATCAACATCATCACACTCATGCATTGCAAATCAATTCAACAATGCATTTCAAACCATAAAGGCCACCACACAACATACATTGAATTTCACATAAACAATTCATTTCACCACAAACCACAAACCACATCAATCATGCAATCACAATTACTTCCACAAGGGATTCACACCACAAAGGCTACCCACAACACATCATAACAACATACATTGATATTCAATCAAACAATGTATTTTACCACACAACAACATAATTAATCACGCATCGAAGTCTAATCCAAAACAATGCACATACTTGCCATAAGGCCACAACCCATCATCACAACATTTCATCATGTATATTCACCTCATATAACAGCACACAAGCTACATGTTACATAACAAAAGCATATAGCATGATAACACATCATCCACACACAATTAACGCGATGAAAACCCGACAACCCGACTATTTTTCAAAAAACACAAATTAATTAAATCATCTTTTACCCTCCAAACCATTTTTAATAGAAAGAATATTTCCTTAGCTTTCCAACGCTTCAAACGGGGGTCAAAACGGACTTACGGTTCAAAAGTTATGAAGAAAACAAAATCGGACATTTTGGAAAATTTTCATCACTTGCGAGAATGCTCAGGTCGAGTCCATAGGTCGACGCAAAGCACTTTAGGTCGACGCAAAAGTCCTTCAGGTCGACGCATACTGTGCAGAATTTGTTAAAAACTCAGTTTTCGATAGTTAAATGACTTCCGGACCTCCGATTTCGATTCCGTAAAAAGCTGCGATCACAGAATTCAATATAATACAATATTTACATCATTAAAAAGCCATGTAACACATTTTCCATTTTTGAAATATTTTGAAACATAATTCTATCAATTTATCCCAACTCCAAACTCACTCAAAATCACTCGAAAACACACAAATAGCCATTCCTGATTAATTCCTATCCTTACCCGATTAAATATCAACCTATACCAATGTTACCAGACATATCCAAACACTTTTACTCGATCACAACATCAATTGAACAAAAACATCGATATATATCAAAAACTCAAAAGTTACAAATTCAACTCGATTCAATCAAACGATCACACTAAATCACGACCCAACATCACACGACTCTACTACGCGATTTATTCCGACTTTCGTCCGTAAAAACATCGATTTCTAATCATTTTTCTCATTTTGACCTAGAATTGAAAAATTATGAAAAATAAGTAAAACATTCACACAATCACACACATATACATATACAAGCAAGATATAATTGAAACTTCTCACCCTTACCCGATTAATCGCGCTTTAAACGGATGAATTCCCGATTTTCCTCTTTTTCCTCTTCTTTCTTCTCTTCCTCTTCTTTTCTCTTTTTCTCTTCTCTTTCTCCTTTTCTTTTCTCTTTCTCTTTTTCTCTCTTTTCTTTCTTTCTATTTCTATTTATAACAACATATCTAACTACCCAAATGACCAAAATACCCTTACACTCAAATATCTCGCAACCGCTCTCAAAACGCGATAAAACATAAACAATGATGAAAAATAATATATTGCCAAATAAAAGTCAAGAATAAAATATTATAATAATAAAATAATAAAATAGACTCGATTAAATAAAACTGACAAAAACTGGGGTGTTACATACAAAGTGTCCGAAACCGAAACAGGCTCCAGCTGGTGGGAATGTTTTTGCATTAGCGGGAACTCAGACTTCCAGTGCAGACCGTCTGATCAGAGGTACTTGTTTTATTAATAGTACTCCTTTAGTTGCTATTATTTATACTAGAGCGACTCATTCGTTTATTTCGTCTGAGTGCGCGAAGCGTTTGAATCTTGTGTTGTCTTCGATGGGTAGAGAGATGGTTATTGATACTCCAGCAATGGGGTCAGTAACTACTTCTTTGGTTTGTTTAAGTTGTCCTTTGACCATTTATGGTAAAGACTTTGAGATGGATTTGGTGTGTTTACCGTTGGAGGGTTTAGATGTGATTCTGGGAATGAATTGGTTGCAGTTCAATAGGGTTCATATTGATTGTTATCATAAGCTGGTAAGGTTTCCTTCTCTTGAGGAAGACGAAGACTCAAGTTTCTTATCTACCAAAGAGTTGAAGAGACTTTTGGCGGATGATGCTCAGTTGTTTGGGTTATTTGCGTCATTGGCGGTGGATGGTCAAGTGTCGCTTGTGGTGTTTCCTGTTGTGTGTGATTTTCCAGAAGTGTTTCCCGAGGATATTTCAGACTTGCCGCCAGAGAGAGAGGTGGAGGTTTCTATAGATCTAGTTCCTGGTATTAGACCTGTTTCTATGGCACCTTATCGTATGTCGGCATCTGAGTTGGTAGAGTTGAAGAAGCAATTGAATGAATTGTTGGAGAAGAGGTTTATGAGACCAAGTGTGTCGCCTTGGGGTGCTCTAGTTTTATTGGTGAAAAAGAAAGACGGAAGTATGCGATTGTGTATCGATTATCGCCAATTGAATAAGGTGACGATTAAGAATAAGTATCCTCTTTCGAGAATTGATGATTTGATGGATCAGTTGGTTGGTGCTTGTGTGTTCAGTAAGATTGACTTGAGGTCGGGGTATCATCAGATTAGGGTGAAAGATGAAGATATTCAGAAGACGGCCTTTAGGACACGTTACGGTCATTATGAATATTCTGTGATGCCGTTCGGGGTCTCTAATGCGCCAGGTGTGTTCATGGAATACATGAATCGTATTTTTCACGAGCATTTGGATCGATTTGTTGTTGTGTTTATTGATGACATATTGATTTATTCTAAGTCTCGGGAGGAGCACGCGGAGAATTTGCGTATTGTTTTGCAGGTTTTGAAGGAAAAGAAGCTTTTTGCCAAATTATCTAAGTGTGAATTCTGGTTGTCGGAAGTGAGTTTTCTTGGACACGTAATTTCAGGTAATGGTATTGTTGTGGATCCATCTAAAGTAGAAGCAGTTCTACAATGGGAGGCTCCGAGATCTGTTACTGAAATTCGAAGCTTTTTGGGTTTGGCCGGATATTATCGAAGGTTTATTGAAGGTTTTTCTAAGCTAGCACTTCCTTTGACCCAGTTGACTTGTAAAGGGCAAGCGTTCATTTCGGATATTCGGTGCGAGGAAAGTTTTAATGAGCTGAAGAGAAGATTGACGACAGCTCCGATTTTGATTTTGCCGAATCCTAATGAACTGTTTATGGTGTATTGTGATGCGTCTTTGATTGGTCTAGGTGGTGTGCTAATGCAAGACGGTAAGGTCGTGGCGTATGCTTCGAGGCAGTTGAGAGTGCATGAGAAGAATTACCCTACGCATGATTTGGAATTAGCGGCTGTGGTTTTTGTGTTGAAAATTTGGAGGCATTATCTTATTGGTGCGAGGTTTGAAGTCTTTAGTGATCATAAAAGTTTGAAATATTTGTTTGATCAGAAGGAGTTAAATATGAGGCAGCGTAGATGGTTGGAATTATTGAAGGACTACGACTTTGGCTTGAATTACCATCCTGGTAAAGCTAATGTGGTAGCCGACGCATTGAGCCGGAAATCGTTGCATATGTCCGCTTTAATGGTTAAGGAGTGGGAACTTTTGGAATCGTTTAGAGACTTGAGTTTGGTTTGTGAAGTGACGTCGGATAGCGCAAGGCTTGGAATGCTAACGATTACCAATGAATTTCTGATGACTGTTAGTGAGAAACAGAAGCTAGATGTGAAATTTGTGGATTTGATGTTGGTTGGCGGAAAAGAGGAGAATAGTGATTTTCAAGTGGATATTAATGGTGTTTTGAGGTTCCGAGGTCGAATTTGTATTCCGGATGATGTGGAGTTGAAAAGGATGATTTTGGAAGAAGGACAGCGGAGTAATTTGAGTATACATCCGGGAGCGAACAAGATGTACCAAGATTTGAAGAAGATTTTCTGGTGGTCTGGATTGAAAAGAGATGTGGCTCAGTTTGTTTATGCTTGTTTGACGTGTCAGAAATCAAAGGTAGAACATCTGAGGCCTAGTGGTTTGTTGCAACCGTTGGATATTCCGGAGTGGAAGTGGGATAACATCTCCATGGATTTTGTGACAGGGTTGCCGAATACACAGCGAGGGCATAATGCTATTTGGGTGGTTGTTGATAGGCTGACTAAATCGGCTCATTTTATTCCGATTGACATCAGTTTTTCTTTGGAGAGGTTAGCTGAGATTTACATCAGTGTGATTGTGAAGTTGCATGGGGTTCCATTGAGTATTGTTTCTGATCGAGATCCGAGGTTTACTTCGAGATTTTGGGAAAGTTTACAGAAGGCGTTGGGTTCTAAATTGAGATTGAGTTCGGCTTATCATCCGCAGATGGATGGTCAGACCGAGAGAACGATTCAGTCTTTGGAAGATTTGTTGAGAGCTTGTGTTCTTGAACAAGGTGGTGCGTGGGATAGTTATCTTGCATTGATTGAATTCACGTATAATAACAGTTTCCATTCTAGTATTGGAATGGCACCGTTTGAAGCATTATATGGACGAAGATGTCGAACACCATTGTGTTGGCACGAATCAGGTGAGAGTTAGGTAGTTGGACACGAGTTGGTGTAACAGACTACGGAGAAAGTGAAGATTATTCGTGAGAAAATGAAGGCTTCTCAGAGTAGGAAAAAGAGTTATCATGATCGGAGAAGAAAAGATCTTGAGTTCCAAGAGGGCGATCATGTATTTTTGAGAGTTACGCTGGTAATGGGTGTTGGTCGTGCATTGAAATCGAAGAAACTTACTTCTCGGTTTATTGGTCCTTACCAGATATCCGCGAGAGTGGGTGCTGTGGCTTATAGGGTGGCGTTGCCGCCGAATCTGTCGAATTTGCACAATGTGTTCCATGTTTCACAGCTTCGGAAGTATGTTCCGGATCCGTCGCATGTGATTTCGATGGATGAGGTTGAGGTAAGGGAGAACCTTACGGTTGAGGCATTACCAGTGAGGATTTTGGATCGAGAGTTGAAGAGGTTGCGGGGCAAGGATATTGCACTTGTGAAGGTGGCGTGGGGAGGCGTTGCCGAGGGCAATTTGACTTGGGAGTTGGAGAGTCGGATGCGGGAGTCGTATCCAGAGCTGTTCGTCTCAGGTATATTTTCGAGGACGAAAATTTCTAAGTGGGGGAGAGTTGTAACGCCCCAGTTTTGTCGTTTTATTTATTTGAGTTGTTTTGAGTATTTTATTAATATATTATTTTATTTCTGACTTTTATGTGAAAATATGTTATTTTTCATCGTGAATATATTTTATCGCGTTTTGGGAACATTTGCGAGATATTTGAGTGTAGGGGTAATTTGGGCATTTTGATTTATTTTGTTAAGATAGAATATAATAGAAAATAGTAAGAGAAAGAAAAAGAAGAGAAGAAGAAAAGAAAAGGAGAAGAGAAGAAAAAGAGAGAATTTGAGAAAACTTGGAAACCAATCAACTGACTTTCTAGAACACGATTAAATCGGGTAAGGGTGTGAAACACGATTATCTTATGCTTGTGTATGATTATGTATGTATGTGTTTGTATATGCTATTGTCTTTCTCTAGTTTTGGATTCTAGGTTGAAATGGGAAATATAATGAGAAATCGATGGTTTCACGGTCGAAAATCGGTGTAAACGTAGTAGAATACTTGTTACCATGTTTGAGTTATGTTCTAATTGTTATATGTTGGTTTGGAAATGTTTTAGTTGAGAAAACATCATTTTTGGATGAACTGGTGCGCTGTTGGGTATTACTGAAATCGCAGGTTCGCACTGCGAATGGCCAGCGAAGGAGTGGCGAGCGTTCGCGTGAGGTTCGCAATGCGAACGTTGTATTATTTTTCATTCTGCCACTGTTCGCTGGAGGATTCGCATTGCGAATGGGGTAGCGAGCATTCGCTGGATGGTTCGCACTGCGAACGTTGGGAATTTTCTAGGCTATTTTTCATTCTGCCACTGTTCGCTGGGACATTCGCACTACGAATGAAGAAGCAAAGGACTTGCTAGGAGCTTCGCACTGCGAACATGACAGTTTTTCCCAATTTGTTATCCTTATAACTTTTGATCCGTGAGTCGGTTTGAGGCGTGGTTTGATGCGTTAGAAAGCTTGTGAAATGTTCTTTATTGTTGTAATGGTTTTGAGATTGTTAGCTGGTTTAATTATGTCAGGAATCTGGAAATGTGTTGTGTGTCGACTTTTACCGTTTTAACTGTGTGTATTTGAGGCGTTATTACACAACATGCTTGAGATATAGTTATATGACTTGTGTGCGGATTATATGATATAAATGCATGTGTTTAGATGGGGTGATGATGGTTTGTGTCCGTATGGCAAATAAATGCATTGTTTTGGGCTTGGATTGCAAGCATGATTTATGTTAAGAGAAATGGTTGCATATATGTGTGCATTTGAATGTCATGAGTCCTTGTATGCCAAGCATTATGATATGCATTGTTGTGACGTCCTGAGTGATGGATGGATTCCAGAGGGAATCTGCTATAACATCGTGAGCCTTAAAAATAAGAGGTATGAATCGCCTTAAAAATAAGAGGACCGAAAGCGATGGTTATAGACGATCGTGTGCCCATGTGGGGTGTGAGCGATCGGGTCGTGTGCCCGTGTGGGGTGTGAGCAATCCATAAACGTCGTGTGCCTGTGTGGGGTGTGAGCGACGGGAAACATCGTATGCCCGACGGGGAGTTACAGTGATGTAACGAGCGATGATTCCAGCAGAGTTCCTGAGTGAACTAGTGATGAGAAACATTGGAAGTCAGTACCGCATGTGCATTACACAGAGTCGTTGTGTCGGTCTCTGTGCATTTGCATAAATCATGGATTAATTGTGTATGGAATTGTGATTGGGATTGATGAGATGGAATATGTATAATTGTGTTAATGATGAGTGCATTGTGTATGATTGATATGCATTGGTGATGGATACCTGATAATTGTACTGTGTTGTGTTGTATTTGTTTGTGGTGCATTTGTGGTGAGAATATTTTACGTGTGCATTTCTGTGTTAATATATAATTATATGCAACTGTAATATGATTGTTTTTCTCAACCTTCTGCTGTTTTATAATGCTCTACGAGGCATTGCAGATTCGATTGCTGGAGGTATTTTTGTGAAGCTTAGGACTTCATTCTTTTGTCGGTCGACTCTGATATGTGGCACCGGGTAGTCAGGGGGGATCGTTTTGTTGTTGATGTGTATATGTATATATATCTATTGGCGGGTGCATGTATGACAAACTTTTTATGATATATATATATATATATATATATATATATATATATATATATATATATGAGATTCTGTTACGGATTTTCCGCTTTTATTCTGTAATTGGATTGTGGGTGTATTACTACCTGAGTGTTGCATATCTGTATGAGCAAGTGTTGTATGTATGTCTCAAGTTGATGTGACCCCTCGGTCTATGCTGTGAATTTTAAATATACTCTAATGAAATTTTGAATTTTCTTTTACTGTTTTTTTTTAATTGGGGGTATAGATTGGGGGTGTTACAAGAAGAAACCTCGGTCTCTCTTGTGAGAGTTCCCCACACTTAGACCAGCTTCAGGATCTTCAGAATCCACAGCGGTAAGGCATCTTCCTCTTGGGCTTTGTACAAATGATTCTTCCTAGTAGAGCTAACCTTTTCAGACTCTTTTAGCCTCTATCTCGGGCTTCGTACGAGATAGAAAAACAATCTCTTGTTGAGTGTAAAAGACTCTCTTGTTGAGTCAACCTCCTTTTAGCCTCCATCTCGGGCTTCGTACGAGATAGAAAAACACTCTTTTGTTGAATATAAAAGACTCTCTTGTTGAGTCAATCTCCTTTTAGCCTCCATCTCGGGCTTCGTACGAGATAGAAAAACACTCTCTTGTTGAGTATAAAAGACTCTCTTGTTGAGTCAACCACTTTTAGCCTCCGTCTTGGGCGTCATACAAGGCACATATAAAACACTCTCTTGTTGAGTATAAAAGACTCTCTTGTTGAGTCAACCACTTCTAGCCTGTGTCTTGGGCTTTGTACAAGACATCTTGTTGAGTATAAAAGACTCTCTTGTTGAGTCAATCTCCTTTTAGCCTCAATCTCGGGCTTCGTATGAGACATCAAATCACTCTCTTGTTGAGTATAAAAGACTCTCTTGTTGAGTCAAACAACCTTCAGACTCTCTTGTTGAGTCAATCACCAGTTCAAGACTCTCTTGTGGGCTTTATATAGGACAGATAAAAGTACTCTCTTGTTGAGTCAAACCATTTCAGCCTCCATCTCGGGCTTTATACAAGATACATTCTCCCCAACGGAGTCAAAACTTCTTTTAGCCTCAATATTGGGCTTTGTACAAGACAGAAAGAACATTTTCCCTGGAAAAGTCAAACTTCTCGCCTCCTCTTAGGTTTTGTATAAAGAAAACCCCGGTTAAGTCAATTAACCTTTTAGCATCAAAGTTGTGCCTTCCTCACAGCATACGAACATCAACAACTCCTCTTTAGAGAAGAAAAATTCTCTCTCAACCTTTTAGCTTCACATCTTGGGCTTAAAATAAGATGCAAACTACCTTCAGCTTCATGTCTTGGGATTTGAACAAGACACCAAAACACCTCTTTCCTCCCATAGAATAGGAGGAACTACGATCGCTCAGATTTCCCGGTTTCGGGAATACGTAGGCATAAGATTGCAAAAATATTAGCGAGCACACTAATCAAAAACCCAAAATCCAGTACCTTCATATATCAACCCAAACGCATCAAATCTAAACACATTACCAAAAACCTCACAAATGGTCCAAACATTCTATTCTTAACAAAATAACCAAAGAAGGGCCCACATCTTAATAGCATCTGTAAACTAACAGTTTTGACTGTTTAAACTCAGTATGCAAGCAGGGTTAATTGGAGACAACTATTTCCCTTCCTTAATCAGCTTAACAGGATAAAAAATGAATCGAACTATAGTGCCCAAGCGATAGTGATTCAAGACCACAAAAATCGTGCTCCAGAAGTGATGAAAGATGTCCTTGTTAGAGTTAATGGACTATTATTTCCAACTAATTTTGTAATTCTTGACATGCTTAAGGATTCAGAAACACCATTACTGTTAGGAAGACCTTTCTTGGCAACGGTTAAAGATCTCATCAATGTAGCACTGGGAGAATTGATAGTGAGATTTGAAAAATAAAAAGTTGTCTTCAACGTGTTTGAAGAGCTGAAGAATCATAAGGAAATTCCTCAATGTTACTAAGTAAACATGGTAAAAGAAAAACTTGAAAAATCCTTATAAGAAGAAAATGGTAAGAAAGAAATTTCAGATAGGACAGGAAGTTATGCTTTATAAATCTTGTTGGAAAGGATTGATGGGTAAGTGGAAAGCTAGGACTTCTGGTCCTTTTATTGTGAGTGAATATTTTGATTGTGGCCCCGTTAAATTAACCGATCTAAGAGAGGCGCATACCTTTGTTGTGAAAGGAGGGAAATTGAGATCCCATGGAGGTAATGAAAATGCATTGGAGAAGGTTTCTCTGATGCTCGCAGAACCTTAGACAATTGAATCAAGCTAGTGACATTAAACAAGTGCTTAATGGGAGGGATCCCATCATAGTTTGAATTTTCATTTGCAATTTTTATTTAGTTTTTTTTTAATAATAAAGAAGAGTACTAGCCGAAACTAAAGAAACTTTTTCCCTTATAGTTGTTTGTCGCTGTTTTTCTTTCAGTATTCAATTTGTTACCTTAGTGACATCATGAAAAAGAAAAGAAAGTAACCAGAAAAAGAAAATAATGAAAATCTCAACCGTAAAGTTCCCTAGAAGATTAAAGATTGATAAAGAAAAGGGAAACCGATAACATGTACTTAATCTCCAGATACCTTAGATAGTAAAGTTTGAGCTAAATATTTTTCACTATTTCCTTTTCCTTCTTATGAGAGTATCCATGCATTATTCATTTTGTGAAATTTTCACTTTTCTGATTTTGAGTTTATTGGTCTAATAAATATACACTAAGACAGTTGTTTGTGAAAACTCTGAGCCTTTTTAAGCCACCCTTTTTTAATATGATAATATCTATTGTTTAACAACTTTGAGCCTAAGACCTTTATTTTGGTGACATAGCCATATTATATAATCAATTTACTTGAAAGGTTAAATAGTTCCACCCACTTTGGAGTTAGGTATAAATTTTTAGTTTATTAGTTTATGGTAAAAGAATAAGTTTGGGATTGCTCTTGGTAGTTAGCAAAAAGTAAGTGTAGGGTTGGGGTACTAGAGAAATTGGTAAATAAAAAAAGAAAGAAAAGTAAGAAGTTAAAAATAGCTTCTTCAAATTTGTTATATGTGTGAAAAATAGGACAAACAATATGCAATTCTGTAGTACCAAGTGCATTATAAAATAGTAAGATGGAAGGAATTCGATAACATCAAGAAAACTAGGTACCTAACTCCAAAGGCTTAAGCATACTATCCTAAATTATCCTACCCTGACATTAGCAACATTATAACCTCAAAAAGACTTCAAAAGTGTGTGTTTAAATAAGACTTTGATTGATTCGATTAGAAAATTTTCAAATTCATGGTTAAAGGATTTTGTATGTTGATTGAGTGATTATCCTGTAAATTTGAGTGCATCATTGTGAGATGAGAGACACGTTGAGTATCTATAATTCGGAAGAACTTTTCTCAGTTAATTAGATTGAAGTAGAGAACTGAAGTGTTGATCAGAAAAAAAATACAAGTGATAACAATTGGTAAGGGTGAGCATTTTAGTTATGATGAAATGTTCAATGTACAGTCATGTTACTTAAGGACAAGTGTAACGCCAGGTTATTTAATTAATTATTTAATTAAATATATTTGTATATTTGGCGTTGATTTGTGTTGATTATCAGAATTGTGTTGTGTTGAGTTGCTAAGTTGGTTTTAGCCGAATTAATTTGATTAAGTTGATTTAATTTGTAGAAACAATATGTTGTTATTATATTAAGATTATAAAAGATTCATGGGCTTATTTAAGTGGCTAGTAGTAAGAGTAGGGGTGTAGAATTTAGGCCCGGTGGAAATTATTATAGTAATTATTATTATTATTATTCCCAATATTATTATGAATTGGGTGGAAGGGAGAAAAGTAAGGAAGACTACGTATTAGTCAAATTGTTAGGGTGAGAAAATAAAGGACTAATGGGTCAGCAGTGGGAGAGAAAAAGAAGGAACAATAAGTAAGTGTGAATTTAGTGAGAGGTTAACCAAAAATAGAGCAATTTTCACATACAAACAAGTTGAGAAAGAAAAAGAGAAGTTGGAGAGAAGAGGCATAAGGGTTGATGGAGAACACGTAGAAACGGAAAGAGCGAGAATCCAATCGGGAAAATAGAGCGACCTTCAATCCAAGGTAAGGGTGGGGTTCTGACTCTATAATTGGGTTTATGATAAATAGTATGTGGGATTGGATTTGTGTAGAATTGCTTCTTTCCATGTTTGATTGTTATGCTTGATTTTGAAATTTGGTTGATGTTATTGAATTGGTCGTATAAAATTTGATTGTGTTGTTCGTATATAATTCCTACGTTGCTGTTACACCGTGATGGTTGGGGCTTGATCTGGAACTGAGTCGAAGGAAGAATCAGTAGAATTAAGAAAACTGGAAAGAAATAAGCATGTGACGAACGAAGTCTGGTGCGTACGCAGAATTGGTATGCATGACGGCCGTAATAAGGGCATAACGATCGTCACACCCACAAACAACATCACGACCGTCACACTCTCGTGACGAGCGTCACGCGGGAAAATTCTGGGCTGTGAGGAGGTTTGGAGATTCTGTTTCGTGGTCTTTTGGTCTATGTAGCCTGGCGTGATTACTGATATACTTTAGTTTAGTGCAGAGCCATAATTGAAATGAGTAAATAATTAATAGTTGGGTTGCGATGAATTCATAAGAAACATAATTAAGTTGAACATCAGTATAAGTAGCAGTAGTAATACAAACCAGTGGGGGCTATAAGGAACTGATAATAGTACTATGACTAATTAATAGGAGGATAATTAAGTAACCGTGCTGTAGAATTTAGTAGTATATTTTGGTAAGTTGTGGCTGACCCGAATTTAACAGGGGAATGATAAGAAGCTAGTAAGAAGTGGAAATGGTAGAGTTTAGCATAGCAGTCTTCTACCTATAATTAAATAGCAGTATAATTAAAGTAGCAGTAGAGATGAAGCAATGGAATGAACAATATAATTAGCAGTGTGCATTAATTTGGCAGAGTAAAAATATAGAGCTGAGACAAGTACCAAATTTGTAGAGTATGTATGGGTAAGTAACAGAGGTGATTATAATAAGTGGCATACTGAATATATATATATATATATATATATGTGTAACAGAGTCATAATAATGGTAGCTCATTAAAGAAGGATAGTAGGATTAATTTAGTAGCAGGTTAGTTACGTGGCAAAGCTAGTATTATATGGCAGAACCGACATTAATAGTGTAGTATTAATTTATCAGAGGCATAATAAGTACTTTAGTAGAGTAGAAAATATTAGTATTTGTAGCTGGTAGTCAAGTAACCGATCTTAGTAGAATTATCCGAAACAATTACGGATCATTGTTGTATATTTTTGTCGATGTTGAATTATTGTTGTTAACATGTCGTTGTTGATAAGTTGTTGTACATGTGTTGAATTGTTGTTAAGTTGTAGGCTTGTGGCCAATGTTGAATTGTTGTTAAGTTGCTGTCGAATTGTTGTTGTTGCGTTGTTATTGTTGAGTTGCTGTTGAAATGTAGTCGTTATGTCGTTGTTGAAATGTTGATACCAAGTTGTAGGCCAATGGCCAGTGCTGAATTTGCTGCGAAGTTGCTGTTGAATTGATATTAAGTTGTAGGTCGGTGACCAAAGTTGAAATTGTTGTTCAGTTGCAGTTGCATTGTTGTTGTGTTGTTGAATACGTTGATGCTGTAGTTGTTGTCGCATGCATAGCATAGCATACCAAGTTGGCCTGGATTGGCAAATGATTAAGTTGGCCTGGACTGGCAAAATATTTAAGTTGAAGGCTTATGTCTTGGCCTGTATTGGCAACCTGCGAAGAAGGCTTATGCCTTGTTGATGCCTCTATTAATTGGCAGTTTTTAAGTTGGGATTTTTGCTCCGTTTTTAAGCTAGGACTTTTGCTCCAATGGTACCACATGCATGTGCATTTTGAGTCGCATTTCATGTTGCATCGTTGTTGTTGCGTTGTTAAATGAATGTGATTTTAAAGTTGTTATTGCGTTGTGGATTAATATTGATTTCAAGGTTGTTATGTTGCTGATTTATGTTGATTGAGACGTTGTCGTTGTGTTGTTGATTTATGTTGCCTAAAAAGTTGTGAAGTGGTGATTTTATATGATCTAAATTCTAATATATTATTTATCATACATCTTATTATATTGTTAGATATCTCACCCCTTCTGCTGATATTTCCCCTACCATGGGAAATGGGCAGGTACTCAAGAATAGCAGTGGCAGTTCGGAATAGTTTTTGGAGTCCTTATGTTGCTTTATTGCAAGTTAAGAGGGTCTTGCTCTGATACGTAACACTCGGGGGGATGAACGATCGTTATTTTATAGTTGTTATATTTCAGTTGTAGAATTATAAGTTGATGTCATTGAATACTTGTTGTGTTGAAGTTGTTTTTAGTTGAACAAAAGATGTTATGACAATTAAGTTGAAAATTGTGATTCCACTACTTAGTTAATAAAAGTGGTTTTGTTTTTCAAAGACTAATTATATTGTTATCGGTTCATCCGAGTTAAAGTGTTATGTATTTGTTTTACATGAGAATAAATGAAGTTGATTTTAAGAAGTAAGTGTAGCATCTCATTTGTTTGTTGTAATTTTGAAACTCTGATTTATTAATTTCCGCTGGGTAGAAATGGGGTGTTACAATTAGTGGTATCAGAGCAGGTCGGTCTATCCGGCCAAGTTGTCTAATGATGTTTATCCCTTAGTACGCGACAAGTGTGTGGAACACTGTCGGTAGTTGTTTGTTTTCCTAATCGATGGTATGCAGGAGTCGGTTTGAAAGAAGTGGGGGAGAAGTTTACTTCTCAGAGATGTTTGTAGTATGTGAAGTTGAATCAAGGTGATATTGATTGCAGAAGTGCAAGTGTTGTCAGAACTGTGTTGTTGCGAATCGACGAGAGTATGGACTCATGATTTTATCTGTCGGTGTCGCTCCCGGGATTTTCATCCTAGTACAAACGCGAAAGTGGCACCGAACAGAGTCGCCAGCAATGTGTATTTATCCCAAGAGAGGGAAAGGAAACACCGCGTAAACCTGAAGAGAAGGAAAGAGCATGGTCTCGCGACCAAGAGAAATGGGTTCGGGAGTCGGTTACGCGAGAGGAAGGTATTAGCACCCCCACGCGTCCATCGTACCCGATGGGATCCACGCTTGCTGTTTCGATCAAAGGGTGTAAAGAAAGGATACTGGAAAAGGAACTAAAAGAAAGAAATGGAAAGAAAAAGAAACAAATGTAGGGAAAATAAAAGAAGTGCTCGCATGGGCCCTACCCCACTGCCTACGTATCTCATCGGGAATATGAGAATCAGAGCGACGTAGTTCCCCTCACTAGGGATGAATTGTTTGTGTTTTTTAGAGAACGGCTGACGTTCTAGCTCAGGTGTTGCAGGCTCGCTGGTCCGAGTGCGTTACCATCTTGCAAGAGAACGAGTAGAAGCGCGTTCGTGCGTTGAGAGTGAATGAGGTGAGAAAAGAATTCCCGAAGGAAAGACGTTATTGTTTGTTTTTGTCTTTTAAGAGTTTTTTATTTGTTTGTTTGCATATGATAGTGTATCTGAATCTTAGTTATTGGAATGTGTACTTTCTCACATTCCAAGATGGAATGGGTAAGAAAGCACACTAAGGGTGAAGAAGACCCTCACACTTAGTTCTAATTGTCAAGGTTCAAACACACTAGCATACTTGTGTTTATTAAGTGTTTTGTTGATTAAGAAATGAAGAAGTGTTTTTCTTTGTACCTTCAACAAGTATTGCATTTAAGTCCCTCATACAAGATCAAATGTTTAACACATTGACCCAAGATGGGCTATATGCTACACATTCTAAGATTACAAGAGAAGACCCCTTATAATCTTTTCTTTATATGAAAGGCCTAAATGCAATAAATGCCTACCTTTATTATATGTTTTGAATTTTCTTTGAGATGAGAAAAGAGACTCAAGGGAGGATAAAGGTAAAAATCTATATGGACTAAGACTCAATCCTAATTGAAGATTAAAGGGAGTGATCCTAAAGGTTTGTGAGGTTTCAACCTAAAATCTAAAGAAAGAATGAATTAAACAATTCACTTCCAAAGTAGAAGATGAATTGTAATTCAAAAGGGAAAGTAATGAATTATTGAAAGAAAGCACATAAGTGCTTAACAAAACATGGAATTGTAAAAGAGAAAGGATAGAAGTTGAATGTGGGTTCCTTATCCACACTCAATTGAAACTTACCAAAGCCCCTACATGGTTAGCACAATCACTTACAAGTAAAGTAAGAAGGTATAATGAACAAATCAAATTCAAACAAGTTGACAAACAAAGTAAAATGAGATTAAATGCTATACATGCTTCCAAGTCAGAATGTAACTCATATTTACACAACCTAATGTTATCCTAAATGAGCATACCAAATCATGCAAACAAAATCTCAATCCAACAAGAAGCAAAGAAGGAAAGGGGAAGTGATGTGAATGTGGTTCATACTTGTGAAACAAGTGACTTAAGGTGCAAGATAAACATCAAACATGCAAAGATGAAACCCAAATGTCATGATCAGAAGTCAATTAACATGCTATACATCCTCAAACAAAACCACAACTCATGGCACAAGTGCCTTCATGATCAAGCAAACCAAACATGAGGCATGCATTCACAAAATGAACAAGTTAAACTTCATGCTTCAAACAAATAGCAAACATGCTTCAAAAATTATGACTTCCACCAATCAAACACCTTAAACACATGCCATTAACATATCAAGTCCACAAGCAATGAATCAGAACCAAAGTCACTCAACAATTAGGTCAAAGTCTCATGGAAGTTTCATGTATTCATGCTCAAAGCAACACATCAAAAGTCATCCAAAAAAGACTTAAAAATCATCTCATAAATCTCAAACATACCTCAACCTATTGTGACCACAATGCAAAAAGAAAGGCATCAAAATCATTTTTTATGATCAAGAACAAAAATGCACAAAATCATATGTCACATTAAGTATGCATACAAATGGAAATTCAAAAGAAATAATGGAACAGGGGCAAAATGGTCATAAAATCAGAAAATAAAATCATAGAAAATTTCCTAAATGTTTTAAGAATACACATGAATTTTTGTGGAATTTTATGATACCATTTGATATTTTTAAAAATTAATTATGAAACGTGTAGCAAAAATGGAAAAAATAAAATGGAATGTAAATGTGAATGGGGGTGCATGCCTAGTAACTATTCAGTTCAAAATCAATTGGGCCTTGAAACAGGGAGGTGCGAATAGCATTCTGGCTTAGGTCCAATAAGCGCGCAAAACACCATAACTAGCATGTTCTTCAGTCAACAAAATTGACTTATTAATAGCCACTAGATTGAGTCAAGGTCAAGCCAAAGTCAAAGTAATCAGATCAAACGCTCACACACGCATGTCCACGCTCCATACCATATGCCACAACACACAATGTTTAAAATGGAATCAGAAGCCACACGTGAGAGGCATGTGAGTTTTTTATGTGCTGGCGCGTTTTGGATCGTTAGATCAACAACATCATGTGGCTGACATTCAAACTGGCAATGAAACCCTAGCACAAAGCTACCGGCCGGAGAGGGACCTCCGGTCACCTTCTCCGGTCACACACCACCGTCTGCAACTTCACATGTTCACAGAAATGTACAAACAGCATACCAAAATGAAGAGGAAGTAATGTAGAGCATGAATCCAGTGACAAAACATACAAAAAGTTCATGAAATGGGAGAATCGAGCATATGAAGATTTGCCCTAACATTTCAACTATGCCTCTAAAGGCCTATCAACTAGCCAGACAAGTTCTTGAGCTTATATGAAGCATCAAGAACCTGATAACATCTTCACATTAGGTCTATAAGGGAAGAAATTCGTACCTGAAGATTTATGATCTTGATGTGTTCTTCAGAAAAACCAGAGATGTTGCTTCTTCTTTGAGTTTCTTTTGGCCAAATAAAGGCTTAGATGCAGAGAATGAATGATGCTTCAGTGGAGGGGAGTTGATATCCAAGCTTCAAAACAGTTGCAATGTGATGACAATGGAGATAGAATCAGAGAGATTCTGAGATGAAGATGAGGAAGATGAATGAAATGGAGTTTGAAAATCAGTTGCAATGTGGAGGAATTGAGAGAGAATCGAGAGAATTTCTGAGTTGAATGTGAGAAAATGAAGTTAGGAATGAAATTTGAGAGTGAAGTTTTTATTTATAGTGTGAGCTAACCATAGTTAAACTGAGTGAGTCAGCTGAGTCATGGTGGTTTGGGTGAGTCATCCCTAACTAACTGAGTCAAGTTAGTTAGGGAGAGCAATGATATGGTGATGGCAACTCATGATATGCTATGGTGGAGGTGAAAAGAAAATGAAGGCACGGCTGGTTGTAGCAGAAACTTGCTCAGCAAGTTTGTTTCTTTCCATTCTCATGTATGCCAAGGCAAGTGTGCAATGTGTAAGTCATGTGTGTTTGGTTTAATGTGGAAAGCTGATGTGATGAAGTGTTTGGGGTGTGTGTGAACCAAAATCGTGCACCAGTCTGTCAATGCATCAGTATCAACATGAGGTGGTTTGAGGAAGTTTTTCTCTCTACTCAATGAATGAATTGGTGTGTTTTAGGAGTCATTGGAAAGAGGGTACATTGGGGAGCAATATTGGTGTTGAAAACAAGTCAAATGGAGGTGTACAAGATGATGAAAAAATAGCTTGAAACAGAAGGAAACCAATTGGTGTATGGGCGTGCAGGTGAGGTTGGCTGGCATGGTGTGTATGGCATGGATTTTCAGCAAGATCACCCTAACTTGGAACCAATATTTCTCCCTTATAACATGATCAAATCAAATTTTGTCCAACATGAACATTGAAGAGTGCACTACAAGGAATAACTTTGATGTTGAAAATTTTCTCATTTGGAGCTTTCTTCTTGGAGAAATTAGGGTTGACTTCTGGCCCACCACATGCTTGTTGAAATGACTGCGTGCATGACCTGAAAATTCTTGGTCATGGCCTAGTTTTGGCCTACTTTCCTCCAACTTTGATCAATCATATCTCTCTCAATTTTTATCCAATGGAGATGTTCTACACATGGATTTGAAGCTTAAAACAAGACCTTTCATTGAGGCAGAGTGGAATTTTCATTTGGTGCTCCAAATTTAAATGGCCTTGGTTCAAACTCTGATGCAAAATGGCCAAAACTTGCTATTTTTAGTAACCCTTCTTCATCCAAAAATGGCAACTTTCTACACCTTGAATTTTTCATGATTCCTTTGGAATTTCTTGACCAAATTTTGTACATTGGACACATGTAACATGAATTTTATGAATTTGGCCTCAAAAAGTCAAGAGTTGACTTTTTCCTCTGATTATTTGACTTTGCCCCAATTTCCTGATTTTTGATCTTTCTTCCAATTGAACCACCTCCAAAACCAATTGAGATGCAATTTTCCACATACATACACTTAGGGACATATGGAATACCATGACATCAAGTTTTGTCCAAAAAATCAAAGACCCTGATTTAATTGGAAACCCTAATCTTGACCCCCTCTGGTTAGGAGGAAAAAATGCAGTCTTCAATTTCAAATTCCTCAGAGTATGTTGTGTATCCCTTTAAAGGATGATGGGATATGCCACTTGAGGATGATTTTGAATCAATGAGCTATCTCTTTTGAGGATTTTCCTTCAATTTTTGAACCTCTTGCATGATGAAAGATGTATTGCTTCAATCTCCCATTGGATTTCACTTTCTTGAGATTGTGGATGATCAATTGAGGTAGTATGAGACATGAGAGACCTCTTGGCTTGCCTTGAGACCACTTATTTGACCCCTTGGTGTTTTGAATGATCCTTTGATTGTCCACCTTCCACCTGATCACATGCCCTGATGGTAAGAAGGATGCCATGCTTCATTTTTCTATGTTAAATGCAATGCAATGCTAATGAGATGGATATGATATGATAAATGATAATGCCATGCTATGATGCCAAAAGGGAAGAGCAAATTTTGGGGTATTACAGCTGCCCCTATTCAAGCGCTGTAGACCTGAATGCCTGAAAGCAATTGCTTTCGGACTTTCAAGGTATATAGTGATTGAATACCAAATATAACCAAAAATTTGCTCTGGATGATGAAGAATAACAGGGATATAAACCCAACGAGACTGCTGGATTGAGTCCTCGATGAAACGTCGGAGAGATCTGTCTTTTGAACGATGCCAGACGACTACTGGCTTGCCACGCTGATGGTGGACTTTAATACTGTCTTTTTGAACGACGCCAGACGACTACTGGCTCGCCACACTACTGGTGGACTTTAATAATGTCTTTTATGCAACTCCAGACGACTACTGGCCTGCCACACTACTGGTGGACTTTAATAATGTCTTTTATGCAACTCCAGACGACTACTGGCTTGCCACGCTGATGGTGGACTTTAATACTGTCTTTTTGAACGACGCCAGACGACTACTGGCTCGCCACACTACTGGTGGACTTTAATAATGTCTTTTATGCAACTCCAGACGACTACTGGCCTGCCACACTACTGGTGGACTTTAATAATGTCTTTTATGCAACTCCAGACGACTACTGGCCTGCCACGCTACTGGTGGACTTTGACAATGTCTTTTGAACGACGCCAGACGACTACTGGCCTGCCACACTACTGGTGGACTTTGACAATGTCTTTTGAACGACGCCAGACGACTACTGGCCTGCCACACTACTGGTGGACTTTGCAGCTTCGTGCCACCCGAAGATGGACTTTTGCCAATCCACTGTTGGACTTTTGCCACCCGAAGACGGACTTTTGCCAATCCACTGTTGGACTTTTAGAATATGCCACCCTTAGATGGACTTTTGCCAATCCACTGTTGGACATTTGAGAATATGCCACCCTTAGATGGACCTTTCGCCAATCCACTGTTGGACTTTTGCCACCCGAAGACGGACTTTTGCCAATCCACTGTTGGACTTTTGCCACCCGAAGACGGACTTTTGCCAATCCACTGTTGGACTTTTAGAATTTTAAAATCGAATTACTCTCTGCCTCTGCGCCAGACATCTCTGCCGACTCTGCTGAGGAACCACAATCAATGATTTAATCTCGGAGACTCCTAAAAGGATAATATCTCTGCTGGCGAATGGATGAACAATCCGTCTGCTTCGAATTGTCAAGCTTGCCAAAAATAAATTGGACTTTAAGATATGAGGGAATGACGACTCTGGCAGGAATTATTCCATCTGTTTGGGGCTGGATTCTGGTCACAGCAACTCCGCTGGGGATGAGAATTTTTAAATGACGTCCTGCTGGGGAAATGAGCCATTAAAACTATGCTTGGGGATTTATTCAACCCAAGATCCTTTATAGGGATTATCAACCTTCTGACCCGGCTGGGGAAAGGCTGTACCATCCTTGTTGAGGAATAGATTCTGTCGATCTGATAAACCTCTGCGGGGAGAACGACAACTCAGCTGGGGAGTATTGCTGACAAGATTCGATGCTGACCTTTGTGGGGATACCATGACCAGAGATACGATCTTGCTGGGTATCAGGGCTACTCTGCCAGGGATATGCAAATCCTGGTTAGAACATTCTACTGCAACTTGCTAGAAAGAGTCCTTAGAGATCTGTTGGGGAAACCCAAAGCAAATCCACAGTAGTCTGCTGAAGAATATGACTGTCAAGCTTAGGATGAGTACCACAATGCCCCATGTTAGGCGAGCCTTCCCTTAGACAATTCCGTTGGGGATGACGAGTTTATAATAAACTCTGCTGGAGAAAACTGCTTTAAAGCGTCTCGTGTTGGGGAATGCCTTTTGAGAGGATTTTACAGAAGACCAACTGTCCTCAAACTCTACTGGGGATGATCAACACTTCATGCTGGGGAACCAAACATGCCCCGTGCTTGGACAAAACAACAATTCGTCCCCGAAGGGGATGTCATAAGAGGATTTTACAGAAGATCTAGCCTCTTCAAACTCTTGTGACTTCGCTGGGGATAATGACCATCAGTTTCAGTGTCGATGAGACCACCCTTTTGGGGAACCTGTGACCGTTATCGATATAGAAAAGCTTGTAGCTGTTGGAAGTACTGAATGAGAGAATCGACTTAATAAGATGCAACGGTGCCCAGTTGAACTTAATTCACTGATATCGACCCGTTATGAACAATCGTCGACCGAGCGATGAACGCCAACCTCAGTCTTTTGCGTGGGGTGATTTATTACTAGTCTTGTGCTTAAAATCATCTGCACCTGCTACCTGCAACAAAAGAATATGCCCACATGCCCCGCATATTGCGTGGCTAGAATCCACCATCCGGGAGTATTCAACATTCGAAGTAATTTCAAATGTTTTTTCTGCGCATGTTATTGCAAGGCTGCCATGTTTTCAAATGCAATGTTTTATCAAAAATTAGGACGTTTTTGCAAACAAAGCAATAAAACAAAAATAGAGAGCTTTTTATTGAAATTCAATTTATTGACTGAGAGCCCAGAATAGGCAATTACATCCGGAAGCAATCCCTGGAAAGAGGTGATCGCTGAAAATTGAGAAAAGAAACTATCCTAACGGCAATGTGAAAACGGAATTCCACTGAGTTTCCATTCTGTTATGACCAGTATGTCTTCAAAACTCCCCGACCTTGCCTTCTGAGGAATGATCAGACCGATTCCTATCCTTCAGAACGTCAGTTGTTCAAACGGTGACAGGGTACAGATAACTCAAACCGTAGTCATTCGCTTAAATCCCTCTTTTGTGTGGACCGCCCTTTCAGGTTTTCGATCCACCAGGATACCCTTTTTTGCCTAAGTTGCCCTTTCGGGTTTTCAACTTACCGGGTGTACAAAAATTTTTTCAATTATATCCCTAATTTTTGCCCGAACCTTATTCTGTTTTTGGTTCGCCGGGATGCCCTTTTTTGCCTGGATTTTTTATTTTTATTATCCAGCGGGTCTATTCATGCGAAGTATTTTTTGACTACGTCCGAGTTGACAGGGGATGAAAAGTCTTCGCCATCCATGGTTGTAAGCAATAAGGCTCCGCCCGAAAAGACCTTTTTAACCACGAATGGACCTTCATAATTAGGAGTCCATTTGCCCCTGTGATCTGTATTGGGAGGAAGGATCCTTTTGAGTACCACATCTCCGACTTTATAAACCCGAGGACGCACCTTTTGGTCAAATGCCTGTTTCATTCTGCGCTGATATAGTTGCCCATGACATACAGCCGCCAATCGCTTTTCCTCAATAAGGCTCAACTGATCAAATCTGGCTCGTACCCATTCAGCTTCATCTAGCTTAACATCCATCATAACTCTGAGGGACGGAATCTCTACTTCAACCGGTAGCACTGCCTCCATACCATATACAAGTGAGAATGGGGTTGCCCCAGTGGACGTGCGTACCGACGTTCGATACCCATGCAAAGCAAATGGTAACATCTCATGCCAATCTTTGTACGTGACAACCATTTTCTGCACAATCTTCTTGATATTTTTGTTGGCCGCTTCGACCGCGCCATTCATCTTTGGGCGGTACGGAGAAGAATTGTGATGTTCGATTTTGAAGTCCCGGCATAACTCAGCCATCATCTTATTGTTCAAATTAGAACCATTATCAGTAATGATTCTTTCGGGAACTCCATATCGGCAAATGATATCCCGTTTTAAGAAACGAGCAACCACTTGTTTTGTAACATTGGCATAGGATGCGGCTTCAACCCATTTGGTGAAGTAATCAATTGCCACCAAGATGAAACGATGACCATTGGAAGCTGTAGGCTCAATCTTTCCGATCATATCAATGCCCCACATGGCAAACGGCCAAGGCGACGACATGATGCTCAACGGATTTGGAGGCACATGCACCTTGTCTGCATAGATCTGGCATTTATGGCATTTGCGGGCATATTTACAACAATCTGACTCCATAGTCAACCAATAATATCCCGATCTTAACAACTTTTTAGCCATTGCATGCCCTCCGGCGTGAGTACCGAAAGAGCCTTCGTGCACTTCAATCATCAACAAGTCTGCTTCATGTCTATCCACACATCTAAGCAGGACCGTGTCAAAATTTCTTTTATACAGCACGCCATCTTTGTTCAAGAAGAAACTACCAGCTAACCTTCTCAACGTCTTCCTGTCTTTGGACGATGCCCCTGACGGGTACTCTTGACTTTTCAAGAAACACTTAATATCATGAAACCATGGCTTGTCATCAGACGTTGCATCGACCGCAAACACAAATGCTGGTCTGTCAAGGCGGGATACCTCAATCTTAGGTACATGGTTCCATCCTTGCACTTTGATCATGGAAGACAGAGTGGCCAAGGCATCAGCGAACCTATTCTCATCTCGAGGAATATGGTACAGTTTCACTGTTGTGAAAAATGTCAGCAATCTCCTCGTATAATCTCTATATGGCACTAGATTTGCTTGGTGCGTGTACCAATTCCCTTTCACTTGATTGATTACCAAAGCTGAATCACCGAATATATCAAGGGTTTTAATCCGTAGATTAATCGCCTCCTCGATCCCCATTATACAAGCTTCGTACTCTGCTTCATTGTTGGTGCATCCGAAAGTTATTCGGGCAGTGAACGGCATATGAACACCTTCCGGCGTGATAAGAACTGCTCCAACTCCGCACCCATTCATATTGACAGCCCCATCAAACATCAGACTCCATTTGGATTCAGGGTCTGGCCCCTCCTCCGGAAGTGGTTCCTCGCAGTCTTTAGCTTTGAGAAACATGATGTCTTCATCAGGGAAGTCAAACTTCATGGGTTGGTAATCATCAATCGGCTGTTGCGCAAGATAGTCAGACAAGATACTTCCTTTGATGGCCTTTTGTGAAGTGTACTGAATGTCATACTCTGTCAAGACCATTTGCCACCGTGCAACTCTGCCTGTCAATGCTGGTTTCTCGAAAATGTACTTGATAGGATCCATTTTTGAAATCAACAAGGTTGTGTGCCTAACCATATATTGCCTCAATCGCTTAGCGGCCCATGCCAGTGCACAGCATGTCTTTTCAAGTATTGAGTATCGGGACTCACAATCATTGAACTTTTTGCTCAGGTAGTAAATAGCATGCTCCTTCCTACCTGTCTCGTCATGTTGACCGAGAACACAACCCATGGAACCTTCAAGCACTGTCAGATACATTATCAGTGGTCTCCCTTCAACTGGAGGCATTAGAATCGGAGGTTCCTGCAAGTATTCTTTTATCTTATCGAATGCCAATTGGCAATCGTCATTCCACCTGACCGTTTGATCTTTCCTTAACAATTTAAATATTGGTTCACACGTGGCTGTTAGGTGAGATATGAACCTTGCAATGTAGTTCAATCTACCCAAGAAACCACGAACCTCTTTTTCTGTTCTCGGTTCAGGCATTTCTTGTATTGCTTTCACCTTGGCAGGATCAACCTCGATTCCTCTTTCGCTCACAATGAAACCTAGCAACTTTCCAGAACGTACCCCAAACGTGCACTTGTTTGGATTTAATCTCAGACGGAACTTTCTCAACCTTTCAAACAGCTTTTTCAGGTTAACCAGATGTTCCTCTTCTGTTCTCGACTTGGCAATCATATCATCTACATAACATTCGATCTCCTTATGAATCAAGTCATGAAACAATGTCACCATCGCCCGCTGGTACGTTGCCCCTGCGTTTTTCAACCCAAAAGGCATTACTTTATAACAATATGTACCCCACGGAGTAATGAACGTGGTCTTCTCCATGTCTTCAGGTGCCATCTTGATCTGGTTGTACCCGGAGAAACCGTCCATAAATGAGAACACTGAAAACTGAGCTGTATTATCGACCAGCACATCAATATGAGGTAGTGGAAAATCATCTTTCGGGCTAGCTTTATTAAGATCTCGATAATCCACACACATTCTCACTTTTCCATCTTTCTTCGGTACTGGCACGATGTTGGCTACCCATGGCGGATACTTTGTCACAGCAAGAAAACCAGCGTCCCACTGCTTCTGGACTTCCTCCTTAATCTTTAAAGCCATGTCGGGGTGAGTCCGACGAAGTTTCTGCTTGACTGGCGGACATTCTTCTCTCAATGGTAGCCTGTGCACGACAATATCCGTATCCAACCCCGGCATGTCTTGATACGACCAGGCGAAGACGTCAACATACTCGCGCAACATTTCCGTCAAAATTTGCTTCACATCTGCTTGCAAGCTGGCACCAATCCTGATCTCTTTCTTGGCGTCCTTGGTACCAATATTGATGATTTCTACAGTCTCCTGATGAGGCTGGATGACCCTTTCCTCTTGTTTCAACAATCTGGCCAGTTCTTCAGAAAGTTCACAATCTTTCCCATCCCCTTCTTCGGCTTGATAAATCGGATTGTCAAAGTCATACATGGCCATATCAAAATCGTTATCAGTGGTATCCGGAGGATCAAGTCTGCATGAACGGGTTCATGCCTTATTTTAGAATTTATTTTTAAGCAAAACAAAAGAAAATGAAACATTGCCATTTTATTTTTTTGTGCAAAAATAAAAACTGAAAGACAGAGAACAAAATTTGATTGCAAAACGTCCTTTATTAATGATTAAACATTGCAAATGCAACCATGGTGGCCCTACAAATGAATCTATACGCCTTGGGCAGAGCGCAAGATTTTGTCATGCATTATGGTTAGAAAAAACAAAGAAAAATTACTCTGTCTGAAGAGTAACCCGGATGACTTCTTCAACGAACCAGTTCTGCACTTGTTGTCCCGAAGCATGAGGGCGTACCCAGTTGTCCAGGTCACAATTACTGTCAACACTATCCTCCGTGGCTGCACAAGACTGGTCCATGTAGATAATTCCCCCACTATTGAAAGTAATGGGTCCCCTGCTCCCCGCATCTGAAGTTGTAGAGGGATGATAACCAATACCAAATTTGTCTTCCTTCACTGGGGTCTCTATCAACCTGCCCCAACCTTGGGCGTTGCCTGCCCTGACGACTTCGACAG
Organism: Lathyrus tuberosus; assembly: GCA_022829125.1. NCBI lineage: Eukaryota > Viridiplantae > Streptophyta > Magnoliopsida > Fabales > Fabaceae > Lathyrus > Lathyrus tuberosus. The sequence goes on along the minus strand of JALAZF010000123.1, from coordinate 6,747,071 downwards.
CTTGTTTGTAAGATGAAATGGAGGTACCAGCCCCAACTGGTATAGAAGAAGACTCAGGTGCATCGTCAATGTTGACTGCTTCAAATGATTGGCACAGCATCTCATGAATTTCCCCATCCATTTCAATGTACTTGAACGTAGACAAGTGACTCACAAAGATGTCTTCTTCCCCACACACTGTCACAACCTGCCCTTCAAACTCATACTTCAGCTTTTGATGTAGAGTGGAAGTAACAGCTCCAGCTCCGTGAATCCAAGGGCGTCCCAATAGGCAGCTATATGCAGGTTGTATGTCCATTACATGGAACGTGGATTTGAATACCTGTGGTCCAATTTGTACGGGCAATTCCACCTCACCAAACACAGATCGTCGGGTCCCATCGAATGCTCTGACCACCAACTCACTAGGCCTTAAGATCAAACCATCAACTTCCAGTTTCATTAATGCCTTCTTGGGCAAGACATTGAGTGACGAACCAGTGTCTACCAGTACATGAGATAACACTGCGCCCTTACACTCCATCGTGATATGCAAAGCCTTATTATGGTTTCTTCCTTCAACAGTCAAATCTCTACTTGTAAAGCCCAAGCCATGGCTAACATTAACATTGGAGATTACGCCCTCGAGCTGATTAACAGTAATTTCTTGTGGCACGTACGCACTCTTCAACACTTTCAACAACGCCTGTCGGTGCGCATCAGAGCACATCAATAGTGACAAGATTGAAATCTTTGAAGGGGTCTGATTCAGTTGGTCCACAATCTTATAATCGCTTTTCTTGATTATCTTCATAAATTCTTCCATTTCCTTATCAAAAGTAATCTTTGTCTCTGCTTCAGGTGTAGGCGCACTTTCAACCACCTGTTTACCTTTAGCCTTTGCTGCAGCTTCTGCCTCTTTATCACTTCTCAAGGTTTGGGGAGCGAACAACCTTCCACTCCTTGTAAAGCCTCCTACACCCCCTACGTTATCAACATTTGGGCTGACTGATGACTCAACTTCCTGTTTTTTACCTTCGTAATATACATCTGCCCCATAGTGCCATGGGATAGCTTTCGTGGATGTGAACGGAATTGGTCCTGGCACCGTGATAGTGACAGGACTGGGCCCTTCTGGCGCAACACTCGCCACGGGAACTGCATTGACCGGCATTTGAATCTCAGCGGGAGTGTAATAGATGGTCACGGTTGATATCTCATCAGTGTCTTTCACGACTATATCGAACTGTAGACATCCTTCATCGATCAGATTCTGTAAACCCATCTTCAACTTATCACAGCCGTTCTCCTGATTCATACACTCAAAGCAATCTTGATTACAGCCCGGGAACACCCGTCCCTTCAATAAACAATCTTTTACAACCAACAAAGAAGTTTTCACTTGACGGATATCTGTCACCAGATTCAATCTCCTCCCATCTTCAATAGCGTACACATTTGCTGCGCTATGATCAGGCATGGGATGCTGAGTAATATTAGGAGCGGGAGAGAAATTGATGGCTTTAGCATCAATCAAATCTTGTACTTTATGATGGAAAGCCCAGCATTTTTCAATGGAGTGCCCCTGAGCACCTGAGTGGAACTCACAACGAGCATTAGCATCGAAGTTAGGTGGCAGGTTTCCAGCAACCGGAGCTTTCATAGTACGGAGTTCTACCAACTTTAACTCGAGTAGCCGGGGCAACAGCGCGGCATAAGTCATAGGGAGAGGATCCATCTTACGATCCCTCTGTCTAGACCTTTGCTGGAAAAAAGGTTGTTGCTGTTGAACTTGTTGTTGGGGTTGTTGTTTCTGAACAGACGGTGTGGGGATTGTCACAGCATCTACCTGATAATAAGCTCGAGAACGCCCTCTGCCTCGTCCTCTAAACACAGCATTCGTATCACCTTCTCTTCTTTTCTGGTTACTAGCAAACGGTTTCTTCGTCCCCGAAGAGCCAGCCCCACTCACATCCTGGATCTTTCCAAGCTTTAACAGACTTTCTATTCTTTCTCCCGCAATCACAATATCAGCAAATCCAGTTGACGGACAAGCAGCTAATCTATCCAGATAGGCCCCTTGCAATGTGCCCATGAACATATCTGCCATTTCTCTGTCTGACAAGGGAGGTTGAACCTGGGCAGCCATTTCCCTCCACCTCTGTGCATATTCTTTGAAACTCTCCTTGGCATTTTGTGACAACCCCTGCAATTGAGTGCGGTTTGGCGCCATGTCAATATTATACTGGTATTGCTTCAGGAACGCTTCTGCCAGATCTTTCCAGTTCTTCACAGCAGCTCTATTCAACTTCATGTACCAGGTCAAGGATGCCCCAGCCAGACTGTCCTGAAAATAGTGCATCCATAGCTTCTCGTCATCCGTATGGGCTGAAATCTTCCCAAAGTAGGCTTGAAGATGCGTTTGGGGACACGCATTGCCGTGATACTTATCAAAAGTAGGAGGTTTGAATTTAGGGGGAATTCTGACTCCTGAGACCAGCCCCAAGCTAGTAACATCAATACCCATAGAGTTCTTGCATTCTATGGCCCTGATCTTTTCTGCTAACTCCTCATACCTTCGATCACCTTGATTACCCACATCAGCGTCTAGCAGAGTAAATTGGTCTTCCAGAGTATCCTCAAGAGTAACACCAGCATGCCTACCATTTCCATTACCCCGATTGTTACCACCAGGAGGAGGGTTGCCACCGGGAGGAGGAATGCCATGTCCCTGTGAATTGTCATGATGATCACCTCCGGGCCCATTGTCGGGACGCTCTACCAGAAGCCTCAGTCTCTCCTGATTTTGCGCCATGCCAGTCATGAGGGTCATGAACTGGTCCATACGCGCCCTCATTTCCGCCAAATCACTTTGCACTTGATCCATGATTCTTACTTGATTCCTTCGCGTCGAATATCGGTGAATATGATTCTCCGCTATACTGCCTGAAACCAAATAAAGGTTAGAGACCCCGCAACGAGTACCTGAAAAGCAAGTAACAAAAATGCAAAATGATATGCAATGCCATGCAATGCTATGTTTGTCATTTCCTAGGTGCTTTACACCCTGATTCCAATCCAAACCACGGAAATCTGAAGACCAGAAATCGTGATATAAAGAGACGTGTAGTGGTCATGTGCTTGTGCGCAGCTATCTGATAAAGAATAATTCTGAATAAAACTGCTCATACTCATTCAACAAAATATTCAAGTACATTTAAGAAAGGTTCAACCGCAAATGCAATATAAGGAAAAAAATGGATCCATCAACAAGCCTGATGGTAGCCATTAACAACAAAATACAGGGAAAAGAACATCAATCTGACAATTCCACATCCTTCAGCCTATCACTTGAATACTTGATTTCCTCAAAAAGTATACGGGTACGCTGGTGATTCGGCTTTTCAATCATCTCTTTGATCAAGACATCCCTTTTCTCAAGAGCTTCAGTTAAAGAACCCATATGCAGCATCAGAGCTTCGTCATCACACACTCCTTTGTGTCTCTTTATGCCGGCTTGCGTCTTGAGTATCTCCCTTTCTATCATGGCTTCTTCAAGCTCTTTCTTGGTATTCCTCAGTTGGCTTCTAGCTTCTTCTAACTGTTCTTGACTTTTACCGAGACTTTCCCGATACTCTCTCCTCTGCTCATGTGCCTTTTTAAGCTCCTCGTCTTTAGTCTTCGACTGATCCTTTAACTCGGCATTTTCAATTCTGACTTCATCCCAAGCTTGACGAAGTTGAGCTAATGAATCCTTGCTTCGGGCTAAAGCCTGTTTTGTAATCTTGTGAGCCTGACTAGTGTCATCTGCTCCCAAAGTAAGTTTCCGAAAGTACCGAGCTCGGTCATCAAAATCTTCCTCTTTGTCAGCCAAGGTTTTTTCCGCTTTCAAGGCTCTCTTTTCCAACTCTTTGTTGTCAGCTAGAGCTTTCTGAAGACATCTGCTCATTCCAGAATTTTCTATCTGCAGCTCTCTGACCATTTTCTTCCACTTCTCACATTCTTCAATAGCCACCATAGTGGGTTGTTCTGGCTGTACTGCACATAAAAGAGGTCCCCTTGAAAAGGGTAAAAGCAATTCCTTTACTTTCGTTTCAATCCACCTGTCATATTCAGGATAAGATCTACAATCTCCTCTTCCAAAAACTGCTTTTCCAATTTTGTGCTTATCTTTCCAAGCATTCACTACTTCTACCACCTTCGCATCTTTAGTTCCTGTAAAGAATAAAGATTCTTCCACATCTTGCTCTGTAGGAGGATCCCTGGAAGCATACCCAAACTGTCGGATGGCCAAAACTGGATTATAATTGATCCCTCCTTTTCTGCCAATCAAAGGCACATTTGGAAAATTTCCGCATCTTGTGACCAGCTCTATTCTCAATAACCGGTGGTCAAACCATACAATGTTATCAGCAGTTAAACTCATCAATCGTTTAGACCATTTCGCCACATCTTTGGTTTCCACAAAGGCACCTGTCTGAGGCAAATGTTTGAAAAACCAATGACTCAGCAGTGGAGTACAACAACTGACAGATCCTCCCCTCCTTTTCTCATTCTTATAGTGCACAGAATGATAAAAATCTCCTAACAAAGTAGGGACTGGATTTTTAAGAACGAAAACTCTTGTTGCTTGCATATCCACAAAGTCTTGCTGATTGGGAAAGAAAACTAGGCCATATATGCAGAGAGCCAGAATGGAATTGTAAACCGTCCAATTTTTAGCACTTGCAGCCTCCTGGGCCTGTCCAGACAGAAATTCTAAATGAAATCCGCTAACTCCATTTTTACTGCTCACACCACTCTTTATCACTGCCTGATCCATTTGTAACGCAGCAGCAATTTCTTTTACGCTGGGAGAACTACCAGAGAAGAATGGTATTGCCGACGTGATCGGAATTCCCAAAATAAATGAGAATTCTTCCAGTGTTGGCATCAAAATGTAATCTGAAAAAAGAAAGCACCTCAACGAAGGCTCGTAGAACTGCAGCAGAGTGTGCAAAGCATCATGTTCATACTTGGTGATTGTACGGACCATCCCAACCAAATTCCCGTAGCTCTTCTGAAACCTATCAAGAATACCCGGACCAGCCATATCTATAACTTTGAGCAATGAATCCAAGACAGGATCTGGAAACTTGTAAGACACATTGTTCTTTCTCTCGGCAACGATCTCTGTTGAACCCATGGATTGGAATCAGAAATGTATTATGCACCTGAAAATGACAAACATAACTGTTATGATATGATAATGCAATGCAAAAGGGCATGTGATCAGGTAATCAAGTGTCGGTGTCTGTATTGAACTGTGTGCACTGTGTCTCTGTACTGAGTCTGGCAATATCTGAGATGAACACTTAAATCACTGTCATAGGATACAATGTCTGAAATCATCATAGAATCACAAGTAAGGTAGGTAGGAGGCTGGGTTTCCTGCAAACCTGTAAACATCCCGCCCATACTCACATGTGGTTCTTAGAAAATAAGGCTTGTCAGCTTCGGAGGTTTGAGAAGCAATAGCACATTCAGCCCGTAGGATACAATGCTATGCCAATCAAAGAGGTCGTCCACTGACTCCCCTTAGAAAATAAAAGTCATCCTATGCAAGTTCCAAAGTGGGCCCTCGGGTGCGAATGGGTTTGCCACAGAATGTGGTCTGCCATTGTCACCACTAAAGAGGGATATTTCCACTAAGGTCCTCATGATCGGTCACTAGAGTCGACAGCTCTCTAGATCTACATCCTGGAATACGCAAGATGCGCATGCCACGACGTGTCCCAAGATAGCCTCGTCTAGCTGTGAATTTCGTGAACACCCAACGCACTCCAAACGGCACGTAGGTCCCACTACTCTCCACTCTAATTCTAAGTGTATACTCAAGCCTGTGTAATGGGCTTATCTCTCAGAAATCCCATCCCGCCAAACAGACAAAACAGTGTAGCACAATATAATATATGATATGTAATGCTAAAATGCAGTAAATACTGTAAAGTAAATAAACAGCAAAATATAGCACAACAGTAAACACCCAATGAAAAAAAATAAACAAGCGCTAGGATTAACTCGCTAAGGAAACCAGAGATTATGGGTTATACTCCCCAGCAGAGTCGCCAGCTGTCGCTCCCGGGATTTTCATCCTAGTACAAACGCGAAAGTGGCACCGAACAGAGTCGCCAGCAATGTGTATTTATCCCAAGAGAGGGAAAGGAAACACCGCGTAAACCTGAAGAGAAGGAAAGAGCATGGTCTCGCGACCAAGAGAAATGGGTTCGGGAGTCGGTTACGCGAGAGGAAGGTATTAGCACCCCCACGCGTCCATCGTACCCGATGGGATCCACGCTTGCTGTTTCGATCAAAGGGTGTAAAGAAAGGATACTGGAAAAGGAACTAAAAGAAAGAAATGGAAAGAAAAAGAAACAAATGTAGGGAAAATAAAAGAAGTGCTCGCATGGGCCCTACCCCACTGCCTACGTATCTCATCGGGAATATGAGAATCAGAGCGACGTAGTTCCCCTCACTAGGGATGAATTGTTTGTGTTTTTTAGAGAACGGCTGACGTTCTAGCTCAGGTGTTGCAGGCTCGCTGGTCCGAGTGCGTTACCATCTTGCAAGAGAACGAGTAGAAGCGCGTTCGTGCGTTGAGAGTGAATGAGGTGAGAAAAGAATTCCCGAAGGAAAGACGTTATTGTTTGTTTTTGTCTTTTAAGAGTTTTTTATTTGTTTGTTTGCATATGATAGTGTATCTGAATCTTAGTTATTGGAATGTGTACTTTCTCACATTCCAAGATGGAATGGGTAAGAAAGCACACTAAGGGTGAAGAAGACCCTCACACTTAGTTCCAATTGTCAAGGTTCAAACACACTAGCATACTTGTGTTTATTAAGTGTTTTGTTGATTAAGAAATGAAGAAGTGTTTTTCTTTGTACCTTCAACAAGTATTGCATTTAAGTCCCTCATACAAGATCAAATGTTTAACACATTGACCCAAGATGGGCTATATGCTACACATTCTAAGATTACAAGAGAAGACCCCTTATAATCTTTTCTTTATATGAAAGGCCTAAATGCAATAAATGCCTACCTTTATTATATGTTTTGAATTTTCTTTGAGATGAGAAAAGAGACTCAAGGGAGGATAAAGGTAAAAATCTATATGGACTAAGACTCAATCCTAATTGAAGATTAAAGGGAGTGATCCTAAAGGTTTGTGAGGTTTCAACCTAAAATCTAAAGAAAGAATGAATTAAACAATTCACTTCCAAAGTAGAAGATGAATTGTAATTCAAAAGGGAAAGTAATGAATTATTGAAAGAAAGCACATAAGTGCTTAACAAAACATGGAATTGTAAAAGAGAAAGGATAGAAGTTGAATGTGGGTTCCTTATCCACACTCAATTGAAACTTACCAAAGCCCCTACATGGTTAGCACAATCACTTACAAGTAAAGTAAGAAGGTATAATGAACAAATCAAATTCAAACAAGTTGACAAACAAAGTAAAATGAGATTAAATGCTATACATGCTTCCAAGTCAGAATGTAACTCATATTTACACAACCTAATGTTATCCTAAATGAGCATACCAAATCATGCAAACAAAATCTCAATCCAACAAGAAGCAAAGAAGGAAAGGGGAAGTGATGTGAATGTGGTTCATACTTGTGAAACAAGTGACTTAAGGTGCAAGATAAACATCAAACATGCAAAGATGAAACCCAAATGTCATGATCAGAAGTCAATTAACATGCTATACATCCTCAAACAAAACCACAACTCATGGCACAAGTGCCTTCATGATCAAGCAAACCAAACATGAGGCATGCATTCACAAAATGAACAAGTTAAACTTCATGCTTCAAACAAATAGCAAACATGCTTCAAAAATTATGACTTCCACCAATCAAACACCTTAAACACATGCCATTAACATATCAAGTCCACAAGCAATGAATCAGAACCAAAGTCACTCAACAATTAGGTCAAAGTCTCATGGAAGTTTCATGTATTCATGCTCAAAGCAACACATCAAAAGTCATCCAAAAAAGACTTAAAAATCATCTCATAAATCTCAAACATACCTCAACCTATTGTGACCACAATGCAAAAAGAAAGGCATCAAAATCATTTTTTATGATCAAGAACAAAAATGCACAAAATCATATGTCACATTAAGTATGCATACAAATGGAAATTCAAAAGAAATAATGGAACAGGGGCAAAATGGTCATAAAATCAGAAAATAAAATCATAGAAAATTTCCTAAATGTTTTAAGAATACACATGAATTTTTGTGGAATTTTATGATACCATTTGATATTTTTAAAAATTAATTATGAAACGTGTAGCAAAAATGGAAAAAATAAAATGGAATGTAAATGTGAATGGGGGTGCATGCCTAGTAACTATTCAGTTCAAAATCAATTGGGCCTTGAAACAGGGAGGTGCGAATAGCATTCTGGCTTAGGTCCAATAAGCGCGCAAAACACCATAACTAGCATGTTCTTCAGTCAACAAAATTGACTTATTAATAGCCACTAGATTGAGTCAAGGTCAAGCCAAAGTCAAAGTAATCAGATCAAACGCTCACACACGCATGTCCACGCTCCATACCATATGCCACAACACACAATGTTTAAAATGGAATCAGAAGCCACACGTGAGAGGCATGTGAGTTTTTTATGTGCTGGCGCGTTTTGGATCGTTAGATCAACAACATCATGTGGCTGACATTCAAACTGGCAATGAAACCCTAGCACAAAGCTACCGGCCGGAGAGGGACCTCCGGTCACCTTCTCCGGTCACACACCACCGTCTGCAACTTCACATGTTCACAGAAATGTACAAACAGCATACCAAAATGAAGAGGAAGTAATGTAGAGCATGAATCCAGTGACAAAACATACAAAAAGTTCATGAAATGGGAGAATCGAGCATATGAAGATTTGCCCTAACATTTCAACTATGCCTCTAAAGGCCTATCAACTAGCCAGACAAGTTCTTGAGCTTATATGAAGCATCAAGAACCTGATAACATCTTCACATTAGGTCTATAAGGGAAGAAATTCGTACCTGAAGATTTATGATCTTGATGTGTTCTTCAGAAAAACCAGAGATGTTGCTTCTTCTTTGAGTTTCTTTTGGCCAAATAAAGGCTTAGATGCAGAGAATGAATGATGCTTCAGTGGAGGGGAGTTGATATCCAAGCTTCAAAACAGTTGCAATGTGATGACAATGGAGATAGAATCAGAGAGATTCTGAGATGAAGATGAGGAAGATGAATGAAATGGAGTTTGAAAATCAGTTGCAATGTGGAGGAATTGAGAGAGAATCGAGAGAATTTCTGAGTTGAATGTGAGAAAATGAAGTTAGGAATGAAATTTGAGAGTGAAGTTTTTATTTATAGTGTGAGCTAACCATAGTTAAACTGAGTGAGTCAGCTGAGTCATGGTGGTTTGGGTGAGTCATCCCTAACTAACTGAGTCAAGTTAGTTAGGGAGAGCAATGATATGGTGATGGCAACTCATGATATGCTATGGTGGAGGTGAAAAGAAAATGAAGGCACGGCTGGTTGTAGCAGAAACTTGCTCAGCAAGTTTGTTTCTTTCCATTCTCATGTATGCCAAGGCAAGTGTGCAATGTGTAAGTCATGTGTGTTTGGTTTAATGTGGAAAGCTGATGTGATGAAGTGTTTGGGGTGTGTGTGAACCAAAATCGTGCACCAGTCTGTCAATGCATCAGTATCAACATGAGGTGGTTTGAGGAAGTTTTTCTCTCTACTCAATGAATGAATTGGTGTGTTTTAGGAGTCATTGGAAAGAGGGTACATTGGGGAGCAATATTGGTGTTGAAAACAAGTCAAATGGAGGTGTACAAGATGATGAAAAAATAGCTTGAAACAGAAGGAAACCAATTGGTGTATGGGCGTGCAGGTGAGGTTGGCTGGCATGGTGTGTATGGCATGGATTTTCAGCAAGATCACCCTAACTTGGAACCAATATTTCTCCCTTATAACATGATCAAATCAAATTTTGTCCAACATGAACATTGAAGAGTGCACTACAAGGAATAACTTTGATGTTGAAAATTTTCTCATTTGGAGCTTTCTTCTTGGAGAAATTAGGGTTGACTTCTGGCCCACCACATGCTTGTTGAAATGACTGCGTGCATGACCTGAAAATTCTTGGTCATGGCCTAGTTTTGGCCTACTTTCCTCCAACTTTGATCAATCATATCTCTCTCAATTTTTATCCAATGGAGATGTTCTACACATGGATTTGAAGCTTAAAACAAGACCTTTCATTGAGGCAGAGTGGAATTTTCATTTGGTGCTCCAAATTTAAATGGCCTTGGTTCAAACTCTGATGCAAAATGGCCAAAACTTGCTATTTTTAGTAACCCTTCTTCATCCAAAAATGGCAACTTTCTACACCTTGAATTTTTCATGATTCCTTTGGAATTTCTTGACCAAATTTTGTACATTGGACACATGTAACATGAATTTTATGAATTTGGCCTCAAAAAGTCAAGAGTTGACTTTTTCCTCTGATTATTTGACTTTGCCCCAATTTCCTGATTTTTGATCTTTCTTCCAATTGAACCACCTCCAAAACCAATTGAGATGCAATTTTCCACATACATACACTTAGGGACATATGGAATACCATGACATCAAGTTTTGTCCAAAAAATCAAAGACCCTGATTTAATTGGAAACCCTAATCTTGACCCCCTCTGGTTAGGAGGAAAAAATGCAGTCTTCAATTTCAAATTCCTCAGAGTATGTTGTGTATCCCTTTAAAGGATGATGGGATATGCCACTTGAGGATGATTTTGAATCAATGAGCTATCTCTTTTGAGGATTTTCCTTCAATTTTTGAACCTCTTGCATGATGAAAGATGTATTGCTTCAATCTCCCATTGGATTTCACTTTCTTGAGATTGTGGATGATCAATTGAGGTAGTATGAGACATGAGAGACCTCTTGGCTTGCCTTGAGACCACTTATTTGACCCCTTGGTGTTTTGAATGATCCTTTGATTGTCCACCTTCCACCTGATCACATGCCCTGATGGTAAGAAGGATGCCATGCTTCATTTTTCTATGTTAAATGCAATGCAATGCTAATGAGATGGATATGATATGATAAATGATAATGCCATGCTATGATGCCAAAAGGGAAGAGCAAATTTTGGGGTATTACAGTCGGTCTAGTTGAGAATTTGAAGGAGGATAAGTTAGTATGATCGATGTTTGCTTCTCGGAGAAGAGAGGGCAACGTGATGAATAGTGATATGCAAGTGGAGTATAGCTGGAGTAAAGTCGGATGATTTTCAGAGTTGGGTGAAAAGAAAGGATAGTTGGAAGATTTTGGAAGCAAGAGAAAGAGGTAGAACTCATGTTCACCAATTTTGGTTTTTATTTTCACATTTATGGAACAACCTTCAGTAAAAGAGGCATAACTTTCTAGTCGTAACTCCGATGAAAGTGATTCTGGACTTTTCGGAAAGTTTACGAAATTCCCTACAGTTTGCATATACATTTTGTCTTCGGCATGTTTTTGAGGAGAGAGAAAGATGCATTTGAATAGTTGGGTCTGATGCTGATTTTGTTTGGTGGAAGTTGTATACGGGATTTCTTGACCAGTCCCATTGCAAGGACGATAACTTTTTACTCGTAATTCAGATTTGAGCGATTCTTGAAGTTTTGGAATCTAAACGAAATTCTCTTCATTTTCGAATATAATTTTGTGTCTGGGAGGTCTGTATTGAAGAAGATAATCGTGTTTGAAGTTGGACAATTCTTGCTGGAAATAGTAAGATGATGTCAAGTATGAAATGTTTAGTAATAAGAAGAAGAATATCGGAGAAGCACATGGAAGTGCGGCGTATGATAGTTGAGAATGATTAAAGTATAGAAATCTTTGAGGAATGTTAAATAGTAAAGTGGATTGGGTGTTGTTGGTGAGATGTGTCGACATGAGTCGGAAATTTTTGGAAGTTATATCACCAACCAGATGATGTGATGGTATTGTTGAGATTGTGATTGGAATGATGATCAAGTGTGAAACTATACGGATCATCGAAGTTGTGAGATTAAAAAGAAAGACGAAGGACTGGTTAGGGTTGTCAAAAGTTGTGGACTTGGATAAATGTTTCGATTGAAGTGGGCCGATTTGGATCGTACTTGATGTATCAGAAGGATATTCGATAATTAGGTTGTGCAACCAGTGTGTATAAGAATATATGTGTTGGATTTTGTGCGTTCTTGGAAATAAGGAAATTAAGAAAAACGTTTGTGAGCCTTAGAGAAATGGTAGAGCAGTATGCTTAGATAACAGTGAGCACGAGGAGGAAGACGCTATTTTAGTTGGATAATGATGAGTTATGCCACCATTATGGTTGCCGGCTGTCTATTGACAAATTGAGGAACTGATCACCCTTAATCTCTTGTTGATAGTCGACGGAATCATGTTGGATGAAGTAGACGTGTCTTGCCAACTAGAATAGTATGCACAGCGAATTGCTTGGGGTTGAGCCAAGTGCTTATGAATTGTTTGAGTTGTCGATGCGGATTCCTATATAGGGAAATGAGGTTGCGGGTTGATCGGTGAGTAGTTTGGAAACTCACAGTTGTGTTCTGGATAACATGGGTTTTGATTTGTGGTGGATCAAGAATTCGATTGACATGAGACTTGGAGAATTATAGAGATGATCCAAGAAGGAATTAAATGGTAATGTAAGACTATGATTTGACCAAGGATGTCAGATCGAGAAGGGTAGTGGCTGGTATGCCTTAAAGTGTATAGATGGAAATATGAATGGTATTTTCCATACATGTTTGGATAAGTTAGGACTGATGTTCATTGTGGATATTCTGATGTTTTATAAAATCAGAAGAAGAGCGCGTAGAGTATTTGAGAGTTGAGTTGCAAGTATGGAAAGAAGTGAAGCTATATGTTGAGTTAGCAAGGTGTGAATTATGATTTGTAAGATGAGGTTGCCTTGTTGTGTTAATTCAGATGAAGTTGTATGAAGAATTGTGCTAGTATGAGTAGGACTTGATGAATTAGTTTGTTTGATTGGTTTGGTTAATATGCCATGTTAAGTGTAGGTTTTAAGGCTAAATCTATGGCTATTGGGTGTTAAGCACTGTTTGGAAGATGATTTTCTTGTTGAGATTAATTGGACACATGTATCCTTATGCTATTGTAATATTGTTATGCGTTGAGATGAGTTTTGACGATGTGTTAATACAAGATGGTGAAGTTGTAGCTTATGTTGACGATAATTGGGAATTCTTGAAAGTATCTGTCCTATTCAAGATTTGGGATTAGCCGCAGTTGTAGTTGTGGGGGATATTCGGAGGTATTATTTATGGATCTAAGTTCGAAGTAGTCAGTAATCAAAGTGTAGGATACCTGTTGGTCGGAATTTTTGGAGGATTAAGTCGAAAGTCTTTTCTTGCGTCTGCGTTGATAGTCGGAAGTTGATGTGAACTTGGTAGATTGATGGTTTCTAGTACTCAGGGTGCGCAGTGAAAGCATGGTGTAGCACAGTTGTTCTTATGTGGGTAACAACGATGTTGTTGGTTTGATTACGTTGATGTTGTGTTTTGACTTTTGTGCTCTCATCCTTGTTGTTGCCTCGTTACCTAGGGTGATGGTTCGAGTGCGAGTAGCTAATTCCTATGAAGGAGGATTAGGGGAGTGTCGCCCATGGTAATGGTAACGATTGTGTCGTGTTCTGGTCCGTAGTGAACTTGTGGGTTCTTAACTTGGTTATTCTTTGTGTCTTGAGTTAGTCATTGGGTGCGTTGTGTGAGCATTGTTTCGTGTTGTTGTTGTCGTTGATGTGATGTATCGTTGTTTGGTGCTAGAAGTGGGGTTGCCTTTTAAGGCAGGGAAGTTGATTTGTTAGCTGAGATAACGTACCTGGAGTGTGGTGCATCGAGTAAATTTTCGAGGACGAAAATATCCTAAGTGGGGGAGAGTTGTAACGCCCGGTTATTTAATTAATTATTTAATTAAATATATTTGTATATTTGGTGTTGATTTGTGTTGATTATCGGAATTGTGTTGTGTTGAGTTGCTAAGTTGGTTTTAGCCGAATTAATTTGATTAAGTTGATTTAATTTGTAGAAACAATATGTTGTTATTATAGTAAGATTATAAAAGATTCATGGGCTTATTTAAGTGGCTAGTAGTAAGAGTAGAGGTGTAGAATTTAGGCCCGATGGAAATTATTATAGTAATTATTATTATTATTATTCTCAATATTATTATGAATTGGGTGGAAGGGAGAAAAGTAAGGAAGACTATGTATTAGTCAAATTGTTAGGGTGAGAAAATAAAGGACTAATGGGTCAGCAGTAGGAGAGTAAAAGAAGGAACAATAAGTAAGTGTGAATTTAGTGAGAGGTTAACCAAAAACAGAGCAATTTTCACGTACAAACAAGTTGAGAAAGAAAAAGAGAAGTTGAAGAGAAGAGGCACAAGGGTTGATGGAGAACATGTAGAAACGGAAAGAGCGAGAATCCAATCGAAAAAATAGAGCGACCTTCAATCCAAGGTAAGGGTGGGGTTCTTACTCTATAATTGGGTTTATGATAAATAGTATGTGGGATTGGATTTGTGTATAATTGCTTCTGTCCATGTTTGATTGTTATGCTTGATTTCGGAATTTGGTTGATGTTATTAAATTGGTCGTATAAAATTTGATTGTGTTGTTCGTATATAATTCCTACGTTGTTGTTACACCGTGATGGTTGGGGCTTGATCTGGAACTGAGTCGAAGGAAGAATCAGTAGAATTAAGAAAACTGGAAAGAAACAAGCATGTGACGAACGAAGTCTGGTGCGTACGCAGAATTGGTATGCATGACGACCGTAATAAGGGCATGACGACCGTCACACCCACAAACAACATCACGACCGTCACACTCTCGTGACGAGCGTCACGCGGGCAAATTCTGGGCTGTGAGGAAGTTTGGAGATTCTGTTTCGTGGTCTTTTGGTCTGTGTAGCCTGGCGTGATTGCTGATATACCTTAGTTTAGTACAGAGCCATAATTGAAATGAGTAAATAATTAATAGTTGGTTTGCGATGAATTCGTAAGAAACATAATTAAGTTGAACATCAGTATAAGTAGCAGTAGTAATACAAATCAATGGGGGCTATAAGGAACTGATAATAGTACTATGACTAATTAATAGGAGGATAATTAAGTAACCGTGTTGTAGAATTTAGTAGTATATTTTGGTAAGTTGTGGCTGACCCGAATTTAACAGGGGAATGATAAGAAGCTAGAAGGAAGTGGAAATGGTAGAGTTTAGCAGAGCAGTCTTCTACCTATAATTAAATAGCAGTATAATTAAAGTAGCAGTAGAGATGAAGCAATGGAATGAACAATATAATTAGCAGTGTGCATTAATTTGCAGAGTAAAAATATAGAGCTGAGACAAGTACCAAATTTGCAGAGTATGTATGGGTAAGTAACAGAGGTGATTATAATAAGTGGCATACTGAATATATATATATATATATATATATATATATATATATATATATATATATATATATATATATATATATATATATATATATATATGTAACAGAGTCATAATAATGGTAGCTCATTAAAGAAGTATAGTAGGATTAATTTAGTAGCAAGTTAGTTACGTGGCAGAGCTAGTATTATATGGCAGAACCGACATTAATAGTGTAGTATTAATTTATCAGAGGCATAATAAGTACTCTAGTATAGTAGAAAATATTAGTATTTGTTGCTGGTAGTCAATTAACCGATCTTAGTAGAATTGTCCGGAACAATTACGGATCGTTGTTTTATATTTTTGTCGATGTTGAATTATTGTTGTTAACATGTCGTTGTTGATAAGTTGTTGTAGATGTGTTGAATTGTTGTTAAGTTGTAGGCCTGTGGCAAATGTTGAATTGTTGTTAAGTTGCTGTCGGATTGTTGTTGTTGCGTTGTTATTGTTGAGTTGTTGTTGAAATGTAGTCGTTATGTCGTTGTTGAAATGTTGATACTAAGTTGTAGGCCTATGGCCAGTGCTGAATTTGTTGCGAAGTTGCTGTTGAATTGATATTAAGTTGTAGGCCGGTGGCCAAAGTTGAAATTATTGTTAAGTTGCAGTTGTGTTGTTGTTGTGTTGTTGAATACGTTGATGCTGTAGTTGTTGTCGCATGCATAGCATAACATACCAAGTTGGCCTAGATTGGAAAATTACTAAGTTAGTGTGGACTGGCAAAATATTTAAGTTGGAGGCTTATGCCTTGGCCTGTATTGGCAACCTGCGAAGAAGGCTTATGCCTTGTTGATGCCTCTATTAATTGGCAGTTTTTAAGTTGGGAGTTTTGCTCCGTTTTTAAGCTGGGAGTTCTGCTCCAATGGTACCACATGCATGTGCATTTTGAGTCGTATTTCATGTTGCATCGTTGTTGTTGCGTTGTTAATTGAATGTGATTTTTAAGTTGTTATTGCGTTGTGGACTAATATTGATTTCAAGGTTGTTATGTTGCTGATTTATGTTGATTGAGACATTGTCGTTGTGTTGTTGATTTATGTTGCCTAAAAAGTTGTGAAGTGGTGATTTTATATGATCTAAATTCTAATATATTATTTATCATACATCTTATTATATTGTTAGATATCTCACCCCTTCTGCTGATATTTCCCCTACCATGGGAAATGGGCAGGTACTCAAGAATAACAGTGGCAGTTCGGAATAGTTTTTGGAGTCCTTATGTTGCTTTATTGCAAGTCAAGAGGGTCTTGCTCTAATACGTAACACTCGGGGGGATGAACGATCATTGTTTTATAGTTGTTATATTTCAGTTGTTGAATTATAAGTTGATGTGATTGAATACTTGTTGTGTTGAAGTTGTTTTTAGTCGAACAAAAGATGCTATGACAATTAAGTTGAAAATTGTGATTCCACTACTTAGTTAATAAAAGTGGTTTTGTTTTTCAAAGACTAATTATATTGTTATCGGTTCATCCGAGTTAAAGTGTTATGTATATGTTTTACATGAGATTAAATGAAGTTGATTTTAAGAAGTAAGTGTAGCATCTCATTTGTTTGTTGAAATTTTGAAACTCTGATTTATTAATTTCCGCCGGGTGGAAATGGGGTGTTACAACAAGTAACAATTCAAGTTTGGGATTGTGATGACAGTCGTCATTACATGTTTTTTATGAATAAATTTGGGTAAATTAGGAAGAAGAATGATAAAAACAATGGTAAAGTGTGAAGAATTGAGCAAAAAGCCAATACAAGGGATATACAAAGACTTAGTGAAAATTGAGAAGTAAAAGGAGAAAAAACATGTGTTTTTCCACTGGAATTATCGCGTCTGTGATGCATCCCGTCATGGCGCGATGAGGCTTGCATTGCATTGCAATACTGATTGTCGCGGATGCGATGGTTTTTTTTTCAGTTGACACGCTCCTTGCTATTTAAAACATCTTTTGGCCATTTTTTCAAGGATTTCTACAAAGAGAGAAAGTGATGGCTAGGGTCATTCAAGGAGTAGTTTTGGAGCACATTGGAGTCATTAGAGAGAAATTATTCCATATATTTTGATGATGAGTACTTCTATACTCGTTGTATTTGTTATCTTATCAATGAGTACATAAGTTCCTCTAGATTAGGGCTTTTTGAGATGAACGTCTTTCTTACTATGTTGGGTCATATGTTTGTTTGAGATTTTTTGAGTACTTTTAATGTTATTATATTATTTAAATTGTTCTTGTGTTTAATGCTTTTTTCGCTTACACGCCTATGAATCGATCTAGATAATTAGGGATTTCTGATCGTTTGTCTAATTATCTGAACTGGGAAATTTATTCAACTTTGTAATGTACTAGAAATAGAAATTTAGAAGTTGTTGGTAATGAATTAACGTGCTTAGAACACCTAATTTAAACTTTAATTGGACTAAGGAATTAGGGAATTACCATATAAATTAGTGAGTTGCACACCAAGGAATTGGGTGCAGTGGTTATGTTAATTCGTAATGAGATAATGATGTAATTGAAACTCAACTGGTACACAGTTCATCAACAGGTAAAAAGAAGGGGATTCGATAATAAAGTATTAATCAGCTCTGCAATCTTGAATTTCATCTTTTTAAATTCTCGTTTTAGAACCACTTTTCTAACGACCCCTTCCCCGTTAAATTACTAACAGTCTCACATAATTAGCTCATTAAATTACAATCCTCGTGGAGATGATCTTATTTTATTACTTCGACGTTATCAGGACACTTCCCAAGAAGTTATCAATTAGTTAGGTTTTATGTCACCCCATTATTTTTATTTATCCTTTTTCATTCAATAATTTGTCTTTATTAAAAATAATTAAGTATTATAATATAAAACTTTTAGCACATGTTTTGTTTACAACCAAATGCAAAGAGAAAATTCATTTGTATTTTGCAGATGCAAGCGAATGCAAAGAGAAAACATTTAAGAAGTCAAAGTAATATATAATAAAATGTCACTATACCAACATAAGGTGTGTCTAATATTGTTTTAACATTTTGATATGATAACATTTATTGTGAAAATCCCAAACTCCTATATAAGTGTTTAAAATAGTTCATATAGAGTGACATCCGTCACCTTACAAATCTGTTTTGTAGGAATCAATTAGGTGAAAGTCTAATTCTACTATGGTATCAGAGCCAATTGATCAGACCATTGGCCGCCCACAGTTAATATCCTTACACTAAATCCAATAGCGTTTGACGCGAGGGAATGTATTGGGAAAATCACAAAGTACAACATTGGTAAGAGATAGAGCTTGAAAATGTTTATATAGGGTGGTACCATTTACCTTGCAAGCCAATTTTGTAAGAATGAGTTAGGCCAAATTCTAATTCTATTAAAATTTTCTAAGACAACATTTTCTTAACATAGTAAATATTTTTCCATCACACTGATACTTTCATCCCTCATCGTCTCTGTAACTTAGCCACCCTTCACACCATAGCACACCACAAAAACTTTATACCATAACCTTCTAATCAATATGCAACCTTCAACATCATTTAGTTAACAGAGAAAAGTTAAACTCTTGAATTCTATGCATCCCTAAACTACTAGTCTCCCAACCAAAAGAAACCTTATCCCACTTTATTCAATGAACTTTCCTAGCTTCCTTACTCTCCCTTTCTATAAAAACATTAAAAAATAGTTTTGTTCTATTGTGGAACCATAAATGGATGAGATCGTGGAAGTTACGGTGTAATGAAGCTCCGTGAGTGGTCTTGAAAAGCAATATTGTGGATCGAAGGTTACTATCACGGTACTTTTTGGATTGGAATCGTTGATCCTGAATCAACGTCTTTGATCGATGTCAATCTTGAATCGGCGTTGCTAATCTTTGGTATGATGGATCCAAGAGGTACCTGCATGGTTAGCACTCCAACGCCCAATTCATTTTAGGGTTTGACATAGCCATAATAGAAATGAAGGTTAGAGATTATGCACCTCAAAAACCTTTATGAAGGTATTTATACCCTGGGCTTGATAGAGCATGTGGAATAAGTGGGTCTTGTACTATTGGGCCTTTTGCCGACGTGGAGTATAGGTCCCGAGGCCTTTGGCCAAGGGATTCTTTTAGTAGTCATTTCTGCCCCTTGAGAATAGTTGCACAGGTGTCGAATGACATGTACTACTTTGGTTTTGCCAAAGAGTAATGGGGAACGTAAGCATTAAATTTACTTTTATCATTGAAATGTTTCACCATTTTTCTCTTGATGCGTGACTTGAAAAAATGTGTGGAGTGGCATGACGTAGCTTACCGTTGATCTGCACTTGCTTCTTACTTTTAATCTGATCCGTTCGATAGCCCTTTCCTAAATAAGGATAGAAAGAGAGAGTGGAGAAACTTTTTCTCTGTCGTGTAAACCGAGTTTCCTTTACTCTTAGAATATTTCCCTCTTCTTTGAAATAATTTTACTTATGAGTAATTTTCGTTACACATTCAAAGTTTTCAAGGTTTTAAAGCTTCAACTTTTTTATCATTTCCTTGCTTAATCATATTCAGCCTTACATTTCAAGGTCCCTTTCTCCCTTCCAGCTTTTTCATTTCAGTATTCCAATGTGCTTTTGTTACGATTTATAATAACCCTATCATCGATGAGAGTGATTCAGAGGGTTATGTTTCTTCCCCATCGAGAAGAGGGATGGAATCTAAATCAGATTCCCATTCCTCTGTCAACAGGGATTTCAAATCGAAAATTGTTCCTTTGAGTGATGATTCAGAAAAGAATGGTTGTCTGGAGAATCTCTTTCAGATGATACTACTTTTATGGATTCTTTGGAGACTCTTTTTCTAGGGAGACTCAATAGAGGTGATGTCCTTTTTGAGAAACCAATGTCTCCTTCTATTTTAACTGAGGCAGAAGTAGAAGATGTTCTTCGAAAGAGGGAGAGTGCTAGCTAATTCGTTAAAACGTACCGGGAGGTGACTGGAAAGGAACCTAACGATGTTGAAATCGCCCGTCACTAGGAGTACTATAGGCAGTCTAATGTTGTATCATGTGTCAGCCTCAACGACCATCATAAAGCCTCCGTGTTGGCCCGTAAGGGTAATCAATTAATTAAATTGACTAATGCCAACATATATCATTGGATGACCGCTAAAATATTCCAGAATCCTTCTGTTTTGAATACTGTCGAGGCGGTCGCAAAAGTTGGCATCTCGGTTGGCAATCCCTCGAATTGGTCGATTCTTCCAATAGGCTCGGATGATAGGATATGCAGCTCTTTTGAGGTTTGTTTGATTCCTCTGTATGAATTCCTCTTCATTGAGTTAGGGATACGATTTCCTTTATCTGGTATTGAGGTGTCTGTCTTAGGTCATTTGAAGATTGCCACCTTGTAACTTCATCCCAGAGTGTGGGATTTCATGAAGGTGATTTAACTCTGTGCCGAGTATTAATCTTGGAAACCTTCTCTAGGGCTCTTTTTCGACCTCTTTTTGCGCCTCGCACTTCTCGAGATTGTGTCCGAGATCAAGGATTGATATCCCTTTGCCTTTAGATACATTGGTTTAACTATTTTGCCTCTAACTAGGGTATTTTCCTTGAGCGTTTCATGTTGGGGAAACTTGTCACCTCTGAGGCTTAACCGGCCTTCTTTTCGTCTTTAACATTGGTGGGATGTGTTTGTTCTTGCAAAAGCAGCTTTCAAAAGTATTGGTATAGGGTACATTTTGATTGGACTATCCCTTTTTATCATCCCATATTAACTCCTTTGTCTTCTGAAGAGGTAACGATGAAAGAGGATTTATATGTCTGGTATCAGGGCCTCGGTTATGAAGAAGGATTTGGTCACCGAGAAGTACTCTCTTTTTCAGCAAAAGAATAGGTGAATAGATACTTGCACCATTATTAATGTGCCTGATCATTTTGAGAGACAAAAACCTTTTGGTGAGGATGGGGGTCTGGGGTACCCTTTTCTTTACAGTGTTACCTGTGTTTAATAAACATTTGCAGGAAGTGACCCAATTCAAAATAAAAAAGAAAAAAACCATTTAGGGTCAAATTCAATTATAGCTTTAAACAATTGATCAACTCCAATATTGTTTTCAATTATAGCTTTAAACAATTGATCAACTTCAATTCTCTATGAAATTTGTTGACCAAGTGTCTTCAAATACAAGAGAGGAATGAGTGAAATTTATTATATGGTTTTTGAAATTTTTTAATGAAAATATTGATTTTAATCTTGGTTCATTTAAAGAAAGAAGATAAACAAAGATTAAAGCATAAAAGAAATTACATAAAGATAAAAGAGTAGAGTTAGAATGAGCACACTAGGATTTATACTTATTCAACCTTAAACCACCTTAAGCTTTTATCACATGATCATTCTAACAACCTCCTTACACCAAGCTTTTACTTAGGTTCAACTTGCAACTTTTATACCAATTGAAGATGGTTGGTTTATACCCAAGTGAATCGTACACTCAAAGATAACACAGAGTCGCCACCGAACTTTATTTAGTCCCAAAGGACAGGGAAAATATCGATAAAACACAAGGGGAAGAGAAACGGGAACGGGGGTCGGTTATGCGAAAGGAAGGTACTAGCATCTTACGCATCCGTCGTACTCAACGGGAACCATTTCGCTCGCTTCTAGGCTCGGATGGGTTATCTATCTAAAGGCTTCTAGCTAAAAGAAGAGGGGAGAGAGAGAGAGAGAGAGAGAGAGAGAGAGAGGAGAAGAAAAAAAAAGAAAGAAAGAAAGAAGAAAGTAAGAAAGAAAGTGCTCGCGGAGGATGAGGACTCTCGTGCCTACGTACCCTCATAGTGCAATGAGGAAATCAAAGCGTCATAGTTCAGAGGAACCAGGGACAAAGAAGGGGAAAGGAAGAAAGAAGGGTGGAAGGGTGCTCACCATGATCATCGCAATCTCGTGCCTACGTATCATACATTCGAAAGAATGCAGAATCAAAGCTTGCGTAGTTCGGGGAACTAAGACGGAAAAGGAAGAAGAAAGGAAAGCGGTGTCAAAACCAAGAGCAAAAGAAAGAGAGAAACTCCGCTGGGGATAACAAAAGAATTGGTGTAGAAACCAAGAAAGGAGTGTAAAGGAAAAGAAAATAACCGAGCTAAGAATGAAATGTAAGAATGGTCTCGAAACCAAGAAAATAAAGAAATAAAAGGTATATAAGAAACCCCACTGGGAGGTAAGAGAACAAAGGATTGTGCTGGGGATCAGAAGGTAGCAACCCTATTGGAGAACAAACAAAGGTATGGTGTCAAAACCAAGAGAAAAGAAATTCGGTATATTAACTGACTGGCAGTGGTTAACCGAAGGAAAAAGAGGTAAGAACTCTGGTGGGTATAAAGGTTTTAACAGATAGACTGTGATCAACCAGAAGAGAGAGTATTGAACCAAGAGAAGGTGTTTGACTCTGAGGGAACCTCGATATATTAACTGATAAACAGTGGTTAACCGAGGGAAACAAAGATTGCAACTCTGTGGGATAGAGAAGCAATGGTTTTAATAGGTAAACTGTGATTAACCAAAAGAAAGGGTGTAGAACCAAGCGAAGGTTGTGGCCCAAAGGGGGGTGTTGGGACTAACTGAACAAACAGTAATTGACCAACAAAAAGGGGTTTTGAACCAAAAGAGGTTGCTAACCGCTGAGGATTCGGTGTGAACAGAAAACTGTGATTAACCGAAAAGGGTCGAGTGATTAACCAAAATAAGGCGATTAACTCGAAAAAGCTCAGTGTTTTAACAGACAGGCTGTGGTTAACTGAAAAAAATGAGTGATTAACCAAGAGAAGGTGATTAACCCGAAAGGCTCAGTATTTTAACAGACAGTCTGTGGTTAACTGAGAAGGAGTGCAAATTGGTGTTTTAACTGACAGGCAGTGGTTAACCAAACAAATGGAGAAGAACCAAAAGAAGGTTACGAACTCCTGGGGATTCGGTTTTAACAGAAAACCTATGATTAACCGAAGAAAAGGGTTTGAGGCTCTTCAGGGGAATCAAAATAGTAATGATTGGCCACAAGAAAAGAATGTTGAGACAAAAGAGAAGAATGCTAACTCAAGACAATGATCTTAACTAAGAAATATGGTGATTGATCAAAAGAGAGATTGAGAGAAACACAAGTGATCAAGGATCGACCCGACTGGGGAATGAGAAACACTATAGCTTGAGGATAGAGGTGACTATTCTCGAGGAGAGGACAAGACGCCCTTACCAAAGAAATAGCCAGAATGAGGGTAGGAAAAATCCATCCTCATTCCTTCTCTAGCTCCTAAAGTATAGTGTGGAAATTGAAACAGGCAGCGTAACAGCTCCAATTTGTACAGTGCTCCAGTGTCGTGTGAATCTCTGACTCCGTGGGATAAGAGAGAAAGAAAGCTCTAAAGGAGGCCTAAAGAGAAGCGCCAAAGGGAGGATCAATAATCAAAATGAAGTTTCGATTTACTAATCAAAGGGAGGAATATGCTAATAATTTTCCAAAATGAATTGAAAAATTATCAAAGCAAAGGGTACATTATTGATTGTACAAGATTAAGCTTATTCCCTTGAGAACAAACCTAATGCAAAACAATGAGAGCAAGTGCAAAACAGTACCAAATGACATTTAGTACGCATTGCAAAGCATGCATCATGTGATCAAAGAAAATGCAAGAATGCTTATGTTCATACAATGCCAAGAATGTGAACAAATTGAATAATCGAAAACGTGCATCGAAAGGTTGTTTATATAGATTTTTGGTTTGGAGTGTGAAAACGTTTGGAACTTAGTTTGGACTTAGCTTTGGGTGGTTTGGAATTAGGCTAGGAGTTAGTTACACTTGACTCACCGAGTCAAGGTGGCTAACTCGGTTAGTTAGGATCAAATCTGTAACAATCCCAATGTGAGCTCCAACATCCAAAGGTTGACATGCTTGGAAATCAAGGAACATGGTGTACATATTTGAAAATGATGCATTGGAATAAATTTGAGTGAATTCTTGAATACTCCAGAATGTTCCACATGCTACTAGACAAATGTAGAAGTTCAAAATATGGAGGGAAAGTTGCTGACTTGAAAAAGTAGCAAATTCTACAAAATTTACATGTGTTAATCGATTAACACATTTGCTCTGCAAATGGTTAATCGATTAACCAAGCTAAAAAATGCCCAAATTTGCCTGAAAATGGTGATGTGGCCACGGTTCCAATTTGCAACCTCTTGCTTTGATGAATAGGCATAGAAACCTTTATTTTGTGCTTGTTTTGATGATGAAATTATCTTGTGAGGATGCGATTAATCGGGCTTGGAAAACTTGAATATTCCTGAAACAAAATCACGCAGAAAAGTGCGAATGCGTATGCCAGCGATGCGAATGCACATGCTTATGCAAAAGGCAAAAGAGGGAGGTCAAATTTCGGGTTACGACAGCTGCCCCTATTTAATCCTCTTGGACCTGAATGTTCAAATTGCGCCAACTTTTCAATGATTCCAGGTAAAAGGGGATTAAATAAAGAGTAGCTCGAAAATATGGCCGACGATGACAAAAGAAGAGTTTAATGTTTTTGAGGGTTGATAAGTGCGAAGTTTGGCTGAATATCTACTGGGGAGGTGAATCAGGACAAAAGAGAGGGAATATGCTTGATGCATATGCCATGTATGCGTTTTACATGATGCTTGATATCATGCAATGCAAAGGTGCAGGTTAAGGTGATGTGCGAGAGCTAGGCAGAGATTGCAGGAAAACGATCTCAACATCCACCGTCGGGGAGAGAACCCTCATATGAGGACAAAACCTATTGGGGAAGGGCCCCAAAGGGTGCTAGTTCTACTGCGAATAATCCCAAAAATGGTGAATACCCCACTGGGGAAGAAACCATCACCAATGATACTGCCGGGAATAAGAGAATCAGGCCAACCTCCCCATCACAACTTACTCTGCCAGGGGAATGAAATCAGAAAATTACGACTTCTAAGCTGCCACAGACTTTGTTGCAGGGAATTCACAAGGCTCGGAGGATCTTCTTTACTTGGGGAAGGCGAGGAACCAATTCATATCGCTACTGAAGCGCGATAGTTTCGACAGGCTGGGGATGATGCACGACCCGTGCTAGGGAAAAGAACAAACCTGCTCCTTCTCGGGGTATATCACGACAACTTTACTGGAGTCATTATGGATCTGTTGGGGAAATAGAAGGTAATCAACCTTTCCAGAGAACCATAATGGCGATTTTCGGGACAAAGATGACTCTGCTAAGGAAACCACAACCTCTTCAAAGAACCATCACATTGCCGACCGAGCGTTAGGCTTACCAATGGATATTACTGATTATCATGTAGGAACTACCAGTAAAATATGCAATGCATAATGTTTTCTCGATTGGTTTAGCTTTTTATTGTTCTGAACGCTTTATATTATTATGTGATCACAAATAATCGTTTATTTTGCACACAAAATACTTGAATGAAAACAATTGAGATAACAAATGATGCATTTTATTGAATGTGAAAAATATTGTACATAAGATGTGTACAAGGATGCAAAAATCCTTGATGAGGAAATTTGAAATAAAATTGAGAAACAAATGTAAATGGCAAAGGGAACTCATGCTTTGCATTGATTACAACATTGGCTACCATCCCCTGTAAGTCTAGGTTTCAACGCCTTGCACTAGTTGATGATGATTTGACCGCTCTGTTACTGTCTGAGGTCTAACTATGACGAAAAGAAGCTCAAGTGTTCACAGTCAAATGCCTTTATCCCTAATTTTTTCCTGGACATTTTTTCTATATTTTTTTTTGTTCACCGGGATACCCATTTTTGCCTAAGTCGCCCTTTCGGGTTTTCAACTTAGCGGGCTATTGTTTTTTTCCATTGTCCCTAACTTTTGCATGGATATTTATTTTTTTTTTGGTCCATCGGGATGTCCATTTTTGCCTAGATTGCCCTTGCGAATGTCAATCTAGCGGACTCTTATCCATTTTTTTTCAGGCATAATATTTTTTGACTGTATCGGAGTTCACGGGCGATGGCAACTCCTTCCCATCCATGGTGATGAGGATCAGGGCTCCGCCTGAGAAGGCCTTCTTGACAATAAAGGGTCCTTCATAATTGGGAGTCCACTTGCCTCGTGGATCCGAGTGGACACGTGAATACCTCTTGCGCATGCGCTCCGCCTTCACATAATGTTTGAGGGAGAACTTTCTTGTCAAAAGTTCCCTTGAGGCGTCTCTGATATAATTCACCATGGCAAATAGCTGTAAGGCGCTTCTCTTCAATGAGATTCAGCTGGTCATATCTGGATTGGCCCCATTCAGCTTCATCAAGACCTACTTCCATGATGACTCTGAGCGAAGGAATCTCGACTTCAATAGGTAGAACAGCCTCCATACCATACATAAGCGAATATGGAGTTGCTCCAGTAGACGTGTGGACTGCAGTTCTGTAGTCATGCAGTGCAAAGGGAAACATTTCATGCCAATCCTTGTAAGACTTGACCATTTTCTGGACAATCCTCTTGATGTTTTTATTTTCTGCTTCAACGGCGCCGTTCATCTTGGGCCGATATGGTGAAGAGTTATGGTGCTCGATCTTAAATTCTTGACACAACTCCTTCAAGGTTAATGAAGACTTGACAGAAGATTGGTTGAACCAAAACCTATACAACGCCAAGTTTCAAAGATTTCGAACCTAATACAAAAGATTAACCAACATTGGGTTGACGCGACTAATCAAGGTCCGGACCAGGAATGTTCAAATTCCGAATTGGATAAAGAGGGACAAATGTTGCGCTATGTTAAGCAATCGCCGAGTAATTTAAGGAGTAATTACTCTACAATGAGGTCGGTCAATAGATCTTTTTGCTAATGCATGCTAGATGAATGATATGTAGATCGTCATCCGAAAGCAATACCGTACGAAAAGAAAATAGGTAACAATCTAGTCTTGATCAAGAATTCAACAAAGAAATTCTAAGATCCATAAGACATTCATCGATCAAAATAAAAAGAAATAGATGAAGAGAAAGCCAAATTAAACCACACAATTATGTGATCTAAGGCTAAGAACAAAAGGAAAGGGAAGAAAATGGAAAAGGAACCAAAACAACCCCAAAAACAAGCAAAAAAACACAATTCTGCCTCTGTGCAATCGATTGCACAAAAGGTGCAATCGATTGCACAAAAGGTGCAATCGATTGCACCTGTTCAAAAATAGAAAATCAGCACAAATTTTACACTGTGCAATCCATTGCGCAAAAGGTGAAATCGATTGCACCTGATCAAAAAATAGAAAATCAGCATTTTAAGAGGCAAATCCTTGATCAATCATTTCATCAAACATCTATTGATCACGGATCCAATTGTGCACGAATTTTAAAGTAAAATAACAGTAAAAACCTGCAATCAAACACAATTACAAGATCCAAAAGATCAAGTAACACAAAGCAACCAAAGATCTACATGATGAATGATGGAGATGAAGCTTTAACAATGGTGTGAGATGAAATACCACTCCAAATCTGAAAATTCCTTCAAATTGCTTCAAGATCTACACTCCAAAACCTTGATCTACTACAATTGATGAACAAAAACAATAATGGATGAAGGTTTAGCTCAAAGTTGAACAAGATTCAATGTGAATTCTTGTTAACTTTCAAAGGAAGAAATGTGAGCTTTGGTGAATTTTGTGGTTGGGGAGAGAATTTGCAATAGGTTTTTTGGCTCTCAAAAGGTTGAATGAATGAAAGAAATGAAGGCTCTATTTAAAGAGTTTAGGCTTGGGAATTTGGTGGTTTGGAAGATCAAAATTAGGCTTGGAATTTGATTTTGGAGGGAAATTAACAAAAGAGTGGTGATTAGTGAAGGTGTATGGTGGGAATTAATTGTGAAGAGGTAGGAGAATTATTTTTGGGTGATCTAGAATATTCTCATGTGATAAAATTGGTGCCAAATGCTTCACAATTTGAAAATTGCTGAATTTGGCCAATTTTGCCTCTGTGCAATCGATTGTAGTGCTGACGCAATCCATTGCACTTGTACAAAAATTCAAAAATTGGCACGAAATGTGAGGGGTGCAATCGATTGCTGTTTTAGTGCAATCGATTGCATCGGTGAAAAATGGTAAAAATTGCTTTGTTTGACTGGATCGCTCTGGCTTTGGCTCGATTCTTTTGCTTGTCGAAGAAGGCATGGAAATAAACACATAAACCTTGGAATTCCTTGGATAATAATCAATTAAAACTTGAGGAATCCTTGATCGGATAAAATTTGACATGATTACAGATCAACTTTGACGTTGTACAGATGAAATTCATTCGAGCTGCGGGGCTGTTGTTTTGGTATTTTTAACCTGTTCTTCCCCTGAAAATGTTAGTGAAAGAAAACAAAATACTTTTGGATTTTGATTAAAGGTTATTAAACATAAACAAATTAAGCAATAAAACAACTAACAAGCACACATATACTCAAAGATCCCTGCAAGGCACAATCCTATAAAAGAGGGAACCGATGTGTGATCTTGTTTGTGGTATGAGATGTAAAATGATATTTAGGATCTTAGGGGTAAAAATTAGGGTATTACAGCTGCCCCTATTTAAGTTTCTTCTGTCCGGAGATAAGAAGATTGACATCTTTGTCTCGACGAGATAGAAGAGCCTTAAATATAACAAGAAACCCAATTTTTGGCCCTAAGAGATCACAAAATGATATGATTATGCAAATGATATGCAAACACAAGACCTCAGTGGGGAGAATATGCCACAGGAGACAAACAACAAGCTGGGGAGCAAAGAGAGAAGACTCCACCAGGGGAAAACAAAAGAGGGAGAACACATCCCAACAGGGGAAGAAACAATCTCCGCCGGGGAAGAATAAAGACTAAGATTCCTACGGAGGGAAAAATTACCAGCACCAAAAATAAAAGAGGGATAACATAGTCCCAACATGGAGAGAAAAATCTCCGTTGGGGGAAAAGATCGTCCAATACCAGACATCCGGTAATAGCATGATCAAAAGAAAAGATTACCAACTACCAACAAATTGGCAGTTACGACAAGGCAATCAACCAAAAGGATATGAGAAATATTACCCACTACCAACAAAGGGTAGGACGACAAAGGTAATGATCTCAAAAGATATGAGAAATATCACCTACTACCAACTAAATGGGTAGGACGACAAAGGTAATAATCTCAAAAAAGGTTAGAGAAATATCGCCTACTACCAACTAGAGGGCAGGACGACAAAGACGATAAACTTGAGCGTGGAGAGATTACCAACTATCAAACAAGTGATAGCTACAACAAGGTACCCAAACCGGGCTATATTGCCTACTACCAACACAGGGCAGGACGACAAAGGTAATAAGCCAACTATATCACCTACTACCAACTAAACGGGTAGGACGACAAAGGTGATAAGTCCAAAAGAGGGATTACCAACTATCAACCAAGTGACAGTTACGACGAGGTAATCAACCAAGGGTATGAGAAAAATTACCTACTACCAACAAAGGGTAGGACAACAAAGGTAACAATCTCAAAGGGGTCGAGTAATATCACCTACTACCAACAAAGGGTAGGACGACAAATGTAATAATCTCAAAAAGGAGTACGAGAAGTATCACCTACTACCCACAAAGGGCAGGACGACAAAGGTAATAATCTCAAAAAGGAGAAAGGATTACCAGCTATCAACTAAGTGACAACTATAACAGGGTAACCAAACCGGCCTATATTACCTACTACCAACTAAAGGGTAGGACGACAAAGTAATAAGCCAGCTGTATTACCTACTACCAACTAAATGGGCAGGACGACGGAGGTGATAAGCCAAAAAGAGGGTTTACCAACTATCAACCAAGTGATAGTTAAAACACTGGATGAACAACCAAAGTAAGGCGAAATATCATCTACTACCATTTAAGGTAGACTAATACAGATAATAAACTCAAGAGAAAGGTCATCAACTACCCACTAAACGTGGCAACTTAAGATAAGTGACCAAAAGTTAACGAGAAATACTACCCAAAACAAAGGTAATAAACTCGACAACAACGGTAAAAAAACTCAGAGAGCTTTGAACGAGATCTTTTAACAAATTCCACAAGGAGGACCTACTGAACGAGGTCCACTACATGGACTTTAAAAGATATCAACTAGAGGAGTCTACTGTCGAGACTTAGGACTTCATTTGGGAATACTCTCTACCAAGATTTTTTTGAGAAATGTGTCATCCATCAAAAATTTACTGGGGGATCTATTTCCAAGATCAACCAGAGAACGTTCAAATAAAACGCCTTCTGCCGAGATTTTATATGTAATTCCTACTGCCGAGGAATAATCAAAAACATGCCTGCTGCCGAGGCGTTACTGAAAAATATTTTAAGGATTCTACTGTCGAGATCCTAAAAAGAAAATACCTTCTGCCGAGGTTGATGTAATCCTTCTTTTTTTTTTTTTTGAAATTATCCGAGAAATCTACTGCCGAGATTCTTGGAAAGAAAATAACTTCTGCTGAGGCTTGTTGCAAATTCTATTTTAAAACTCACTGGAGAATCTACTGCCGAGATCAACCAAAGAAATATGAAATAAAGCCACCTTCTGCCGAGGTTTGTTGGAAATCTTTTGAAAATATCCAAGAAATCTACTACCGAGATTCTTGGAAAGAAAATACCTTCTGCCGAGGTCAAATGGAAATCTTCTGCCGAGACTTGCCAGGAACGAGGAATCAATAAATCTACCAGGGATCTTCATAGGAGATATGGGCAAGTTAGATCACACAACATACTTCTCAAATAAAGAGACAACCAACTGTTGGAAATTCACAACAAACTTCTCTGACAGGCACAACCTAAGAGATACCATTTGATGGAAAAGATAACGTCTGATAACTGGAGACACACAAGTTTTTCAAATAAAGAGGCTGTTGTTTGTTGTCATGCAATGGATTCAAAAAGAGTGTTGCAACAACACTACTGGAGGAAACAAAATCTTCATCTTCTAATGGTAACCATAAAAAGATAATCTACTAAGGAATACAAAATCTTCGAAGGTGCAAAATAAATGTACTCCCAATCATCTAGGCTACATAACCTATAAAGCTTCAAAGTAGTCACCGCCGAAGACCAAAGTTCAATCTAGGAACAAACTGGAGAGAAACGGTCAAACAAGACTCATCCCAAGGAGGAAATAACTCAACTGAGGATTGGTCTTATCCAGATAATGAATTGGAAAGGAAAACTGAAGCAAAACTTTCCACGAGGAATAAACTCAGTGGGGAATTAGAAAGGATAAATGCTTTTTGCTTAGGGTCAACACTCTAATGGAGAGAGGACACACACACACTCTGCGGAGGAAACCACATCAGAGAGCGGAGAAGCACTAAAAAATACAAGATGCACAATGTAAAACACATGCTGCTACACACAAAGCAAATGATGCACATGCATAAATATGCGTATGAATATGATGACGAAACAGACACACGGATGAATAGAGGATGAATAAACACCATAACTCAGCTGAATACTCGGCTAATCTCAACAAGGTAGAGATACCAAAAGAGATCCTATCAAGGAGTACACACAAAGCCAACCCTAATGGGGATATCAACCAATTGGGGGAATAAGAAGTCAACATTAATCTTTGCTTGGGGAGTGATCAAAGCAATCACAACAAGAGTAAAACTCTGTGCGAGGATTCCATATCAAGGGAAAACATCACCCCAAAGCTTCACAAATGCTTGATCATAACCTGGCTGGAGAATAGAATCATACTTAGCTAGGGAAATCTGAATCAAGACTTAGCCGGAGGAATACCCAAAATAGTACTTGGACAGGAAATACCCAAACTGGCGCTCAATTGAGGAATAATTGATTTCAAGAGTCCAACACCTCACAACAATCTTGAGGGAATCCATCATCTGATTAACAACTTGATTACATCCACAAGAACAAATATGCTTATGTGCGTTGAATTCACCATTTAACTTTTTCCCCAGACTGCATGGTCTACAAAGGATTTTACACCAAAAGGAAACTTTGTACCATAACGACTTGAGATAATCTGTCCTAGTGTCTTCTAACTCTTGGAGAGATTCATCAAATCTCGACGTAACCGCCCCAGATTTACTGAACTTGGCACCCTCTTTAATCAATAGAGTCTTCCAGCTTTGCCCCATGTGAAAGCATCAACTGGGAAAACAAGTTTGTTCATACTCAACAAAGCCTTCAGGCAACATGCCCCTGGATAGGATCATCCTTGAAATGATTTGCCAAATACTCATCAGAGTTTCAGGCCTCAAAAGATTAGGCTTATCACTGATGTTCAAATGTAAACTTCCATGATGTCATACAAATGTATGCAAGCAGGAAATGTTAATTCTGAGAATGATAATTCTAATGCAACAGACATGTTAATCTTGAAGTTTTTACTGAAAAGATGTTGCAAAACCTTGTGAATGAATCACTAGTTTAGATACAACATTGATTTTTAATTGCACATGCAATACCAACAAATATCTTTTAGCGTAACTCATGGGAGTCAGGAACGCTATCTCGTTTAGAGTATGCTCTCAAAATAAACCCTACTTCAATTAGGTCTTTTGAGGGTTATAACTTGGCCTGGTTCACGGTTTTCAAGGCTCAAAGGGGTTAACAAGGGATCATCTTCCTTATATCTCTGGTGTTTGGGAATTTGAAACAATGCCTGTACATCATCAACAGGGTCTTATTCAAAAGCACACAACCAGAAATTTTGCGTTTTCACTTCATCATCCTCCCTCCAAGAGTTTAAACAAGAGGTTGGTATTGCAAATGAAGAAAACAAATTACGAGCGAATGCAAATGGATCACTTCAAGATAAACATACTCATTGCATTAAGATTAATATTCAAAACAAACAAGTTCTACATGCAAACAAAGCCATAACAATCATAAAAGATTACAAATGAAAATGCATTAATAAACTAGAGATCTGAAGAGACTGTCTCAGTCTAAGCTTGAAAGAACATTATCAACTTTCTCAGGATACACAGAAGCAAACATACAACCACGGCGGGTCACTCTACTAATATCAGCATAAAGGCGTTACATTCACAAATGGGCTTCCTCCCTTAAAGGTCAACACCTCATCGTCAATCATCTCTTGAACCTTTTCCTGAAAAACCTTGCACTCCTCAATTGGATGCCCCATTACTCCATCATGAAATTCACAATTGGTATTTGGGTTGTACCAAGGAGGACGAGACTTCATGGCTCTGGTTTTTCTAGGTGTCATCACCGAGTTTCGAGCAAAATAAGACCATAATTGACTTTAAGTCATTGGAATTGAATCAAACTGATGAATCTCTCTTTCTGAATTATTCAGAGGTCTCTACTGCTTCTGGAACTGATTCTGATGTTGGTGATAAGGTACCAGAGTTGGAGCTTACAGAATCCGAGGAGAATCATGAATTGCATCAACTTCAACATTTTCTCCCTCTTGGGAATCACATACAGATTTATCTTCACTTGCATGGTCATTTGGAAAATCTTGGATCCTTCCACATTTAAATGCATTCTCGAGGTTTATTCCGACTTCAACAATTTTGGAGAACTCTAGAGGCGCAACACCTACCATCCTGACATAATAAGAGTCTGACAGCGTTCTTAGAAACATTTTGGCCAGTTCTTTCTCTAAGAGTGGCGGATGAACTTGAACTGCTAATTCTTTCCACCTTTGCGCATACTCTCTGAAGGATTCGCTGTCCTTCTGACTCATACTCACCAATTCATCACTATTTGGAGCCATGTCTAAATTGTAGTCATATTGTTTTACAAAAGCATCAGCTAGGTCTTCCCAAGACTGAATATGGTCCCTTTTCAGTTTCGTATACCACATCAAAGATCCTCCATATAAACTTTCTTGAAAGCAGTAAATCATCAACAGATCGTTGTTGATATGAGTTGTCATCTTTCGACAGAACATCGTTAAATGGTTCCTTGGACAGCTAACACCTTTATATAATTCAAAGATAGGCATTTTGAACTTCGGAGGAATAACCACATCCAGAACCAGGCACAAGTCATGAGCCTTAAAACTAGATGCATTGGGTCTTGTCAACATTTTCAATTCCTCACTGAGATCACGAAGTCCTTCTTTCATTTCCACAACTTTAAGATCAATCATCTCTGTCATAGGGTGGACATTCTGAGGATTTGGCATAAACTTCAAAAATCGAGAATCTTTTTCAACAACTTGACCAACCAGATAATTTTGCACAGGTCAGGATCGAGTAGGAACATCCACTTGTGGAACATCGTCGTCCGGAGGAGAATCATACATCAGATTAGTCATCACTGTAAAGCCTGACATGAGATCATTATCTTTTGTTCTCTCCATGTTCCTTCAGTAACTACCTCAAACTTGGTACGAATTCCAGAAAATCAGCTAAATCCTCTTGTTTTTCTGATTAGTTCGAGTATTATACTGGTGCGACAGCTTAGCTGAATGAAGACCAAGGGGAAACAATAAGACACCTGGAAAAGGCAAGAAACAATGCAGAATGATGCGAATGCTAATGCAAAATGCAAATGTTTCATTCAACTTTCAAGGATCTTTTAAAATATAAAGCAATTGCAAGCATCGTAATAACACTTTTTTGAAATACTGATAACCATCTCATTTTATTGAATATTATCTGCGATGTCTGCAAAAGGAAAATCTCTAAGATCCTTGAAAATTGACTGAAACAGAATGTCCATGAATGCATGAGTGCATGTATGCTGCAACCACAAACAAGATCACACAAAGCACACGGGTTCAAGGTTCCGAGTCACGAGCATGGAGCCAAGGGTTAAGAACCTCCCACAATGGTATGTACTAAAGGTATAACACCTGCCGAACAAGGTTCCAAAGAAGTTCCTAGAGTCTACAATCCATCTTTCGGATATTATTGATTTCCCAATTGCTTGGTAGTCAATAATATTCTCAAGAGAGTCTCGTCTGAGTGTGGTACCGCGTAACAACTGATTTAAGTCTGCACCTAAATAGCCACCGCACCACATCCTAATAAGGCCAAGACGGGTTAAGGGTTCTAAAGTTCTCAGCTTTGGGTCCTCAGATCAAGAAGCATAATGGGTTTGCCATTTCTGGTCTGCCATTACTACCTCTTAGGAGGAGTGCCTCAACTGAGTCCTCGGGGATGGTCGCCAGAGTCTACAGCTTCCTAGGTTACATTCTATCATCTGCACCAATGTGCAGGATTGAACATTACTAAAGAAAACCTCGTCTGGTTGTGGAATTTTTGTGTATACTAAGTCTGGCCAAATGCCACACAAGTCACACTACTTTCCACCCTAGTCCTAGGTGTATACTCAAGCCTGGGTATTGGGCTTATCTCACCACACAGATCACCAAGCACCCTGACAGAACAAACAATAAAAATACAAATTAGACAAAAAGCGATAAATAAATCAAAGTAGGCTAAACCCCTCAAGGGATGATATGTCCCCAGCAGAGTCACCACTTTTCTATTGCGGGGAAATTTGTGAATGTAAGCTATTGATTAACTTAACTAAAAAAAACAAGAGTCGCCACCGCATTTTTATTTTATCCCAAAAAATGAAAGGAAAAAGAGTGAACAAATCCTAAAGAGTTCTAAAAAACATGAACAAACAGAGAATGGGTAAGGGGGGTTGGTTACTCAATGGGAAGGTGTTAGCACCCAAAACGTCTATAGTACCCTATAGGAACCTTTTGAAATATCTATCGCCTTTGGTTTGAAAATGGTTTGCTTGAAAAAGATGGAGGAGATGAGAAGAGAAATATTTTTTAATATTTTTTGTGTTTGGAGAGACTTATCGCCTCATGCTTACGTACCCACGAAGTGCAATGTAGGATCAATACCTCGTAGTTCGTGGTACAAAGAACAAAAATTTGTTTGTTTTGGTTGATTTTACGTGTAAAGACAAGTCGTCATTTCTAAGCGAATAATTCTGCTTAAAGAAATGAATCATGTCTAAACTTATGAAAAAGTTTAAAAGGAAAAGGTGCACAAAGCACAAAAAGAGTTTGATGAGTTTTGTATTTTTTATGTCTTTTTGAAATGGTAAAAATATGATTAACATTGATTGACATTTATTAAAGAAAAGAAAGTTTAAAAATCGCTTGACCGAAGTCAAGGTTTTATTATGAAAGTGGTTTTAAGTTTGAAAACAAGAAGGTTTTGAAAAAGAGAGGAAGTTTTGAAAATTGAAGAAGGGGTGGAAAAGAAGTGACTATCCTAGTACATAAAAATAATAGCTAAGGTAAGAAAGATCTAACCACATGGAGGCTATCTTCACCATAAACCAAGCAAAAGCACAAGGCTTCAGAGTCTTCAAACCATAATTCCAAAGCAAAGGGAAAAGGTCCTAGCTCTAAGTCCAAGGATCCAAGAATAGCATTGAAGTCCAAGGTCTAAGTACAAAATCCCATGTCCTTTGCAAAGGATAGTAACCATAGTCCAAGACTAAAAGCACAAGTTTTTTTAGAGGTTTTGGCCTTTATTAATATTTTTGGTCCAAGTGGACAAAGAGAAAAAGGCATAAGCATAAGCATGTGTCCAACGGACAAAGGAAAAATATGCGGAAGAATAAACATGTGTCCAACGGGCAAAGGAAAAATTGCATAAAAGTAAAAGAGAGATAGAGAGCGAGAAGGAAACATAAAAAAGTTAGAAGTTAGTAATTAGTAGCACAAGGTTCTAGTGCCATAAGCCTTCACCGATTATTCCATTTTGTGTCTTGAACTATAGTGATTAAACAATGTACTTAGGTCAAGGTTAATGAAGACTTGACAGAAGATTGGTTGAACCAAAACCTATACAACGCCAAGTTTCAAAGATTTCGAACCTAATACAAAATATTAACCAACATTGGGTAAAGAGGGACTAATCAAGGTCCGGACCAGGAATGTTCAAATTCCGAATTGGATAAAGAGGGACAAACGTTGCGCTATGTTAAGCAATCGCCGAGTAATTTACGGAGTAATTACCCTACAATGAGGCCGGTCAATAGATCTTTGTGCTAATGCATGCTAGATGAACGATATGTAGATCGTCATCCGAAAGCAATACCGCACGAAAAGAAAATAGGTAACGATCTAGTCTTGATCAAGAATTCAACAAAGAAATTCTAAGATACATAAGACTTTCATCGATCAAAATAAAAAGAAATAGATGAAGAGAAAGCCAAATTAAACCACACAATTATGTGATCTAAGGCCAAGAACAAAAGGAAAGGAAAGAAATGGAAAAGGAACCAAAACAGCCCCAAAAACAAGTAAAAAAACACAATTCTACCTTTGTGCAATCGATTGCACAAAAGGTGCAATCGATTGCACCTATTCAAAATCAGCAAATCAGCACAAATTTTACACTGCACAATCCATTGCGCAAAAGGTGCAATAATTTGCACCTGTTCAAAAAATCATTTCATCAAACATCTATTGATCATGGATCCAATTGTGCACGAATTTTAAATTAAAATAACAGTAAAAACTTGCAATCAAACACAATTACAAGATCCAAAAGATCAAGTAACACAAAGCAACCAAAGATCTACATGATGAATGATGGAGATGAAGCTTTAACAATGGTGTGAGATGAAATACCACTCCAAATCTAAAAATTCCTTCAAATTGCTTCAAGATCTACACTTCAAAGCCTTGATCTACTATAATTGATGAACAAAAACAAAAATGGATGAAGGTTTAGCTCAAAGTTGAACAAGATTCAATGTGAATTCTTGTTAACTTTCAAAGGAAGAAATATGAGCTTTGGTGAATTTTGTGGTTGGGGAGAGAATTTGCATTAGGTTTTTTGGCTCTCAAAAGGTTGAATGAATGAATGAAATGAAAGCTCTATTTAAAGAGTTTAGGCTTGGGAATTTGGGGGTTTGGAATTTGGTTTGGAAGATCAAAATTAGGCTTGGTACTTGATTTTGGAAGGAAATTAACAAAAGAGTGGTGATTAGTGAAGGTGTATGGTGGGCATTAATTGTGACGAGGTAGGAGAATAAAATTGGTGCCAAATGCTTCAAAATTTGAAAATTGCTGAATTTGGCCAATTTTGCCTTTGTGCAATCGATTGCAGTGCTGACGCAATCCATTGCGCCTGTACAAAAATTCAAAAATTGGCACGAAATGTGAGGGGTGCAATTGATTGCTGTTTTAGTGAAATCGATTGCATCAGTGAAAAATGGCAAAATTTGCTTTGTTTGACTGGATCGCTCTGGCTTTGGCTCGATTTTTTTGCTTGTCGAAGAAGGCATGGAAATAAACACATGAACCTTGGAATTCCTTGGATAATAATCAATTAAAACTTGAGGAATCCTTGATCAGATAAAATTTGACATGATTATAGATCAACTTCGACGTTGTACAAATGAAATTCATTCGAGTTGCGGGGCTGTTGTTTTGGTATTTTTAACTTGTTCTTCCCCTGAAAATGTTAGTGAAAGAAAACAAAATATTTTTGGATTTTGATTAAAGGTTATTAAACATAAACAATTAAGCAATAAAACAACTTACAGGCATACACATACTCAAAGATCCCTGCAAGGCACAATCCTATAAAAGAGGGAAGCGATGTGTGATCTTGTTTGTGGTATGAGATGTAAAATGATATGTGGGATCTTAGGGATAAAAATTAGTATATTACACTTGCATTATCCGTGATAATATTTCTAGGAATGCCATAGCGACAGATTATATCTTTCTTGATAAATCTGGCAACCACTTGTCGTGTAACGTTTGCATAAGAAGCAGCTTCAACCCACATGGTAAAGTAGTCGATAGCAACCAGGATGAATCGATGACTGTTGGAAGCCTTCGGCTCTATCATTCCAATCATATCTATACCCCCACATAGAGAATGGCCAAGGTAAAGTCAAAACATTCAATGGAGTTGGAGGCACATGGATCTTGTCTCCGTAGATTTGGCACTTGTGACATCTTTTGGCAAAGTTGTAACAATCTACCTCCATTGTTGTCTAGTAATATCCAACCCGAAGGATCTTCTTGGCTATAGCAGGACCCTTACCATGTACACCCTCGCAACCCTCATGTATAGACCTTATGATCGTGTTTTCTTCGTGTCTGTCCACGCATCTGAGTAACACGGAATCATAATTCCTCTTGTACAGTACCCCACCACTTAAGAAGAACTTGGCGCAAAGCCGCCTAAAAGCCTTATTGTCAGTTATAGTAATACCCTCGGGATATTCCTATTTTTTCAGATATCTCTTAATGTCACAGAACCAAGGCTTATCATCAGACTCATCCTCGATTGCTAAACAGTGCCCTGGCTCATTCAAATGATCAATGCGGATATGAGGAGCTTCATTCTTCCACTTGACCTTGAACATGGATGCTAAAGTAGCAAGTTCATCAGCTAGTTCATTTTCCTCCCTATGGATATGATGAAAAGAAATCTCATCAAAGTAAGGAATCAACTTCGCAATGTGTTGTTGGTACGGAACCAGCTTGGAATCCCGAGTCACAAAGTTCCCTCTGACTTGACCGATGGCCAAGGCAGAATCTCCATAGACCTCAAGAATCTTGATTCTCATGTCAATAGCCACTTCAATAGCGTAGATACAAGCTTCGTATTCAGCCATATTATTGGTGCATGCAAAGCATAACCTGGCAGTGAAGGGAAGGTGAAAACCTGTTGGAGAGAGAAGGATAACATCGATTCAACGACCTCTAGAATTGGAAGCACCATCGAACACGAGCGTCCATCGCGCCCTTGGTTTGGGTCCTATGTTAGGGTCTGGAGTCTCATAATCTCTGATAAACAGAAGATCCTCATCGGGAAAGTCAAACTTCATTTGTTGGTAACTCTCTACAGGTTGATGAGCAAGGTAGTCAGAAAAGAAGCTCCCTTTTATTGCTTTCTGGGTAACATGTTGGATATCAGACTCAGTTAACAGCATCTGCCACCGAGCAATCCATCTAGAGACAGCGGGCTTTTCAAATATGTACTTTATCGGATCCATTTTGGATATCAATAAAGTAGTATGGCAAATCATGTATTGTTTTAGGCGTCGAGCTGCCTAGACTAGAGCACAACAACTTTTCTCCAAGAGTGAGTATCTGGTCTCACAATCAGTGAACTTCTTGCTCAGATAGTAAATTGCATGTTCTTTTTTGTCAGTGTAGTCATGTTGACCCAATACACATCCCATTGAATCATCGAGAACGGTGAGATACATGATTAAAGGCCTACCAGGAAACGGCGGTACTAAGATCGGTGGTTCTTGCAAGTATTGTTTTATTTTGTCAAATGCTTCTTGACAATCATTGTTCCATTCAACCAATTGATTTTTTCTTAGTAATTGTGTAACACCCTTTTCTACCCCAATAATTTTGCAGCAGAAACAACTCAAATAT
This sequence comes from Lathyrus tuberosus, assembly GCA_022829125.1. NCBI lineage: Eukaryota > Viridiplantae > Streptophyta > Magnoliopsida > Fabales > Fabaceae > Lathyrus > Lathyrus tuberosus. The sequence continues at coordinate 6,706,172 of JALAZF010000123.1, read as the reverse complement.
CAGAGTAAAACATAAAAATTCCCTCCAAAGGGAGCACATTCCTCATTAAATCAAAATAACACAATTACCCTGTAAACAAAGGGTTTTCCTAAAACTAAATCAAAAAGCCTTCACATGGCAGCGGAACTCAAAATTCTTAAATAAAAGGTTTTCAACAAACGTCATAATAATCAAAATAAAACCATATCATCGAATGTCAACAAAAATAAGGAAACCCCATAGTTCGACTCAAAGGACCCCAACCCGATGTTACACTATCAGAGCAAGACCCTCTAAATCAACCAAAAGCAAATAAACTTCAAGTCCTCGAAAGCATCCACGGCTAAACTTGATCACCTGCACATTACCCACGTGGAGGCAACATTCAAACAGGCAGGGTGTGTAATCACAATTCATAATAATCATTATAAAACAAGATATATATATATATATATATATATATATATATATATATAATGGCATTATCTTCATAAACGACATCATCAAGGTCATAATCAAGGAAAATATCAGGAAGCACCATATCACAAAATCATCAAGGCCACATAAAATGCAATGCATAACAAGACTCATGCATGTGGTACCAATCGTCATTATAGATGGACACTAGGCCATCAACCCTCTAAAGATTCCCGTCAATAGGATCGATCCCGCATTTGGAACCGAAGCACCTCATAATTACCTCATATCCGCACAATGGGAATAAAGCATCGTCACAGAGTATACATATGAATGTATGATACACAACATCACTAATCATCATCATCAAAGTAAACATCATAATGTGCATCATCATTCATCAATTCTCATATACGTCATGTCATCACATATTTGTCAATTAATCACCAAAACATAATCAGTTAATCATCAGTAACATCATGGAAAATCATCATAAAAATCACGGTAACAAAACATCACAACAGCATAACACATAACCCAAAATCGCGAAACATCAGCAGTTCGCTCTAGGGTTCGCTAGGCGAACCCGTTCGCTGTGGCCTTCGCTTAGCAAAGCGGTCGGCGAACCTCACAGACACCACACTCAACACCAGAAACACAATTATCTGTCATACACGCTGATTGATTCGCTTAGCGAACCCACTCGCTGATTCCTTCGCTTAGCAAGACTCCTAGCGAAGCCCGCCTTTTCTCTCCAAAATCATCTCAGTACTCACTCCTACGTTATCACGCATTCACTGCGCTGCTCGCTTAGCGAGCCCTGGCGAACATTCGCCTAGTGAAGCAACGGTTCGCCTCGCGAACCTACGATTACAGCAAATCGCTGCTACGCATCAGTAGCTCCACAACCTCCAAAGCACCTGCGATTACAGTCCCAATTGACCCAAAAACATCCCATTAAGAGTTCTAATATATCACAGAATTTAAAGGCCTAAAACCTACGACTGTTAGGTCGATTTAGGATACTACGGGAAACCTTAATTTCCCTAAACCTTTAAAACTCTCAAGCTTCATATAAACTCCATAAATCCCTCGCCACCGGGTTAAAACTACAACAATGGGGAAATCAACCCCAAGGTCTACTCTACTGATTATTTCAACTCTTAATAATCGATCTCACAATATGCCCTCAAAGTCATCAGTTTACCTCAAAACCTATAAACCCTCAAAACCCCCAAAATCCACTTCAATCAATCGAATCCTATAATGAAAACAACGAAAGGTAAATACTCCCTATACTTAGATTGTCGATCCGACGAGTTCTCTCTTGGGCCTTTGGAAACCTTCACGAAAATCCTCGCCTTTTCCCTTTTTCCTCAGAGCTCTGCACTTTCTCCTTATTTTCACGATCTCCACAAATGAATCTTAATTCTCCTCAATTCCTCATTTTTGGTTAAATTAACTCTTGGGCCTCAAATATGGGCTTTCCCATAATACTCCTTCTAATACTCCTCAAATGTCCATCTTACCCTTAATTCCTCTAAAATTATTTAAATTAATAATAATACTAATATATTCATATTATATACTATTATTTAATTAAAATAACCAAAACTTCATAAAAACACCGACATCGACACGAAACACCAAAATTCACAGAAATCCACGAATATAATATTTAAATAAATTAAATAAATATTCTTACGAAAATAGAGGTGTTACAACTCTCCCCCACTTAAAGGATTTTCGTCCTCGAAAATTACCTCAAGGAAATAGAGTCGGATACGACTCCCTCATCTGATCTTCGCGTTCCCAAGTTCAACTTCTGCCAGCTGGTCCACCCCACAACACTTCACCAAAGTTATATCTTTACCCCACAATTGCTTCATCTCTCGACCATCAACATGCACAGGCAATGCTTCCATAGTCAGATTATCTCTCACTTGTACAGCATCCATCTGAATCACATGCGACGGATCCGGAACGTACTTCCTCAACTAAGACACATGGAACACGTCATGCAAATTCGCAAGTGACGGCGATAAAGCAATTCGATAGGCTACCTCTCTTATCCTCTGTGATATCTGATATGGACCAACAAAATGTGGAGTGAGCTTCCTAGACTTCAAAGCTCGACCCACACCCGTCACTGGTGTCACCCTAAAAAACACGTGATCTCCCTCTTGGAATTCAAGTGCTTTCCTCCTCTTATCATGGTAACTCTTCTGACGACTCTGTGAAGCTTTCTTCCTCTCTTGGATCTTCTTAATCTTCTCAGTCGTCTCTTGCACAATTTCAGGTCTGAGTACCGCACTCTCGCCCGATTCATACCAACACAACAGAGTCATACACCTTCTCCCATACAAAGCTTCATAGGGCGCCATTCCAATACTAGCATGAAAACTATTATTTTACGTGAACTCAATCAATGGCAAATGGCGATCCCACGATCCTCCATGATCCAACACACAAGCCCTCAGGAAATCCTCTAAAGATTGGATAGTCCTTTCTGTCTGATCGTCCATCTACGGATGATAGGCAGAACTCATCCTCAACTTGGTACCCAACGCATCTTGCAAACTCTTCCAGAACCTCGATGTAAACCTCGAATCTCTATCTGTCACAATACTCGAAGGTACCCCATGTAACTTCACAATCTCTTCAATATACATCTCGGCTAACTTCTGCATAGAATGATTAATCCTCATCGGCAAGAAATGAGCCGACTTAGTTAATCTATCCACGATCACCCAAATTGAATCATTTCCCTTAGCAGTCTTTGGCAATCCCACCACAAAATCCATGAAAATACTATCCCATTTCCATATTGGAATCCTCAACGGCTGCATCATACCTAAAGGCTTCTGATGCTCAACCTTCGACTTCTGACAAGTCAAACACGCATAAATAAACTCCGCAACATCCTTCTTCATACCTGGCCACCAAAATAACTTTTTCAAATCTTGGTACATCTTCATAGCACTGGGATGAATACTCAACCTACTTCGATGCCCTTCTTCAAGAATACTCCCCTCAATATCGGGAATATCTGGGACACACACCCTGTCTCTGAACATCATCACACCTCCGAAAGTCACCTCTGTTACCTTGGTTAATCAAAGTCAATTGGTCAACCAACTTTAAATCAGATTGTTGTCCCACTCTGATTTCTTCCAGAATACTACTAGTCAACTTCAACATTCCCAACTTCACACTGTCAGGAGTCGCTTCACATACCAGACTCAAATCTCTGAATTGTTCAATTAATTCTAATTCTTTCACCATAAGTATCGACATATGCAGTGACTTTCTGCTCAACGCATCGGCCACTACATTTGCCTTGCCCGGATGATAACTTAAGTCAAAATCAAAATCCTTCAACATCTCTAATCAACTTCTCTGCCTCATATTCAATTCCTTCTGATTAAATAAGCACTTCAGACTCTTATGATCACTGAACACTTTAAATTTAGAGCCAAACAGATAATGTCTCCAAATCTTCAACACAAACACTACCGCAGCTAATTCCAAGTCATGTGTAGGATAATTCCTCTCATGAATCCTCAATTGTCTCGAAGCATAAGCAACAACTTGTCCATTTTGCATTAATACTCCACCAAGACCCATCTTCAACGCATCACAATACACCACAAAAGATTCACTCGGATTAGGAAAAATCAACATTGGAGCTGTAGTTAATATCTTCTTTAATTCCAAAAAAAAAATTTTCACAAGCTACATCCCACACAAAAGTATGACCCTTTCGAGTCAACTGAGTCAAAGGTAATGCCAACTTAGAAAAGCCTTCAATAAACTTGCGGTAATAACCCGCTAATCCCAGAAAATTTCGTATCTCAGTAGCAGACTTCGGAGTCTCCCACTGTAACACAACATCAATCTTAGAAGGATCAACAGCAACACCACCACTTGAAATCACATGGCCAAGGAAACTCACTTCCTTCAACCAAAACTCACACTTTGACAACTTTTCATACAACTTCTTCTCTTTCAATACTTGCAACACAGTCCTCAGATGCTCGGCATGTTCTTCTTCAGATCTAGAATATATCAAGATATCATCGATGAACACCACCACAAACTTATCCAAATACTCATGAAAAATCCGATTCATATACTCCATGAACACACCAGGTGCATTAGATACACCAAACGGCATCACCGTGTACCCATAGTGTCCATACCTCGTCCTGAAAGCCGTCTTCAGAATATCACCAGGCTTAACTCGAATCTGATGATAACCCGACCTCAAATCAATCTTGCTGAACACACAAGCACCTACTAGCTAATCCATCAAATCGTCCTCTCGGTAGCAGATACTTATTCTTGATAGTCACTTTATTCAGTTGTCGATAATCAACACACAACCTCATACTTCCATCTTTCTTTTTCACTAGCAACACAGGAGCACCCCACGGAGAAACACTTGGTCGAACAAACCTCTTCTCAAGAAATTCTTCCAGTTGTTTCTTCAATTCACTAAACTCAGAAGCTGACATCCGATAAGGAGCCATCGACACTGAACTCGTACCTGGTATTAAGTCCACTGCAAACTCTACTTCACGCTCTGGAGGCAAATCACTGATGTCATCTGAAAACACATATGGGAATTCACAAACAACAGGCAACTCCACACTCGTAGCTTCACGATCAATTTACAACGATGCAAACATTGCAAACACCAAAGCTTCATCTTCTTGAAGTTCCTCTACTTGCTTAGCAGACAAGAACATCAACTCCCCACTATCATCAATCTCAGGAAACTCTACAGTCTTGTTATAACAATTGATATGAACTCGGTTGAACTCCAACCAGTTCATTCCAAAGATCACGTTAATTGGATGCAACGGTAAGCATACCAAATCCATCACAAAACTCATCTAAAAAATCGTCACAGGACATCTCAAACACACAAGGGTAGTAGTAACAGAACCATTAGCTGGAGTTTCTATTACCATATTACCATTGATATCAGACAACTTCAAACTCAATCTATTAGCACATTCAGCGAGATAAAAGAATGAGTAGCACCAGTATCAATAATAGCAACCAACTCGATATTATTAATAAAACAAGTACCTCGAATCAGGTTGTCCTTCTCTGGCGCCTCTGCACCACTCAAAACAAACACTCTGCCACTGGTCCGAGCAGAAGTTGCAGTCTTCTTCGGCTTCTGGCATTGAGTACTGATATGACCTCTCTCACCATAATTGAAACAGGTCAGACCCTCATCTTTGCAATCAGTAGCTCTATGACCTTTCTTGCCACATCTATAGCACCTCAGCACATTGTTGGTACACGCATCAGCACGGTGACCTTGCTCGCCACACTTATGGCACTTTCCAAAAGCGGGAGCTGCTCCCCCATTTGAATTTTTCCCATCTGAATCCTTCTGCTTCCCTTTGTCAGCTGAAGTTGTATAAGGCTTACCCCTATACTTCCCTTTCTTCTCATTCAACTGCTTATAGTGAGTAGATCGAGCTCGGCTGTCCTCATCGTAGATCCTGCTCTTGCCAACCAACTCAGCATACCTGCAGATTTGTTGATACCCAATACCCTGCTTAATCTCAGGTCTCAACCCATTCTCAAACTTGAGGCACTTGGACATCTCAGCATCAACACGATTGTAGTGCGGACAGAACTTCACCAAAGCCTCGAACTTTGCGGCATACTTTGCCACAGTCATATCTCCTTACTTCAGCTCAAGGAATACCACTTCTCTCTTGCCACAAGAATCCTCTAGAAAATATTTTCCTAGAAACTCCTGCTTAAACACAGCCCAAGTTATCACAGTTCCAACATCCATAAGTCTCTGACGGGTGTTATCCCACCAGTCCTTAGCTTCCTCTTCCAGCATATGCGTTCCAAACTGAACCTGTTGCTCATCACAACACCCCATCACTCGGAAAATATTCTCGATCGTCCTCAGCCACTTGTGTGCACTGGTTGGATCATGCGTACCCACAAAAGTCGGTGGATTGTTCCTTTGAAACTTCCTCAACGCACGAAACTCATCAGGAGCTCCACCATTTGGATTCAGCTGCGCCACCATATTAGCAACCGATTCCAACTCATCAGCACTCGCACGATCATTTCTTCCAGCCATCCTGCACACACCTAACAAGGTTAGAAGAACTAAAACATCGACAGTATACACACACTCGTCGACTGACAGGGACAGACATCAAGTAAAAACCTGGCCGGATGGACCGACCTGCTCTGATACCACTAATGTAACACCCTTTTCTACCCCCAATAATGTTGTAGCAAAAACAACTCAAATATCAGAGTAAAACATAAAAATTCCCTCCAAAGGGTGCACATTTCTCATTAAATCAAAATAACACAATTACCCTGTAAACAAAGGGTTTTCCTCAAACTAAATCAAAAAGCCTTCACATGGCAGCAGAACTCAAAATTCTCAAATAAAAGGTTTTCAACAAACATCATAATAATCAAAATAAAACCATATCATTGAATGGAAACAAAAATAAGGAAAACACATAGTTCGACTCAAAGGACCCAAACCCGATGTTACACTATCAGAGCAAGACCCTCTAAATCGACTAAAAACAAATAAACTTCAAGTCCTCAAAAGCATCCACAGCTAAACCTGATCACCTGCACATTACCCACGTGGAGACAACATTGAAACAGGCAGGGTGAGTAATCACAATTCATAATAATCATTATAAAACAAGATATACATAAAATGGCATTATCTTCATAAACGACATCATTAAGGTCATCATCAAGGAAAATATCAGGAAGCACCATATCACAAAATCATCAAGGCCACATAAAATGCAATGCATAACAAAACTCATGCATGTGGTACCAATCGTCATAATAGATGGACACTAGGACATCAACCCTCCAAAGATCCCCTTCAATAGGATCGATCCCGCATTTGGAACCGGAGCACGTCATAATTACCTCATATCCGTACAATGGGAATGAATCGTCGTCACAGAGTATGCATATGAATGTATGATACACAACATCACTAATCATCATCATCAAAGTAAACATCATAATGTGCATCATCATTCATCAATTCTCATATACGTCATGTCATCACATATTCATCAATTAATCACCAAAACATCATCAGATAATCATCAGTAACATCATGGAAAATCATCATAAAAATCACGCTAACAAAACATCACAACAGCATAGCACATAACCCAAAATCGCGAAACAGCAGCAGTTCGCCAGGCGAACCCGTTCGCCGTGGCCTTCGCTTAGCGAAGCGGCCGACGAACCTCACAGACACCATACTCAACAGCAGAAACACAATCATCTGTCATACTCGTTGATTGATTCGCTTAGCGAACCCACTCGCTGATTCCTTCGCTTAGCGAGACTCCCAGCGAAGCCCACCATTCCTCTCCAAAATCATCTCAGTACTCACTCCCATGTTATCGCGCATTCACTGCGCTGCTTGCTTAGCGAGCCCTGGCGAACATTTTCCTAGCGAAGCAACAGTTCGCCTAGCGAACCTGCGATTACAGCAAATCGCTGCTACGCATCAATAGCTCCACAACCTCCAAAGCACCTGTGATTATAGTCCCAATTGACCCAAAAACATCCCATTAACAGCTCTAATATATCACAGAATTTAAAGGCCTAAAACCTACGACTGTTAGGTCGATTTAGGACACTACGGGAAACCTTAATTTCCCTAAACCTTCAAAACATTCAAGCTTCATATAAACTCCATAAATCCCTCGCCACCGGGTTAAAACTACAACAACGGGGAAATCAGCCCCAAGGTCTACTCTACTGATTATTTCAACTCTTAATAATCGATCTCACAACATGCCCTCAAAGTCATCAGTTTACCTCAAAACCTATAAACCCTCAAAAACCCCAAAATCCACTTCAATCAATCGAATCCTATAATGAAAACAACGAAAGGTAATTACTCCCGATACCTTAGATTGTCGATCTGATGAGTTCTCTCTTGACCCTTTGGAAACCTTCACGAAAATCCTCGCATTTTCCCTTTTTCCTTAGAGCTCTGCACTTTCTCCTTATTTTCACGATCTCCACAAATGAATCCTAATTCTCCTCAATTCCTCCTTTTTGGTTAATTTAACTCTTGGGCCTCAAATATGGGCTTTCCTATAATACTCCCTCTAATACTCCTCAAATGTCCATCTTACCCTCAATTCCTCTAAAATTATTTAAATTAATAATAATACTAATATATTCATATTATATACTATTATTTAATTAAAATAACCAAAAGTTCATAAAAACACCGACATCGACACGAAACACCAAAATTCACAAAAATCCACGAATATAATATTTAAATCAATTAAATAAATATTCTTACGAAAATCGGGGTGTTACAATTTGAACATTGGTTCACAGGTAGCCGTTAAGTGAGAAACGAATCTTGAAATGTAATTGAGTCTACCTAGAAAGCCACAGACTTCTTTTTCTGTTTTGGGAGGCGACATGTTCTGAATTGCTCTAACCTTATCAGGATCAACTTCAATGCCTTTCAAACTCACAATAAAGCCCAACAGTTTACCAAATCAAACTCCGAAGGTGCACTTCGCAGGATTCAACCGCAGTCTAAACTTCCGGAGTCTGTCAAACAATTTCTTCAGATGAAACAGATGATCATCTTCAGTTTTGGACTTGGCAATCATATCATCCACGTAAACCTCAATCTCTCTATGGATCATATCATGAAAGAGGGTTGTCATGGCACGTTGGTATGTTGCCCCTGCATTCTTCAGACCGAATGGCATAACTTTGTAACAATATGTACCCCATGGCGTGATGAAAGTAGTCTTCTCCATATCAGCTGGGGACATTTTGATCTGATTATATCCTGAAAACCTATCCATGAACGAAAAGACAGAGAACTGCGCTGTGTTGTCTACCAAGACATCAATATGAGGCAAGGGGAAATCATCTTTCGGGCTTGCCTTGTTGAGATCTCAATAATCCACACACATTCTAACTTTCCCGTCTTTCTTGGAAACTGGGACAATGTTGGCAATCCATTCAGGATATTCGGAAGTGGCGAGTAACCCAACATCAAACTATTTCTTTACCTCTTCTCTGATTTTTAGCGCCATGTCGGGTCTAGTCTTCCTGAGTTTCTGCTTGACAGGAGGACATCCGGGCTTGTGTAGTAAGTGATGTTCAGCAATGTTGGTATCCAACCCAGGCATATCTTGATAGGACCAGGCGAAGATATCAACATACTCTTTTAATAACTTGACCAACTCGGAGTATACATGTCTTGCGAGGGACGCGCTAACCTTGACTTCTCTTCTGGCTTCATCAGTGCCAAGATTGACAACTTCCACTGGCTCTTTGTGTGGCTGAATCTCTCTATGCTCATGCTCAAGGAGCCTTGCTAGTTCAACCGGTAATTCAAGATCTTCCTCACCATCTTCTTCGGCTTGGTTAATTGGAATCCCAGAATTACAACGGATGTTTGCCATGTTGTTATCAATGCTTTTATTATTTTTGCATGTTTATGGATATGTTTAGAATGAGTTATTTTAAAAAGTGAAAAGAAAAGAAACTTTTGCCATTTGTTTGTGAAAAAGTAAAATAAAGAAAGAAAATAGAACGTGATTTTGAATGCAAAAAACTTTTATTTATTGATCACATAATATTGCAAAAGTGTGAGGCCCTTTACAAGCTATCCACTCGTCTCGGGCTAGGACGAGGGAATGAGAAAGCAAAATGCATTACATGTTATATGGAAAAACCACAGGAATCACAGTAGATGTCCAGTTGTCGAGCTTGAAACCCGGCGGGCACTTGCGCACAAAGCTTGGAATCTGATTGCTAGGACCAAGATCATCAATGGCTGCCACGATGTTACCCATTTGAAACCCCGCGCTATTGAATTTGATGGAATTGCAATGCTTCTGACCATGTGGACTAGATTGTCGACTAGGACGGTAACCCAATCCAAATCGATTATGCTTCTCAACCACATAAATCACATGCCCTCAGCCTGGCAAGGCACCTTTCTCAATGGTCTCTTTAGCACTCTTGGCGGATATCAACGTCATTTGCGGTGATCTACTTTGATTAATTGAAGCAGAGCTGACATCCTCGAATTCGAGACACTGCAACGGAACCTCAGTTATGCCTTCTTCAGTCTCGACATATCGAAAAGATGATAACTCGCTCACAATCAGATCCTCTTCACTACAGACGATGACCAGCTGATCGTCAAACATGAATTTCAATTTTTGATGTAAAGTGGATGTGACTGCCCCTGCGGCGTGAATCCACGGGTGACCCAATAGGAAACTGTACGCCGGATTGATATCCATCACTTGGAAGGTAATGGTGAACAAATGCGGTCCAACTTTGATGGGTAAATCCACTTCTCCGATGACCTGCCTTTGAGAACCATCAAAGGCTCTGACAACTAAGGAGCTCGGCCACATCTCGCTTCCTTCTACCAGTAGTTGACTCAATGTGCACTTAGGCATCACATTGAGATAAGAACCGGTGTCCACCAGAACACGAGATAAGAGGATGTCTGTGCAGGTTACATATATGTACAGTGCTTTGTTGTGGGCAGCTCCTTCAGGAGGCAATTCTGATTCATTAAAACCCAAATATCTGCTTGCTGTTATATTGGCCACCACGTCATCAAACTCAACAACGGATATATCCTACATCACGTGAGCAGTGTTCAAAACTTTTAACAAAGCTGATCGGTGCGCAGGAGAGCTCATGAGTAAAGACAAGATTGAGATCCTCGAGGGAGTCTGCCCCAGCTGATCCACAATCTTAAAGTCACTTTTCTTAATCAACTTTAAGAAATCTTGATCATCAAGTGCCTCTTTACTCTTTGAACATCCTCAGACGGGATAGTTGGCACTAGAACTGTAGCAACGCCCCTTGTTGAACAGCAGGGGTTGCAGATGCAATCGTCTCCTTGGGAGGAACAATTGTTGGAACTTGAACAGGCTTTCTAGTGACCTTCGGAGCGAACACCCGTCCACTACGAGTCATATCTCCAACGGCTGTAATGTTTACGATCTCAGACTCCGCAAACCTTATCTCTTGATCTCCAGAAAACACAGTAGACTCATACCTCCAAGGTACCTCCTTAGAATTCTGATATGGAAATGGCTTTGGCGGGCAAACAATGATAGGTTGTACCTTCTTCTACTTAGGGGATTCACCAGGAACCTTCCTATAGACAATGGTGAATGGCTCGATAGCAGAAACTTCCTCAACAGGCTTAGATCTGGAAAATTGGACTTCACCTCGGTTCATCAAGATCTGGACACAACCCTTTAGCCTTCGACATTGGTTGGGATTATCGTTGCAAATTTGACATTTACCATGCAGCCCTTTCAACAACCCATGCTCGTTCAATCTCTTGAAAACCACAGTCATCGAGGTCTTTACCTCGTCGACATCCATGATCAATTCAGCCCTTGAGTTATATTCAATCATGTTCACCGCAGGTCCACCATGATTTAGCAACGGATTATTCTGAATGTTAGGTCCTTCCTCAGCGAAAGTCAGAATCTTGTTATCAATGAGTTCCTGAACTTTGGTTTTGAAAACAAAACAGTCCTCTGTTACATGTCCTATGTATCCAGTGTGATAAGCACAAGATGCATTTGGATTATGCTTCGGGCCAAATGGAGGAATTACAAGAGTGATCTGCTTGGGAACAATTGCCCCTTGGTGAACCAAGTAAGGAAACAATTCAGCGTATAATACCAGAATTCTGTCGAAATTCGGACGCTTACGATTTCCTTGATTGTTGATGTTCTGACGGTTTTGATTATACTAATTTTTTGTTGTTCTGTTGAGTATGTTGCTGATTCTGAGCATTCTGTGCAGCAGCAATGTATGGATAAGGGTAATATGGCATAGGTTCCATGGGAGCTTGATACTGAGGAGAAACTTGTGATGTCACAGCGTTGGCTTCACCTTCCTTTTTCTTGGACTAACTGTTCTGAGATTTTCTAGTGGCCGGCTGCTGGGAAGTAGCTCCAGGAATCTTTCCAGTCTTCAAACCGTTTTCAATCTGTTCACCAATTGTTACAATGTCAGCAAAGTTTGATGAAGAACTACCCACCATTTTCTCATAGTAAGTGTCATACCCCAAATTTTGAGCACCAAGATTCCCCATCATTGTGTAAATCATCATCACAATATGGATGAACCATCATTCCTCACTAATCTTCTCAGAGATGTCTGAGCATCCACCACAAACAAGAATCAGGGTTTCAGGCCCTCTCTGCGCACTTAGACAAAGGATCAATCAAAGAATTGACATGATCTTCAACTTGTCTAAACTCTCCAACACCCATAAGGGATCAAGAGGACTCCCATATCAAGAACCAAGCACAAAGTTGCTACCTTCCAAGTGGATTAAGCCTCAAGATCGCCAGTTTCACCAAATTAGGGTTTTGGTCGACCAGGGCCTCCAGATGGGAATTTTCCTCTGGGCATGAGCCAATGGTTCTAAGCATAACCTAAGATACTTCATGGGACCCCATGAACTCAATCATCAAGTCAATTTATCCTCAGGGGATGCATTCACAAAAAATCACGAATTAGGGTTTCTTGACCTAATTCACCCCTAAGTTGACTTCTGGGACAAAACATGAGCCAAGACCTCAATACATGATTTGAGGGTGTCCAATACACCATATTGATCCATTTTCAACAATGGATTGATCCAAGAAGCTTGATTCACAAGTTTCATTTTCATCTGGACCACAATTAGGGTTTTGGGGAAAAAGTCAACTGTACCTTTGACTTTTGACCAAGACATGCTCCCAAACCTTGGGACATGATTCAATACACCATATATCACCTATGGAATCCATCTATTAAGTTTGATTTAGGTCAAGGACTTGATTTCATAGGGGATCGCGCAGTTTAAAGTTCATCTGCTGAAAAAGTCAACTGTACAAAAAGTCAAAGTTTGACTTTTTTATTTTTTGGTCAACCAATGTTCCTTAACCGTAAAATGATGTTAATGTGTGGTTGGAATCATCATTCATCAAGAAAAACCAAAGAAAGTGAGATAACTTGTAAAAGGGGTAACCATAAAAAAACTTAGAATTTTTCTAAGTTATGAAACAAAATGGCTAGGCAACTTCGCAGGATCATAACTTGAGATCCAAGCAACCATTTTGAATGGTCCAAAGATGGATTTGTAACTCTCATGGCATGCTTTAAAAGTGTCAACTACATCTCATTCCAATTCTTCATGGATTTTTAGTTATGGAGTGATCAAAATGGCTAAAAACATGAAAATCACATTTTTCCAATACTCAGTGAAATTTTCACTAAGTCAAAAATCTGCCTTACTTTTTCCAAAATGTAGGGACATTTTTCACCTTGATCCAAGTCAAACCAGGTCTTGGGTTGGACATCAAAGTTGAAGTATGCCATGAGGGATTTCTAACAAGTACCAACTCATCTCCAAATTCCATTTAAGCAAGGAGATGCAACCCTTGAAACATGGCCTCATGATTTGATTTTTCCAAGACAGATTTGGCAGATTTGATACATTTTGCTCGATTTGATCAAATATGACAAACCCAAGTCTGGTCATCATTTTGGACACATCTGAGGATCAAATCCAAGGGGGGTGATCTGATCCCCAAGCCTCACAAGTCCATGAATCTACAAGTAGCAAGCCAAACCTAAAAAAGCCGAAAAGATGCTAAGACTTCAATTTTTTTCAAGCATTCAATGGGTGCACCAAGGTGGCATGAACTGAGCCAATTCCAACTGAATTCAGTCCAAGTTTATCTCTGAACCAAAGCTACAAAGCCTGCACCCTAATCTCAAGTCAATGGCTAGAGGAGACTTGAGATTCCTTTTGCATAACATTGGCCAAAGGCCTGCTGCAGCCACCATTCACTATTGCTTGCAAAACAAACTTGCTCTACTATAAATAGAGCTCATTTGTGCTCAGTTTGAGTACACCAAAGCAACCATACTGATGTTTTCCTCAAAATCCTTTTCTCTAGGCCAAAATGCCTTCTTTTGCAAGGTAACTCTCAGTTTTTGAGTTAAAGAGAATTTCCACCATAGCTTATGATCCAAACACATCCAATATGTCATATCTAAGCTGTCCAAACTCTCACATGTGACCTGTAACACCAAAATCTCAAAGTCCCCTCTCAAAACCTCAAAATTGGTTTTTTTTGCATTTTTCAAGCCATGTCTTGATTCAGTGACTTTCAAAACTAGATAAAACCTCAAACACACTCCAAATATCATCCTTGAACTGTCCCAAATGGTTCCCCACATCTGGAACACCATTTGAGAGAGTTTCCATATTGGTCACTTTTTCCCTTTTTGCAAGAAAGAGCTCAAACTTGTTCCTGAAGATTCCAGCTGATTCCAACCATTCTAAAAGTTTCTAAGGGATCAATTGAGAGTGTCTAAAGCATCAAATTACTTCTGGCACAAGGAATTTGGCAGATAGCCCAAAAAGCTCCTAAAGAGGTAAGCATCACAACTTAAACTCTTTGAAATATGCATTGCTTCGAAGTCCACTGATCATGCACATCTCATACATGTTATATATGTTGTGTTTGAACCAATTCATCTTGTAATCCATGCCTGTAACAAGAGGTGGCATAGAAAATGCAATTATAGGCCTATTTCAAGAATACCATCGGATTTTGAAATAGGAGCCTCATCTGAAAAAACCACCACCGCCACTGGATTCCTTGTGAAATTCTAGGCAAGATAGACCTAAATTTTGTCCCAATCCATGGAGTAATGAGAAAGTTACAAGCTTCACGTTTTTGGCCAAAACCTTGCCTTGGCCAGGCCAAAAACAAGGCATGCCTCATGTATTCATGGGGTGGTTTTGATACACGGATGTATCACCACCCCAGTGGTAGAAGGCGCGCGCTGCACCTTAGAGGTCTGGGGTCGAATCCCCCTCGCCCCAAATCCTCTTTTTACCACTTTTTCCCAATTTTTTAATATATTTTGTTATATTTTAAATGATTTGGAAAATTAATTTCTCCAATTTTAATGATTTTTTATTGGTTCTTTTTGAAAAAACTCACAAAAATGTTAAAATATTTTATTCCACAAAAAATCATATTTATATTAATTATTTAATATAGTTGATATTTTTGTAAATATATTCATTTTTATTGTTTTAAACCTTTTAAAAATGGATATTCACCTTGAAAAAACAAAACCAAATGAGTTCTAAATCATCTTGTGATTAAACCTTCATTTTTCAAACCTTAATAAAAAATCACAAGTAACTTATTTAGACTTATTTGGTATTTTTGTCATTTTATTCATTTTATTAAAAGGATTACTTTTAAAAAAAATGTTGAAATTAGGGTTTCTTTGATTTTCACCCAAACAAACTTTTTTCAAACACTCATTGGCCTCTAATAGAGTGTAAGACCTAATCCCTCTTTGAAACCAAAATAGTTTGGGCCTTAGTCATTGTATAAGTCCCAACACATTTTCAAAAATCTCGGTGCGATCGCCAGTTTAAAATAAAACCACTTGGGCCTTGTTGCGGTGAAAATCGGATAACAAGCTATTAATTAACTTGCATCATATTTCTTTTACAACCGACTTTGATTTATCCAAAGGAAAGGTTCAAGATCGTTTAAAAACCTAAAGGGGGATCTAAGGTTCGGGGGTTGGTTACGCCTAGGGAAGGTATTAGCACCCTAAACGTCCGTAGTACTCTACGGGAACCTCTTGTTAGTATTTGTGTTATATTAAAGTTGCTTGCTAAGAAAATGTGCTAAGGATAAAGACCTAGGGGTATGCACTAAGTATAGTCTAAGGGTGTAAAAGGAAAATGTGGAATCCGAGAAGGCATCGGATGTAAAAGGGAAAAGATGGAAAAAGAAAAAGGTAGCTCGCTAGGATCTCGCAATCCTATGCCTACGTATTCTCAAGGTGAACTTGAGAAATCAGAGCAATCGTAGTTCCCCTCAACGGGGTGAACAACTCTTGACTGTGGTCAAGGTTCCAAGGGAAGGTAAGGTCTGACAGCAAGACACCTACGTGGAGTGCGGCGACTCCAAACCTAAGGCTAGGTAGAAAAAGGAATGCAAGTCTCAATCGCGCGGCAGCGTAAGATAAGGGAATATTGAACAAGACTATCCTAAATGACATGACAGTCAACTATAGGATCCTTTCCTTTGGAATGAGGCATAAAAAACAGAGAAACAAGGAGGAAATCCTCGGGTCAAGTGCATAATAAACAGCAATATGTATAGTAAATGCAGTAAGAATTAAAATTACGGAATTAGGGATTAATGAAAATATGGAAAGGTCATGATTAGTCTGAGAGTTGAATAATATCTAATCTAAAACTAAGCAAGTAAATAACACTAAATTAAGTTCTAATTAAAACCTAATCAATTAAAACTAAAAGCTTAATTCTAAACTCTAGATTAAAAATAAATTAAATGATTTCTAAATAGAAACTAATTAACCAAATTTAAATAAACAAAACTACTTAAAAACTACCTAGTTTAAAACTAACTAATTCTAGTTAAAAACTAATTGACTTATTAAATTCTGAAAGTTAAAATACCAAATCTAAAATTATTAAACTTAAAAAAAAAATTAAACTAAAATCTAAAAGTTAAAAAACTAAATCAAAAATTAGAAAAATTAAACTAACTAAAAAAAACACAGCTGTGGAAAAAGGAAAATGGGCTTGAAGCCCGTTTCTTAAACTTATACCCCTATGGGGCGCTTCATGATGAATACGGGTCAGAAGACCCTAAACCCGGCCCAATCTCACTCACTGATGGAGGGTTAATTGAAAACCCTATCTAAACCGTCCTCACTCCTTCGTTCAATTGCTTTCTCCCTCACGAACTGAATTCAGTCAAAACAAACAGGACAAAGCCTTCTCATTCTTCCTTCCCGTCGCTACTTTCTCTCTATGATTTTGACTCACAACCGATCCCTCTCCTTCCCTAATTATCCCTAGTTCGCAACGATGCAAAAATCGAAATCATAAACAGAAGCTTTGGTGAAATCAAGCATGGAAAAAAGGCTAAACAATCAGCACAAAGGCAAAGCATGAAAGACTTACACGGTCGGAGCTAGTCCGACGAACCTTTCTATTTCAGCGGGGTGCTTGGCTCTGGTAAGCTCGTTTGATTTCTCTCTTCACTTCGTCTCAAATCATTACTTCCTCTTCTCTTTTCTGGTTTATGTAAATGGAGGGTGGTTTGAGTTTTTTTGGTGTTTAATGGTTGTTGTTATGGTACAAGGCGGTTGCGAGAAACTGGTTTTGGGTGGACGTTGAAAACAAGATTGCGGAGAATTTGTGATGATTTTAATGGACGTGGCTGGTTGTTTGCGAATGGTGATGATGAAGGTTGTGTTGAAAGAGGTTTTCGTGTCTGGAACGAATTGTTGTTCTGGGTTTAAGATGAAGAAGATTTCGGATTGAAGACAGGTGATGGATGGGGTGATGAGAGTGGAGATGATTTAACAGAAACAATGGAGGTCCTATATGGTATGGTGGTGTGTTTGGATTTGAGCAGCTTGTTGAAATAATGAAAAATTGAAGGAGGGTGGTCGGAAGTTTGAAGTTGTTGTTTCGCGTGGAACAAAGGAGTCTTATGGGAGAAAGATTGAAGACAGGGGAAGAAGGTTGTAGTCTTGATGTAGGTGTGTGTTTTGCTCTTGTAAACTCTGATGTGATTTTTTATTTTTTGAATTTTCTTTTCTCTATTGGTTTGTGAACATTGTCTATTTGAAGTGTTTGTTTCTGAACTGGTTTATGCCGTTGTTGAAACGTCTTTGTTACTGTCATAAATTCGCAGTTTTTTCATTGATTTGTTGTTCTCATTGCTGCAGGTTTTTTGTGTAGTCGCTTTCGGCTTATGGTGCAGGTTTTGATTCTTGTTGTGTAGTGTTAGTGTAAGCAGGCCCTTTGGAATACAGAGGTTTATTTTGGAATAGCCACAGTGTGTATGAGACGTCAGTGATAGCAGAATGTTGACTTGGTTGATGATGATGACAGATTTTACAGGTCTTCATGGAGTAACAGCGTGCAAAATTTTGTCTTATGGTATGTAGAGCTGCTTTCGTGTTGCAGGTTGGAGCAAGTGTGTAACGCATGGCCTTGTAGCTGATTGTGATGTGGATGTAGCAAGATTGGTACGGTTGATAGCAGGGATAGCTGGCTTGGGTTATTGACTTTTTCATTTTTTGTTTTGTATTACATCACAAATAAATAAAGAGACTCTAAATATAAATATTTTTATGATTTTTTTAGACAAAAGAGCATAGTTAAATGAAACTAATTAACAACTAAACCTAAATTACAATTAAAATTTAAAAATTAAAAATTAAAATTAAAAACTTAATTAAACTAAATTAAATTAACAAAATTAATCTAATTGAATTAAAGTTAAAAGTAAGTTGAATTAAAAATTAGCCTAATTACTAAACTTAAGACAAATAAAAAAAACTAAATTAAAAGTTGAAATGAATTAAAAGATATAAACTAAACTAAATTCAAAATTAAACTAGATTGATTCTAAATAATTCAAAAAAAAATAAATATTTAAGCAAATATAAAAATAAATAAGTAAATAAAATCAAGAATGACGTGGAATGACAAATGCATGATTAATATGATCCATGAAATGTTTAACTAAAAAACAAAAAATGATGACTGATTTAAAATGATATGCAAACGATCAGAACATCTGAGGGTAAAATTTGGGGTACAACAGGCCTCTCCTTGAGTTGTAAGCCCCATTCTTTTTCTTTAAAACATCCTTGGGCCTCTAATAGAGTGTAAGACCCATTCCTTGTAAATAAGATACCTTGTTGGGCCTCAGTCATTGTATAAGACCAACGGTGTTTTCAAAAACCTCGGCGCGATCGCCGTTTTCAAACAAACCATCTGGGCCTACCCTCGTGTTGTGAGTCCCATCTTTCTTTTTCAAAATATCCTTTAGGCCTCTCCTTGAGTTGTAAGACCCATACCTTTGTACAGAAAACCTTTTGGGCCTAAGACGTTGTATAAGTCCCAGTACAATCTTTTCAAAACAACTTCCCTTTTTATTTAGATTCAAATATACAGTTGTTATCAAAACTTTCTTTAATTTCTTTGAACAACTAACAATAATGCATGGAAGCTTGCTCGCCTGTAAGTTTTATCCACTTTCGTTTACTCGCTTTAATATATATAATTGTACTGTGGGAAGCTGGGCATGGTTAGTCTTCTTTCATTATTTTAAATACATGTCAAATATATATAACTGCATTGTGGGAAGATGCGCATGGTTAGTCTTCTTTCATACTCTTTTACAAACTTGTCATATATCAACTGTATATATACTAGTATAGTTATATAGAGTTTTCCCCGACAACTAGGTCTAGAACTAGGTAAAGCCCGTTTGATCACTCTTAAATACAGTCAAACCTAGATCAACATAGGATTTCCAGATATAGTCTTCCCTTCTCTTGGGGTTAAACAAAATGGAACAAAGAGAAAGGCAGTATTCCTCGTGAAACTTTTCTCAGACTGTCACCCTAAAAATTGTCAAAGAAGTTCTACTCCCCAGAGTTGATCTATTCTCGGTGAATAACATCTCTTCAGCTTCTTCAAACCTCAAAATTTTCACTAAATGATCTACTCTCAGTGAATAGCATTTCTTGAACTTTTCTTGGTTTGGGACCCACAGGCTTCCTAAAAGCATCCCCGCGTCCTCTTGGGCTTTGAACAAGGACCCGTCGACTTCTTAAAAGTTCTCATGCCTTCTCTTGGGCTTGGGGATTTTTAGGAGAGAGACTGGGTTTTTAGAACCTACAAGTTCTTAGAGGTATAGGACAGAACTTAGTCATCCTTTGTTAGAGTTGTCTTTCCAAAAAGAGTCACAAAATCCCTCAGACCGATTTTAGGGTTGACACTCATCCCTTAAACGAGTCGGCCTCTTCTTAGGCATTGTACAAAGATTGACCACACTAATAGACTTGGACAGTCTAAATCCCCTCTTGAGTCTCAAAGACATTCTCAAGTTCCCTACAAACATAGGGAGAAACCCTGGATTTTGGATTAATCTCCAGCAGAGTTAAAACTTGTAGGTTCTAAAAACCCAGTCTCTCTCCTAAAAATCCCCAAGCCAGGGTCAGTTTATCATCATATAACCCTATCTCAAATCAGAACCTCAAGGTATCTGATCCATCAATTCTTCTGCATCCTTAGCAGGAGTTAATTCCCCATTTGGACATGCCTCGGGATCACAAGAATCCCCAGCATAAGTTAGCCTCCTCTTAGGCTTTGGATAATGATCATTTCCTCAGGAAAGTCAACCTCCTCTTGGGCTTTGTACAAATGATTCTCCCCAGCGGAGCTAACCCTTACAGACTCTCTTGTTGAGTCAACCACTTTTTAGACTCTCTTGTTGAGTCAATTACTTTTCAGACTCTCTTGTTGAGTCAATTACTTTTCAAACTCTCTTGTTGAGTCGATCACCTTTTCATACTCTCTTGTTGAGTCAATCACTCTCATAGACTCTCTTGTTGAGTCAATCACCTTTTTGTACTCTCTTGTTGAGTAAACCCTTTTAGCCTCAATCTCGGGCTTTGTACGAGACAGATAATATCACTCTCTTATTGAGTCAAACCCTTTTAGCCTCAATCTTGGGCTTTGTACAAGACAGGTAGAACACTTTCCCCGAAAAAGTTTAACTGTTAGCCTCCTCTTAGGCTTCATATAATGATATCCCCAAAGAGTCAATCTCTTTTAGCCTCCGTCTTGGGCTTTGTACATGACACCAATATATCCACTCTCTCGTTGAGTCGGTCTCATACAGCTTCCTCTTAGGCTTTGTGTAAGGACTTCCCCAGTGGAGTCAATCAACCTCTTAGCTTCAACCTTGGGCTTTGATCAAGGGACACGAAAATCAACCATCCCTCTTTATAGATGACAAATTCTCTTTCAGTCAACCTTTTAGCTTCAATCTTGGGCTTTGAACAAGACACAAATACTCCTTTTAGCCTCTGTCTTGGGCTTTGAACGAGACACCAAAACATCTTTTTCCTCCCATAGAATAGGAGGAACTACGATTGCTCTGATTTCCCTGTTTCGTTTAAACGGGAATATGTAGGCATAAGATTACGAAATCTTAGCGAGCATACTAATCAAAAACTCTAGGTCCAAAACCTACATACATCAATCAAAACTTAGGTCCAGCACCTTCCCAAAAACATCAACATAAAACTCACTCTCCCTGTCACATTTCCCAAGAAATTTTCCCAAACCCATTAACAGATAAACACCATCAAGTACAAAGTAAAACCTAAAGCTAATATCCTGTGGATAACCATATATAGGATGGGTAACGGACAACTGCCCATTGTATAACCTGACCCAGGACCCCCCAATCTCTTTAAGCGTTTGTTCAGTTAAACATTCACGTGCAAGGTTTGTTTTAGATACATTCCCTTTCCCTTCCAGCTTCATGGGATAAATAAGAAATTAGAAAGTAGTACCCCCTCCTACCATTGCGGTGAGGAAAACCCAGCGATAAGGTGGTCGCGTCACCGACAAAAATCGCTCGCTACAGTAAAATGGTGACTTCACTGGGGAGTCATTTTATTGTTTAGGACTAGGATTATTATAGCTCCTAAGAGGTCTAGGATGTTAGCTTTAGGAATGAATATATATATATATATATATATATATATATATATATATATATTACTTTTCCTACTTGATATCCGTGTTTATTTTTCTGCTAATGGGACTGCGGGTGATGCCGCATCTGGAAAGATTGAGTATACACCTAAGATAAGTGATGGAACAAGACGGGTAATCATACAGGGAGTGACTCCCAAATAAGAGGTCCCGGTAGCCCATCGAATCAGTGAAGATACCCTTTGCGGATTCAATGCTTATACGACTTCGGTTGTTGAAAGCAGATTGTTCGATTGGGCTGTCCATGAAACTGAGGATTTTAGTTGACTAAGACCATGTTACTATTTTGTAGTGCGGAAGCTATCAGAAATAGTTGTCACGCGATACTACCCTCATTTTAGATTACTCTAAGATACCTCAGCTCGCTCGAGTGAACCAGCCTGCTCTTGTTATCTCAAGAAGGGTCAATGATTTTGCGGACAGGTGCAAAAAATCACCAGTATAACCTTTGGGGATGGGTAGAGCCTTAACTTCATGACACCGAACCTTTGACCCCATGTTTTATCTATGTTTTTGTGTGCTGCATTCATGCATTCATTTCATTAAAAAACATTAAAACAAAGAAAATTTTCTCTTCTAGTCTCTCTTTTCCAAGTTAAACTGAGACAATGATTGCAAATGTCAGAGAGAAAGATTGCGTTATGGATTTCGGAAGAAGGAGGACTCACAAGTATACCTTCAAGGTTCCAAAATTAGAGGATTTAAGAGGATTGGCAAGGATGATCACCAACCCTAATGCTTTCAGAGCTAAGTATGGAGGATTGCTGTCTCTGTTAAGGGTCCATGTAATTGAAGGAATCCTTGCCACACTAATACAGTTCTACGATCCAGTCTATCACTGCTTCACGTTCCCGGATTATCAACTAGCACCAACACTGGAGGAGTGCTCTCACCTGACTGATTTACCCATTATTGAACAAGTTCCCTTTTCTGGACTGGAAGAAATTCCAAAGGACCAAAAGATTGCAAGAGCAATCCATTTGAACGAGTCAGAAGTCAGGACTCACATGATCATTAAGGGTGGAGTCCAAGGTTTGCCAGACCAGTTTTTGATAAAGAAAGGCCTGTACTTTGCCAGTATAGGGAATGTGCCTGCTTTCGAAAGCATATTTGCTTTTCTCTCCTACGGGTTATTTGTGTTTCCCAACATTGATAGTTTTGTTGAAATCAATGCCATTAAGATTTTTCTGATTGGAAACCCCGTACCAACCTTGCTCGCAGATGCTTATCATTCTGTACACTTAAGGAATTTGTACATCGGAGGAATGATCACATGTTGTGTACCCGTGCTATACAAGTGGTTCACTTCTCATTTACCCAAGTCTGCTGCTTTTTGGGGTCAAAAGAATACTCTGCGTTGGTCGTAGAGAATCATGTCTCTTACCAACTCTGACTTCGATTGGTACAATCGAATTTATGACGGGATCAAGATCATTGACCATTGTAGAAACTTCCCTAATGTACCTCTCATAGGAATTAAAGGAGGAATCAATTATCATCCAGTTTTAGTTCGTCGTCAATTTGGATACCCGATGAGGCATGTCCCACGTAATGCTCATCTGGAAGGTCTTTTCTTCAAGGAAGGAGAAAACGACAGGGCACTAAAGACAGAAATAGTGCATGCCTGGAAACATGTTCACAGGAAAGGAAGAGAGTCTCTAGGAAAATCAGAATGTATCTCTGTAGAGCCTTATCTCCGCTGGGTACAAACTAGAGCTCTCAAACTGAGGATGCCTTACCCTCGTCACGATGTTCTTCCATTAAGGGAATATGTCCTTTATTTTATGTCTAATACGGAAAAACATCATGTTACTCTCGCCAAAGTTCAACAGGAGAAGAAATCTTGGAAGAACAAGTACCGCATTCTCAACATGGAGTGTAACAAAATACAGCAACTGTTAAAAGATAAAGATGCCCCGATCGAGATTTTAGAGCAAAATGCTGTAGAGAATCAAGATGACCAAAGGAATTTGCTCGCTCCTTTCACTTGGCAGGGGAATGACAACCCGAAAACGGGTCAAGAGCCCTGGTCAAAGAAAAGGAAAATACCAGAACCAGCACCTGAGCTCTCCTCAAAGTGGACTCAGGATCCATTAGTTTAGACATTTCTTTTTACAGGACTTTGTAAATTACTGTATTTCCATTTCCGCAATCTTTGAATTCAATAAAACGGGGTTTCCCCACTGTTTGATATTTGCAATCCAATTGTCGAAGTTTCTTTTGATTAACAATAAAAAAGATAATTAATTAATCATTGCATATCATTCATCATTCGCCCATAAGGCATTCTTCTTCCCTACGAATCTCACGCTTGTGTCTCAATTCTAGAGTCAAACTGTCTCATTCGTACAATACTCGGGCAAATCAACAAAAGAAAATGGATGATCTCGAGGAAGAGAACAAAAAGTTGAGAGAAGAAATCGACACTCTGAAAGAAGATCTGAGGAAACTTCACAAGGACATGCAAGCTCTGGCAGCTGCCCAGATGCAACAACAAAGGACTGTGATCTCAGAGATCACATCGACCCCCATAGTGGAAAAGTATGATCCTCAGTATAACATGCCAAAATATTGTCCCTGGGGCATGCCACCCAACTATATCCCAGAAGGATATATTACGTCGATCATGGAACATCCGAAAACTGCAGCAGGAGCCGCTGGGCCTGAAGGTTACAAACTTCGGGAAAGTGAACATGCAAGGGGAATGACAGCAACTCCTAAAGGTTACAAACTTCGGGAAAGGGAAACACCAAGAGGCACTGCCGTAATCACTGTACCACCACCCATGGTACACACTGTCCCGGAAGGACAGATTCCACAGATACCTTCTGGTGGAAATGAAAGTATGAACGATAAAATGAAGGAATTCCAGGAATAGTTCCTGGAGATGCAGAAAGAACTGCAAGCCATTCGCGGTCAGGATTTATTTGAAAAAGACACCGCAGACCTTTGTTTGGTCCCCAATGTGAACGTTACGCACAAATTCAAGGTGCCCGAATTTGAAAAATACAAGGGTAACTCTTGCCCTCAAAGTCACTTGGTGATGTATGCTCGGAGGATGTCAACATAGACAGAGAACCACCAGCTGCTGATCCACTATTTCTAAGACAGTTTAACCGGTGTCGCACTTAAATTGTACATGAGTTTAAACCGCACTAAGATCGTCACTTTCAGAGATCTTGGTGCTGCCTTTGTTCAACAATATAAGTATAATCTGGACATGGCACCAGACAGAGATCAACTTAGAGCCATGTCGCAGAAGGATAAGGAAACCTTCAAGGAAAATGCTCAGAGATGGCATGAAATTGCCGCCCAGATTTGTCCACCTCTTGAGGAAAAAGATATGACAAAGATCTTCTTGAAAACCTTGAGTTCGTTTTACTACGACCGAATGGCCGCCAGTGCACCCAGTGACTTTTCTGAAATGGTAAACATGGGAGTTCGTCTTGAGGAAGCAGTCCGAGAAGGACGTCTAGTCAAAGGTACAGAATCATCAAGCAGTACCAAAAGATACGGTAGTGCTTTCCCTAAGAAAAAAGAGCAAGATATTGGTAATATCTCTCTCGGGAAGCAAAGGCGACGATATCAACTAGTAGCAGTTGTAACTCCTGCTATCAACCCTTCGCCTGTTCCAACGTATCAACCTCAGGTTGCTCAGAGTTGTCGCTCCCGAAAGATTCGCATCCAATGGTACAAACGCGAGAGTGGTACAGAAGACACAGAGTCGCCAGCAATGTGTATTTATCCCGAGAGAGGGAAAGGAAACACTGCATAAACCTGAAGAGAAAGGGGGAAAGACATGGTCATCGCAACCATAGTCCGGGTTCGGGAGTCGGTTATGCGAGGGGAAGGTGTTAGCACCCCACGCATCCATCGTACTCGATGGGATCCACGCTTGTTGTCTAAACAGAGGGTGAGATGTCCAACTATCTATGGCTGAACAAAAGAAAACGGGGACGGGGTGACTAAGACGGACTCGGTAGGACATATTCAATGCCCTAGGCTTACGTACTCCCTCAGTGCAATGGGAAAGTCAGAGTCAACGTAGTTCAGACGGGAACTATGGGGGAAGGTTAAATTTTCTTTGGAGAAAACCACTTACTGGTCTGAGGATAACAATTCCATCAACAAAAGGTTGAAGAGACACGACTTGTTATTTCTTGTAGTTGGCTGGAATTTTGGTAAAACAATGTTAATGTCATGGTTGATGTTTCAACATGAGCTTCTAACATTATTCTGTTGTTTATTTAACAGTCTGGTGTGTTAAAGGTGCAAGGGTTGCAGTTGTATGCTGATGTTAAACCCGATGTCGTGACATCAGTTGTGAACATCAGTCAGAGATGATTTACTAGGGCTGCGCGTGTTGCTGATGTTAATAAGATATTTTACTGAAGAGAATCAGAGATTACAGGCGAATATCATGGGGAAGATATATTCTGTTGCAATCAGTTATGAAGAAGATTAGTTTGTTGCTAATTTAATGCAAAAAGATATGAAGAATAATTGAAGATTTAATTGAGATCTATTTTGTAGCAGAATCTTTTGCAGATTTGTAGCAGAAGATTTGTTGTGATTTGAAGGCCCAAATCCAGTTGGGAAAAAGTTATAAATAGAATGTTTGTAACCTAGAATAGGTACGGGTCCAAGATGTAGATCATTAGGGCTTAGTCTAAGTGAACCACTCGGGTTGTGAGATGGTCACTGTGTTCTTACTCAGAAACCTGTAGGTAATGAGTTTTGTATTGTTCTTGGAGGAAGCTTTGAAGCAACTCCAAGGTGTGTCATGGAAGTGTGACTTCTATGTGTTTGGAGAGTTGTTGGAAATCAAGTTGTTGATGCAGTGGCGGAGATGTTGACTGCTAGACATCATTGCGATGATTGGGAGTGAGATGGAGTCTCTTACCTAGGGATGACTTAGGTAGAAGGGTCATTGGGTAGTGATGAAATTAGGTAGATTATCAACTGGTCTGTTGAGTCTGTAATTTGATACTACTAATAGTGGACTTCCTTCCTGGCTTGGTATGCCCCCAGATGTAGGTTGTCAGACCGAACTGGGTGAACAATCCTTGTGTGCTTTTCTGTTATTTTACATTGCAGAGTGTGTTGTTGTAACATCACACATAACATCACAGGCTTTTAATGTCTTGCTCATACAGCAGATATTGATGTTGTGACTTCGCACTTAACATCACATATTTGGTACCAGAATTTCAATTGGTATCAGAGCAGGCATCCTGTCTGTTTCTGGATGAGATCTAGGGAAGATACTTTCTGGTTCAAGAGCAAGGAAGATAGTTTTGCTGAGTTATGGACTTGGTCAGTTCATATAGTTGTTTGTATCCCATGAAGAGAAGGATGGACTATTCATGACATGGTATGTATTGGACCTGTCTGTTGTGAGTGTAATTTGGTGGCACTTGGTTTATGGTGATGGTGTGCAAGGATTATTGAGTAGTGCCTGAAGGTTGTTGAGGAGTTGTTGTGTGTTCCGTTGCATGGTATCTGATGTAACCCTGGTTGGTTCTTGTATTTCTGGTGGTGAGATTCTAGGATGGTATTCTCTTGGAAAGACATTAGGGTTTGGTCTCCTCAGTAGGATATTCTATGGTGTTGTATTTTATGCAAGACAGCTACAACCAGTTGGTTAGAGATGCCAAAGTTACTTGAGGATTATCTCATATCCTTGTTTGGGAGAGGAGTGTTCATAAGGTGAATGGATCTTCTAAAGACTGTTTGACATGGATGGATCAGAAGAAGAATATATTTCAAGTCAGACATTGAAGACCAATCTGTTCAGAACTGTGATTCCTTCTTTATCATCTTTCTTGATGGTGAAAGAAGAGGGTAGAGCCAAAGCAAAAGAGTATCACTTTCAAATCTTTCATGCGGGAGTGAAGATCTTGATATGTTATCTCTTGAGCCTAGTTATGGTGACCTAATGAGGAGAAAGTTTCATCAAGAAAGAAGCTGAGCTTAATATGTCTCGACATCGCGCTACACATCAGCAGTCTATGGTAAATGCTGAGTCAAAGTCCTTTTAGATTGTAGCTGTTTTGAAGGATCATTGAAGCTGTGAAGTTGAACAATGCTTGAGATGATGTCATAGCATCTCAAATGTGCTGGTTGTAGAAAAGGTAGTAATCTTGATGGCAGAAGAGAAGGAGATGATCCTTGAGGACAATTTTATAGGGAAATTGCATCCAATAGGCGTGTGCAGTAGCAGGGTAAATCAGCCAGTGGTCAATTGGTACTTGCATGAGATCTTTCAGGATTCAAAGTAGCAGATTGTCTATGGTATGCAGAAGGACAAGAGGTCTGGACCTTGTGCTTATAAGAAGAAGCTTATGGAAGAGAGTGTTATGCAAGTTGGCGATATGTTCTCATGTGTACCCTACAAGAGATATGTGTGGATTAATATGGGTGTTGTCTCCAGAGCCATAGCAGTTGGTTAATGTGATACAGACTGATGTCGGAACTGATGTTGAAACATCATTTCAGTTCTTTGCTTTCTCAGCCAAAGAAAGTTAGTTGTGCTCATGGTGAAGTATCAGGTCAAGCCACTTACCTAATCTGAAGTGTTGATTAACAAAAGAGGGATCAGCTAGTGCCTCATGTGTGCAGGAAAAGAATGTCAGACCAGGTCAAATGTCGTACCTTGTGTGAGAAGGTTACCTTATCACATATAATAAATAGCTTGACAGTAGTTGAGTATTTGTCTGCTTTTGATAAAGTTATGCATCTAACCGATAGTGAATACTCTGACGGGAGCTGAGCGGTTATCTAAGATGTTGTGCATTCAACTAATGACAATATACATTGACGGGAGACTATGTATATGTCTGAAGTAAAAGTGCAGGACTGCAGAAGTGTTGAGAATTTACTTTTCTCGATGTGGCTGTATATTTCTCTTTGTGGCGTATTGGTGTGTAACGACCTGAATTATGTTGTTGAAGACGAAGATGAAGACTATGAAGACATCGTAATCTTGATGATTACTGCTTGGATCAGTTTATCTAAGTGGTTTGGAGCATGGTGTTTGCTCTGGTTGTGAAGGTCGAGGATAAGTGGCAGTTATCTCTGGCTTTCTACTGACGGCTCTGCTAAGGGAAGTGACTTTCTTTAGTATTGCTATGGGGTAGTCTTGGACTACTTATTTTCTGAAGATTCAGATGTGATAGGTTTGAAGTCTTTGGAGCTTCTAAGAAGGATGGAGGTTGTCTACTCAAACTTGAGTGTTGAATCAAGTCTATGAGAGCATGGAAATCTGTTTCTGCAAATGGAGCAGGTTCTTCTGAGTGGCAGAAGGTAGAGCTGAATTCAAAAGTTAGATGATATAATGTTTTGACATCTAGCTTAACATCAGGAGTCTCAGCTGGTGATGTGGCACATCAGCCAATGATAGGGTGATCTACAGGAATGAACTATAGGATGCTTCAAAAAGATCGTTCTCATGGCAGTTTGCTAGAGCTGCTGGAAAGAGAAGATGTTACATTGCCATGGCTTAGGGAGTCTAAGTCTGTTTGCTTTTGAGCAAGTGGATCATGTAACTTGAAGATCAAGTTTCCTTGGTGGATCAAGGTATCTTTGTGAGAGTTCTGACAACGTGAGGATTCATGAATGAGGTGATCAAACTGTGGCATTTGGTTGATTTCAGAAATGGATTCGAAGAATCAAGATAATCAGAGTGTGGCAGCTGGTTATTATTGAGGATTGTCTTGGAACAAGTTACTCTTGGGCAGAAGGGCGATGAGTTGAAGACTCAAGGAGATTATTCTTCTTGAAGGTGGATGAGAAGTTAATTCTCTAGTTCTTTGGATCACTATGCAATAGTAAGTCCAGTTGGTGGAGCATATCAAGAATCATGGTGATGATATCTTGGTGTGCGGAAAATGTTCTAACTTGTGTTGGGACATTATCTGGTAGGATATCCTGGGAGAAGGATGATTATGCTCTAGTTCAGAAGGGTGGTGCCTACATTATTCCTAAGGAGCGTCTACATAGTCATACGAGAGAATGATGAAGTAGAAGGTCTGCCTTGGATGGAGAATGTATAGAAGACTAAAGTAGATCAGGAAGTCTGAAGATGAAGAGTATGATAGGGAATGACTGCCTTTGGAGAAAGGGACAATGGTACCAATATGCATGTGCTCAGCAAGTGTGCTCAGATGTTCATCTTCATCTAGAGCATTGGTTAACCATGACAGGGGGAGTACTTGTTTATGGATTCTGCAGCAAAGGTGCATATATTGTGAAGCTTGCATGATGATCAAGCTTGTGGAGATTGGTTGCCTCTTATGAGGATCTAATGTCAGATAACATGTTATGACATTAGGCTGTTGGATGACATGTTGATGTGGACATGAATGGTTCTAGCCATGTGAAGCTAAATATTTGAATCATATGCGCACATGCGTCTGAGGAGAAGTCTGAAGGACAACTTTGGTTGTGTATGAGAGAATTTATTTTTCTCTGCAGATTTTGGAAGAGCTTTGTGAGGGTCCTTGTTGATGGGAGATGTCACACTTGTCTTGGTGTGTGTAAGAGGAGTTTATTTAGAGTTCAGTGGAAGGCATTGTGTGTGTGCTTCAGAACTTGTGGATGATTGTGTGAAGCACTCCTGACTGGATGAATGAATACTATGTCTGGATTTTCCAAATGGTATGATATACTGGTCAAGGAGCACCATTTATGAAATATAATGGGAGAACTTTTGTATGTACTAGTGTGGTACTTGGATTGTTTAAGGATTAAGCATTATATGAATGCGTTCAGCAGGTGAGTTGAACAGAGGGTGCGCTCTCGAAGACATGAAGATGAGTCTTATGTTTTCCTTTCATTTAAGGTGTTCTTCTTGCAAAGGAGCACTGGTTATCTTAGATAGGGGGAGTTGATCTTTTGTTGAAGAAGTTGTTTATCAAGATTGTAATGTCAGACAAGATGTCGTGACATTGTGTTACTGGTGAAGTTCATGGTGTACTTGACAGTTTAGACCTGGTTTCATGGTGTCAGACAAGATGTCAATGGATTGTTACCCCAATGTTTGTTCAGCTATTGAGTCTGGATTTTGTTCTGAGTATGTTAGTTGTCAGATTCATAGGGTGTCCAATTGTGGCTAAAAAGGGGGAGAGTTATCCCATGTGTTGCCTAATTTTGTTGGTATAGGCTTGAGGGGGAGTAATCGTGTTTGAACAGCTGGTATGATGTTTCTTGCTTTAAGGGGGAATTTGTTTTGTGTTGAGTTACTAGTTGTTGCAGCTGGTTGGTATTGCTGCAGGTTGTGCTGTGAATGTTAGTAAGTGTTTTAGCTAAAATTAGCCAAAGGGGGAGATTGTTAGTTCTTGTAGTTGGCTGGAATTTTGGTAAACCAATGTTAATGTCATGGTTGATGTTTCAACATGAGCTTCTAACATTATTGTGTTGTTTATTTAACAGTCTGGTGTGTTAAAGGTGCAAGGGTTGCAGTTGTGTGCTGATGTTAAACCCGATGTCGTGACATCAGTTGTGAACATCAGTCAGAGATGATTTACTAGGGTTGCGCGTGTTGCTGATGTTAATAAGATATTTTGCTGAAGAGAATCAGAGATTGCAGGCGAATATCATGGGGAAGATATATTCTGTTGCAATCAGTTATGAAGAAGATTAGTTTGTTGCTAATTTAATGCAAAAAGATATGAAGAATAATTGAAGATTTAATTGAAGATCTATTTTGTAGCAGAATCTTTTGCAGATTTGTAGCAGAAGATTTACTGTGATTTGAAGGCCCAAATCCAGTTGGGAAAAAGTTATAAATAGAATATTTGTAACCTAGAATAGGTACGGGTCCAAGATGTAGATCATTAGGGCTTAGTCTAAGTGAACCACTCGGGTTGTGAGATGGTCACTATGTTCTTACTCAGAAACCTGTAGGTAATGAGTTTTGTATTGTTCTTGGAGGAAGCTTTGAAGCAACTCCAAGGTGTGTCATGGAAGTGTGACTTCTATGTGTTTGGAGAGTTGTTGGAAATCAAGTTGTTGATGCAGTGGTGAAGATGTTGACTGCTAGACATCATTGCGATGATTGGGAGTGAGATGGAGTCTCTTACCTAGGGAGGACTTAGGTAGAAGGGTCATTGGGTAGTGATGAAATTAGGTAGATTGTCAACTGGTCTGTTGAGTCTGTAATTTGAAACTACTAATAGTGGACTTCCTTCCTGGCTTGGTATGCCCCCAGATGTAGGTTGTCAGACCGAACTGGGTGAACAATCCTTGTGTGCTTTTCTGTTGTTTTACATTGCAGAGTGTGTTGTTGTAACATCACACATAACATCACAGGCTTTCTGTGTCTTGCTCATACAGCAGATATTGATGTTGTGACTTCGCACTTAACATCACATATCTGGTACAAGAATTTCACGACTCAATGAGGAACGTGCACTGACTTGGGGAAATGTTTATTGGTTAAGCTGAGGATGACAACTTCATCAACAAAAGGTTGAGGAACACAAATCGATGAGGAATGCCCACTAACTTGCTTGGAGATCACAACTTTATCAACAAAAGGTTGAAGAACTTCATTAGGAACGCCTATGAACTGAAGGGGATGCCTCTAACTAGGCTGAAGATTGCTTGAGCTTGATCAACAAAAAGTTGAAACAACTTCATGAGGAACGCCCATGGATTTGAAGAAGATGCCCCTGGCTGGGCTGATGATCATCTTGCAGTCTTGAGATTGATCCTGGATCTTGACTATGCATGCACGAATGCTTGATTTTGTAATGATGTGCAATGCAAATGATGGCGCGCGGAAATGCAAGTGCTGGGGAAGTATGATTTGGCTTTTTGTAAATGACGTGATGCATATGATCTGTATGATGCATATGACGCATATGATTGCAGACGAGTGATTGGATATGTTCGGAGAGGGTGCCAGCATGGTGGACTTTTGGGTAGTTGCCAATGCGGACTGGACTTTTGGGCGGCGGGAGAGATTTGATTTCCTCGACACTCAGTTTATTGAAGACGCCATGATTGAAGCAGATGAAGATGCTCTTGAAGCCTTGAGTTTGATCACTTGACGGTGAGTCATGGTATTCGATTCTGAGGGAACCAAACTCTGTGCTTGATGGTCAGGTTGATTTGAACATGAGCGTAGCAACGTGATCGACTCAAGAAGATTGTGCTTGCTCTGAACTCGGTGATTGCCAATGTCTGGCAAGGTCTGCTTGACCAACTTGAAGATACAAAGGATCTGCCTGCTACAATGGGTCTTGCCCCAGTCTGAACATGGTAATGGTCTACCCCTGATTAACCAGTTCTGAAATGACTTGATCTTTGGAAGATGAGCTTTGATGTACTTTGAGGTGGCTTGCCCCTGATTGAGTTGCTGAAAGATTTGCCCCAGCCTGAGGGTTTTGAGGGAGTCTTGCTTCGGGTCAACACCGCTGAAAGCTCAAGTTCTCCTTTGATTGCCCCTTGTTAGAATGTTTTTGATGTCCAGCACTGATTTGCAGTTAAAACTGTACATTCACAAATTGTAATCTTAATGCAATGCTCATGCAAGTTTTAAAAAAGTGTCGTTTATTCGAGTGTCGTGATAGTGATTTTTTAGACGAATGGACCGTTAGCCCAGACGTTGTGTTGATTTTGGTGGTGTGAAAGATATAGCAAGGAGAATGACACCAATGCTGAAGATTAGCAAATATGGGGAGTCAGTTTACGCAACCTTGCAATAGTATGCTTTCAGAATAAACCTCGCCTCAATTAGGTCTTTCGAGGGTTGTAACGTGGTCTGGTTTACGGTTTAAATAACAAAGGATATTAGGCTCAAAGTATGATTTGTACCCACCCCTTCTTCGTGATGAACTCCATTCCTACGTTCAGCTAAATCTGCACATGTTTGTTTTCCAAAAGGGTTGACGGTTCAAGGTATGCTTGAAATGGAAGTCACCTTTATTTTGTTTTTGATGAATGTCAGTGACCTTTTGGATTTTGACATGGTGGCCACTGAATATTATTTTATTTTGTTGAGAATCCGAGGGCCTCTTTTGATTTTGTTTTTTAATCCCTATCTTTTGCATGGACTGATTTTGCATTTCGAGTCCATCAGGGTAGCCTTGATTTTTACCTAAGTTTCCTTTTGAGGTGCTCGACTTAGCAGGGTTTTGATTTTTTTTTTGGTTTTGTTGGAGGGTTGTGACTGCCAAGTCATGGTTATTGATGAACAATCGTCATGTCTTTGGATTTTGTCTTGTGACTTGAGTGCGTAGTTGAATTAACTGAACACTACTTTGCCCCAGGTTGAGTATAAGGGTTTGAATATCTGAGGGAAACTGCTACTTCTAGGCTCGAAGTGGTTTACTAGGGATTAACTCCTTGTCTCTCCAGTGTTTGGGGAATTGAAACAATGCCTGTACATCATCGACGAGATTCTGTCTGAAAGCATACGGTTTGCAATTATGGGTATTTCGTTGTCATCATCCTCCCTCCAATCATTGCTAAACGGCAGTTGATAAAGAGAGTGAAGTGGAAATAAATGTGTCTGTGATGAGTGAAAAATGATTTAATATGACATAACTGATTCAAAACATGCATAGTCAATACATTAAGAAAACCACATACGAAAGGAAATGTTCAAAGCATACAGTACTTAAACAAATAAAGACAAAATACAAGAATACAAATGATGCAATGACAACATGACTGCCTTCTTTGGGGAATAAACTTGACTTGATTTGACTTGACTTGATGCTGGCACTAGTTTGGCGGAGGCATGGGGTTTTTGATGATGTTTGGAGCCCTCCCATTGAACGTGAGAAACTTTGAGTCGATCATGTCTTGAACCTTGTGTTTGAAAGCTCTGCAGTCCTCGATCGTATGCCCTGGAGCAACTTTATAAAACTCGTAATGAGCATTAGCATCATAATCTGGAGGAATGACAGTTGGAGGAGCTAGGTCCCTCAGAGAGATTGCCTTCTTCTCCATCAATTGAGCAAAGATCTGAGCATATGTCTTCGGCAGACGATCAAAGTCTCTATCTGGCCTCCTTGTCCTCTGTTGATTAGGCTGACGTTGTTGAGCAGCTCTCTGTTATTGATGTTGAGGAGGATACTGATACCCTTGTTGATTGTAGGATTATTCCTGAGGAGCCTGTTGTTGAGGCATTGGAGCTTGAATAGCTTGAACAGCTGGCTGATAAGGCATTGGTGCATATTCCTCAGCAGCAACATATGGATACTAGAAGTAGGGAAGTGGAAAAGGAATTGGAGCGGGAGCTTGTGGAGCTTGCCCTTTCTGAGCAGAGACGACATTTGTTTCACCCTATTTTTCTTGTATCCATTATTGAAAGGTTTCTTGGCTTGAGACTGGCTGCTAGAACCTCCTTAGATCCTTCCGCTCTTCAGACCCTCTTCAATTCTCTCACCGATAATCACCAAGTCAGAGAATCCAGCAGAAACACTACCAATTATCTTCTCGTAGTACTGGCCTTGCAAAGTACCCATGAAGATGTCAATCAGTTCACGGTCAACCAGAGGTGGATGCACTCTTACAGCTAGCTCTCTCCAGCATTGCGCGTACTCTTAAAAGGATTCGTTGTCCTTTTGAGCCATACTCTGAAGTTGAGTACGATTCGGAACAAGGTCAGTGTTGTATTTGTATTGCTTGACGAATGCATCAGCTAGCTCAGCCCAAGTGCGCACACTCGTACGCTCCAGCTGCATATACCATTCGAGTGATGCCCCAGTCAAGCTGTCTTGGAAGCAATGGATCATCAGCTTTTTGTCTTTGGCATAGGCAGCCATCTTGCGGCAGTACGTCTTCAGATGGAAGTGAGGACAACTGAGACCTTTGTACTTCGAGAATTCTTGCACTTTAAACTTGGGAGGAATGACAACATCTGGCACCAAGCACATTTCCAGAGCATTCAAAGAAATTGAGTTGCGCCCCTCTATGACTCGGTTAGATCACGACACATTTTGATGGCCTCAGAATCCCGAGCAGCAGTAGGATTGACAGTTGGGATAGCAGCATGGTAGTTCTGTACCTTATCATACTGATCTAGCAAATTTTCTTCAGCATGAAGAATAGGTATCTGAGTGAC
The DNA here is from genome assembly GCA_022829125.1 of Lathyrus tuberosus. Lineage (NCBI taxonomy): Eukaryota > Viridiplantae > Streptophyta > Magnoliopsida > Fabales > Fabaceae > Lathyrus > Lathyrus tuberosus. The sequence goes on along the minus strand of JALAZF010000123.1, from coordinate 6,669,966 downwards.
AACAGGTTGGGCTTGCGGAATAGCTCCAACAATAACTCCAGATGTTGGAAGTGGTTGAGAAGTGGCTTCTTCAGCGGCAGGAGTGAAGTTCATTGGTATCCCATAATTGTTAGGGTTGGGAACAGGAACTGAGAGCCTTGAGAGTGACCCTTGCACAGGCACATTGTTATTGGCAGCAGCGGCTTCAAGCAGTTCTTCTTCTTTTCTGGCCATCATGATGGCTTCGAGAATCTGGTCAATCTTTCCCTTGATAGAATCCAACTCTTCTCTGAAGGCGGCTTGCTCTTGTTGAATCTGCTCCATCATACGTCTAGTGTTGGCTCGAGTTGCGTGCTGGTGTCGAGGAATCAGCTTGATTTACTGAAAATAGTAGAGCTCAAAATACACTAAGAACTCCTTCCAAAAGCTGCAGATCTTCCTCTTTTGAGCTCTATTTACAAAATAAATGCAAATAGAGGCTTGAAATTGGATGGATCTAAGGTTTTGAACTTGAGCAACTTGAACACGAACTTGATGAAATCCTCACTCTAAGCTCAAACCAATGGTAGATTCTTGTTCCACTCACCACACTGATCAATAATGTGCAAAGAAAACTTCAAAAACTCTCAAGAGAAGAGAGATTCGAAGAGAGAAAAGTTTGGAGGTGAAAATGGATTCTGAGCAAATGAGGGTGCATGACCTAGCTTTGTGCGTGTGAGTAAGCTTATATACATCCCATTAGACCTCTCATCATGATTAGCAATTGATTAAACCCCTTATTAGTGAGTTTTGAGTGGTTTTGCAATTTTGCAATTTGTGTTGTACCCACTAATACACACGTGCCTTGGTCATGAAACAAGCACGATTCACTCACATTTCACTTGCTGATCACAATTCAAATTAACTTGGGCCTTGCACTTGCTTGGACAATGAGATTTGATCCATTATGCATTTTGGTCATTTAATGAATACCACATGAATAAGGCACGGGTAGGCATGAAGTAAGGGTAAAAAATGCTCCTCTTGACTTGTACTTAGATTTTGTAATATGACTTGAAGCAATTGAAATGATTACAAGTCCTTTTGGATGAAAATGCAAATGGTGGAAAATTGGTACATGTGGAAAACCTCAAAATGCACCTTGCCTTGCCTTAGCCACAACTTGAGTTCTACAAAAGGTATGAACATGTTCTAGTACTTTTTGGAAAGGGGAGAGAATGATCTTCAACTTTCATGTTTGAGTAAAATTCATTTGAAGCTTCTTTGATGATGAAAAGTCAAGTTGAATGTAGTGTAAAAACTTGCCAAAAATGGAAACTTCTCATTATAGGTCATTTTCCAAATTTAGCAACTTTTGTACAAACCCTTGATTCTTGATAAATGGTATGAAACTTGACCCTTGAAGACCATATGAGGATGTGAGACCTTGAAAACTCTGAAGAGAACCTCAAAATTCCACAGTTGACTTCCCCTCTTACTGTTGACTTTTCTTGGTCTACAAGCAATTGATCCACTGAACATCTTCCACAATGAACCACTAGCCAAGCCTTCCTCCATGAGCACTTGTGAGCATATGAAACCCATGAGAATGTATTTGAACAAGCAAAACCCATCAAGAAGCCTTTTGGAACCAAAACCCTAATTTGGACCATCTGATTAGGAGAGTGTGGTTCACTTGAAATCTCTTGCCAATCTTGATCTTATGATGATATGATGAACCCCTCAAACCATCTTGAGGCTTGAGACTCCTTTGAGATGAACCAAGTACATTGATCCCATGCTAAGAACCAATGCCATGCACAAATGCTAATGCAAGAAATGCAAAGAAACATAAGCCAGTTAGCTAAAAGTAAGAGGGCAAATTTTGGGGTGTTACAGTTGCCCCTATTCAAACTCCTTGGATCCGAGGGTGTGGAAGCAACGGCTTTCAGACAATCGGGATACAAGGGGATTCAATACCAAAAACACCTGGAAATTTGCAAACTATGGTAATGAAAATGAAAACGAGCACGACCGAAAGCGGACTCGAAAAGGATAGACGAGTACGATCGAAAATGGACTCGAAAAGGATAGACGAGTACGACCGAAAGTGGACTCACTGTAGATATGAGAACAAATGAGCACGACCGAAAGTGGACTCAGTGGGGATACAAAGGCAAACGAGTACGACCGAAAGCAGACTCGAGGAGAAAGACCGGCCGAAAACGGCCTTTCAACAACAAACGAGTACGACCGAAAGCGGACTCAAGAAGAATAAACGAGTACGACCGAAAGCGGACTCGAAGAGAATAAACGAGTGAGACCGAAAGTGTACTCGAGAAGAAAGACCGGCCGAAAGCGCCCTTTCAACAGCAAACGAGTACGACCGAAAGCGGACTCGAAGAGAATAAACGAGTACGACCGAAAGCGGACTCGAGAAGAAAGACCGGCCGAAAACGCCCTTTCAACAACAAACGAGTACGACCGAAAGCGGACTCGAAAAGAAAGACCGGCCGAAAACGCTCTTTCAACAGCAAATGAGTACGATCGAAAGCAGACTCGAAGAGAATAAATGAGTACGACTGAAAGCGGACACGAGAAGAAAGACCGGCCGAAAACGCCCTTTCAACAACAAATGAGTACGACCGAATGCGGACTCGAGAAGAATAAACGAGTACGACCGAAAGCGGACTCGAAAAGAAAGACCGGCCGAAAACGCTCTTTCAGTAGCAAACGAGTACGACCGAACGCGGACTCGAAGAGAATAAACGAGTACGACCGAAAGCAGACTCGAGAAGAAAGACCGGCTGAAAACGTCCTTTCACAGCAGACGAGTACGACCGAAAGCGGATTCGAAAAGGATAGACGAGTACGACCGAAAGCGGACTCGAAAAGGATAGACGAGTACGACCGAAAGCGGACTCGAAAAGAAAGACCGGCCGAAAACGCTCTTTCAACAACGAACGAGTACGACCGAAAGCGGACTCGAGAAGAATAAACGAGTACGATCGAAAGCGGACTCGAAAAGAAAGACCGGCCGAAAATGCTCTTTCAACAGCTGTTATACCATATAGGATAACTCTACTAGGGATAATGAAATAACAAAGAGTGCGAGGACGACCGAAAGCGAACTCGAAAAGAAAAACCCAGCCGAAGATGGACTTTCCAACCCAAGATAAGTAGAATCAACGGATCTACAAAGATAACTCCGCTGGGGAATAGAGAAATCTAAGCAGACAACTCTGCGGGAGAGTGTAGGAAGGACCAACAAGAAGGACGAATCCACTGGTTGCGGTGTAGTGTTAACCAACATCTCCTGAATCATGTAACTTTCTGCTAGGGAAAGGAACTGGTAAGGCAATCAAACCTGGCTTATGCTTCGAATGCATATGTTTGAATTTTGCTGTAATGCTCCACACGAAGTAGGAATACTACGCATTTGGGAGGATGCCATGCAAGAATGCTTATGCAATGCAAAAGAGGTGCCTCAGCAAAATAAATGCTGAAGGCGAAGGAAAACTCCACTGGGAACGACAAAATAAATTGTCCTCCGAAATCAGAGACCCTGCTGAGAAAGACTTCACTCTGCTGAGGAAGACATTGATCACAAATTCTGCTGGAGATGAAAGCTCCGATAGAAAACCCACTATGTTGGGGATGGCTATGAACGAAAATTGAAAATAGAACCCAAAGAGAGATTCTCTCCTCTGAGAATTACCAACTGACTTCTACCTGGATCTGAATGGATGCTAATACCAATTAGACTCAAGACCTGTTGGGGATTTCAACTGCTGTTGAACAAACCACTAGAGGATCACCGCCAAACTCTGCCTGGGGAGACAAGTCAATAATTTTGAACCTGCTTGGGAGATGCTCTTACCTTTACCCTGTCGGGGAATATTAGTACTTTTACCCTGCTGGGGAATACTGGCCATGATCAGCAAACCTGCTTGGGGAATGGTAGATGCTGACATCCACCTTGCTAGTGGATAACATCGAGCTTACCCATCCAGAGGGGATTAACTCATACCGTGGCTAGTGAGAAAAACATTTGTTGACTAGCCGAGTGCTCAGATCCTGTGGGGAAAATAACTCCTTTGTCCCAAGAAGATATTCTGTAAGTCTCTTGCTGGGGAGGCTGTAAAAATAATAACTTCTTGCTACCTGCTGAGGAAAGCTGAGCCAAATCACAACTCTGGCTGGGGAGAGCAGCAAACAGCTGAGGACGATTAGACTCCAAAGTTGAAGAGAGCAGCTCTACTGGGGAGGTACACCTGTCATCCTGCAAAACCAACAGAAAGGTCTATGTGCAAAAATGATTACTTTAATTATCATCATAGTGACTGACGCCAAAGCAATTGCCACTGCTTTCCAACTTGCTTCATAAAGCTCAACATTTTAGCATGTAATGTTTATAAAAAATATCGGACATTTTCACAAACAAAACAGGTAAAATAATAAACAATAAACAATAAACAAAAGCTCTTTGACTGAAATGAAAGTTTTATTGAATGGATTGGCCTGTAAATAGGCATTTACATCTGGAAGCAATTCCTGAAAAGAGGTCATTGTGCAAAAAGTAAAAGAAAATACATGTGTCGGCAATGTGGGGAACAGACGTCCACCATGACTCGACTCAGCTATAACCCATATGACTTGTTTATCCGTAGATGCTTTGGCCTTTGAAGATGACTGACTGGACTGATTCCTTTCCTTCGAATTTTCCAAGTGTGAATAGTGATCACAGATCAAACGCGGATCGTAGTCTTTGCTTTTAAATCCCTAACTTTTGCCTGGATTGCCCTTTTCGGGTTTTCAATCCACAGGGATACCCATTTTTGCCAAAGTTACCTTTTTAGGTTTTCAACCTTCCGGGTTTATTCTTTTTTTTCTTTTTATCCCTAATTTTTGCCCGAACCTTCTCTTTTTATGGTTCGCCAGGATGCCCCATTTTTGCCTGGACTTTCTTTTTATGTCCAGCGGGTCTTTTTTATGCAAAGTATTTTTTGACTACGTCCGCGTTCACAGGGGATGTAAAATCTTCGCCATCCATAGTTGAGAGTAATAAGGCTCCACCAGAGAAAACCTTCGCAGTTTGGAGTCCATTTGCCCCTGTGATCTGTTTGGGGAGGAAGGATCCTTTTCAAAACCAATTCACCAGCATGAAAACACCGAGGATGCACTTTCTGATCAAATGCCTTTTTCATCCTGCTCTGATACAACCGGCCATGCGCAATGGCTTTCAATCTCTTCTCTTCAATGAGGTTCAGTTCATTGAGTCGGGAACGCACCCACTCAGCTTCGTCAAGCTTCACGTTTGTCAGAATTCTCAAAGAAGGAATCTCAACTTCTAATGGTAGAACTGCTTCCATACCATACACCAGTGAGAAAGGAGTTGCCCCAGTTGATGTGCGTACCGAAGTACGATATCCGTGTAAAGCGTAAGGCAACATCTCATGCCAGTCCTTGTAGGTCACTACCATTTACTGCACAATCTTCTTAATGTTCTTATTAGCCGCTTCAACAGCCCCATTCATCTTCGAACGATAGGGAGAAGAATTGTGATGTTCGATTTTAAAGCTCTGACATAGCTCCTTCATCATCTTGTTATTCAGATTTGAACCATTATCAGTAATGATTCTCTCCGGGACTCCATACCGGCAGATGATGTCCTTCTTAATAAACCGGGCTACCACTTGTCTGGTGACGTTGGCATACGATGCTGCTTCTACCCACTTCGTGAAATAATCAATAGCCACCAGGATAAAACAATGTCCATTCGAAGCAGTCGGCTCGATCTTCCCAATCATGTCAATGCCCCACATGGCAAAAGGCCAAGGTGACGACAAAACATTCAGAGGAGTAGGCGGTACGTGCACCTTATCAGCATAAATCTGGCATTTATGACATTTCCGGGCGTATTTAAAACAATCAGACTCCATAGTCGTCCAATAATACACCGCTCTTAATAATTTTCTTGCCATAGCATGCCCATTGGCATGAGTACCAAAGGAACCTTCATGAACTTCTTCCATTAACAGGCCTGCCTCGTGTTCATCAACACAACGTAGCAAGACCATGTCAAAGTTTCTCTTGTATAACACATCGTCTTTGTTCAAAAAGAAGTTTCTTGATAACCTCCTCAATGTCTTCTTATCCTTGGAAGATGCCCCAGCTGGGTATTCCTGACTCTTCAAAAAGACTTTGATATCATGATACCAAGGCTTGCCATCTGATACACCTTCAACCGCAAATACAAAAGCAGGTCTGTCCAAGCGCATGACTCTGATTGAAGGAGTTTCATTCCAACGATTCACTTGATACATTGATGACAACGTTGCCAACGCATCTGCCATCTGATTCTCTATCCAGGAAATGTGATGGAAGTCTACTCTGTCAAAGAAAGGCAACAACCTTCTGGCATAGTTGTTATACGGAACAAGATTCGCTTGACGAGTCTCCCATTCACCTGTAATCTGATTAACCACCAACGCAGAATCACCATAAACATCGAGGTTCTTGATTCTCAAATCAATCGCTTCTTCTAACCCCGTGATGCATGCTTCATACTCTACCTCATTTTTGGTGCATACGAACACTAATCGGGCAGTGAAGGGTATACGAGAACCCTTTGGAGTCGTAATGATTGCCCCGATTCCGTTACCATATGAATTTACAGCCCCATCAAAGATCAACTTCCATTGAGATCCAATCTCAGGCCCTTCATCAGGCAAAGGCTCTTCACAATCCTTCATCTTTAGATACATGATATGCTCATCCGGAAATTCAAACTTCATTGGTTGATAATCCTCAATTGGCTATTCAGCAAGATATTCTGACAAAACACTTCCCTTAATGGCCTTTTGGGAAACATACTGAATATCGTATTCTGTGAGAACCATCTGCCAACGGGCTATTCTACCAGAAAGTGTCTGCTTCTCAAACACATACTTGATCGGATCCATCTTCAAAATCAAAAGGGTTGTGTGGTTTAACATATACTGCCTCAAACGTTTAGCTGCCCAAGCGAGCGCACAACATGTTTTCTCCAGCATCGAGTACCTCGACTCACAATCAGTAAACTTTTTACTCAGGTAGTAGATAGTGTGCTCTTTTCTACCTGACTTGTCATGTTGACCGAGCACATACCCCATTGAATTCTCAAGAACCGTAAGATACATAATCAAAGGCCGTCCTGGCACTGGTGGTATAAGGACCGGAGGTTCCTGCAAGTATTCTTTTATCTTTTCAAATGCCTTTTGACAATTTTCATTCCACCTGACCGCTTGATCTTTTCTTAACAACTTGAAGATTGGTTCACGCGTGGCTGTGAGATGCGAGATGAACCTAGCAATGTAGTTTAATCTCCCCAAAAAACCACGAACCTCTTTTTCTATTTTCGGCACAGGCATTTCTTGTATGGCTTTTACCTTTGCAGGATCAACCTCGATGCCTTTTTCACTAACAATAAACCCCAGCAATTTTCCTGATCTCACCCCGAAGGTGCATTTGTTTGGATTCAACCTCAGTCTGAATTTTCTCAACCTCTCAAACAGTTTCTGAAGATTCACCAGATGTTCTTCCTCCGTCTGTGACTTCATAATCATGTCATCAACATAGACCTCAATCTCTTTGTGAATCATATCATGAAAGAGAGTCACCATCGCCCGCTGATAGGTTGTCCCTGCATTTTTCAATCCAAAGGGCATCACTTTGTAGCAAAAAGTTCCCCACGGTGTTATGAATGTTGTTTTCTCCATGTCCTCTGGGGCCATCTTGATTTGGTTATACCTAGAGAAGCCATCCATGAAGGAGAACACTGAATATTGAGCAGTATTGTCAACTAACACGTCAATGTGAGGGAGCGGGAAGTCGTCCTTTGGGCTTGCTCTGTTCAAATCTCTGTAATCAACACACATCCTGACCTTCCCATCCTTCTTAGGTACAGGCACGATGTTAGCAACCCATGGAGGATAATTTGTTACGGCGAGAAATCCGGCATCTAGCTGTTTCTGAACCTCTTCTTTGATTTTGACCGGCATCTCCGGTTTAGTTCTTCTCAACTTTTGTTTGACCGGAGCACAACCTTCTTTAAGTGGTAGCCGGTGTACGACAATATCAGTATCGAGCCCAGGCATGTCTTGGTAAGACCAGGCGAAGATGTCCACATACTCACGGAGCATTTCAATCAATCTTCCCTTGACACTGTCCTCCAATGCAGCCCCTATCCTTACTTCCTTTCTGGCGTCCTCGGTTCCCAGATTCACAATCTCAATTTCCTCCTGATGAGGTAGTATAAATTTCTCCTCTTGCTTCAACAATCTGGCCAACTCTTTGGGCAGTTCACAATCTTCGTCAGTCTCTTCTTCAGCCTGATAGATTGGATTGTCAAAGTCATACCGAGCTATAGCTGAGTCATGATCGGTGTCATCTGAACAAAAGGACCTGCATGATTGATGAGGTATGTTTTATTATGTATGCAATAAAAGAAACACATTGCCATTTTGATGTGGGTTTTTAATGCATAAAAATAAAAACAGAAAGACAAAGATCAAAATATTTGAGTGTGAAAAGTCCTTTATTGATGATAAAGCAAAACATGCAACAGTTAAAAGCCCTACAAATAAAATCACTACGTCTTGGGCAGAACACAGGATTAACATAATAGGAAAACAAAGAAATTACTCGAAACTAGTCACTTGAATGACTTTTTTAGAAGACCAGTTGCACAGACTTTCTCCCGGGACGCAAGGGCGGATCCAGCTATCAATGTCACAATCACTGTCCCCTTCTTCCTCAATGGCATTAACTCTGTCAAAGAAAACACCGGCACTAGTGAAACGGACTGGGCCATAGCACTTCGGAGGCTCTTCCTGACGCCTAGGTGGTTTGTACCCTAATCCATAAGTGTCCCTCTTCTCCTGAACTTCAACCACTTGGCCCCACCTCTGTGAGCTACCAGCTTTAACCACAGCTTTGGCGTCTTTGAACGAAGACATAGAAATCTCAGGCTGATCAGCCCCTGCAGGCTGCTCTGTAGCTTCAGACTGGACAACCTCTTCAGAAACCTTCACCTTCTCAAACCCCTGACACAAAGTCTCATGGATTTCACCATCCACTTCCACGTATTTGAAGGTTGACAGTTGACTAATCATTATGTCTTCCTCTCCGCACACTGTCACTACGTGACCATCCACCATGTATTTTAGCTTTTGATGCAAAGTGGAGGTTACAGCGCCTGCCCCATGGATCCAAGGACGACCCAACAGACAGTTGTATGCTGGCTGAATATCCATTATATAAAATGTTGCATCGAATATTTCCGGCCCAACCTTGATCGGAAGCACAATCTCACCAAAGACAGATCTCTTCGAGCCATCAAAAGCTCGCACCACCAAGTCGCTTGGTGTACAAATAAGTCCCCTGGTATCTAACTTCATTAATGCTTTTTTTTGGCAATACATTCAACGATGATCTAGTATCAACCAACACATGTGACATCAGTGAACCACGGCACTCAATCGAAATATGCAGGGCATTATTATGATTCCTCCCAGCGGGAGTCAAATCAAGATCTGTGAAACCCAAGCCATTACCCGCATTCACGTGCGCTACAACCCCTTCCAGCTGGTTGACAGATATTTCTTGAGGAACATAAGCAGCGTTCAAAACTTTCAAAAGTGCATTTCTGTGAGCTTCTGAACATAACAACTGAGATAGAAAAGAGATCTTAGACGGTGTCTGATGTAATTGGTCCACAATTTTGTAATCACTTTTCTGGATGAGTCTCATAAACTCCTCCACATTCTCTGAAAAAGAGTTGTCAGCTGGCTTTACTATAGAATCAATAATCACTAGAGTCTGAACAGAACCATCCATTACATGTTTTCCCCTATCTTGCCTAGAAGTACTGGGTTGATCATTAACAGGAGTAAGCACTCTACCACTTCTTGTTATAGCATCAGTCTCAACTTTAGCTTCTGAACTAGTACTCACTGGTGGACTGGCCATTAATTCCTGCTTTTGTCCATTAACAAATACACTAGCATCATAATTCCAAGGGACGGCTTGGGTACTTTCATACGGAATGGGTTTAGGACCTGAAATAACAACCGGCGCTGGTCTCACTGGCCCTGATATTACAACTGTCTTGAAAGGAATAAGAATAGTAGCAACATCATCATTAACAACCTCTTTTTGCTGATTACCTCTATCAAACTGTAAGCAGCCCTCATTAATCATATTCTGGATACCCCTCTTCAGCAAATCACAACCATTATCCTTTGTCAAACAATCTGAAAAGTTCTCATCACAACCTGGATAGACACCACCCTTCAATAACCTATTTTTAACCACAACCAGTGGAGTTTTCAGCTCCTCAACATCCATGATCAAATTCAAAGCTTCACATTCTTCGACTATCGCATTCACCCTCGGCCCATTGTGATCAGGCATCGGGTTCTGCACAACATTAGGTCCATCATTAGCAAAACTGATAGCCTTTGAATCTACCAAGTCCTGGACTTTATGCTTAAAAGCTTTACAGTCATCGAGATGATGCCCAGGTGCCCCAGAATGAAAATCACAATGGGCGTTAGGATTGTACCCGGGAGGCAGATTACCAACAGGAGGAGCCAAAGTCCTCTTTTCAACTAACTTCAACTGAAGCAAATGCTGAAACAATTGTGAATATGGTAGAGGTGGAGTATCAAAGTGTCTGTTCTGCTTAGGTGTGAATTGTTGTTGGCGCGGAGCGCGATTCTGTCGTTGAGGTGCTGCCGGAGGTGGGAGTGCTGCAGGAATAACCATTGAAGCCACCTGCTGGTTATGGTTTTGTTGTTGTTTCCCCTTTCCCCTATAGGATGATACAGCATTGGCCTCTCCTTTCTTCTTATAACCATCCAATGGCTTCTTTCCATGCCCGGAAGATGATCCGTCACCACTAGAAACTTTTCCAGCCTTAATTCCAACCTCTACCTTCTGTCCGATCGCAATCACATCTACAAACTTGCCTAGTGAACAAGGCAATAGCTTTTCATAATAGTGCTTAGGAAGTGTGTCCATAAACATATCCAACATCTCTTTTTCCAGCATTGGTGGTTGTACCCTAGCCGCCAATTCACGCCACCTTTGCACGTATTCTTTGAAACATTCATCATTTTTCTGGGACATGCTCAACAGCTGAGTTCTGTTGGGAGCCATGTCTGTGTTGTACTGGTAATGCTTGATAAAAGTTGCAGCTAACTCTCTCCAAGTATGAACATCTCTACTTTCCAGCGCCATATACCATTCCAAAGACGCGCCGGACAGGCTGTCTTGAAAAAAGTGCATCATTAGCTTCTCGTCCTTGGCATGGGCAGCCATCTTCCTGGTATATGCCTTTACATGAGTTCTTGGGCAGGTAGAACCATTATACTTCTCCAGTGTAGGAATCTGAATCTTGTGCGGAATGACAATATCAGGGACCAACCCTAGGTCGTCCAAATCTATTCCCAGATCATCCTGTTTCACAACCCCTTTCAATTGCGCCTCGATTAAACAGATCCTCTCATCACTGACCACAGGAAGTCCAACGTCCAAGCTTTTGACTGAAAAAAATCATCCTGTTGATCATCAAAACGATGGCCATGGATAGCCCAAACAGTGCTTCCTTCTCCAACCACTGAAGGAATACCACCCTGTCCACCAGCACCAGTGATAGGAATGTTGATACCAGCACCACCTCCGCCCGGAGGAACAACACGATTAATAAGACCACCGTGTAAAATACCATTTTCATCAACCTGCGCCATCAAAGGCTGAACTAGAGTTCTGAACTCATTCTGACTCTGCACCACACCTTGCATCATCTCTATGAATTGATCGATGTGAGCTTACATAGCTGCCATGTCTGCCTGAACTTTGTCCATCACTCTGCTTTGATTAAACCTGGTAGAATACCGATGAGCTGGTTGATCAATCCTGACTGAAAAAAGAGAGAGCATAAGAAAACCAGAGAAACTGAGATAACCTGCAATGCAAAATGAGATGATTATGCAAATGTAAACATGTATGAACACTATTAAGGCGATCTATCCCTTGATTCCAGTTTTAACAACGGAATAGAATTGAATTCCTGACCATATAAAGAGAATAAGCATCTGTTATAACACAAGTCTGAATAAGCATAAACAAAGAATCCGACCAACAAGCCTGGCGGTGATCCTGGAAATACAAAGAAAACAACAGCAAGGAAACTAAAGCATATCATCAAGACTCAACCGTGCTAGAATTCCCCATTCGTCATTCTTTTTGCACCAATTCTGCACTTCCTTGAGAAGCTTCTTGGTATTAGGATGCTCTGGTCTCTGAATCAACTCTTGAATCAAAAGATCTCTCCTATGCAAGATTCCTGTTAAATAACGACTATGCAACTCCCAATCATCTTCTCCAGAAGCTCCACCTGAACTTGGACCTTCGCTCCTGGCTCTTTTCACTTCGGTTTGAATCTTCAGCTGTTCCATATCTGCCATGGTTTCCTTGATCTTTTCCTCAACTTCTCTCCTCTCAAAGATCCCTGATAAAATCTCCTTATCTTTTTTCCGAAGCTCTGTCTTTAAACTTTCAATCTGTTATAGATACTTGTCCTCTTTCAACCTGTTGGCAGTAATTGCTATATTCTGACGGTCACTGAACCTGTGAATTCTTGACATAGCATAAGCTAACTCTTTCTTTTTGGACGAAAGGACCTTGCTAACACTTTTCAACGCTTGAGCCACTTTCTCTCTGGCTGTGGCTTCTTTAGACAATTCTTTCTCCTTCACAGCCAAAAGTTCTGATTTCAACCTGGCAGCATGGATAGCTTCACCTTTTTCATGCTTCAACTGACCAATCTCTCTGCCCAGCTCACGATTCTCCTCTCGGAGTTTCTCCTTCTCAGCCCATAACTTATCATACTTCTCTATATCAACAGTCATGGGAGCCTCGATCATCAAAGGATACAAAGGTGGTTCCACAAGGAAAGGAAGAAGCTCCTCTTCTGTTCTTTTCTTAATTCACTCTTCATATGAAGGAAAAGCCCGGTTATTACATTTCCCAAATGAAGTCTTTCCCTTCTTGGTTACCTGCTTCCAAACATTCACAATCTTCCTTATCATCTCTTGATCCCCAGTACCATTGAAGAATAAGGACTCTCTGATATGTCGCTCTTCAGGTGGACCTCTCAAAGGATAACCAAACTGCCTGATAACAAGGGAAGGATTATAGTTAATTCCACCTCTTCTCCCTATCAAGGGTACATTAGGGAATTATCCGCACTTGCAGATAATCTCCATTCCTAGCAAGCCATGGTTGAACCAACCAATGTTGTCAGCATTCAAGCCCATTAACCTCTTTGACCACTTCAGAGAATCTCTCGTATCAACGAAAGCGCCAGCTTCGGGGAGATGACTCAGAAACTAAGTAGATAAGAGTGGTGCACTGCAACTCACAGTTTTTCCACGCCTATTTTCATTCTTGTAGTGGACTGAGTGATACACATCACCTAACAAGGTAGGTATAGGATTCTTTGAAATAAAGATCCTGATAGCATGCATATCCACTAGATCAGGAATATTGGGAAACAGGACAATCCCATAGATGCACATAGCCAGAATAGCTTGGAAAGCAGTCCAATTCCTCTCTTTAACATGTACGCAAGCTTGATCAAACAAGAACTTCAATAAGAAACCCTTAGCTCCTTGCTTCTCCACAATATTACTGTTCAGAGCGGATTCACCAATATGAAGATCAATGGCCATTTCTTTTATGCCAGGGCGTTCTTCAGAAAAGAATATTATGTCATGCCTGATGGGGATTCCCAAAATAAATGAGAACTCCTCCAACGTTGGAGCCAAGATATAGTCTGGGAAAGTGAAGCAACGCAAAGACGGATAATAGAACTGAAGAAGTGTATGAATGGCATCCTTCTCATACTTGGAGATACTGTAGACAAACTTCAGAAGTCTCCCATATTTTCCACTGAACTCTGTACGAACTCCGGGACAAGCCATACTAATCAGCTTGTGAATCAACGTCAAGGTCGGGTCTGGGAACGAATAAGCAACGGTCTTCTTTCTCTGGACATCCATGTGAAGGCAACCTCAGAAAACCGGAATCAAGAGTAAGATGCAAGCCCTGAAAAATGTCAAACATGTTAGAATGCAAGAAAAATGATATGCACATGCAAGCATGGGATCAAGGCATCACTGCTGGATGTGTTGTGCTGCTAACTGAACGAGAACCACAACCTAGAAACCCATAATTCTAGAATACCGAACCACTGAGATAACCAGAAACCCATATAATCAAGCACTGATGTGAAATCCAGAAAACCGGGTAGGTTGAAGGTTTCGGTTTCCTGCAAACACCCATCCCGTCTCACATGAGGGTTCTAGAAAGGCGAGGATACTTAATATCCCGGGATCTCAGGTCGAGAAATGATGATACGTTCACCATTTCTAGTTTGGCATCATCATCAATCGAGGAGGCCTCAACTGATTCCCCTCAAAAAATAAGGTCATCCTATGCGAGTCCCTCAGTATTGGGTCCTCGGATCGAGAATGTGCAATGGGTTTGCCACGGAACGTGGTCTGCCACTGTCACATCTCGGGAGGAGAGGCGTAACTGAGGTATCGGAGAAACGGTCACCAGAGTCGACAGCTCTCTAGATCAACCCCCTAACATGCGTAAGACACACATGTCAGAATGCGACCCAAGATAGCCTCGTCTGGTTGTGAATTTCGTGAACACACAAACGTACCAAGCGGGCACGTAGGTCCCACTACTCTCCACTCTAGTCCTAGGGTGTACTCAAGCCTGGGTATTGGGCTTATCTCTCCGAACAACCCAACCAGCCAAACAGAAACCAGCCAGCACAACACAGCAACATCTAGTATGACAGTGATAAAATGAAATGCAATGCAATAAAAGCTGTAAAACAGTAATATACAACATAATAAAGCACAATAAATAAACACCCAACGAAAAACAAACAAGCGCTAGGATCGACTCGCTAAAGGGGGTGGACCAGCAAGAGGTCAACCAGAATCCACAGCAGAGTTGCCAGCTGTCGCTCTCGAAAGATTCGCATCCAACTGTACAAACGCGAGAGTGGCGCAGAAGACACAGAGTCGCCAGCAATTTGTATTTATCCCGAGAGAGGGAAAGGAAACACTGCATAAACCTAAAGAGAAAGGGGGAAAGACATGGTCATCGCAACCATAGTCCGGGTTCGGGAGTCGGTTATGCGAGGGGAAGGTGTTAGCACCCCACGCATCCATCGTACTCGATGGGATCCACGCTTGTTGTCTAAACGGGGGGTGAGTTATCCTACTATCTATGGCTGAACAAAAGAAAACGGGGACGGGGGTGACTAAGACGGACTCGGTAGGACATATTCGATGCCCTAGGCCTACGTACTCCCTCAGTGCAATGGGAAAGTCAGAGTCAATGTAGTTTGGACGGGAACTGTGGGGGAAGGTTGAATTTTGTTTGGAGAAAACCACTGACTGGTCTGAGGATAACAATTCCATCAACAAAAGGTTGAAGAGACACGACTCAATGAGGAACGCCCACTGACTCGGGGAAATGTTTATTGGTTGAGCTGAGGATGACAACTTCATCAACAAAACGTTGAGGAACACAAATCGATGAGGAATGCCCACTGACTTGCTTGGAGATCACAACTTTATCAACAAAAGGTTGAAGAACTTCATGAGGAACACCCATGAACTGAAGGGGATGCCTCTGACTAGCCTGAAGATTGCTTGAGCTTGATCAACAAAAAGTTGAAACAACTTCGTGAGGAACGCCCATGGATTTGAAGAAGATGCCCCTGGCTGGGCTGATGATCATCTTGCAGTCTTGAGATTGATCCTGGATCTTGACTATGCATGCACGAATGCTTGATTTTGTAATGATGTGCAATGCAAATGATGGCGCGCGGAAATGCAAGTGCTGGGGAAGTATGATTTGGTTTTTTGTAAATGACGTGATGCATATGATGTGTATGATGCATATGATGCATATGATTGCAAACGAGTGATTGGATATGTTCGGAGAGGGTGCCAGCATGGTGGATTTTTGGGTAGTTGCCAATGCGGACTGGACTTTTGGGCGGCTGGAGAGATTTGATTTCCTCGACACTCAATTTGTTGAAGACGCCATGATTGAATCAGATGAAGATGCTATTGAAGCCTTGAGTTTGATCAGTTGACGGTGAGTCATGGTATTCGATTCTGAGGGAACCAAACTCTGTGCTTGATGGTCAGCTTAACTTGAACATGAGCGTAGCAACGTGATTAACTCACGAAGATTGTGCTTGCTCTGAACTCGGTGATTGCCAGTGTCTGGCAAGGTCTGCTTGACCAACTTGAAGATACAAAGGATCTGCCTGCTACAATGGGTCTTGCCCCAGTCTGAACATGGTAATGGTCTGCCCCTGATTAACCAGTTCTGAAACGACTTGATCTTTGGAAGATGAACTTTGATGTGCTTTGAGGTGGCTTGCCCCTGATTAAGTTGCCGAAACATTTGCCCCAGCCTGAGGGTTTTGAGGGAGTCTTGCTTCAGGTCAACACCGCTGAAAGCTCAAGTTCTCCTTTGATTGCCCCTTGTTGGAATGTTTTTGATGTCCAGCACTGATTTGCAGTTAAAACTGTACATTCACAAATTGTAATCTTAATGCAATGCTCATGCAAGTTTTAAAAAAGTGTCGTTTATTCGAGTGTTGTGATAGTGATTTTTTAGAAGAATGGACCGTTAGCCCAGACGTTGTGCTGATTTTGGTGGTGTGAAAGATATAGCTAGGAGAATGACACCAATGTTGAAGATTAGCAAATATGGGGAGTCAGTTTACGCAACCTTGCAATAGTATGCTTTCAGAATAAACCTCGCCTCAATTAGGTCTTTCGAGGGTTGTAACGTGGTCTGGTTTACGGTTTAAATAACAAAGGATATTAGGCTCAAAGTATGATTTGTACCCACCTCTTCTTCGTGATGAACTCCATTCCTACGTTCAGCTAAATCTGCACATGTTTGTATTCCAAAAGGGTTGACGGTTCAAGGTATGCTTGAAATGGCAGTCACCTTTATTTTGTTTTTGATGAATGTCAGTGACCTTTTGGATTTTGACATGGTGGCCACTGAATCTTATTTTATTTTGTTGAGGAACCGAGGGCCTCTTTTGATTTTGTTTTTTAATCCCTATCTTTTGCATGGACTGATTTTACATTTCGAGTCCATCAGGGTAGCCTTGATTTTTGCCTAAGTTTCATTTTGAGGTGCTCGACTTAGCAGGCTTTTGATTTTTTTTTCGGTTTTGTTGGAGGGTTGTGACTGCCAAATCATGGTTATTGATGAACAATCGTCATGTCTTTGGATTTTGTCTTGTGACTTGAGTGCGTAGTTGAATTAACTGAACACTACTTTACCCCAGGTTGAGTGTAAGGGTTTGAATATCCGAGGGAAACTGCTACTTCTAGGCTCGAAGTGGTTTACTAGGGATTAACTCCTTGTCTCTCCAGTGTTTGGGGAATTGAAACAATGCATGTACATCATCGACGAGATTCTGTCTGAAAACATACGGTTTGCAATTATGGGTATTTCGTTGTCATCATCCTCCCTCCAATCATTGCTAAACGACAGTTGATAAAGAGAGTGAAGTGGAAATAAATGTGTCTGTGATGAGTGAAAAATAATTTAATACGACATAACTGATTCAAAACATGCATAGTCAATACATTAAGAAAACCACATACGAAAGGCAATGTTCAAAGCATACAGTACTTAAACAAATAAAGACAAAATACAAGAATGCAAATGATGGGATGACAACATGACTGCCTTCTTCGGGGAATAAACTTGACTTGATTTGACTTGACTTGATGCTGGCACTAGTTTGGCGGAGGCATAGGGTTTTTGATGACGTTTGGAGCCCTCCCATTGAACGTGAGAAACTTTGAGTCGATCATGTCTTGAACCTTGTGTTTGAAAGCTCTGCATTCCTCGATCGTATGCCCTGGAGCACCCTTATGAAACTCCCAATGAGCATTAGCATCATAATCTGGAGGAATGACAGTTGGAGGAGCTAGGTCCCTCAGAACGATTTCCTTCTTCTCCATCAATTGAGCAAAGATCTGAGCATATGTCGTCGGCAGACGATCAAAGTCTCTATCTGGCCTCCTTGTTCTCTGTTGATTAGGCTGACGTTGTTGAGCAGCTCTCTGTTGTTGATGTTGAGGAGGATACTGATACCCTTGTTAATTGTAGGATTATTGCTGAGGAGCCTGTTGTTGAGGCATTGGAGCTTGAACAGCTGGCTGATAAGGCATTGGTGCATATTGCGCAGCAGCAACATATGGATACTGGAAATAGGTAAGTGGAAAAGGCATTGGAGCGAGAGCTTGTGGAGCTTGCCCTTTCTGAGAAGAGACGGCATTTGTTTCACCCTTTTTTTCTTGTATCCATTATTGAAAGGTTTCTTGGCTTGAGACTGGCTGCTAGAACCTCCTTGGATCCTTCCGCTCTTCAGACCCCCTTCAATTCTCTCAGCGACAATCACCAAGTCAGAGAATCCAGCAGAAACACTACCAATTAGCTTCTCGTAGTACTGGCCTTGCAAAGTACCCATGAAGATGTCAATCAGTTCACGGTCAACCAGAGGTGGATGCACTCTTGCAGCTAGCTCTCTCCAGCATTGCGCGTACTCTTTAAAGGATTCGTTGTCCTTTTGAGCCATACTCTGAAGTTGAGTACGATTCGGAGCAAGGTCGGTGTTGTATTTGTATTGCTTGACGAATGCATCAGCTAGCTCAACCCAAGTGCGCACACTCGTACGCTCCAGCTGCATATACCATTCAAGTGATGCCCCAAAAAAGCTGTCTTGGAAGCAATGGATCATCAGCTTTTCATCTTTGGCATAGGCATCCATCTTGCGGCAGTACGTCTTCAGATGGATGTGAGGACAACTGAGACCTTTGTACTTCAAGAATTCTTGCACTTTAAACTTGGGAGGAATGACGACATCTGGCACCAAGCACATTTCCAGAGCGTTCAAAGAAGTTGAGTTACGCCCCTCCATGACTCGGAGTTTTTCAGCTAGATCACGACACATTTTGATGGCGTCAGAATCCCAAGCAGCAGTAGGATTGACAATTGGGATAGCAGCATGGTAGTTCTGTACCTCATCATACTGATCTAGCAAATTTTCTTCAGCATGAGGAATAGGAATCTGAGTGACAACAGGTTGGGCTTGCGAAATAGCTCCAACAATAACTCCAGAT
Source organism: Lathyrus tuberosus (assembly GCA_022829125.1). NCBI lineage: Eukaryota > Viridiplantae > Streptophyta > Magnoliopsida > Fabales > Fabaceae > Lathyrus > Lathyrus tuberosus. The sequence goes on along the minus strand of JALAZF010000123.1, from coordinate 6,650,707 downwards.
GTTGGAAGTGGTTGAGAAGTGGCTTCTTCAGCGGCAGGAGTGAAGTTCATTGGTATCCCATAATTGATAGGGTTGGGAACAGGAACTGAGAGCCTTGAGGGTGACCCTTGCACAGGCACATTGTTATTGATAGCAGCGGCTTCACGCAGTTCTTCTTCTTTTCTGGCCATCATGATGGCTTCGAGAATCTGGTCAATCTTTCCCTTGATAGAATCCAACTCTTCTCTGAAGGCGGCTTGCTCTTGTTGAATCTGCTCCATCATACGTCTAGTGTTGGCTCGAGTTGCGTACTGGTGTCGAGGAATCAGCTTGATTTACTGAAAATAGTAGAGCTCAAAATACACTTAGAACTCCTTCCAAAAGCTGCAGATCTTCCTCTTTTGAGCTCTATTTACAAAATAAATACAAATAGAGGCTTGAAATTGGCTGGATGTAAGGTTTTGAACTTGAGCAACTTGAACACGAACTTGATGAAATCCTCACTCTAAGCTCAAACCAGTGGTAGATTCTTGTTCCTCTCACCACACTGATCAATAATGTGCAAAGAAAACTTCAAAAACTCTCAAGAGAAGAGAGATTCGAAGAGAGAAAAGTTTGGAGGTGAAAATGGATTTTGAGCAAATGAGGGTGCATGACCTAGCTTTGTGCGTGTGAGTAAGCTTATATACATCCCATTAGACCTCTCATCATGATTAACAATTGATTAAACCCCTGATTAGTGAGTTTTGAGTGGTTTTGCAATTTTGCAATTTGTGTTGTAACCACTAATCCACACGTGCCTTGGTCATGAAACAAGCATGATTCACTCACATTTCACTTGCTGATCACAATTCAAATTAACTTGGGCCTTGCACTTGCTTGGACAATGAAATTTGATCCATTATGCATTTTGGTCATTTGATGAATACCACATGAATAAGGCACGGGTAGGCATGAAGTAAGGGTCAAAAGTTCTCCTCTTGACTTGTACTTGGATGTTGTAATATTACTTGAAGCAATTGAAGTGATTACAAGTCCTTTTGGATGAAAATGCAAATGGTGGAAAATTAGTACATGTGGAAAACCTCAAAATGCACCTTGCCTTGCCTTAGCCACGACTTGAGTTCTACAAAAGGTATGAACATGTTCTAGTACTTTTTGGAAAGGGGAGAGAATGATCTTCAACTTTCATGTTTGAGTAAAATTCATTTGAAGCTTCTTTGATGATGAAAAGTCAAGTTGAATGTAGTGTAAAAACTTGCCAAAAATGGAAACTTCTCATTATAGGTCATTTTCCAAATTTAGCAACTTTTGTACAAACCCTTGATTCTTGATAAATGGTATGAAACTTGACCCTTGAAGACCATATGAGGATGTGAGACCTTGAAAACTCTGAAGAGAACCTCAAAATTCCACAGTTGACTTCCCCTCTTACTGTTGACTTTTCTTGGTCTACAAGCAATTGATCCACTGAACATCTTCCACAATGAACCACTAGCTAAGCCTTCCTCCATGAGCACTTGTGAGCATATGAAACCCATGAGAATGTATTTGAACAAGCAAAACCCATCAAGAAGCCTTTTGGAACCAAAACCCTAATTTGGACCATCTGATTAGGAGAGTGTGGTTCACTTGAAATCTCTTGCCAATCTTGATCTTATGATGATATGATGAACCCCTCAAACCATCTTGAGGCTTGAGACTCCTTTGAGATGAACCAAGTACCTTGATCCCATGCTAAGAACCAATGCCATGCACAAATGCTAATGCAAGAAATGCAAAGAAACATAAGCCAGTTAGCTAAAAGTAAGAGGGCAAATTTTGGGGTGTTACAAAAGCCAACCGAAATAACAATAATATCAGTAAAGGACACAACACTCTCTTCAGCAGGCTCGTCCTCCGTACAACAACAACCGTACAACGCGACCGCCAGGGTTTGACCCTATACCAATGTTGTACGCAGAACTGTTTCCATTACTACTGGTCAAGGGGCGATCCAAACTAGGTCTCCTCTTACAGTACCGGAAAATCTGCCTTTTTGGTTCAAAGCAGATCAAACTTGTCCTTACCATCAAGGAGGACCAAGGCATAACATAGAAAACTGCCTCAGCTTCAAATATGATGTGCAAAAGCTTGTCAGGAGCGGGGTCTTATCCTTCAAGGATACAAATCCAAATGTTCAGACGAACCCGTTGCCACAACACGAGAAAGCTGCAATCAATTTGATATAGGGAGAGTCTAACCACAACTATCAAATTCATGATGTACTCTTATTAAGGGCTAATCTGGTCAAGATGCATCGCAGACAGAGCGGATATGGGCATGTAACACCTCATAACTATCACTAGTGTGATATTTGCTGGAAAGACAATCAAGGATGTTATGTGGTGCAATCAGCTCTACAGGATCAGTTGGATCACGGTTGGATCCAGGATCACCGAATTCGTGGGGTCAATATGACTTATACGAATTCCAACATCATTCAAAACCACGACATCCGTGCGATGAATGTCAACTTGGTGGCAATGCACTCAAGGCAAAGCCAACATAATAATCTGCCTCGGCATGATTATGATTCCTGTTTGATTTGCTCGGTAAACAATCAGGGATGCTCTTTTGTACAAGAGGCCCTCCAGCATCAGATGGATCTTGGATGCATCCAGGATTACCATGATAGAAATCCCTATCAGATCAACATAATTCAAATTTTCGATATTCGCTTGATGAATACCAGCTTGGTGGAGTTACATGCTAAGCAAGTCCAGCTTGGTTTTCTGACTTTGCATGAGTATCAGAACTGTAAAGTGTGTCGTGATAGTGACCAAGGTTGTGCACTCATTCAAAGGACACTTCAACATTTATTAAACCACTGGTGGCTTCCGATCTATCTAGATGAAGACACACAGCAAGTCAGTATGATCGATGGGAACCCTACAAGGCATCAAAGTCAGGATGTTCGATCAATGGAAACCGATCTGGTGAAGTTACACTGCATACAAAGTGGACGTGGTCGGGTGCCACCACACAACTACGAGTGTTGTAGAGTCTGCTCAGAGAATAATCAAGGATGCTACCTCGTGCGAGCAGCCCTTCAAAGTCAGTTGGACCATAAGGAAATTCAACCATGGTCAAGCTCTGATTCAATGTCAAACTATCATCCAGATCAAAGCAACGATGTTATCTTGATCCCTAAGCGAGAAGTGGCCAAAGATGTGTGCGCCATAATCCCTTTACTCCGTGAATCAAGAGTCCCTCTTGATGGTGGGAATATTCTCAATCTCGAACCAATTGAGGCCGGTTATGATGGTCAGAAAAACCAGAAGGCTCCTGTAGTTATCTATCTGTCGGGACCAGTACCGTACAAGTCTGATAAAGTTATCCCTTACAGGTACGGTGCAACAACAGTTGAGAAGAGAAAAGAAGTTCCATTACCCTCCGTCGTGAATATTGCAGACATCAGTCGAGTAACACGGAGCGGTCGAATATTCAACCAAGGAGTAGGAGAACCCATCAAAGAAAAGGAACCTCAAACAGAAGTTCCCGATCAACCAGTCGGTCAGTCCAATGATCCCGACCTTTCAAAGAACAACGATGAGATGCTGAAGCTCATCCAAAAGAGTGAATACAACATTGTTGATCAACTGTTGCAAACTCCTTCAAAAATCTCTGTGTTATCTCTATTACTCTGTTCTGAAGCTCACAGAGAGGTTCTTCAGAAAGTCTTAGAGCAAGCCTTTGTGGAACAAGATGTGACGATAAGACAATTCGATAGCATCATCTCCAACATCACTTCCTGCAATAACCTGGGGTTTAGTGACGAGGAATTGCCAGAAGAAGGCAGAGGTCACAACATGGCAATCAATATTACAGTCAACTGCCAGGACGATGCTTTAGCTAGCATACTGGTAGACACCAGATCGGCCTTGAACGTTATGCCGAAGTCCACGTTAATGCGACTATCATTCAAAGGATCTCCGATGAGGGGTAGTGAGGTCATCGTCAAAGTATTTGACAGATCTCAAAAAGCAGTTATTGGCGAAATCGATCTTCCCATAACTATCGGTCCTCACAGTTTCCAAGTCACTTTTCAGGTCATGGACGTCCGGGCAGCGTACAGGTGTTTATTAGGAAGGCCTTGGATACACCAGGCTAGGGCAGTCACTTCGACACTGCACCAGAAACTGAAGTTCGTCAAGAACGACCAACTAGTCACAGTCTGTGGAGAACAAGCCTTGATCGTGAGTAACTTATCATCAGCTACTTGTGTAGAACCAGAAGAGGTTGTTGGAACTCAGTTCCAAGCACTGTCGGTGAGCAATGAGAATCAGTCAGAAAAAGGAACGTCGATTTCCTCGTACAGAGATGTTCTCGAAGTGATCAAAAGTAACAATGCAAAAGGATGGGGACATCTTGTCATTCCTACTGATAACAAATCAAAGAAAGGTCTTGGTTTTTCTTCAACCTGTACCCAGACTGCCACTAACGATGAAAGTTTTCATCCCATTCAGGATTTCTTCCACAGTGGAGGTTTCCTTCACCCAGTGCCGCAAGAAGTACATACCATCAACGAGGGATATTCCTCCAACACAGATGAAAGGTGGAAGTCCTATCTTAAAAAGGACGGTTATATGTCTTTGGAAGAGGTGCCTACGCCATTTTGCTATCCCGCACAGAGTCCGAGATTTATACCAAGGTCAGATGTCAAGATGATATACGGAGATTGTGATCCGGAAGGGTGTCGTGCTCCACCAAACTCATTAGAGGAGGATATTCTGATGAAAGACAACTTTGACCACGACTATTATGGGCCAATGGATGGCCTGCTTATCTGGCAGCCGTACCCGGGAGACTTGGGGCAAAAGAGTCAGCCGAACGATGCTTATCAACTGAGTATTATTGAAAAGAATACATGCGTCCCCACCGTGTCATGGGATCATTACTCAGGGCATTCAGAAAATATCCAGCACGACGATGAATTTGCAAAGCTTGCAGGACTAAAATTCATCAATTATGCTTTTCCTGAGGTCAACGTCATCGAATGGGATGAATCCTCCAGTTCCAAAGAAGTGTGGGACACCTTAGGATAACCGAGTGGAAAATTCAACTACTTGGTCAAGTACACCACTCTTGAGAGCTCTCGTACCAGGCTCGAAGACATCCAGCCAACTGGATGGGGAGTTCCACCTAAGAGTACAAATACTATGCAAGATACAACAGAAGAGTTCGTCTATGACAACTCTGCCTGGGAGACAAATTCCAACGATCCTGCTCCACCAGAAATCAGCGTCATTTCTGAGGACAAACCAAGAAAGAAGGTGCCAGACTTTTTGATTCACCGAGGAGTTCGCCGCCAATGGGTTGTTGTCGATGTCCCGAAATTTGTTCATAAGTCTAAGTAATTGTCGTCTTTATCTTAACCTTTCACCCTGCCCAGGTGAAACGGATGTTTTGATAAGGCTCACTTTCTGTAAATTTCTCTCTTCGCTTCGCCAAAGGCGACAAAGTTTTGTTTTATAGGGCTGTAGTTTCAAGAATCGACAGAATCATAAATAAAATAACGTTGTTCTATAATTTCTGCATTTATTGTTGTTTTCTCTTTTCGCTTCTTCAGAAAATGGTAATCCTAAAAAAACAACTCAATAATAAAAACAAGCAGTTTTCTAAATAAAATACACTGCACACACTCTTGCATTCTCTCTATCTCTTCTAAAAACAAATTATCACGTCATGCAGATTGCTTGTTTTAAACCTCATTGAAACATTCGATCCAATGCCTTCTCCCAACTTTGAATTCCCGGTATTTGAGGCTGAAGAAGAAAATGACGAATAAATTCCAGAAGAAATCTTCCGATTACTCAGACAGGAGGAAAGGTCCATTGAACCTCACAAAGAGCCATTGGAAACGGTCAACTTGGGTTCAGAAGAAGGGAGAAAAGAAATAAAGATTGGGGCACTGCTCAGTTCGACTGTCAAAGAAAGTTTGATAAAGCTTCTCAAAGAATTCCCCGATGTATTCGCTTGGTCCTATCAGGACATGCCAGGGTTTGACACCTGCATCGTGGAACATCATTTACCGTTGAGGTCAGAATATCCGCCAGTAAAGTAGAGGTTGAGAAGAACTCATCGAGACATGGCCATCAAAATCAAAGAGGAAGTACAGAAATAGATTAATGCGGGTTTCCTCGCCACATTAGAATATCCTCAATGGTTAGCCAACATAGTTCCAGTTCCAAAAAAGGACGGAAAGGTCAGAATGTGTGTAGACTACAGGGATCTGAACAAGGCCAGTCCAAATGATGATTTTCCCTTTACACACATTAACATGCTGGTAGACAGTACAGCAAAGTTCAAAGTATTCTCCTTTATGGATGGATTCTCGGGCTATAATTAAATCAAAATGGCACCGAAAGACATGGAGAAAACTTCGTTCATCACCCCATGGGGCACTTTTTGTTACAAGGTAATGTCGTTCGGTTTAAAGAACGTCGGGGCAACCTATCAAAGGGCCATGACTACTCTCTTTCATGACATGATACACAAAGAAATCGAAGTATATGTCGATGATATGATTTTCAAATCTAAGAAAGAAGAGGAGCATGTGACCCACCTGTCAAAGCTATTCGAGCGGTTGAGAAAGTACAAACTCCGCTTGAATGCTAATAAGTGCACATTCGGTGTCCGTTCAGGGAAACTTTTAGGGTTCATCGTCAGCCAGAAAGGAATTGAGGTTGATCCTGACAAAGTCAAGGCCATTCAAGAAATGCCTTCTCCAAAGACAGAAAAACAAGTCAGGGGTTTCCTGGGACTTCTGAACAACATTTCCAGATTTATATTCCTCATGACCGCGACATGTGCGCCAATTTTCAAATTACTCAAAAAGAATCAGGACTGCGTTTGGACAGAAGATTGTCAAACCGCCTTCAATAGTATTAAGGAATACCTGTTGAATCCACCAATTCTATCACCTCAAGTGGAAGGAAGACCACTGATCATCTACCTAACAGTCTTGGAAGACTCCATGGGCTGTGTACTTGAGAAAACTTGTTGTGCTCTGGCTTGGGCAGCCAAACATCTTCGCCAGTATATGATTCGTCACACTACTTGGTTAATCTCAGAAATGGATCCAATCAAGTACATCTTTGAAAAACCCGCTCTCACGGGAAGAATCGTCCGTTGGAAGATGTTGTTATCAGACTATGACATAGAATACCACATTCAGAAAGTCGTTAAAGAAAGTATTTTAGCCGATCATTTGGCTCATGAACCGATTGACAATCAGGAATCAATCGGGTTTGACTTCCCAGACCAAGTTGTCATGTACTTGAAAATGAAAGATTGCGATGAACTGCTACCCAGTGAAGGGCCAGAACTAGGTTCCCAATGGGGACTAATCTTTAACGGAGCTATAAATCATAATGGAAATGGAATTGAGGAAATCATCATAACACCTCAGGGTACCCACATTCATTTCACCGCCCGACTAACATTCAAGTGTACAAACAACGAGGTCGAATACGAAGCTTGTATTATGGGTCTCGAAGAAGCGATCGACTTAAGGATCAAGAACTTGGATGTATATGGCGACTCAGCCCTAGTTATTAATCAGATCAAAGGAGATTGGAACACATACCAATCAGGATTGATTCCTTACAAAGATTATGCAAGGTTGTTACCCTTCTTCAACAGAATCAAGTTTCATTACATCCCTCGTGAGGAGAATCACATGGCTGATGCATTAGCCACTCTCTCTTCCATAGTTAGTGTAGGTCAATGGAACGACCTACCTAAGATCGATATAATGCGCCTTGATAGGCCCGCTTACATCTTCACGATTGAAGCAGTCATAGACGAGAGACCTTGGTATCACGATATCAAATGCGTCCTTCAGAAACAGGAGTACCCACCTGGGGCATCCAGGAAAGACAGAAAGATGCTCAGAAGGCTGGTAGACAGTTTCTTTCTGAGCGGTGACACTCTCTATAGGAGAAACTTTGATATGGTCTTGCTCCGATGCGTAGACAGACCAGAAGTAAACATGCTGATAAAAGAAATTCATGAAGGATCCTTTGGCACTCATGTGAATAGACACACAATGGCGAGAAAAATTCTGGGAGCAGGGTACTATTGGTTGACCATGGAATCTGATTGCTATAAGTACATGAGGAGTTGTCACAAGTGTCAGATATACTCAGACAAAATCCATGTACCGCCAATGCATCTCAAAGTTCTTTCTTCCCCATGGCCTTTCTCTATATGGGGAATCGACATGATTGGCATGATTGAACCCAAAGCTTCAAACGGACAAGTGGGTCGAAGCAGCATCGTACACCAATGTAAACAGACAAGTCGTGGTCCGTTTTATCAAAAACAATCTCATCTGCCATTATGGTGTTCCAAGCCAGATCATTACTGATTATGGATCTAACTTTAACAATAAGATGATGAAAGAGTTGTGCGCTGAGTTCAAGATCGAACACCATAACTCATCTCCCTACTGACCCAAGATGAACAGAGCGGTAGAAGCAGCTAACAGGAACATCAAGAGGATTGTTCAGAAGATGGTTGTAACCTACAAAGACTGGAACGAAATGTTACCCTTTGCTCTTCACGGTTAACGTATATCTGTCTGCACTTCAACAGGGGTAACCCCTTTCTCTCTAGTATATAGCATGGAAGCAGTGCTCCCCATCGAAGTAGAGATCCCATCAATCTGGGTATTGATGGAAGCTAAGCTAACAGAGGCTGAATGGTGTCAAAGTCGACACAATGAATAAAATCTGATCGAAGAAAAGAGAATAACGGCACTATGCCATGGTCATTTGTATCAACAGAGAATAAAGAAGGTGTTTGACAAAAAGGTCTGACCTCGTGTCTTCGGGGAAGGAGACCTCGTACTCAAAAAGATACAATCATTTCTCACTGACTCTCGGGGCAAGTGCACTCCGAATTATGACGGCCCCTATGTGGTCAAGAAAGCTTTCTCAGGCGGTGCCTTGAGACTCGCAACCATGGACGGAGAGGAATTTTCCTACCCCACGAATGTTGACGTAGTCAAGAAATACTTCGCCTAAACTAAATGAAAAAAAATGAAAAAAAAAACGTCTCGGTGGATTGAAAACCCGTAAGGGCGGTTCGGGAAAAAATTAGAGACATAATCAAAAATCATCCCGATGGATTGGAAATCTCAAAGTACAATCCAGGCAAAAGTTAGGGATAATGGCAAGTAACTACGTCCAACAGGGGCAAATCCCCCAGTAGCAGTCATGCCATCCATCATAAAACTCCAGTCAAGGTCATCTTCGACAGAAGCTCAGGATACCTGGAATTCAAAGTTGGTAGAAGGATAATGGTCGTTATGTTTCAATGTAACCCTGTTCCCTTAAATTACTGTTTTCTAACTTTGTAAATACTCTATGGGATCACGCGTTTGGCTGATTTCCATCCTATCAATAAAATTTGAGCCCCGTGCTTTTGTTTGCAATTCTTATTTGTTTTAGCTTTACAGAACGACATTTTTAACATGATTAACGATTCTTGAAATAAAACAAAAATGAATTTACTTGTATAAAATTTTCTGCTTTTAAAATAAAGATGGCAATTCTTTTGACTGTTGAACATCGAAAGGAAATCGATCGCTTCTCCAGAAGTAATCGAGCTTTAAAGTACAGAATCAAAGTACTCCTTCTAAACCAGTGCGCCTGAATGAAGGATCAGTTATGTCAGATGTGAATATTCTGTCCGACACCCCCGGCAGAGTTCTTACCTCCTAAGCCCGACCAACGTTTTCCCCACAGGGACTATCTCTCCTAAGCAAGGCAGAATTGCTATCTTGGACCGAACGGTATTTCTTTGTCCCCTGCACTGGCCGAGTATCCAAATGTGTTCATTTATTAGTCTGTATGTCGTGTCAGTCTTGTCAGCATATACATACATACATCATGCATTCTTGATTTGCATTCACATTCATATTGCATCACTATCACTCTAGTCGGTCTTATCCCCTAGTGATAAAAGTCCTCTTATCAATCGAGTCGACAGTTCTTTCCTTGTCAGGAAGCGAATCAGCTAAGCAATCTCTCCCCAGTTTATTTCTGGGATGAAGTAAGTCCTCGAAAGCTTTGATAGCTTGAACCTCTGAAAAACAAGAAAACTTTCGACAAACGTCACTCTTCACCATTGAAGATGATATCTTCGCTTTCCCGGATTAAGGAAAATCCCCAGAGAAAGCCTCGCAACCGGAGATTCGGCAACACATCAGCTTCTCTCTGAAAATTTACTATCAAATGAGGTCATTAGCACCTCCCAATTAGATTGCATCACATGGCATTTCTTCGAGAAGATCTCGGGGAAAAGTATGATGTAATATCCCCAAGCAGGAAACAGTCTCTCAAGAGACTCGTTTTCCCCAGTAGAGTCGGCAAATGGCGTCTTCAAACAGAGAAGTTTGTGCACCTCTACAACTCAGACAAATGGGTTCCCCAGCAAGTCTAACATCAAAAGTTTTTCCCATCAAATGGCATCTCCCCAGGAAAATTCGGCGAGAAGTTTGAGGAAAACAGCTACAAATAGCGTTCTTGGTCAAGGAAGTTTATTTCAGAAACTGAGACCAGTTCCTTGGTAGGAAACCAGGATCGAGAGGAAGTTTTTTTAAGAAACTAAGACCAGTTCCTTGGTAGGAAACCAGGGTCGAGGGGAAGTTTATATCAGAAACTTAGACCAGTTCCTTGGTAGGAAACCAGGATCGAGGGGAAGTTTATAAAGGAAAATTGAGACCAGCTCCTTGGCTGAAGACCAGGATCGAGGGGAAGTTTACCTTTACTAAGCATCATTGCTTAGCGAAAGAAGATGGATGGGCGAACTGCCATTCATAACCAGTGTCAAAATTTCGCGTATTCCGATATTTAATCATCTTGCACCCTGAATGCCCGAATACCTTCGCCATTTACACCTTCGGGTCCAAGAAGATTAAATAGGGGCATCTGTCATACCCCAAATTTTGACCACCAAGATTCCCCATCATTGTGTAAATCATCATCATAATATGGATGAACCATCATGCCTCACTAATCTCCTCAAAGATGTTTGAGCATCCACCACAAACAAGAATCAGGGTTTCAAGCCCTCTCTGAGCACTTAGACAAAGGATTAATCAAAGAATTGACATGATCTTCAACTTGTCTAAACTCTCCAACACCCATAATGGATCAAGAGGACTCCCACATCAAGAACCAAGCACAAAGTTACTACCTTTCAAGTGGATTAAGCCTCAAGATCGCCAGTGTCACCAAATTAGGGTTTTGGTCGACCAGGGGCTCCAGATGGGACTTTTCCTCTGGGCATGAGCCAATGCTTCAAAGAATAACCTAAGATACTCCATGGGACCTCATGAACCCAATCATCAAGTCAATTTAGCCTCAGGGGATGCATTCACAAAAAATCACGAATTAGGGTTTCTTGACCTAATTCACCCCTAAGTTGACTTTTGGGACAAAACATGAGCCAAGACCTCAAGACATGATTTGAGGGTCTCCAATACACCATATTGATCCATTTGCAACAATGGATTGATCCAAGAAGCTTGATTCATAAGTTTCATTTTCATCTGGACCACAATTAGGGTTTTGGGGAAAAAGTCAACTGTACCTTTGACTTTTGACCAAGACATGCTCCCAAACCTTGGGATATGATTCAATACACCCTATATCACCTATGAAATTCATCTATTAAGTTTGATTTAGGTCAAGGACTTGATTTCATAGGGGATCGCGCAGTTTAAAGTTCATCTGCTGAAAAAGTCAACTGTACAAAAAGTCAAAGTTTGACTTTTTGATTTTTTGGTCAACAAAGGTTCCTTAACCCTAAAATGATGTTAATGTGTGATTGGAATCATCATTCATCAAGAAAAACAAAAGAAAGTGAGATAACTAGTAAAACGGGTAACCATAAAAAACTTAGAATTTTTCTAAGTTATGAAACAAAATGGCTAGGGTACCAACTTCCCAGGATCATAACTTGGGATCCAAGCAACCATTTTGGATGGTCCAAAGATGTATTTGTAGATCTCATGGCATGTTTTAAAAGTGTCAACTACATCTCATTCCAATTCTTCATGGATTTTTAGTTATGGAATGATCAAAATGGCTGAAAACATGAAAATCACATTTTTCCAACACTTAGTGAAATTTTCACTAAATCAAAATCTGCCTTACTTTTTCCAAAATGTAAGGACATTTTTCACCTTGATCCAAGTCAAACTAGGTCTTGGGTTGGACATCAAAGTTGAAGTATGCCATGAGGGCTTTCTAACAAGTACCAGATCATCTCCAAATTCCATTTAAGCGAAGAGATACAACCCTTGAAACATGGCCTCATGAACTGATTTTTCCAAGACAGATTTGGCAAATTTGATGCATTTTGCTCGATTTGATCAAATCTGACAAACCCAAGCCTTGTCATCATTTTGGACACATCTGAGGATCAAATCCAAGGGGGTGATCTGATCCCCAAGCCTCGCAAGTCCATGAATCTACAAGTAGCATGCCAAACCTAAAAAAACCTAAAAGATGCCAAGACTTGAATTTTGTTTTCAAGCATTCAATGGGTGCACCAAGGTGGCATAAACTGAGCCAATTCCAACTGAATTGAGTACAAGTTTATCTCTGAACCAAAGCTACAAAGCCTGCACCCTAATCTCAAGTCAATGGCTAGAGGAGATTTGAGATTCCTTTTGCATAACATTGGCCAAAGGCCTGCTGCAACCACCATTCACTATTGCTTGCAAAACAAACTTGTTCTACTATAAATAAAGCTCATTTGTGCTCAGTTTGAGTACACCAAAGCAACCAAACTGATGCTTTCCTCAAAATTCCTTTCTCTAGGCCAAAATGCCTTCTTTTGCAAGGTAACTCTGAGTTTTTGAGTAAGAGAGAATTTCCGCCACAACTCATGATCCAAACACATCCAATATGTCATATCTAAGTTGTCCAAACTCTCACATGTGACCTGTAACGCCAAAATCTCAAAGTCCCCTCTCAAAACCTCAAAATTGGACTTTTTTGTATTTTTCAAGCCATGTTTTGATTCAGTCACTTTCAAAACCAGATAAAACCTCAAACACACTCCAAATATCCTCCTTGAACTATCCCAAATGGTTCCCCACATCTAGAACACCATTTGAGAGAGTTGCCATATTGGTCACTTTTGCCCTTTTTGCAAGAAAGAGCTCAAACTTGTTCCAGAAGATTCCAGATGGTTCCAACCATTCTAAATGCTTCTAAGGGATAAATTGAGAGTGTCTAAAACATCAAATTACTTCTGGCACAAGGAACTTGGCAGATAGCCCAAAAAGCTCCTAAATAGGTAAGCATCAGTACTTAAACTCTTTGAAATATGCATTGCTTTGAAGTCCACTGATCATGCACATCTCATACATGTTATATATATTGTGTTTGAACCAATTCATCATGTAATTCATGCCTGTAACAAGAGGTAGCATAGAAAATGCAATTATAGGCCTATTTCAAGAACACCATCGGGTTTTGAAATAGGAGCCTCATCTGAAATAACCACCACCACCATTGGATTCCTTGTGAAATTCTAGGCAAGATAGACCTAAATTTTGTCCTAATCCATGGAGAAATGAGAAAGTTACAAGCTTCACATTTTTGGCCAAAACCTTGCCTTGTCTTGCCTTGCCTTGGCCAGGCCAAAAACAAGGTATGCCTCATGTATTCATGGGGGGGTGGTTTGATACACGGATGTATCACCACCCCCGTGGTAGAAGGCGTGCAATGCAAGCTAGAGGTCTGGGGTTCGAATCCCCCTCGCCCCAGATCCTCTTTTTACCACTTTTTCCCATTTTTTTATATATTTTGTTATATTTTAAATGATTTGGAAAATTAATTTCTCCCTCAATTTTAATGATTTTTGATTGGTTCTTTTTGAAAAAAATCACAAAAATGTTAAAATATTTTATTCCACAAAAAAATCAGATTTATATTAATTATTTAATATAGTTGATATTTTTGTAAATAAATTCATTTTTATTGTTTTTAAACCTTTTAAAAATGGATATTCACCTTGAAAAAACAAAACCAAATGAGTTATAAATCATCTTGTGATTAAAACTTTATTTTTCAAACCTTAACCAAAAATCACAAGTATTTTATTTAGACTTATTTGGTATTTTTTTCATTTTATTCATTTTATTAAAAGGATTACTTTTAAAAAATTGATGAAATTAGGGTTTCTTTGATTTTCACCCTAACAAACTTTTTTCAAACACTCATGGGCCTCTAATAGAGTGTAAGACCCAATCCCTCTTTGTAACCAAAATAGTTTGGGCCTCAGTTATTGTATAAGTCCCAACACATTTTCAAAAATCTCGGCGCGATCGCTAGTTTAAAATAAAACCACTTGGGCATCTCCTTGAGTTGTAAGCCCCGTTCTTTTTCTTTAAAACATCCTTGGGCCTCTAATAGAGTTTAAGACCCATTCCTTGTAAATAAGATACCTTGTTGGGCCTCAGTCATTGTATAAGACCCACGGTGTTTTCAAAAACCTCGGCGCGATCGCCGTTTTCAAACAAACCATCTGGGCCTACCCTCGTGTTGTGAGTCCCATCTTTCTTTTTCAAAATAACCTTTGGGCCTCTCCTTGAGTTGTAAGACCCATACCTTTGTACAGAAAACCTTTTGGGCCTCAGACGTTGTATGAGTCCCAGTACAATCTTTTCAAAACAACTTCCCTTTTGATTTAGATTCAAATATACAGTTGATATCAAAACTTTCTTTAATTTCTTTGATCAACTAACAATACAGCATGGAAGCTTGCTCGCCTGTAAGTTTTATCCGCTTTCATTTACTCGCTTTAATATATATAAGTGTAGTGTGGGAATTTGCTCATGGTTAGTCTTCTTTCATACTCTTTTACATACTTGTCATATATCAACTGTATATATACCAGTATAGTTATTTAGAGTTTTCCCCGGCAACTAGGTCTAGAACTAGGTAAAGCCCATTTGATCACTCTTAAATACAGTCAAAACTAGATCCCCATAGGATTTCCAGATACAGTTTTCCCTTCTCTTGGGGTTAAACAATATGGAACAAAGAGAAAGGCAGTATTCCTCGTGAACATTTTCTCAGACTGTCACGCTAGAAATTGTCAAAGAAGTTCTACTCCTCAGAGTTGATCTATTCTCGGTGAATAGCATCTCTTGAGCTTTTTCAAACCTCCGAATTTTCACTAAATGATCTATTCTCGGTGAATAGCATTTCTTGAACTTTTCTGGGTTTGGGACCCACAGGCATCCCCGCGTCCTCTTGGGCTTTGTACAAGGACCTGTCGTCTTCTTAAAAGTTCTTATGCCTTCTCTTGGGCTTCATACAAGGACCCTCACGACCTCTTAGAGGTATAGGACTGAACTTAGTCATCCTTTGCTAGAGTTGTCTTTCCAAAAAGAGTCACAAAAGCACTCAGACCAATTTTAGGGTTGATACTCATCCCTTAAACGAGACGGCCTCCTCTTGGGCATTGTACAAAGATTGACCACACTAATAAACTTGGACAGTCTAAATCCCCTCTTGAGTCTCAAAGACATTCTCAAGTTCCCTACAAACATAGGGAGAAACCCCAGATTCTGGATTAATCTCCAGTAAAGTTAAAACTTGTAGGTTCTAAAAACCCAGTCTCTCTCCTAAAAATCCCCAAGCCAGGGTCAGTTTATCATCATATAACCCTATCTCAAATCAGAACCTCAAGGTATCTGATCCATCAATTCTTCTGCATCCTCAGTAGGAGTTTATTCCCTATTTGGACATGCCTCGGGATCTCAAGAATACCCAGCATAAGTTAGCCTCCTCTTAGGCTTTGTATAATGATCCTTT
Source organism: Lathyrus tuberosus (assembly GCA_022829125.1). Lineage (NCBI taxonomy): Eukaryota > Viridiplantae > Streptophyta > Magnoliopsida > Fabales > Fabaceae > Lathyrus > Lathyrus tuberosus. The sequence continues at coordinate 6,634,841 of JALAZF010000123.1, read as the reverse complement.
CCTCAGGAAAGTCAGCCTCGTCTTGGGCTTTGTACAAATGATTCTCCCCAGCGGAGCTAACCCTTTCAGACTCTCTTGTTGAGTCAACCGCTTTTTAGACTCTCTTGTTGAGTCAATTACTTTTCAGACTCTCTTGTTGAGTCAATTACTTTTCAGACTCTCTTGTTGAGTCGATCACCTTTTCAGACTCTCTTGTTGAGTCAATCACCTTTTTGTACTCTCTTGTTAAGTCAACCCTTTTAGCCTCAATCTCGGGCTTTGTACGAGATAGATGAAATCACTCTCTTGTTGAGTCAAACCCTTTTAGCCTCAATCTTGGGCTTTGTACAAGACAGATAGAACACTTTCCCCGAAAAAGTCCAACTGTTAGCCTCCTCTTAGGCTTCATATAATGATATCCCCAAAGAGTCAGTCTCTTTTAGCCTCCGTCTTGGGCTTTGTACAAGACACCAATATATCCATTCTCTCGTTGAGTCGGTCTCATACAGCTTCCGCTTAGGCTTTGTATAAGGACTTCCCTAGTGGAGTCAATCAACCTCTTAGCTTCAACCTTGGCCTTTGATCAAGGCACACAAAAATCAATCATCGCTCTTTAGAGATGACAAATTCTCTTTTAGTCAACCTTTTAGCTTCAATCTTGGGTTTTGAACAAGACATAAATACTCATTTTAGCCTCTGTCTTGGGCTTTGAACGAGACACCAAAACATATTTTTCCTCCCATAGAATAAGAGGAACTACGATTGCTCTGATTTCCCTGTTTCGTTTAAACGGGAATACGTAGGCATAAGATTGTGAAATCTAAGCGAGCATACTAATCAAAAACTCTAGATCCAAAACCTACATACATCAATCAAAACTTAGGTCCATCACCTTCCCAAAAACATCAACAAAAAACTCACTCTTCCTGTCACATTTCCCAAGAAATTTTCCCAAACCCATTAACAGATAAACACCATCAAGTATAAATCAAAACCTAAAGCTAATATCCCGTGGATAACCACATATAGGATGGGTAACTGATAACTGCCCATTGTATAACCTGACCCCGGACCCCCCAAATTCTTTAAGCATTTGTTCAATTAAACATTCATGTGCAAGGTTAGTTTTAGATACCTTCCTTTTCCCTTCCAGCTTTATGGGATAAATAAGAAATCAGAAAGTAGCACCCCCTCCTACCATTGCGGTGAGGAAAACCCAGCGATAAGGTGGTCGCATCACCGACAAAAATCGCTCGCTACAGTAAGATCCTTGCAATGTTCCCATAAAGATGTCAACTAACTTAGTGTCAGAGAGAGCCGGTCGCACACGTGATGCCATCTCACACCATCTTTGTGCATACTCCTTGAACGTTTCAGCTGAACGCTGGGACTGATTCTGCAACTGCAATCTAGTAGGCGCCAGATCAAGATTATATTTGTATTGTTTCAAGAATGCTTCAGACAGATCCCTCCAAGTACGGATTTTACTGCATTCTAAGCCCATGTACCAATCCAATGAAGCACCAGACAAACTATCTTGAAAACAATGAACCAGCAATTCATCATTATCAATATAGGATGCCATCTTCCTACAATACATAGTGATATGTGTAATACCCCAAAATTTGCTCTCCCCTTTTGTCATCATAGCATGGCATTATCATTTATCATATCATATCCACCTCATTAACATTACATTGCATTTAACATAGAAAAATGAAGCATGGCATCCTTCTTACCATCAGGGCATGTGATCAGGTGGAAGGTGGATAATCAAGGAATCATTCAAAGCACAAAAAGGTCAATCAAGTTGGCTCTAGGCAAGCCAAGAGGTCTCTCATGTCTCATACTATCTCAATTGATCTTCCAAAATCTCAAGAAAGTGAAATCCAATGGGAGATTGAAGCAATACATCTTTCATCATGCAAGAGGTTCAAAAATTGAAGGAAAACCCTCAAAAGAGATAGCTCATTGATCCAAAATCATTCTCAAGTGGCATTTCTCATCATCCTTTAAGGGGACACACAGCATACTCTGAGGAATTTGAAATTGAAGACTGCACTTTTACCTCCTAACCAAAGGGGGCCAAAATTAGGGTTTCCATTTAAATCAGGGAATCTTTGATTTTTTGGGCAAGACTTGATGTCATGGTTTTCTATATGTCCCTAGGTATATGGATGTGGAAGATTGCATCTCAATTAGTTTTGGAGGTGGTTCAATTGGAAGAAAGATCAAGAATCAGAGAAATTGGGGCAAAGTCAAATAATCAGAGGAAAAAGTCAACTCTTGACTTTTTGAGGCCAAATTCATGAAATTCATGTTATATGTGTCCAATGTGCAAAATTTGATCAAGAAACTCCAAAGGAATCATGAAAAAATCAAGATGTGGAAAGTTGCCATTTTTGGGTGAAGTAGGGTTACTAAAAATAGTAAGTTTTGGCCATTTTGCATCAGAATTGGAACCAAGGCCATTCAAAATTGAAGCACCAAATGAAAATTCCACTCTGCCTCAATGAAAGGCCTTGCTTTGAGCTTCAAATCCATGGGTAGAACATCTCCATTGGATAAAAATTGAGTGAGATATGATTGACCAAAGTTTGAGCAAAGTAGGTTCAAAACTAGGTCATGACCAAGGATTTTCAAGTCACGCGCATGTCATTTTCACAAACACATGGTGGGCCAGATGTTTTGACTTATTACTCATGGTTAGAGGCCTCAAGTGAAAAATCTTTCAACATGGAATTTGTTCATCTATGTGAGATCTTCAAGATTGATGTTCATGGTTTTTTTATTTGATCAAAGGATGAGAAGTTGTAATGGCTCAAAGTATGGGCTATGCAACTGAAATTTGACTAGGTCACAACCAAGTCATGCCACACATGCGCGCATTCTGCAGCATTGTAAGCCTGTCTTGAGTTCCTATGTTTGAAGCTCATTTTCAATATGTTGCAAGTCTCATTTTCACTTCTTTTCAACATCAAAGTTGTTGTACCATGTACACACTTTGAAATGGTACCAAGATCACTCATGTCCATGGCTTGAAGAGAGAGATATCCATGCGCAAACTTCACCATTTCCAACTGAGGAATCACATCAGAGTTAGCAGTTTGGTTCAGACATTCATCAAACAATCCATGAACTTTATTTCCACATTTGGTCAAGCACATATCACCTACACAATGTTTAACATCACGTGCCTTGCATGAAAATAGAGAGAACAACTTGTTGAGCAAGTTTCTGCCACAACAACCTTACCATTCCAAGCTTCACTTTTCATTCCACCATAACTGTCGTGAACATTCCCACACCACACCACAACCATCAATGACTCGCCCCTAACTAACTTGACTCAGTTAGTTAGGGTGCACTCAGTCTAACCACTGTGACTCATCTAACTCAACTCAGTTTAACCTTGGTTAACTCACACTATAAAACCAAATCTCACCTCACAATTTCATTCCCAGCCACATTCTCTCAAAAACACTTCAAATTCTTTCCACATTCTCTGATTTTTTCTCCCTCTCTGTACACGAATTTCATCATCATCTCCTACATTTCATCTCCATCTTCATCTTGATTCTACTTTGGAGATTAAGAACAAGAGTGCATAGGTTCAGTTAAAGAAGTTCAGGATCAAGAGAGTTGAAATTCTGGTTGATTCTTTGCACGAATTCAAGCTCTCAAGCCTTTATTTGGCCAAGTGAAGCTCAAGGAAGAAGCATCTCCTTCTGGTATTCTTGTGCATTCCAAGTTTCATCATCATTCAGGTTTGAACTCTTGAAATTACCTTGCACGATCTCTGTCTATTTTTACTTGTTTTTTTGTGTTTTAAGCTTGATAGAAGCTCTGCTTACTCCGGCTAGTTGATAGGCCTTGTAGAGGCTTAGATCCAAAAGTTAGGGCTTGGTTTGATCCTCTCTGTTCTTTGTGTGCATGCTTGTTGTGTGAAAAATAACTGCGTATTATTGATCTCCATTATCTCAGCTTCATTTTGGTATGCGTATTGTGTGTTTTGGTGAACATGTGAGTTGCAGACGGTGGTGGTGTGACCGGAGAAGGTGACCGGAGGTCATCTCCGGCCGGTGACTTCAATAGCTAGGGTTTTTTCACGTTTTAATCGTGTCCATTCATTTTGCGCGATCGTGTGGCTTGTATGGTGACAGCACATTAAAAGGCATGTGCTGGTCACATGCGTATTTTCTGAATCCACTTAAACATTGTGTGGCATGGTACATGGTAGTGAGTGTGTGTCCTCATCCACGTGTGTTGGATCTGCGTACCTTGACTTTGGCTTGACCTTGACTTGATCTAATGGCTATTGATGAGTCAATTTTGTTGACTGAGGGTGCATGATAATTGATATGGACTGCGCACAAATGGACCTAATCAGATTGCTATCCCCACCCCCTTTGTTAAAAAGCCCAATTGATTTGAACTCATATTTGCTATGTTCACACCCCCCATTCCTTTTTACATTTCATATTATTTTTCCATTTTTCCACACGTTTGCTTTTTAATTTTTAAAAATACCAAAACATATAAGAAAATTCTACAAAAATTCATGTGTATTCTTAAAACATTTAGGAAATTTTTCATGATTTTATTTTCTGATTTTATGACCATTTTGCCCCTGTTCCATTATTTCTTTTGAATTTCCATTTGCATGCATACTTAATGTGACATATGATTTTGTGCATTTTTGTTCTTGATCATAAAAAATGATTTTGATGCCTTTCTTTTTGCATTGTGGTCACAATATGTTGAGGTATGTTTGAGATTTATGAGATGATTTTTTAAGTCTTTTTTTGGATGACTTTTGATGTGTTGCTTTGAGCATGAATGCATGAAACTTCCATGAGACTTTGACCTAATTGTTGAGTGACTTTGGTTCTGATTCATTGCTTGTGGACTTGATATGTTAATGGCATGGGTTTAAGGTGTTTGATTGGTGAAAGTCATAATTTTTGAAGCATGTTTGCTATTTGTTTGAAGCATGAAGTTTAACTTGTTCATTTTGTGAATGCATGCCTCATGTTTGGTTTGCTTGATCATGAAGGCACTTGTGCCATGAGTTGTGGTTTTGTTTGAGGATGTATAGCATGTTAATTGACTTCTGATCATGACATTTGGGTTTCATCTTTGCATGCTTGATGTTTATCTTGCACCTTAAGTCACTTGTTTCACAAGTATGAACCACATTCACATCACTTCACCTTTTCTTCTTTGCTTCTTGTTGGATTGAGATTTTGTTTGCATGATTTGGTATGCTCATTTAGGATAACATTAAGTTGTGTAAATATGAGTTACATTCTGACTTGGAAGCATGTATAGCATTTAATCTCATTTCACTTTGTTTGTCAACTTGTTTGAATTTGATTTGTTCATTATACCTTCTTACTTTACTTGTAAGTGATTGTGCTAACCATGTAGGGGCTTTGGTAAGTTTCAATTGAGTGTGGATAAGGAATCCACATTCAACTTCTATCCTTTCTCTTTTACAATTTCATTTTGTGTTTTGTTAAGCACTTATGTGCTTTCTTTTAATAACTCATTACTTTCCCTTTTGAATTACAATTCATCTTCCATTTTGGAAGTGAATTGTTTAATTCTTTCTTTCTTTAGACTTTAGGTTGAAACCTCACAAACTTTAGGATCACTCTCTTTAATCTTCAATTAGGATTGAGTCTTAGTCCATATAGGTTTTACCTTTTCTCCTCCCTTGAGTCTCTTTTCTTATCTCAAAGAAAATTCAAAATATCTAATAAAGGTAGGCATTTATTGCATTTAGGCCTTTCATATAAAGAAAAGGTTATAAGGGGTCTTCTCTTATAATTTTAGAATGTATAGCATATAGCTCATCTTGGGTCAATGTGTTAAACATTTGATCTTGTATGAGGGACTTAAATGCAATACTTGTTGAAGGTGCAAATAATAAAAAACACTTCTTCATTTCTTAATCAACAAAACACTTAATAAACACAAGTATGCTAGTGTGTTTGAACCTTGACAATTGGAACTAAGTGTGGGGGTCTTCTTCACTCTTAGTGTGTTTTCTTACCCATTCCATCTTGGAATGTGAGGATGTACACATTCCAATGACTAAGATTCAGATACACTATCATATGCAAACAAATGAAAAAACTCTTAAAAGACAAAAACAAACAATAACGTCTTTCCTTCGGGAATTCTTTTCTCACCTCATTCACTCTCAACGCACGAACGCGCTTCTACTCGTTCTCTTGCAAGATGGTAACGCACTCGGACCAGCGAGCCTGCAACACCTGAGCTAGAACGTCAGCCGTTCTCTAAAAACACAAACAATTCATCCCTAGTGAGGGGAACTACGTCGCTCTGATTCTCATGCTCCTGATGAGATACGTAGGCAGTGGGGTAGGGCCCATGCGAGCACTTCTTTTATTTTCCCTACATTTGTTTCTCTTTCTCCTTTCCTTTTTCAGTTCTTTCTCAGTATTCCTTTCTTTACACCCTTTGACCGAGACAAGCAAGCGTGGATCCCATCGGGTACGATGGACGCGAGGGGGTGCTAATACCTTCCTCTCGCGTAACCGACTCCCGAACCCATTTCTCTTGGTCGCGAGACCATGCTCTTTCCTTTCCTTCAGGTTTATGCGGTGTTTCCTTTCCCTCTCTTGGGATAAATACACATTGCTGGCGACTCTGTTTCGGTGCCACTTTCGCGTTTGTACTAGGATGAAAATCCCGGGAGCGACAGCTGGCGACTCTGCTGGGGAACGAAACCCAGAATCTCTGGTTTCCTTAGCGAGTTAATCCTAGCGCTTGTTTATTTTTTTTTTTTTTTTTTTTTTTTCATTGGGTGTTTACTGTTGTGCTATATTTTGCTGTTTATTTACTTTACAGTATTTACTGCATTTTAGCATTACATATCATATATTATATTGTGCTGCACTGTTTTGTCTGTTTGGCGGGATGGGATTTCTGAGAGATAAGCCCATTACACAGGCTTGAGTATACACTTAGAATTAGAGTGGAGAGTAGTGGGACCTACGTGCCGTTTGGAGTGCGTTGGGTGTTCACGAAATTCACAGCTAGACGAGGCTATCTTGGGACACGTCGTGGCATGCGCATCTTGCGTATTCCAGGATGTAGATCTAGAGAGCTGTCGACTCTAGTGACCGATCATGAGGACCTTAGTGGAAATATCCCTCTTTAGTGGTGACAATGGCAGACCACATTCTGTGGCAAACCCATTCGCACCCGAGGGCCCACTTTGGAACTTGCATAGGATGACTTTTATTTTCTAAGGGGAGTCAGTGGACGACCTCTTTGATTGGCATAGCATTGTATCCTACGGGCTGAATGTGCTATTGCTTCTCAAACCTCTGAAGCTGACAAGCCTTATTTTCTAAGAACCACATGTGAGCATGGGCGGGATGTTTACAGGTTTGCAGGAAACCCAGCCTCCTACCTACCTTACTTGTGATTCTATGATGATTTCAGACATTGTATCCTATGACAGTGATTTAAGTGTTCATCTCAGATATCGCCAGACTCAGTACAGAGACACAGTGCACACAGTTCAATACAGACACCGACACTTGATTACCTGATCACATGCCCTTTTGCATTGCATTATCATATCATAACAGTTATGTTTGTCATTTTCAGGTGCATAATACATTTCTGATTCCGATCCATGGGTTCAACAGAGATCGTCGCCGAGAGAAAGAACAATGTGTCTTACAAGTTTCCAGATCCTGTCTTGGATTCATTGCTCAAGGTTATAGATATGGCTGGTCCGGGTATTCTTGATAGGTTTCAGAAGAGTTACGGGAATTTGGTTGGGATGGTCCGTACAATCACCAAGTATGAGCATGATGCTTTACACACTCTGCTGCAGTTCTACGAGCCTTCGTTGAGGTGTTTTCTTTTTTCAGATTACATTTTGATGCCAACACTGGAAGAATTCTCATTTATTTTGGGAATTCCGATCACGTCGGCAATACCATTCTTCTCTGGTAGTTCTCCCAGCGTAAAAGAAATTGCTGCTGCTTTACAAATGGATCAGGCAGTGATAAAGAGTGGTGTGAGCAGTAAAAATGGAGTTAGCGGATTTCATTTAGAATTTCTGGCTGGACAGGCCCAAGAGGCTGCAAGTGCTAAAAATTGGACGGTTTACAATTCCATTCTGGCTCTCTGCATATATGGCCTAGTTTTCTTTCCCAATCAGCAAGACTTTGTGGATATGCAAGCAACGAGAGTTTTCGTTCTTAAAAATCCAGTCCCTACTTTGTTAGGAGATTTTTATCATTCCGTGCATTACAAGAATGAGAAAAGGAGGGGAGGATCTGTTAGTTGTTGCACTCCACTGCTGAGTCATTGGTTTTTCAAACATTTGCCTCAGACAGGTGCCTTTGTGGAAACCAAAGATGTGGCGAAATGGTCTAAACGATTGATGAGTTTAACTGCTGATAACATTGTATGGTTTGATCACCGGTTATTGAGAATAGAGCTTGTCACAAGATGCGGAAATTTTCCAAATGTGCCTTTGATTGGCAGAAAAGGAGGGATTAATTATAATCCAGTTTTGGCCATCCGACAGTTTGGGTATGCTTCCAGGGATCCTCCTACAGAGCAAGATGTGGAAGAATCTTTATTCTTTACAGGAACTAAAGATGCGAAGGTGGTAGAAGTAGTGAATGCTTGGAAAGATAAGCACAAAATTGGAAAAGCAGTTTTTGGAAAAGGAGATTGTAGATCTTATCCTGAATATGACAGGTGGATTGAGACGAAAGTAAAGGAATTGCTTTTACCCTTTTCAAGGGGACCTCTTTTATGTTCCGCACAGCCAGAACAACCCACTATGGTGGCTATTGAAGAATGTGAGAAGTGGAAGAAAATGGTCAGAGAGCTGCAGATAGAAAATTCTGGAATGAGCAGATGCCTTCAGAAAGCTCTAGCTGACAACAAAGAATTGGAAAAGAGAGCCTTGAAAGCGGAAAAAACCTTGGCTGACAAAGAGGAAGATTTTGATGACCGAGCTCGGTACTTTCGGAAACTTACTTTGGGAGCAGATGACACTAGTCAGGCTCACAAGATTACAAAACAGGCTTTAGCCCGAAGCAAGGATTCATTAGCTCAACTTCGTCAAGCTTGGGATGAAGTCAGAATTGAAAATGCCGAGTTAAAGGATCAGTCGAAGACTAAAGACGAGGAGCTTAAAAAGGCGCATGAGCAGAGGAGAAAGTATCGGGAAAGCCTCGGTAAGAGTCAAGAACAGCTAGAAGAAGCTAGAGGTGAGCTGAAGAATACCAAGAAAGAGCTTGAAGAAGTCATGATAGAAAGGGAGATACTCAAGACGCAAGCCGGCATAAAGAGACACAAAGGAGTGTGTGATGACGAGGCTCTGATGCTGCACATGGGTTCTTTAACTGAAGCTCTTGAGAAAAGGGATGTCTTGATCAAAGAAATGATTGAAAAGCCGAATCACCAGCGTACCCGTATACTTTTTGAGGAGATCAAATACTCAAGTGATAAGCTGAAGGGTGTGGAATTGTCAGACTGATGTTCTTTTCCTTATATTTTGTTGTTAATGGTTACCATCAGGCTTGTTGATGGATCCATTTTTCCTTGTATTGCATTTGCGGTTGAACCTTTCTTAAATATACTTGATTACTTCGTTGAATGAGTATGAGCAGTTTTATTCAGAATTATTCTTTATCAGATAGCTGCGCACAAGCACATGACCACTACACGTCTCTTTATATCACGATTTCTGGTCTTCAGATTTCCGTGGTTTGGATTGGAATCAGGGTGTAAAGCACCTAGGAAATGACAAACATAGCATTGCATGGCATTGCATATCATTTTGCATTTTTGTTACTTGCTTTTCAGGTACTCGTTGCGGGGTCTCTAACCTTTATTTGGTTTCAGGCAGTATAGCGGAGAGTCATATTCACCGATATTCGACGCGAAGGAATCAAGTAAGAATCATGGATCAAGTGCAAAGTGATTTGGCGGAAATGAGGGCGCGTATGGACCAGTTCATGACCCTCATGACTGGCATGGCGCAAAATCAGGAGAGACTGAGGCTTCTGGTAGAGCGTCCCGACAACGGGCCCGAAGGTGATCATCATGACAATTCACAGGGACATGGCATTCCTCCTCCCGGTGGCAACCCTCCTCCTGGTGGTAACAATCGGGGTAATGGAAATGGTAGGCATGCTGGTGTTACTCTTGAAGATACTCTGGAAGACCAATTTACTCTACTAGACGCTGATGTGGGTAATCAAGGTGATCGAAGGTATGAGGAGTTAGCAGAAAAGATCAGGGCCATAGAATGCAAGAACTCTATGGGTATTGATGTTACTAGCTTGGGGCTGGTCTCAGGAGTCAGAATTCCCCCTAAATTCAAACCTCCTACTTTTGATAAGTATCACGGCAATGCGTGTCCCCAAACGCATCTTCAAGCCTACTTTGGGAAGATTTCAGCCCATACGGATGACGAGAAGCTATGGATGCACTATTTTCAGGACAGTCTGGCTGGGGCATCCTTGACCTGGTACATGAAGTTGAATAGAGCTGCTGTGAAGAACTGGAAAGATCTGGCAGAAGCGTTCCTGAAGCAATACCAGTATAATATTGACATGGCGCCAAACCGCACCCAATTGCAGGGATTGTCACAAAATGCCAAGGAGAGTTTCAAAGAATATGCACAGAGGTGGAGGGAAATGGCTGCCCAGGTCCAACCTCCCTTGTCAGACAGAGAAATGGCAGATATGTTCATGGGCACCTTGCAAGGGGCCTATCTGGATAGATTAGCTGCTTGTCCGTCAACTGGATTTGCTGATATTGTGATTGCGGGAGAAAGAATAGAAAGTCTGTTAAAGCTTGGAAAGATCCAGGATGTGAGTGGGGCTGGCTCTTCGGGGACGAAGAAACCGTTCGCTAGTAACCAGAAAAGAAGAGAAGGTGATACGAATGCTGTGTTTAGAGGACGAGGCAGAGGGCGTTCTCGAGCTTATTATCAGGTAGATGCTGTGACAATCCCCACACCGTCTGTTCAGAAACAACAACCCCAACAACAAGTTCAACAGCAACAACCTTTTTTCCAGCAAAGGTCTAGACAGAGGGATCGTAAGATGGATCCTCTCCCTATGACTTATGCCGCGCTGTTGCCCCGGCTACTCGAGTTAAAGTTGGTAGAACTCCGTACTATGAAAGCTCCGGTTGCTGGAAACCTGCCACCTAACTTCGATGCTAATGCTCGTTGTGAGTTCCACTCAGGTGCTCAGGGGCACTCCATTGAAAAATGCTGGGCTTTCCATCATAAAGTACAAGATTTGATTGATGCTAAAGCCATCAATTTCTCTCCCGCTCCTAATATTACTCAGCATCCCATGCCTGATCATAGCGCAGCAAATGTGTACGCTATTGAAGATGGGAGGAGATTGAATCTGGTGACAGATGTCCGTCAAGTGAAAACTTCTTTGTTGGTTGTAAAAGATCGTTTATTGAAGGGACAGGTGTTCCCGGGCTGTAATCAAGATTGCTTTGAGTGTATGAATCAGGAGAACGGCTGTGATAAGTTGAAGATGGGTTTACAGAATCTGATCGATGAAGGATGTCTACAGTTCGACAGAGTCGTGAAAGACACTGATGAGATATCAACCGTGACCATCTATTACACTCCCGCTGAGATTCAAATGCCGGTCAATGCAGTTCCCGTGGCGAGTGTTGCGCCAGAAGGGCCCAGTCCTGTCACCATCACGGTGCCAGGACCAATTCCGTTCACGTCTACGAAGGCTGTCCCATGGCACTATGGGGCAGATGTATATTACGAAGGTAAAAAACAGGAAGTTGAGTCGTCAGTCAGCCCAAATGTTGATAACGTAGGGGGTGTAGGGGGCTTTACAAGGAGTGGAAGGTTGTTCGCTCCCCAAACCTTGAGAAGTGATAAAGAGGCAGAAGCTGCAGCAAAGGCTAAGGGTAAACAGGTGGTTGAAAGTGCGCCTACACCTGAAGCAGAGACAAAGATTACTTTTGATAAGGAAATGGAAGAATTTATGAAGATAATCAAGAAAAGCGATTATAAGATTGTGGACCAACTGAATCAGACCCCTTCAAAGATTTCAATCCTGTCACTATTGATGTGCTCTGATGCGCACCGGCAGGCGTTGTTGAAAGTGTTGAAGAGTGCGTACGTGCCGCAAGAAATTACTGTTAATCAGCTCGAGGGCATAATCTCCAATGTTAATGTCAGCCATGGCTTGGGCTTTACAAGCAGAGATCTGACTATTGAAGGAAGAAACCACAATAAGGCTTTGCATATCACGATGGAGTGTAAGGGCGCAGTGTTATCTCATGTACTGGTAGACACTGGTTCATCACTCAATGTCTTGCCCAAGAAGGCATTAATGAAGCTGGAAGTTGATGGTTTGATCTTAAGGCCTAGTGAGTTGGTGGTCAGAGCATTCGATGGGACCCGACGATCTGTGTTTGGTGAGGTGGAATTGCCCGTACAAATTGGACCACAGGTATTCAAATCCACGTTCCATGTAATGGACATACAACCTGCATATAGCTGCCTATTGGGACGCCCTTGGATTCACGGAGCTGGAGCTGTTACTTCCACTCTACATCAAAAGCTGAAGTATGAGTTTGAAGGGCAGGTTGTGACAGTGTGTGGGGAAGAAGACATCTTTGTGAGTCACTTGTCCACGTTCAAGTACATTGAAATGGATGGGGAAATTCATGAGATGCTGTGCCAATCGTTTGAAGCAGTCAATATTGACGATGCACCTGAGTCTTCTTCTGTACCAGTTGGGGCTGGTACCTCCATTTCATCTTACAAACAAGCTGTCGAGGTCGTCAGGGCAGGCAACGCCCAAGGTTGGGGCAGGTTGATAGAGACCCCAATGAAGGAAGACAAATTTGGTATTGGTTATCATCCCTTTACAACTTCAGATGCGGGGAGCAGGGGACCCATTACTTTCAATAGTGGGGGAATTATCTACATGGACCAGTCTTGTGCAGCCACAGAGGATAGTGTTGACAGTGATTGTGACCTGGACAATTGGGTACGCCCTCATGTTCTGGGACAACAAGTGCAGAACTGGTTCGTTGAAGAAGTCATCCGGGTTACTCTTCAGACAGAGTAATTTTTCTTTGTTTTTTCTAACCATAATGCATGACAAAATCTTGCGCTCTGCCCAAGGCGTATAGATTCATTTGTAGGGCCACCATGGTTGCATTTGCAATGTTTAATCATTAATAAAGGACGTTTTGCAATCAAATTTTGTTCTCTGTCTTTCAGTTTTTATTTTTGCACAAAAAATATAAAATGGCAATGTTTCATTTTCTTTTGTTTTGCTTAAAAATAAATTCTAAAATAAGGCATGAACCCGTTCATGCAGACTTGATCCTCCGGATACCACTGATAACGATTTTGATATGGCCATGTATGACTTTGACAATCCGATTTATCAAGCCGAAGAAGGGGATGAGAAAGATTGTGAACTCCCTGAAGAACTGGCCAGATTGTTGAAACAGGAGGAAAGGGTCATCCAGCCTCATCAGGAGACTGTAGAAATCATCAATATTGGTACCAAGGACGCCAAGAAAGAGATCAGGATCGGTGCCAGCTTGCAAGCAGATGTGAAGCAAACTTTGACGGAAATGTTGCGCGAGTATGTTGACATCTTCGCCTGGTCGTATCAAGACATGCCGGGGTTGGATACAGATATTGTCGTGCACAGGCTACCATTGAGAGAAGAATGTCTGCCAGTCAAGCAGAAACTTCGTCGGACTCACCCCGACATGGCCTTAAAGATTAAGGAGGAAGTCCAGAAGCAGTGGGACGCTGGTTTTCTTGCTGTGACAAAGTATCCTCCATGGGTAGCCAACATCGTGCCAGTACCGAAGAAAGATGGAAAAGTGAGAATGTGTGTGGATTATCGAGATCTTAATAAAGCTAGCCCGAAAGATGATTTTCCACTACCTCATATTGATGTGCTGGTCGATAATACAGCTCAGTTTTCAGTGTTCTCATTTATGGACGGTTTCTCCGGGTACAACCAGATCAAGATGGCACCTGAAGACATGGAGAAGACCACGTTCATTACTCCGTGGGGTACATATTGTTATAAAGTAATGCCTTTTGGGTTGAAAAACGCAGGGGCAACGTACCAGCGGGCGATGGTGACATTGTTTCATGACTTGATTCATAAGGAGATCGAATGTTATGTAGATGATATGATTGCCAAGTCGAGAACAGAAGAGGAACATCTGGTTAACCTGAAAAAGCTGTTTGAAAGGTTGAGAAAGTTCCGTCTGAGATTAAATCCAAACAAGTGCACGTTTGGGGTGCGTTCTGGAAAGTTACTGGGTTTCATTGTGAGCGAAAGAGGAATCGAGGTTGATCCTGCCAAGGTGAAAGCAATACAAGAAATGCCTGAACCGAGAACAGAAAAAGAGGTTCGTGGTTTCTTGGGTAGATTGAACTACATTGCAAGGTTCATATCTCACCTAACAGCCACGTGTGAGCCAATATTTAAATTGTTAAGGAAAGATCAAACGGTCAGGTGGAATGACGATTGCCAATTGGCATTCGATAAGATAAAAGAATACTTGCAGGAACCTCCGATTCTAATGTCTCCAGTTGAAGGGAGACCACTGATAATGTATCTGACAGTGCTTGAAGGTTCCATGGGTTGTGTTCTCGGTCAACATGACGAGACAGGTAGGAAGGAGCATGCTATTTACTACCTGAGCAAAAAGTTCAATGATTGTGAGTCCCGATACTCAATGCTTGAAAAGACATGCTGTGCGCTTGCATGGGCCGCTAAGCGATTGAGGCAATATATGGTTAGGCACACGACCTTGTTGATTTCAAAAATGGATCCTATCAAGTATATTTTTGAGAAACCAGCATTGACAGGCAGAGTTGCACGGTGGCAAATGGTCTTGACAGAGTATGACATTCAGTACACTTCACAAAAGGCCATCAAAGGAAGTATCTTGTCCGACTATCTTGCGCAACAGCCGATTGATGATTACCAACCCATGAAGTTTGACTTCCCTGATGAAGACATCATGTTTCTCAAAGCTAAAGACTGCGAGGAACCACTTCCGGAGGAGGGGCCAGACCCTGAATCCAAATGGAGTCTGATGTTTGATGGGGCTGTCAATATGAATGGGTGCGGAGTTGGAGCAGTTCTTATCACGCCGGAAGGTGTTCATATGCCGTTCACTGCCCGAATAACTTTCGGATGCACCAACAATGAAGCAGAGTACGAAGCTTGTATAATGGGGATCGAGGAGGCGATTAATCTACGGATTAAGACCCTTGATATATTTGGTGATTCAGCCTTGGTAATCAATCAAGTGAAAGGGAGTTGGTACACGCACCAAGCAAATCTAGTGCCGTATAGAGATTATACGAGGAGATTGCTGACATTTTTCACAACAGTGAAACTGTACCACATTCCTCGAGATGAGAATAGGTTCGCTGATGCCTTGGCCACTTTGTCTTCCATGATCAAAGTGCAAGGATGGAACCATGTACCTAAGATTGAGGTATCCCGCCTTGACAGACCAGCATTTGTGTTTGCGGTCGATGCAACGTCTGATGACAAGCCATGGTTTCATGATATTAAGTGTTTCTTGAAAAGTCAAGAGTACCCGCCCGGGGCATCGTCCAAAGACAGGAAGACGTTGAGAAGGTTAGCTGGTAGTTTCTTCTTGAACAAAGATGGCGTGCTGTATAAAAGAAATTTTGACACGGTCCTGCTTAGATGTGTGGATAGATATGAAGCAGACTTGTTGATGATTGAAGTGCACGAAGGCTCTTTCGGTACTCATGCCGGAGGGCAGGCAATGGCTAAAAAGTTGTTAAGGTCGGGATATTATTGGTTGACTATGGAGTCAGATTGTTGCAAATATGCCCGCAAATGCCATAAATGCCAGATCTATGCAGACAAGGTGCATGTGCCTCCAAATCCGTTGAGTATCATGTCGTCGCCTTGGCCGTTTGCCATGTGGGGCGTTGATATGATCGGAAAGATTGAGCCTACAGCTTCCAATGGTCATCGTTTCATCTTGGTGGCAATTGATTACTTCACCAAATGGGTTGAAGCCGCATCCTATGCCAATGTTACAAAACAAGTGGTCGCTCGTTTCTTAAAACGGGATATCATTTGCCGATATGGAGTTCCCGAAAGAATCATTACTGATAATGGTTCTAATTTGAACAATAAGATGATGGCTGAATTATGCCGGGACTTCAAAATCGAACACCACAATTCTTCTCCGTACCGCCCAAAGATGAATGGCGCGGTCGAAGCGGCCAACAAAAATATCAAGAAGATTGTGCAGAAAATGGTTGTCACGTACAAAGATTGGCATGAGATGTTGCCGTTTGCTTTGCATGGGTATCGAACGTCGGTACGCACGTCCACTGGGGCAACCCCATTCTCACTTGTATATGGTATGGAGGCAGTGCTACCGGTTGAAGTAGAGATTCCGTCCCTCAGAGTTATGATGGATGTTAAGCTAGATGAGGCTGAATGGGTACGAGCCAGATTTGATCAGCTGAGCCTTATTGAGGAAAAGCGATTGGCGGCTGTATGTCATGGGCAACTATATCAGCGCAGAATGAAACAGGCATTTGACCAAAAGGTGCGTCCTCGGGTTTATAAAGTCGGAGATGTGGTACTCAAAAGGATCCTTCCTCCCAATACAGATCACAGGGGCAAATGGACTCCTAATTATGAAGGTCCATTCGTGGTTAAAAAGGTCTTTTCGGGCGGAGCCTTATTGCTTACAACCATGGATGGCGAAGACTTTTCATCCCCTGTCAACTCGGACGTAGTCAAAAAATACTTCGCATGAATAGACCCGCTGGATAATAAAAATAAAAAAATCCAGGCAAAAAAGGGCATCCCGGCGAACCAAAAACAGAATAAGGTTCGGGCAAAAATTAGGGATATAATTGAAAAATTTTTGTGCACCCGGTAAGTTGAAAACCCGAAAGGGCAACTTAGGCAAAAAAGGGTATCCTGGTGGATCGAAAACCTGAAAGGGCGGTCCACACAAAAGAGGGATTTAAGCGAATGACTACGGTTTGAGTTATCTGTACCCTGTCACCGTTTGAACAACTGACGTTCTGAAGGATAGGAATCGGTCTGATCATTCCTCAGAAGGCAAGGTCGGGGAGTTTTGAAGACATACTGGTCATAACAGAATGGAAACTCAGTGGAATTCCGTTTTCACATTGCCATTAGGATAGTTTCTTTTCTCAATTTTTAGCGATCACCTCTTTCCAGGGATTGCTTCCGGATGTAATTGCCTATTCTGGGCTCTCAGTCAATAAATTGAATTTCAGTAAAAAGCTTTCTATTTTTGTTTTATTGCTTTGTTTGCAAAAACGTCCTAATTTTTGATAAAACATTGCATTTGAAAACATGGCAGCCTTGCAATAACATGCGCAGAAAAAACATTTGAAATTACTTCGAATGTTGAATACTCCCGGATGGTGGATTCTAGCCACGCAATATGCGGGGCATGTGGGCATATTCTTTTGTTGCAGGTAGCAGGTGCAGATGATTTTAAGCACAAGACTAGTAATAAATCACCCCACGCAAAAGACTGGGGCAATTATGGGTAAGGAGATCGGCGTTCATCGTTCGGTCGACGATTGTTCATAACGGGTCGATATCAGTGAATTAAGTTCAACTGGGTACCGTTGCATCTTATTAAGTCGATTCTCTCATACAGTATTTCCAACAGCTACAAGCTTTTCTATGTCGATAACGGTCACAGGTTCCCCAAAATAGTGGTCTCGTCGACACCGAAACTGATGGTCATTATCCCCAGCGAAGTCACAAGAGTTTGAAGAGGCTAGATCTTCTGTAAAATCCTCTTATGACATCCTCTGCGGGGACGAATTGTTGTGTTGTCCAAGCATGGGGCATGATTGTTTCCCCAGCATGAAGTGTTGGTCACCCCCAGTAGAGTTTGAGGACAGTTGGTCTTCTGTAAAATCCTCTCGAAAGGCATTCCCCAACATGAGACGCTTTAAAGCAGTTTTCTCCAGCAGAGTTTGTTATAAACTCGTCATCCCCAACGGAATTGTCCAAAGGGAAAGCTCGCCTAACATGGGGCATTGTGGTACTTATCCTAAGCTTGACAGTCATATTCTGCGGCAGACTACTGTGGATTTGCTTTGAGTTTCCCCAAAGGACTCTTTCCTAGTAAGTTGCAGGGGAATTTTCTAACCAGGATTTGCATATCCCTGGCAGAGTAGCCCTGATATCCAGCAAGATCGTATCTCTGGTCATGGTATCCCCACAAAGGTCAGCATCGAATCTTGTCAGCAATACTCCCCAGCTGAGTTGTCGTTCTCCCCGCAGAGGTTTATCAGATCGACAGAATCTATTCCTCAACAAGGATGGTACAGCCTTTCCCCAGCCGGGTCAGAAGGTTGATAATCCCTATAAAGGATCTTGGGTTGAATAAATCCCCAAGCAGAGTTTTAATGGCTCATTTCCCCAGCAGGACGTCATTAAGAATTCTCATCCCCAGCGGAGTTGCTGTGACCAGAATCCAGTATTTTTGGCAAGCTTGACCATTCGAAGCAGACGGATTGTTCATCCATTCGCCAGCAGAGATATTATCCTTTTAAGAGTCTCCGAGATTAAATCATTGATTGTGGTTCCTCAGCAGAGTCGGCAGAGATGTCTGGCGCGGAGGCAGAGAGTAATTCGATTTTAAAATTCCAAAAGTCCAACCGTGGATTGGCAAAAGTCCGTCTTCGGGTGGCAAAAGTCCAACAGTGGATTGGCAAAAGTCCATCTAAGGGTGGCATATTCTAAAAGTCCAACAGTGGATTGGCAAAAGTCCGTCCTCGGGTGGCAAAAGTCCAACAGTGGATTGGCAAAAGTCCGTCTTCGGGTGGCAAAAGTCCAACAGTGGATTGGCAAAAGTCCGTCTTCGGGTGGCAAAAGTCCAACAGTGGATTGGCAAAAGTCCGTCTTCGGGTGGCAAAAGTCCAACAGTGGATTGGCAAAAGTCCGTCTTCGGGTGGCAAAAGTCCAACAGTGGATTGGCAAAAGTCCGTCTTCGGGTGGCAAAAGTCCAACAGTGGATTGGCAAAAGTCCGTCTTCGGGTGGCAAAAGTCCAACAGTGGATTGGCAAAAGTCCGTCTTCGGGTGGCAAAAGTCCAACAGTGGATTGGCAAAAGTCCGTCTTCGGGTGGCAAAAGTCCAACAGTGGATTGGCGAAAAGTCCATCTAAGGGTGGCATATTTCAAAGTCCACCAGTAGCGTGGCAGGCCAGTAGTCGTCTGGAATTGCATAAAAGACATTATTAAAGTCCACCAGTAGTGTGGCAAGCCAGTAGTCGTCTGGCGTCGTTCAAAAGACGTTTTCAAAGTCCACCAGTAGCGTGGCAGGCCAGTAGTCGTCTGGAGTTGCATAAAAGACATTATTAAAGTCCACCAGCAGTGTGGCAAGCCAGTAGTCGTCTGGCGTCGTTCAAAAGACGTTATCAAAGTCCACCAGTAGTGTGGCAGGCCAGTAGTCGTCTGGAATTGCATAAAAGACATTATTAAAGCCCACCAGTAGTGTGGCAAGCCAGTAGTCGTCTGGCGTCGTTCAAAAAGACAGTATTAAAGTCCACCAGTAGCGTGGCAAGCCAGTAGTCGTCTGGCATCGTTCAAAAGACAGATCTCTCCGACGTTTCATCGAGGATTCAATCCAGCAGTCTCATTGGGTTTATATCCCTTTTCTTTTTCATCATCCAGAGCAAATTTTTGGTTATTTTTGGTATTCAATCACTATATACCTTGAAAGTCCGAAAGCATTTGCTTTCAGGCATTCAGGTCTACAGCGCTTGAATAGGGGCAGCTGTAATACCCCAAAATTTGCTCTCCCCTTTTGTCATCATAGCATGGCATTATCATTTATCATATCATATCCACCTCATTAACATTACATTGCATTTAACATAGAAAAATGAAGCATGGCATCCTTCTTACCATCAGGGCATGTGATCAGGTGGAAGGTGGATAATCAAGGAATCATTCAAAGCACAAAAAGGTCAATCAAGTTGGCTCTAGGCAAGCCAAGAGGTCTCTCATGTCTCATACTATCTCAATTGATCTTCCAAAATCTCAAGAAAGTGAAATCCAATGGGAGATTGAAGCAATACATCTTTCATCATGCAAGAGGTTCAAAAATTGAAGGAAAACCCTCAAAAGAGATAGCTCATTGATCCAAAATCATTCTCAAGTGGCATTTCTCATCATCCTTTAAGGGGACACACAGCATACTCTGAGGAATTTGAAATTGAAGACTGCACTTTTACCTCCTAACCAAAGGGGGCCAAAATTAGGGTTTCCATTTAAATCAGGGAATCTTTGATTTTTTGGGCAAGACTTGATGTCATGGTTTTCTATATGTCCCTAGGTATATGGATGTGGAAGATTGCATCTCAATTAGTTTTGGAGGTGGTTCAATTGGAAGAAAGATCAAGAATCAGAGAAATTGGGGCAAAGTCAAATAATCAGAGGAAAAAGTCAACTCTTGACTTTTTGAGGCCAAATTCATGAAATTCATGTTATATGTGTCCAATGTGCAAAATTTGATCAAGAAACTCCAAAGGAATCATGAAAAAATCAAGATGTGGAAAGTTGCCATTTTTGGGTGAAGTAGGGTTACTAAAAATAGTAAGTTTTGGCCATTTTGCATCAGAATTGGAACCAAGGCCATTCAAAATTGAAGCACCAAATGAAAATTCCACTCTGCCTCAATGAAAGGCCTTGCTTTGAGCTTCAAATCCATGGGTAGAACATCTCCATTGGATAAAAATTGAGTGAGATATGATTGACCAAAGTTTGAGCAAAGTAGGTTCAAAACTAGGTCATGACCAAGGATTTTCAAGTCACGCGCATGTCATTTTCACAAACACATGGTGGGCCAGATGTTTTGACTTATTACTCATGGTTAGAGGCCTCAAGTGAAAAATCTTTCAACATGGAATTTGTTCATCTATGTGAGATCTTCAAGATTGATGTTCATGGTTTTTTTATTTGATCAAAGGATGAGAAGTTGTAATGGCTCAAAGTATGGGCTATGCAACTGAAATTTGACTAGGTCACAACCAAGTCATGCCACACATGCGCGCATTCTGCAGCATTGTAAGCCTGTCTTGAGTTCCTATGTTTGAAGCTCATTTTCAATATGTTGCAAGTCTCATTTTCACTTCTTTTCAACATCAAAGTTGTTGTACCATGTACACACTTTGAAATGGTACCAAGATCACTCATGTCCATGGCTTGAAGAGAGAGATATCCATGCGCAAACTTCACCATTTCCAACTGAGGAATCACATCAGAGTTAGCAGTTTGGTTCAGACATTCATCAAACAATCCATGAACTTTATTTCCACATTTGGTCAAGCACATATCACCTACACAATGTTTAACATCACGTGCCTTGCATGAAAATAGAGAGAACAACTTGTTGAGCAAGTTTCTGCCACAACAACCTTACCATTCCAAGCTTCACTTTTCATTCCACCATAACTGTCGTGAACATTCCCACACCACACCACAACCATCAATGACTCGCCCCTAACTAACTTGACTCAGTTAGTTAGGGTGCACTCAGTCTAACCACTGTGACTCATCTAACTCAACTCAGTTTAACCTTGGTTAACTCACACTATAAAACCAAATCTCACCTCACAATTTCATTCCCAGCCACATTCTCTCAAAAACACTTCAAATTCTTTCCACATTCTCTGATTTTTTCTCCCTCTCTGTACACGAATTTCATCATCATCTCCTACATTTCATCTCCATCTTCATCTTGATTCTACTTTGGAGATTAAGAACAAGAGTGCATAGGTTCAGTTAAAGAAGTTCAGGATCAAGAGAGTTGAAATTCTGGTTGATTCTTTGCACGAATTCAAGCTCTCAAGCCTTTATTTGGCCAAGTGAAGCTCAAGGAAGAAGCATCTCCTTCTGGTATTCTTGTGCATTCCAAGTTTCATCATCATTCAGGTTTGAACTCTTGAAATTACCTTGCACGATCTCTGTCTATTTTTACTTGTTTTTTTGTGTTTTAAGCTTGATAGAAGCTCTGCTTACTCCGGCTAGTTGATAGGCCTTGTAGAGGCTTAGATCCAAAAGTTAGGGTTTGGTTTGATCCTCTCTGTTCTTTGTGTGCATGCTTGTTGTGTGAAAAATAACTGCGTATTATTGATCTCCATTATCTCAGCTTCATTTTGGTATGCGTATTGTGTGTTTTGGTGAACATGTGAGTTGCAGACGGTGGTGGTGTGACCGGAGAAGGTGACCGGAGGTCATCTCCGGCCGGTGACTTCAATAGCTAGGGTTTTTTCACGTTTTAATCGTGTCCATTCATTTTGCGCGATCGTGTGGCTTGTATGGTGACAGCACATTAAAAGGCATGTGCTGGTCACATGCGTATTTTCTGAATCCACTTAAACATTGTGTGGCATGGTACATGGTAGTGAGTGTGTGTCCTCATCCACGTGTGTTGGATCTGCGTACCTTGACTTTGGCTTGACCTTGACTTGATCTAATGGCTATTGATGAGTCAATTTTGTTGACTGAGGGTGCATGATAATTGATATGGACTGCGCACAAATGGACCTAATCAGATTGCTATCCCCACCCCCTTTGTTAAAAAGCCCAATTGATTTGAACTCATATTTGCTATGTTCACACCCCCCATTCCTTTTTACATTTCATATTATTTTTCCATTTTTCCACACGTTTGCTTTTTAATTTTTAAAAATACCAAAACATATAAGAAAATTCTACAAAAATTCATGTGTATTCTTAAAACATTTAGGAAATTTTTCATGATTTTATTTTCTGATTTTATGACCATTTTGCCCCTGTTCCATTATTTCTTTTGAATTTCCATTTGCATGCATACTTAATGTGACATATGATTTTGTGCATTTTTGTTCTTGATCATAAAAAATGATTTTGATGCCTTTCTTTTTGCATTGTGGTCACAATATGTTGAGGTATGTTTGAGATTTATGAGATGATTTTTTAAGTCTTTTTTTGGATGACTTTTGATGTGTTGCTTTGAGCATGAATGCATGAAACTTCCATGAGACTTTGACCTAATTGTTGAGTGACTTTGGTTCTGATTCATTGCTTGTGGACTTGATATGTTAATGGCAT
Organism: Lathyrus tuberosus; assembly: GCA_022829125.1. Classification (NCBI taxonomy): domain Eukaryota; kingdom Viridiplantae; phylum Streptophyta; class Magnoliopsida; order Fabales; family Fabaceae; genus Lathyrus; species Lathyrus tuberosus. The sequence goes on along the minus strand of JALAZF010000123.1, from coordinate 6,611,658 downwards.
GGGTTTAAGGTGTTTGATTGGTGAAAGTCATAATTTTTGAAGCATGTTTGCTATTTGTTTGAAGCATGAAGTTTAACTTGTTCATTTTGTGAATGCATGCCTCATGTTTGGTTTGCTTGATCATGAAGGCACTTGTGCCATGAGTTGTGGTTTTGTTTGAGGATGTATAGCATGTTAATTGACTTCTGATCATGACATTTGGGTTTCATCTTTGCATGCTTGATGTTTATCTTGCACCTTAAGTCACTTGTTTCACAAGTATGAACCACATTCACATCACTTCACCTTTTCTTCTTTGCTTCTTGTTGGATTGAGATTTTGTTTGCATGATTTGGTATGCTCATTTAGGATAACATTAAGTTGTGTAAATATGAGTTACATTCTGACTTGGAAGCATGTATAGCATTTAATCTCATTTCACTTTGTTTGTCAACTTGTTTGAATTTGATTTGTTCATTATACCTTCTTACTTTACTTGTAAGTGATTGTGCTAACCATGTAGGGGCTTTGGTAAGTTTCAATTGAGTGTGGATAAGGAATCCACATTCAACTTCTATCCTTTCTCTTTTACAATTTCATTTTGTGTTTTGTTAAGCACTTATGTGCTTTCTTTTAATAACTCATTACTTTCCCTTTTGAATTACAATTCATCTTCCATTTTGGAAGTGAATTGTTTAATTCTTTCTTTCTTTAGACTTTAGGTTGAAACCTCACAAACTTTAGGATCACTCTCTTTAATCTTCAATTAGGATTGAGTCTTAGTCCATATAGGTTTTACCTTTTCTCCTCCCTTGAGTCTCTTTTCTTATCTCAAAGAAAATTCAAAATATCTAATAAAGGTAGGCATTTATTGCATTTAGGCCTTTCATATAAAGAAAAGGTTATAAGGGGTCTTCTCTTATAATTTTAGAATGTATAGCATATAGCCCATCTTGGGTCAATGTGTTAAACATTTGATCTTGTATGAGGGACTTAAATGCAATACTTGTTGAAGGTGCAAATAATAAAAAACACTTCTTCATTTCTTAATCAACAAAACACTTAATAAACACAAGTATGCTAGTGTGTTTGAACCTTGACAATTGGAACTAAGTGTGGGGGTCTTCTTCACTCTTAGTGTGTTTTCTTACCCATTCCATCTTGGAATGTGAGGATGTACACATTCCAATGACTAAGATTCAGATACACTATCATATGCAAACAAATGAAAAAACTCTTAAAAGACAAAAACAAACAATAACGTCTTTCCTTCGGGAATTCTTTTCTCACCTCATTCACTCTCAACGCACGAACGCGCTTCTACTCGTTCTCTTGCAAGATGGTAACGCACTCGGACCAGCGAGCCTGCAACACCTGAGCTAGAACGTCAGCCGTTCTCTAAAAACACAAACAATTCATCCCTAGTGAGGGGAACTACGTCGCTCTGATTCTCATGCTCCTGATGAGATACGTAGGCAGTGGGGTAGGGCCCATGCGAGCACTTCTTTTATTTTCCCTACATTTGTTTCTCTTTCTCCTTTCCTTTTTCAGTTCTTTCTCAGTATTCCTTTCTTTACACCCTTTGACCGAGACAAGCAAGCGTGGATCCCATCGGGTACGATGGACGCGAGGGGGTGCTAATACCTTCCTCTCGCGTAACCGACTCCCGAACCCATTTCTCTTGGTCGCGAGACCATGCTCTTTCCTTTCCTTCAGGTTTATGCGGTGTTTCCTTTCCCTCTCTTGGGATAAATACACATTGCTGGCGACTCTGTTTCGGTGCCACTTTCGCGTTTGTACTAGGATGAAAATCCCGGGAGCGACAATATGACTACGCGGGCAACTTAAACCTTTATACTTTGGAAGCTCAGGTATCTTGAATTTCTGCGGCAGTACAACATTCGGAACCAAACATAAATCTTTGGCCTCCAAGCCAAAAGCAGAAAACCCTTCAATAGCTCTGATGCGGTCTTCCAAAAACTTGTAGTCAGTAGGTCTATTCTGATTAGTGGGCCTGACAAGAATCTGAGGAGTTGGCAACTGAGAGGCGGCCAGAGCGTGCACTTGCGGAGTAGCAAACTGAGAAGGATATACTAAACTTTGATTAACCATCTGACCAGCATTCTGACCTATCTGAACACCAAAAGGATAATACAGAGGAGGCACCACAGCAGCTGAGGAAGATGCCCTAGGATAGAACATTCCAGGATGAACACTCTGAACAGCAGTTTGAAAAACTTGAGATGAAACCGGAACATGAATAGGAGGACCCTTATACACATACTCTTCTTCGTTAGGAGCTGCAATGTCAGCCAACCCAGGAGTCTGACGAGTCTGACCCTGGAGATTCTCATGATCATCATTCACCACTAGAGGTGGAACTGAAGTAGGCATACCCCATGGATAAGTAGCAGCATTCCCATTAGACATGGGCACAACATAAGGTTGATATGGTACAAATGCACTACCATTATTTGCAAGCTGAGGAGTGTAATTCGGAGGCATGCCCCAAGGAAAACCAGCGGGCATCTTGTTCACACTAGACTGAACAATAGGATGATTCACGGGCTCAATTGGTACTTCAACTGCAACAGGAGAAGGAACAACAGCAGGAATGGTTGTAACAATAGGAGAAGTAGTCATAACATGAGTGACAACGGTTGCATCAGTAGAGGTTGCAATAACAGTGGCAGCAGCAGCGACATCCCTCTGAGCACGAAGGAGTTCCATGATAACGTCCATGTTCGTCTGAAACTGATCCATCCGACCTTGAAATTGAGCTAGAGTTTCCTTATAAGCAGCGTTCTCAGCTTCGAAGTCAGCCATGATTCTGGATTTACTTGAGCGAGTGAAATACCAATGTCGAGTTGTTGTCTTGCTACAAGGCGGAAGTGATCAGAGTAAGCAAAGGTTTCTTGGATGGAGGGACGTGCATATGCGGGCATGAATGAATGTGATGTATGCGAAAATGAAGTTTTAAAATGCATATGCAAAAATTAATTTGATATGATGGAATGGCATGCAACACTAGAAATAAGGGGCCAGCACAGCCTGAATAATCAAATCTGGATAATTTGAACATCTGCAAAGGTAATTCTATGTCGGTGCAGAATCTGAAGTGGTGAGAGAACAACGGTTGGAAGAGTCTTGGTTTCCTGTAGAAAAACCCAATATCCCCCTCACAAGTATAATCTAACTGAGAATGGTCCTCAGCTTCTCAGGCTCTCAGGACGAGAAATAATAATACGTTCACCATTTCTGGTTTGGCATTATTACTCCTCAAGGAGGCCTCCACTGATTCCCCTTAAAAGGGTCATCCTATGGCAAGTTCCCAGCTTTGGGTCCTCGGATCAAGAAGCGTAATGGGTTTGCCATTTCTGGTCTGCCATTATCGTTCCTTGGGAGGAGTGCCTCAACTGAGTCCTCGGGAATGGTCACCAGAGTCGACAACTTTCTAGGTTAACATCCTGAAATGCACAAGACGCGCAAATCAGAATATCTCCCAAGAAAACCTCGTCTGGTTGTGGGTTTCGTGTAAACCAAACGTACCAAGATGCTATGTAGGCCACACTACTTTCCACTCTAGTCCTATGTGTATACTCAAGCTTGTGTATTGGGCTTATAACTCAAGTAGCATCCCAACCCGCCAACAGCAGAGAATATAGCAGATATCCAGAATATACAGCATATGAATATTTAAAGCAGTAAAGAAATGCAGTAAATAAACATAAAGTGAATAAAGCGTAAAGATAAAGCTAGTAAAGCGCAGAAGATAAACACCCAAACAAGCAAGAAAGCAAATAAAACTAGGCGAGACCCCAACCTGCAAGCGCAAGGACTCCCCAGCAGAGTCGCCAGCTGAAGATGGCTGGTTTATACCCGAGTGAATCGCACACTCAAAGATAATACAGAGTCGCCACCGAACTTTATTTAGTCCCAAAGAACAGGTAAAATATCGATAAAACCCAAGGGGAAGAGAAACGGGAACGAGGGTCGGTTATGTGAAAGGAAGGTACTAGCACCTTACGCATCCGTCGTACTCGATGGGAACCATTTCGCTCGCTTCTAGGCTCAGATGGGTTATCTATCTAAAGGCTTCTAGCTAAAAGAAGAGGAGAGAGAGAGAGAGAGAGAGAGAGAGAGAGAGAGAAAAGAGAAAAAAAAAAGAATGAATGAAGAAAGTAAGAAAGAAAGTGCCCGCGGAGGATTAGGGCCCTCGTGCCTACGTACCCTCATAGTACAATGAGGAAATCAGAGCGTCGTAGTTCAGAGGAACCAGGGACAAAGAAGGGGAAAGGAAGAAAGAAGGGTGGAAGGGTGCTCGCCAAGATCATCGCGATCTCGTGCCTACGTATCATACATTTGAAAGAATGCAGAATCAGAGCTTCTGTAGTTCGGGGAACTAAGACGGAAAATTAAAAAGAAAGGAAAGTGGTGTCAAAGCCAAGAGCAAAAGAAATAGAGAAACTCCGCTGGGGATAACAAAAGAATTTGTGTCGAAACCAAGAAAGGAGTACAAAAGAAAAGAAAATAACCGAGCTAAGAATGAAATGCAAGAATGGTGTCGAAACCAAGAAAATAAAGGAATAAAAGGTATAGAAGAAACCCCACTAGGGAGGTAAGAGAACAAAGGATTGTGTTGGTGATCAGAAGGTAGCGACCCTACTGGAGAACAAACAAAGGTATGGTGTCAAAACCAAGAGAAAAGAAATTCGGTATATTAACTGACAGGCAGTGGTTAACCGAAGGAAAAAGAGGTAAGAACTCTGGTGGGGATAAAGGTTTTAACAGATAGACTGTGATTAACCAGAAGAGAGAGTATTGAACCAAGAGAAGGTGTTTGACTCTGAGGGAACCTCGATATATTAACTGATAAATAGTGGTTAACCGAGGGAAACAAAGATTGCAACTCTGTGGGGATAGAGAAGCAATCGTTTTAACAGGTAAACTGTGATTTACCAAAAGAAAGGGTGTAGAACCAAGCGGAGGTTGTGACCCAAAGGAGGGTGTTGGGACTAACTGAACAAAAAGTAATTGACCAACAAAAAGGGGTTTTGAACCAAAAGAGGTTGCTAACCGCTGAGGATTTGGTGTGAACAGAAAACTGTGATTAACCGAAAAGGGTCGAGTGATTAGCCAAAAGAAAGTGATTAACTCGAAAAAGCTCAGTGTTTTAACAGACAGACTCTGGTTAACTGAAAAGAATGAGTGATTAACAAAGAGAAGGTGATTAACCCGAAAGGCTCAGTATTTTAACAGACAAACTGTGGTTAACTGAGAAGGAGTGCAAATTAGTGTTTTAACTGACAGGCAGTGGTTAACCAAACAAAGGGAGAAGAACCAAAAGAAGGTTGCGAACTCCTGGGGATTCAGTTTTAACAGAAAACATGTGATTAACCGAAGAAAAGGGTTTGAGGCTTTTCAGGGGAATCAAAATAGTAATGATTGGCAACAAGAAAAGAATGTTGAGACAAAGGAGAAGAATGCTAAATCAAGACAATGATCTTAACCAAGAAAGATGGTGATTGATTAAAAGAGAGATTGAGAGAAACATCAGTGATCAAGGATCGACCCGACTGGGGAATGAGAAACACTATAGCTTGAGGATAGAGGTGACTATTCTCGAGGAGAGGACAAGACACCCTTACCAAAGAAATAGCCAAAATGAGGGTAGGAAAAATCCATCCTCATTCCTTCTCTAGCTCCCAAAGTATAGTGTGCAAATTGAAACAGGCAGCGTAACAACTCCAATTTGTATAGTGCTCCAGTGTCGTGTGAATCTCTGACTCCGCGGGATAATAGAGAAAGAAAGCTCTAAGGGAGGCCTAAAGAGAAGCGCCAAAGGGAGGATCAATAATTGAAACGAAGTTTCGATTAACTAATCAAAGGGAGGAATATGCTAATAATTTTCCAAAATGAATTGAAAATTTATCAAAGCAAAGGGTGCATTATTGATTGTACAAGATTAAGCTTATTCCCTTGAGAACAAACCTAATGCAAAACAATGAGAGCAAGTGCAAACAGTACCAAATGACATTTAGTACGCATCACAAATCATGCATCATGTGATCAAAGAAAATGCAAGAATGCTCATGTTCATACAATGCCAGGAATGTGAACAAATTGAATAATCGAAAACGTGCATCGAAAGTTCATGAATATGCTTCCAACAGAGGTTAAATGACACTTAAAACATCCATAAAATCAAGCATGACAATCAATGGAAGTTAAAGGGAAGAAAGCATGGCAAACACACTTGAAAATACAAGAAAATGGCCTTCTGGTTCAGTGTTAATCGATTAACATTTTTGCACTGCAAAGTGTTAATCGATTAACACTTGAAAATCAGCAAAAAAAAAACACTGGTTAATCGATTAACACTTTTGCACTGCAAAGTGTTAATCGATTAACACTGGATAGGGGCAGAAAAATCAGTTTTCAAAAGTGCTTTTGGCCAACTTAATGATTGTGCAATCACTCCAATGCTAGGGCAAACAATTATGCACAAAAAATCAAGTTTAAAACCAGCAAATAATCAACAATAGAATCAATTAAATCATCAAGATCATGGATCAAGCAATGGCATAATCAATTCACATGCAAAAACAATGAAACTACATCGCGAATGGTACGAACACGTTCGAAACAGAAAAATGAGTGAGATCTACCAACCTACAAGCCGGAGGTTTGGCTTGGTAATTGTTGCAAAATGCTCTTGATGAAGATAAACAAAGAAAACCAGAGGAATCTTCAATTATAGCCGAATCATATCGAAACCGAGCAAAATGCGACGAAACTCCGAAATACGAATTCGAATCGTTGAATCTTGAAGAAAACACTTGAGATGAATCCAAAAGCTTATAAAACTCCAGAAATTCAAGTATAATAGCAAGATGATGAAGGTTCAGCTCAAGAAATAATCACTTTCGATGTAAAAGTGATTATCCTTTAATGTAGAAATTGAGCTTTGGTGAGGATTGAGATGAAGATGAAGAAGTTGCAGAAACTTTGGAGAGAAATGTGAGAGAATTTAGAGTGAAATGTGAGAGATTTGTGTCAAATGGTTGAGAGTGATTGAGATCCTTGAAAAATGAGTGAAGCTTTGTTTATATAGATTTTTGGTTTGGAGTGTGAAAAGGTTTGGAACTTGGTTTGGACTTAGCTTTGGGTGGTTTGTAATTAGGCTAGGAGTTAGTAACACTTGACTCACCAAGTCAAGGTGGTTAACTCGGTTAGTTAGGATCAACTCGGTAAAATTCCCAATGTGAGCTACAACATCCAAAGGTTGACATTGTCGCTCCCAGGATTTTCATCCAGGTACAAACGCGAAAGTGGCGCAGAACACAGAGTCGCCAGCAATGTATATTTATCCCAAGAGAGGGAAAGGGAACATCGCATAAAGCTGAGGAAGAGGGAAAGGAATGGTCATCGAAACCGTAGCCTGGGTTCGGGAGTCGGTTACACGAGGGGAAGGTACCAGCACCCCACGCGTCCATCGTACTCGATAGGATCCATGCTTGTTGTCTATTCTAAGGGTGAGTTATCCTAACATCTAGGGCTGCACTAAAACGGGAAGGGGAAAACAAAGACAGACTCGGTAGGACGTCGTCGTCCTAGGCCTACGTACCCCCTTTGTGCAATGGGGAATTCAGAGTCAACGTAGTTCGGACCAAGTTCTTTTTGTGTTTTTTATGAGCGACGTTAAGCTCGCGCCCGGCAGTTAGGGTCGATGCCTGTTTGCGACTCAGACGGAAAGTAACGTGCCCTTTTTGAAAATAGCCTTTAGTTTGACGATCCCGAAGGATAAAAAGGTTTGAGGTTTGTTTGTATTTTTTAGGACAGAAGTGACTTGAGTTAGTTCATAACTCAACTTGAACCAAAGTCTATGACACGGGAACGAATGCGTCGCATGGTCGTCCCCAATGGGACGTATGCTCAACACTCTAGAAGAGAGAAGGGGGACCCCTCAATCTTCATTTCCTATGTTTAAGGCTCGTGTGCAAGGCAAGTTGACCTTATTAAGTATCTTAGAGATGTTATAAGATGAGAAGAGGGACTCAAAAGAAAAGAAAAAGACTACGGGGAAAAATCTATCCTAATGTTATCATGCAAAGATGGCCATAAGGGGAAGTTTGGAGGGAGACTATCCTATGGAGTTTAGTCCTAATGTTATCATGCAAAGGTGGCCCTAAGGGGAGGTTTGACAACAACCTAAGCCTAAAGAAAAGAAAAGATGAGAGGAAGAAAGAGTGAGAGTGGACATGGATAACTATCCACACCCTCAAATAACTTACCTCAGCCCCTGCATAAAAGGTTAGTGCAAAACAAACATACGTAACAATAAGACAAATGAAACCCAATCAAGCCACAAACCAAAGAGAAATGGTTACAAACCAAAGAAAACTCATCCAAGTCAGAATGTGGATGACCTAAACATGTGCCTAAACATGCTATGCAAATGTCACATGAGGCATGCAAATAGATATCCAAGCATCAAACATCAATAGAAGAAGAAGGAAGCATATAAGTAAAACATGTTCAAGTATGTAAGATGAGAAGAAGTGAGAAAATAGGTCAAAAAGAGGCATGTAAATCAAACATTGAACATATGCACAAAGTATGCAACAACCTCACACCAATGACCTATAATGGCAATCAAGTGACCTATAACAATTCAAACATGGTTTATGAAGTCAAAGAAGCAATCCTAAATGATGGCACAAGTGCCTTCTCAAACAAGTAACCAGACATGATCAAAGATGTGCATACAAGAAGACTTCAAGTGAAGAGAAATCAAACAATTAGCAAAATATCTTCTAAAATTACCAAATTAAAACTTAACACACCTCAACCAGTGGCAGACCACATGTTAAAAATTCATACTAAAATTCACAAGACAAGTCATTCAAACAATCATGCAAAGATCAAGTAGGAAACATGGTTCAGTATGCAACAGAAAGGGACTAAAATGCAATATGAAATGATTTTAAAAATATGAGAAAAATGTTTTAATGAACTTCAATATGTTGGTAAAACAATGCAAAAAGAATGGACTCAGAATGTTTTATGGATGACGAGGAATAAAATAAACAAGTTAGAGTATGCATACATGGAATAAATTCAAAAGAAAATAAACAAATAATTATTTCAGATGCTAAAAATAAAATAAAAATAAAAAATAGAATTTGGAAAAATTTTATAAAACTCTAAATTGAAATGGGGGTGCAACCAGCAGCTTATTCACGTTGAAAATGAAATGGATCAAGCAAGGGGGTGTGGATAACAAGCCCACACCACAAGGCCCATCAGCAAAAAAAATAAAAAATAAAAAAGAACACAAAGCAACCTAGTCAACCACTTGACTCCACACTCACCTTTGGATCAATCTGACGCTCGTTAATAGGTCAACTCAAACAACGTGTACTCATGATGAGAGGCCAGGATTCACACGCACACCACAACAAAGTGAACACGCACACACCAAAGCACTCAGGAATTTAAAAATAACACGTGAGCAGCACATGCTTATTTTAATGTGTTGGCACACATCTGACCACACGATTCATCTTACGCATATAAACCAGTCAACATTTCAAATAGTAAGCATGATGAGAGAACATGATGCAAGGCACATGATAATTATCATAGGACGACACACACACAACCATAAAATAAAAAACAAAATTTTAAAATGCGTGGCATGCTGTGAACCACACGATGAAGCAAATGGACGGTGGGATTTCATCCCCTACCTTGGAAACCCTAGCCGGCAGGAAAACCTACCAGACGCCGGAGCCCTAGCTCCGGTCGTCTTCTCCGGCGACCCCCACCTCCAAAATCCCCAGAAATCACGTATGGGTACACCAAATTGACCAGAAAAACATGAGGATTAATAATATCGCGCTATTTTCCACAAACAAACAACGTACAAGGCAAATCAAACGAAAACAAGTTTGAACCCAAAACTTAAAACTAACGAAACAACCAAACCATACGTCCAAACTCAAAACAAAACACATCAGAATCATCAGTGGATATCAAAGATCATTGTGCACACCAAAAAAAGGAGTTTTAAGAGCATGCAGAGTGTCACTAACCTGAGATCACGCAACCTTTACCCTTGCTGTTAGCTTCAAACGATGGTTGCTTCGTGCTCAATGGATCCCCAGGAAGAAGGCTGTGAAAGAAGTTTTTGAAAAAACCTAGTGGATGATGAGATTCGATGAAGAGAAGTTTTAGGGTTCACACTTGAAAATCTCCACAAAAATAACGTGCCTCCCCTCTCATCAGTGCATGAGTTAGCTTAAATATATTAGGTTAAGCCACTGATTAGCATTTGGGCTTGGTTAATTCCTCACTTAATGAGTTTTGAGTGATTTTGGGAATTTGCATAATGTGAAATACACCCTCCTCCATGCATCACACCCAAGCCCTCGATGATGGATCACTTATATTTCAATTGCTAATCACACCTGTATGGAATTTGGGCCTTGAGATGTCTTGGTTTATGAATTTTCAATGATCTTGCAATTTTGCATAATGTGAAATAAGTGATGTACAAGTCATGAAATATCTTAGTTCAAAGGCCAAAAATGATCCTTAAGGAATGTACTTTGATGTTAGAATGTGACATGAAGCAATGGAACCAAATATAGGTCACTATGTCCCAAAATGCAAAAGTTGTGAAAATGGAACCAAGAGAAAACCCTAAAAACCACTTTGCCCTCTTTTGATCATAACTTGAGTTTCACAAATGATATGAAGACCATCTAGTACTTGTTGGAAAGGGGAGAAAAAGATATTCAACTTTCATGTTTGAGAAAAATTCACTTGAAGCTTCTTTGATGATGAAAAGTCAAGTTGAAAGTAGTGTAAAAACTTGCCAAAAATGGAAACTTTCAAATTATAGGTCATTTCCATATTTAGTAACTTTCGTACCAACCCTTGATTCTTGATAAATGGTATGAGACTTGACTCTTGAAGACCATATTAGGATGTGAGACCTTGAAAACCTTGAAGATAACCTCAAAATTTCACAGTTGACTTCCCCTCTCACTGTTGACTGTTTTCCCAATTCTCCTGATTTGCAATCCATTGGCCAATTGAATCTCTCATGAACCACACTGATGGACCATCTTCCATTCCTATATACTTAGGGACCCAAGGAATACCATGGAATCAAGTCTTGCCCAAAAAAAATCAGAAATAAACTGACTTTATAGCAAACCCTAATTTTGGTACCCTTAGTCTAGGAGGAAATAGCACAGTCTCCAAATCCAAATTCATCTGAATATGATGTGTATCCTCTCCAACAAAGATAAGATGTGCCATTTGGTGATGATGAAAACCCAAGGAGCTTGCCCATTGGAGCAATAAACCCAAGAATCTCAAAACCCTAATTTCTGCACTGATTAGGAGGGAGTGGTTCACTTGAGATCTCTTGCCAGTTGTGAACTCCTGATGATGTGATGGACTAAATAGGATCTCTTGAGCCCCAAGGCTCCTTAGTGACTCAAATAATGGTGGCATCAATAACCCTTCTCTCCTCTTGATCTCTTGGACAATACAAGGGCTCTTACTTGACCCTTTGAAGGACACTTTCGCCTCCTGAACTGCCTCAGGCACCTTGACCCCATGCTAAGAACTAATGATATGCACACATGATAATGATAAAATGAAATGAAACATAAGCCAGTTAGTACTTAAAGTAAGGAGAGCAAATTTTGGGGTGCTACAGCTGCCCCTATTCAATCAACTTGGTCCTGAGGGTATGATAGCGACGATTTTCAGACAATCGGGATACACGGAGATTGAATACCAAAGAACCCAGAAATTTGCAATCCTCAAAGGAGGGACGACTCCACTGGAGAATCATCCATAAATGTTGTACTGTCACAACACGGACGAGTGCTAGCTATGCTGGGGATAAAGTGAAACAAACTCTCCCAGGTTGTGTCATCTCTGCTGATAAAGAGAATTGACAAAGGAATCTCGAAATATGCCATCCCTGCTGATAAAGGGAACTGACGAAGAAAATCTTCAAAAGATTGCTATCTCTGCTATCAAGATAAATGCCATCCCTGCTGATAAAGGGAACTGACGAAGAAAATCTTCAAAAGATTGTTATCTCTACTAGCAAGATAAATGCCATCCCTGCTGATAAAGGGAACTGACGAAGAAAATCTTCAAAAGATTGTTATCTCTGCTGATAAAGAGAACTAGTAAAATAAATGTCATCCCTGCTGATAAAGGGAACTGACGAAGAAAATCTTCAAAAGATTGTTATCTCCGCTGATAAAGAGAACTAGAAAAATAAATGTCATCCCTGCTGATAAAGGGAACTGACGAAGAAAATCTTCAAAAGATTGCTATCTCTGCTGATAAAGAGAACTAGCAAAATAAATGCCATCCCTGCTGATAAAGGGAACTGACGAAGAAAATCTTCAAAAGATTTCTATCTTTGCTGATAAAGAGAACTAGCAAAATAAATGTCATCCCTGCTGATAAAGGGAACTGACGAAGAAAATCTTCAAAAGATTGCTATCTCTGCTGATAAAAAGAACTAGCAAAATAAATGTCATCCCTGCTGATAAAGGGAACTGACGAAGAAAATCTTCAAAAGATTGCTATCTCTGCTGATAACGAGAACTAGCAAAATAAATTCCATCCCTGCTGATAAAGGGAACTAGCGAAAGAAAATCTTCAAAAGATTGTTATCTCTGCTGATAAAGAGAACTAGCAAAATAAATAGCATCCCTGCTGTTAAAGGGAACTGACGAAGAAAATCTTCAAAAGATTGCTATCTCTGCTGATAAAGAGAACTAGTAAAATAAATGTCATCCCTGCTGATAAAGGGAACTGACGAAGAAAATCTTTAAAAGATTGCTATCTCTGCTGATAAAGAGAACTAGCAAAATAAATGTCATCCCTGCTGATAAAGGGAACTGACGAAGAAAATCTTCAAAAGATTGCTATCTCTACTGATAAAGAGAACTAGCAAAATAAATGCCATCCCTGCTGATAAAGGGAAACTGGCCAGCAAAATGTGTCAAGCAAGAACTGACTACCAGGTGAGAACGGGATTTCACAAAAGAGAAAGGCCAAACAAAGGCAAACTCCCAACCAACTCAAAATCCACAGGCAAGATGACTCCGCTGGGGAAGGAGAAGGCTAAATAAAAGACTCTGCCAGGGAGCACAAGTATGAGGAACACGTTCCTCCAGGATCTCCTGAGTCATGCCATCTCTGCTGAGAAAGAGAACTGGCAAAGAAAGTATCAAACCTGGCTTATGCTTCGAATGCAAATTTTTAATTCGGCGTAATGCTCCATACGAAATGGAAATGCTACGCATTTGAGGATGCAATGTGAATGCTTATGATATGCAAAAGGGCCCCTCCAGCAAAATAAATGTTGGAGAGAAAAGACCAATTCAGCTGGGGATGACAAAAATAAAATGTCCTCTGAATCCATGAACTCTGCTAAGAAGGATCACACTGACCGACTCTTTGGATCAGCAACTTCTGCTGGGGATAAAATTCCAAAAGAACATCCACACCACCGGGGATTACACATGACCTATACTGAAGGTAACATCCAAAACCTGAGATTTCTCCTCTGTTGGGGAAGTTGAGAATGAATGCCAATGACAGAACCAAAAGTCAGTTGCTGAGGATTGCTAATAACCAATGGGCTTAGAACTTGCTGGGGGATGCCAGCCCATAATCATCCTGCTTGGGGAAAACAGTCCATAATACCATCCTGCTTGGGGATACTGCTGAACTTAGCCTGCTGATGGGGAGAATGACTTTACTCCCACCTTGCTGGGGGTTAGAGTATGACATTGTCGGTGAGAGCGCGCTTCCTGACTGGATGGGGAAAGTGAACACCTTGATTCTGTGGGGAAATAAAGTCTTGATCTGGAGAAAATACTTCCCAAGTCTCCTGCTGGGGAAGGTCTGCTCTGCTGAGGAAAGGTGCAATCTCAATGTTGGGGAGAGCAACCCTACTGAGGAAGTACGATCCTGTTGGCACTCAACCTGGCCTGTCTCTATGTTCATAAACGGCCCTTTGAACTCTCCACTTGCCCCAGACCACCAGGTCTAATGGAAAAAATCATCTCAAGAGGATTTTACAGAAGACCGGGCGTTCGCACTGGCCCAGGGTCTCCAAACTCTTGGAGAGATTTATCAGATCTTGACATAACTGCCCCAGGCTTCATAATCCATGAAGTACATTACCTTGAAAGGAATTGTAATGACTCGAAAATACTCTGTCCCAGTATTCTGAACTTTGAGGAGGTGTTTTAAATTAACCGTTTTCAGGAGTGGGAAGTCTCTCACGCTCTAGAGGTGGCATGCCCCAATTCTTGAAGGAACTTTTCCCCTGCCTGATCTTACAGAGATTTGTCAAATCGACCTGATTGCCCCTGTTCGGCTGCTTTAGGGAGAGTTTTCAACGTGACTGCTCCAGATTAGCTACATCTTATCACCATTTATCGGGAACCCCCAGGCTGCGCACAGTCTCTTGGCCACATACCTCTTTAAATGATTGTCCTTCGGAGTTTTCACCATCTCAACTTGGCGTGATCGAGCTTCTCGACTATTGTTCATCGTGTAAGCTTCTTTGATATCAAACACATGCAAGCAGAAAATGTTTATTATGAGAATGACAATTCTAATGCAACACTCATGTTAACCTTGAAGCTTTATTGAAAATACGTCGCCAAGCCTTGTGAACGAATCACAAGCTGGGATGCGGCACTGATGGAAAACAATACGCACATGCAATACCAACAAAAATTTTATTAGCACAACTCGTAGGAGTCAAGAACGCTATCTCAATGAAGTACGCCGTCGGAATAAACCCTGTTTCAATTAGGACTTTTGAGGGTTGTATCGTGGCCTGGTTCGCAGTTTTGAGAAAAAGAAAGATTTAAGGCTCAAAGTTTATCAGTGCCCACCCACTCTCCATGACGTTCTCCAGTCCTAAGTTCAGCTAATTCGGCGCAAGTGCTCATCTCTCAAAAGGTTTTATGATCCTTAAAGAAACCCATGCATCTGATGGTTTGACACTCAATGAGGTTTTGGAGTAACAGTCGCCCCTTTTTATCTTTTGTGTCTGTAATCACACAAATTTGTTCTTATCGAGGATTTTCTCTTGTAATGCTTTTCGCTTTTTCTTTCTTTTGCTTTTTTGATCCCTAATTTTGCCTGGACAGACTCTTTTGAGTTTTTCGATTTTGAAGTCCAGCGGGATGCCCTAACTTTTGCCTAAGTCGCTTATTTTCAAGTCTCGACTTAGCGGGCTTTCCTCTTTTTTTTTATTCCCCTTTTTGAACAAAGCGTGTGACACTGGTTGTCTTACTTGCTTGACAGGGTTGTGACTTCCTCACTCCTTGATTGTTGATGGATAACCATTGTGGTTTCACATCTCTTGACCTCTTGACGGTGGGGTAGAAGGTAATGGTTCCTCGGATGCACACCCTCCTTGGAATTTGAACGCTCGGTCAAACTAACTGACGCCTACCCTGCCCCCGGGTTAAGTATGAGGGTTTTTTCATATGAAAGAAGCTCCCACTTCAAGGCTCAAAGGGGTTAACGAGGGTCTATCTCCCTTATATCTCCAGTGTTTGTGAATTGGAAATAATGCCTGTACATCCTTAACAGGGTTTTATCCAAATGCGCACCATTAGAAATCTGCGCTCTTATTTCGTCATCCTCCCTCGAGAGTTCTAGACAAGAAAATTGGTATTGCAGTGCATATAAACATTTACGAATGGATTACTTCAAGAAAAACATGCTTATTGTATTATGATTGTCATTAAAAAAAAACAAGTTTCTACGTGCATACAATGCTTTAACAAGAAATGAAAAACTACAAATGAAAATGCAGTAAAGAAACTGAAGATCGCCATCGTTGAGGAGACTCGGCTCAGTCTGGACTTATTATTTCTGATGACGCTCTTGCAATCTGATGCTTACTCCGACATAAAAGCTTCAATCCAAAGGGGTACCATCTGGCGTGATGACCTTCGAGTCGATCAAGTCTTGCACCTTGTGCTGGAATACATTACACTTATCAATTGTATGCCCAAACGTTCCCGAGTGGAACTTGCACCTAGCAGTCATGTCATAATCCGGAGGAATAGGGTATGGTACCGGCGTGGTACTCCTCGTTTGAATCAGAGGGTTCTTGAGCAGACGAGCAAACATCTGACTATAAGGGATAGGAATAGGATCAAATATCCTCTTGGGCCTTCTTGGTCTCGGTTGCCCCTGCTGCTGATAATTCTGCTAGCGATGTTGATTTGGTCTCCCCACCTGCGCTTGCACTTTCCTTTCCACATTTGGCTGAGGCACAAACAAAGGTTGCTGACGTAGAGCTTCTGCATCAAAAGGTTGTGGAGAAAGTCCATGACATGGGGTGGATCCTGCAACGAGGGGAGGAGTCTCCACTTCTTTTGCAACAATTGGGGTAAAATCACCTTGTATACTCACACTGCCCGATGTGAATTCAATTGCCCCTGCATCAATCAAATCCTGGACTTGGTGCTGAAAGGCCCTACATTTCTCCACAGTATGCCCTGGTGCCCCAGAATGGAAATCACAATGGGCTCTTGCATTGTAGCCTGGTGGGGGATTACCGGTGAGGGGAGCCAAAGTCCTTTTCTGTACCAGTTGCAACTGAAGGAGATGTTGCAATAGTTGAGAATATGGCATAGGGAGTGGATGAAAAACTCTTTCAGGCTGCTTCGGTCTCTGTGCATACTTTTTATTCTTAGGCTTATCTTGGGAGACACGACCTGGCTGCTGTTGGGAAAGCTCTGGAACCTCAATTTGTGGAAGAGATTCACGAG
This sequence comes from Lathyrus tuberosus, assembly GCA_022829125.1. NCBI lineage: Eukaryota > Viridiplantae > Streptophyta > Magnoliopsida > Fabales > Fabaceae > Lathyrus > Lathyrus tuberosus. Next base: position 6,594,823 of record JALAZF010000123.1, on the reverse strand, counting down.
GCAATTCGTGATCTAGATCAAATCCCAAAGAGATGGGAGGAGTAAGGACCTCTGTCGCGGAAGCGAGCACATGACTGTTTTCCTTCTTTAACACCCTATTCAAAATTTCCATGACCAAACCCATATGAGTCTTCATCTGATTAACCTCCTCCTTCAGCATCTTCTGTTCCTGGGACATGACCAGCATGTCTTCCCCAAATTGCCTCATCTGAACCTTCATTTCAAGCATCTCTGCACAGAGTTGTTCCATGGCTATCCCCTGGTTATCATAGACTGAGTAGAATACCGATGAACTGGCTGATCAATCATGTACTACGGAGGAGAACAAAGTAAGAACACTAGAGATAAACACCTGTTATGCAAAATGATTATGCAAAATGATTATGCAAAAATGATTATGAATATGCAAATGCAAATGAACATGTTGAGAAATTCGTAGGGCGATCCACCCCTTGATTCCAGTTTAACAATAAGATGTAACGGGACTTCTACTCATGTATTAAGAAAAACCAGAGGATAACCAATCGTCAACAATCACCAACCAAAATAATAAGTCTGAACACAATAATCATAGATCCCAACCAGCAATCCTGGTGGTGATCCAAATACAATAATGGAAAATAGAAAGCTACGGTATGTCATCAAAGTCCACAAGTGCCAATCCCCCCCATCCATCATGCTCTTTGCTCCAGTCTTGAATTTCCTTGAATAGCTTTTTGGTGTCGGGATGCTTCGGTCTCTGAATTAGCTCTTGAATGAGAACATCTCTCCTATGCATGATCCCTTTCAAGTATCGGCAATGCAACTCCCAAGCGTCTTCTTCAAAAACACCATCCATGCTAGGACCCTCATTTCTAGGTCTCTTCATTTCTGCTTGGATCTTCAGTTCCTATATGGAGGCTATGGCTTCATTGAGTCGACCCTCGACCGCTTGTCTCTGGAATACCCCTGATAGGATCTCAGCGTCTTTTTTCTTGAGCTTCAACTTCAATTGATCGATCTGAGCTAGATAATCGTCTTCCTTTCGCTTATTATCAGCCATTGCAGTATCTCGGTGAGCATTGAACCTGTGAATTTTCAACAAAGCCTTGTCCAATTCCTCCTTCTTAGACTCGAGAACCTTACTGATACCCTCTAGAGCCTGCTTCATCCTTTGTCTGGCTGTGACCTTGTCAGCTAGCTCCTTTTCTGCCTTAGCAAGAAGCTCTATCTTCAACTCGGCGATATGAACAGCTTCACCCCGCTCATGTTTCAACTGATAAATCTCTCTTTGTAGCTCACTATTTTCTTCTCGCAGCTTTTCCTTTTCAGCCCACAACTTGTTAAACTTCTCTATCTCAACTGTGGTAGGAGGCTCAATCAGCAAGGGGTAAGATGGTGGTTCTTTGGAGAATGGCAAAAGCTCCTCCTCTACCCTTTTCTGAATCCAATCTTCATACGCAGGAAATGTTCTGTTGTTGCTCTTCCCAAAAGAAGTCTTCCCCTTCTTATGACGATCTCCCCAAGTATTTGCAGCTTCTTTTAACAGTTCTGGATTGATTTCCCCACTCAGATATAAAGATTCCCGGACCTCCTCGTTTTTTGGTGGCTCTTTCAAGGCATGCCTGAATTTCCTAATAGCAATAATAGGGTTGTAGTTAATTCCCCCTTTCCTTCCTATTAGAGGCACATTTGGGAGACCTCCACACCTAATCATGATATCTTGGCCCAACAAGTCACGGTTAACCCAAATTAGATTATCTGCTCTCAAGCCCATCAATGTTTTGGACCACTCAAAGTTCCTTGAGTATCTACAAATGCCCCAGACGTGGGAAGACGATCAGCAAACCATTTGTAGAAGACTGGCGCACAAAAATAAAGGGGTCCTCCCCTCCTCTTCTCGTTCTTATAATGCACTGAATAATACAGATCTCCAAGCAAAGTAGGTACCAGATTCTTCATGGTAAATATCCAGACAGCGTGCATGTCCACAAAATCCTTCATATTTGGAAACAACACCATTCCATAGACACACATAGCCAAGATGGCATTGAAAACTGACCAACATCTAGCCTTAGCATACACAGCAGCCTGTTCTACCAAAAATTTCACATGAAAGCCTTTACACCCTCCCTTACTAGCAATGTTATTTTTTAACAAAGATGGATCCAAATGCAAAGCCTCGGAAACTTTTCCCAAATCAGGAAGTTCTTCAGAAGGATACAAAGGAGCTTCTTCTTTAATGGCAACATCCAAAATGAGAGAAAATTCCTCCAATGTCAGAGCCAAGAGGTAATCAGTGAATAGAAAACAACGCAGGTGAGGGTCATAGAATTGCACCATGTTGCGAGCAAAATTCAGAATTCTTCCATACTCTCCTCTAAAGTCTGCCAATACCCCAGGTTCTTCCATAGACACAATCTTGTGAACAGGATCCAGAATAAGTGATGGGAACTTGTACACTATGATGTTCTTTTTCTTCTCAGTACTCATCCTTAATAGTCTTCAAAAACCAGAATCAAAGTTAGGATGCAACCCTGCAAATGAATAAACATGTTAGGATGCAAAATGATGATGCAAATGCACACATGGGATCAAGGATGCCACACGGACTGGACAACTACTGCATTGAACAATTGTATAATCTCAAAGGTCTGCCCAAATACCCAGAATACCAAAATAACCATAGTACCAAACTGATAAATCTGCTGATCAGAAAACCGGGTATGTTGAAGGTCAAGGTTACTTGAAAACTTGTAAACATCCTGCCCTCTCACATGTGGGTACTAGAAAGCTGAGGATCCTCAATATCATGGGCTCTCAGGTCGAGAAATGATGATACGTTCACCATTTCTGGTTTGGCATCATCACCAATCGAGGAGGCCTCAACTGATTCCCCTCAAAAGAAAACATCCTATGGCAAGTCCTCAGTCTCGGCATTGAGGTCGAGAAGCAATAGTACATTCATCCCTCGGGGTACAGTACTATTGCCAATCGAGGAGTGCTTCTACTGATTCTTTTCCAAAAGAAAACCCTATAGCAAGTTCCCAGCATTGGGTCCTCGGATCGACATGTGTAATGGGTTTGCCATTTCTGGTCTCCCATTATCACGTCTCGGGAGGAGTGACGTTACTGAGTCCTCGGGAATGGTCTCCAGAGTCGACAGTTTTCCAGGTTACATTCCATCATCTGCACCAATGCGCAGGATAGAACATCACCAAGGAAAACCTCGCCTGGATGTGGAGTTTTCATGTATACTACGTTTGGCCAAATGCCACACAAGTCACACTACTTTCCACGCTAATCCTACGTGTACGCTCAAGCCTGGGTATTAGGCTTATCTTTCGGAAACCCCAACCCGCCAAACAAAAAAACAGTGCAGCAGATGATAATAATATGCAATGCAGTAAATGCGGTAAAAATAAAATACAACAAATAAAGAAAAACAAAAAACGAAAAAACACCCAAAGAGAACAAAAACAAATAAGCGCTAGGAGAGACCCGCTTAGGGAACCAGAGTCCCCAGCAGAGTCGCCAGCTGTCGCTCCCAGGATTTTCATCCAGGTACAAACGCGAAAGTGGCGCGGAACACAGAGCCGCCAGCAATGTATATTTACCCCAAGAGAGGGAAAGGGAACACCGCATAAACCTGAGGAAGAGGGAAAGGAATGGTCATCGCAACCATAGCCTGGGTTCGGGAGTCGGTTACGCGAGGGGAAGGTGCCAGCACCCCACGCGTCCATCGTACTCGATGGGATCCACGTTTGTTGTCTATTCTAAGGGTGAGTTATCCTAACATCTAGGGCTGCACTAAAACGGGAAGGGGAAAACAAAGACAGACTCGGTAGGACGTCGTCGTCCTAGGCCTACGTACCCCCTTTGTACAATGGGGAATTCAGAGTCAACGTAGTTCGGACCAAGTTCTTTTTGTGTTTTTTATGAGCGACGTTAAGCTCGTGCCCGGCAGTTAGGGTCGATGCCTGTTTGCGACTCAGACGGAAAGTAACGTGCCCTTTTTGAAAATAGCCTTTAGTTTGACGATCCCGAAGGATAAAAAGATTTGAGGTTTGTTTGTATTTTTTAGGACAGAAGTGACTTGAGTTAGTTCATAACTCAACTTGAACCAAAGTCTATGACACGGGAACGAATGTGTCGCATGGTCGTCCCCAATGGGACGTATGCTCAACGCTCTAGAAGAGAGAAGGGGGACCCCTCAATCTTCATTTCCTATGTTTAAGGCTCGTGTGCAAGGCAAGTTGACCTTATTAAGTATCTTAGAGATGTTATGAGATGAGAAGAGGGACTCAAAAGAAAAGAAAAAGACTACGGGGAAAAATCTATCCTAATGTTATCATGCAAAGATGGGCCTAAGGGGAAGTTTGGAGGGAGACTATCCTATGGAGTTTACTCCTAATGTTATCATGCAAAGGTGTCCCTAAGGGGAGGTTTGACAACAACCTAAGCCTAAAGAAAAGAAAAGATGAGAGGAAGAAAGAGTGAGAGTGGACATGGATAACTATCCACACCCTCAAATAACTTACCTCAGCCCCTGCATAAAAGGTTAGTACAAAACAGACATACGTAACAATAAGACAAATGAAACCCAAGCAAGCCACAAACCAAAGAGAAATGGTTACAAACCAAAGAAAACTCATCCAAGTCAGAATGTGGATGACCTAAACATGTGCCTAAACATGCTATGCAAATGTCACATGAGGCATGCAAACAGATATCCAAGCATCAAACATCAATAGAAGAAGAAGGAAGCATATAAGTAAAACATGTTCAAGTATGTAAGATGAAGCATGAATAGCATATGACATGAATGAATGCAAAGCTCCAAGGTCAGAAACATACATCAAATGTAAATGAATGATATGGCATGGCATACATAAACCAAACATAAATCATGAAGAGACACAGATGAGAAGAAGTGAGAAAATAAGTCAAAAAGAGGCATGTAAATCAAACATTGAACATATGCACAAAGTATGCAACAACCTCACACCAATGACCTATAATGGCAATCAAGTGACCTATAACAATTCAAACATGGTTTATGAAGTCAAATAAGCAATCCTAAATGATGGCACAAGTGTCTTCTCAAACAAGTAACTAGACATGATCAAAGATGTGCATACAAGAAGACTTCAAGTGAAGAGCAATCAAACAATTAGAAAAACATCTTCTAAAATTACCAAATTAAAACTTAACACACCTTAACCAGTGGTAGACAACATGTTAAAAATTCATGCTAAAATTCACAAGACAAGTCATTCAAACAATCATGCAAAGATCAAGTAGGAAACATGGTTCAGTATGTAACAGAAAGGGACTAAAATGCAATATGAAATGATTTTAAAAATATGAGAAAAATGTTTTAATGAACTTCAATATGTTGATGAAACAATACAAAAAGAATGGACTCAGAATGTTTTATGGATGATGAGGAATAAAATAAACAAGTTAGAGTATGCATACATGGAATAAATTCAAAAGAAAATAAAAAAATAATTATTTCAGATGCTAAAAATAAAATAAAAATAAAAAATAGAATTTGGGAAAATTTTATAAAACTCTAAAAATGCTTCATGATTTTTTTTATGATTTTAGGATGCAATTATCTATTTTTAAAAATTAAAAATGAAATGATGCAATTAAATAAAATAAAAGAAAAATAAAACAAGTGGGGGTGCAACCAGCAGCTTATTCACGTTGAAAATGAAATGGATCAAGCAAGGGGGGTGTGGATAACAAGCCCACACCACAAGGCCCATCAGCGAAAAAAATAAAAAATAAAAAGGAACACAAAGCAACCTAGTCAACCACTTGACTCCACACTCACCTTTGGATCAATCTGACGCTCGTTAATAGGTCAACTCAAACAACGTGTACTCTTGATGAGAGGCCATGATTCACACGCACACCACAACAAAGTGAACACGCACACACCAAAGCACTCAGGAATTTAAAAATAACACGTGAGCAGCACATGCTTATTTTAATGTGTTGGCACACATCTGACCACACGATTCATCTTACGCATATAAACCAGTCAACATTTCAAATAGTAAGCATGATGAGAGAACATGATGCAAGGCACATGATAATTATCATAGGACGACACACACACAACCATAAAATAAAAAACAAAATTTTAAAATGCGTGGCATGCTGTGAACCACATGATGAAGCAAATGGACGGTGGGATTTCATCCCCTACCTTGGAAACCCTAGCCGGCCGGAAAACCTACCAGACGCCGGAGCCCTAGCTCCAGTCGTCTTCTCCGGCGACCCCCGCCCCCAAAATCCCCAGAAATCACGTATGGGTACACCAAATTGACCAGAAAAACATGAGGATTAATAATATCGCGCTATTTTCCACAAACAAACAACGTACAAGGCAAATCGAACGAAAACAAGTTTGAACCCAAAACTTAAAACTCACGAAACAACCAAACCATACGTCCAAACTCAAAACAAAACACATCAGAATCATCAGTGGATATCAAAGATCATTGTGCACACCAAAAAAAGGAGTTTTAAGAGCATGCAAAGTGTCACTAACCTGAGATCACGCAACCTTTACCCTTGCTGTTAGCTTCAAACGATGGTTGCTTCGTGCTCTATGGATCCCCAGGAAGAAGGCTGTGAAAGAAGTTTTTGAAAAAACCTAGTGGATGATGAGATTCGATGAAGAGAAGTTTTAGGGTTCACACTTGAAAATCTCCACAAAAATAACGTGCCTCCCCTCTCATCAGTGCATGAGTTAGCTTAAATATATAAGGTTAAGCCACTGATTAGCATTTGGGCTTGGTTAATTCCTCACTTAATGAGTTTTGAGTGATTTTGGGAATTTGCATAATGTGAAATACACCCTCCTCCATGCATCACACCCAAGCCCTCGATGATGGATCACTTATATTTCAATTGCTAATCACACCTGTATGGAATTTGGGCCTTGAGATGTCTTGGTTTATGAATTTTCAATGATCTTGCAATTTTGCATAATGTGAAATAAGTGATGTACAAGTCATGAAATCTCTTAGTTCAAAGGCCAAAAATGATCCTTAAGGAATGTACTTTGATGTTAGAATGTGACATGAAGCAATGGAACCAAATATAGGTCACTATGTCCCAAAATGCAAAAGTTGTGAAAATGGAACCAAGAGAAAACCCTAAAAACCACTTTGCCCTCTTTTGATCATAACTTGAGTTTCACAAATGATATGAAGACCATCTAGTACTTGTTGGAAAGGGGAGAAAAAGATATTCAACTTTCATGTTTGAGAAAAATTCACTTGAAGCTTCTTTGATGATGAAAAGTCAAGTTGAAAGTAGTGTAAAAACTTGCCAAATATGGAAACTTTCAAATTATAGGTCATTTCCATATTTAGTAACTTTCGTACCAACCCTTGATTCTTGATAAATGGTATGAGACTTGACTCTTGAAGACCATATTAGGATGTGAGACCTTGAAAACCTTGAAGATAACCTCAAAATTTCACAGTTGACTTCCCCTCTCACTGTTGACTTTTTTCCCAATTCTCCTGATTTGCAATCCATTGGCCAATTGAATCTCTCATGAACCACACTGATGGACCATCTTCCATTCCTATATACTTAGGGACCCAAGGAATACCATGGAATCAAGTCTTGCCCAAAAAAAATCAGAAATAAACTGACTTTATAGCAAACCCTAATTTTGGTACCCTCAGTCTAGGAGGAAATAGCACAGTCTCCAAATCCAAATTCCTCTGAATATGATGTGTATCCTCTCCAACAAAGATAAGATGTGCCATTTGGTGATGATGAAAACCCAAGGAGCTTGCCCATTGGAGCAATAAACCCAAGAATCTCAAAACCCTAATTTCTGCACTGATTAGGAGGGAGTGGTTCACTTGAGATCTCTTGCCAGTTGTGAACTCCTGATGATGTGATGGACTAAATAGGATCTCTTGAGCCCCAAGGCCCCTTAGTGACTCAAATAATGGTGGCATCAATAACCCTTCTCTCCTCTTGATCTCTTGGACAATACAAGGGCTCTTACTTGACCCTTTGAAGGACACCTTCTCCTCCTGAACTGCCTCAGGCACCTTGACCCCATGCTAAGAACCAATGATATGCTCACATGATAATGCAAAAATGAAATGAAACATAAGCCAGTTAGTACTTAAAGTAAGGAGAGCAAATTTGGGGTGCTACAGACATGCTTGGAAATCAAGGAACATGGTGTAGTTATTTGAAAATGATGCATTGCAATAAATTTGAGTGAATTCTTGAATACTCCAGAATGTTCCACATGCTATTAGACCAACGTAGAAGTTCAAAATGTGGAGGGAAAGTTGCTGACTTGAAAAAGCAGCAAATTCTGTACAATTTGCATGTGTTAATCGATTAACACATTTGCACTGCAAATGGTTAATCGATTAACCAAGCCAAAAAATGCCCAAATTTGCCTAAAAAATGGTGTTGTGGCCACGGTTCCGATTTTCAACCTCTTGCTTTGATGAATAGACATAGAAACCTTTATTTTATGCTTGTTTTGATGATGAAATGATCTTGTGAGGATGCGATTAATCGGGCTTGGAAAACCTGAACATTCTTGCAATAAAATCATGGAGAAAAGTGTGAATGCGTATGCCAGCGATGCGAATGCACATGCTTATGCAAAAGGCAAAAGAGGAAGGTCAAATTTCGGGTTACGACACCAATTACAATCTCACAAGAGAATTGAACTCTAAATTTACAATTGCAAAGCGATATAATACATTATCAAATTATACAACTCTTACTTTAAGCCTTTTTGCTCTCTCAGCACTAAGTTAATGACAATTGTACAGAAACATAATATATACAGAGAATGAGTAAGAAAGAAGAGTATACAATCAGATTTTGTGATTAGAAGAGACCACAATGACTTATTTATATAGGAGAAAAATATGGCCAAGAAAGAAAATAATTAATGGGTCGAGGCCATTCTCTAATCGATTATCTTGTGCCGCAAATAGATACTTGCATCATTATAATCAAAATCACGTGCATGGTCATCATTAATTGCACAACACATAGAACCACAAAATTCAGCAATAACAACTGTTTCATCCAAACACCACGTCGATTGTGGATAACTTTTATGAGAAAACAACTACAAAAATCCCTCGAATCTTGAGTTGCTCGTAGAAGCTACAGTGAAATGGATTCTCCTTTCGAGAGACTTTGATCATCATTGAAGAGACGCAAATGACTTTTTTATTTATGAAATGATGATATGTTGATGGTTGCATAATCCATGGAAAAAAAACTTTTAAAGAGGTGAAAATGTTTTTTTTTTTTCTTTAAATAACCCTAATTTAGAACAATATACTTTTGAATTGAAGAAGATGAGCACAAAGCAGATGACATACATAGATGTCATGCAATGCTGATACGGATTCCGCGTAGCCATTTTTAACATTGATTAAAGGAAATGAATGCAAAGGACTAACTAAAATCAAGGACCAACCTTATGAGTTAGGAGATCAACATGAACCCCAAGCTCAAGATAAAGGCCCAAAAAGTGTTTTAGTTCAATTACTCGTTTACTCATGACTTTTTAAAAAAAATTACTTATTAATCAATGAATTTTTAAAAATTATATATAAGTATTAACTTAATTAATTATTATTATTTTGACTTATTACAATTTTGATTCCCGTTGTTTATATATAATATATACTGTATCATGTCATTATAAAGTGTCAATAAAAAATATAGTATGATCAAATAGTATTATCTTGTTTCTTATTATAATTGCATAAAATAAATGACATAGTTTATTACATTTAGTGAATTTCTTAACACACCACCCAACCTTCTTAGGCACCTAGCGCGCTGACGAAAATACTCCTGCGTTCCGGATGTGTAAATCCGGACGCACCGTTTTTTTAAAAATTTTCAGTTTTTAACGGATGTGCACATCCAGTAAACGTTCGTATTTGCAAATCCGGAATAAAACCTGATGCAGAACACCAAAAATCCAACAATGTTTCTCACATTCATAAAATAAAACCGGGATTACATTGAGAAAATCGCCATGACATCGAGAGAAATTTAAATATTACAAGATCAATAGCCCGGTGGACGCTTGCACATCTCTAAAGATGTCATCGACCGTTCTTCGAATTTTGACGGTCGCCTCGAACTCGAGCGGGAATCGTTCTTCGTGTCGTAACCCGAAATTTGACCGCCCTCTTTTGCCTTTTGAATAAGCATGCGCACTCACATCATTAGCATACGCATTCGCACTTTTCCTCTAGTGTTTTGATTGCAGGAATATTCAGGTTTTCCAAGCCCGGTTAATCGTATCCTCACAAGGTCATCACATCATCAAAACAATCACAAAACAAGGGTTTCCATACCTATTCATCACAACAAAAGGTGGAAAATCGGAACCGGAGCCATCACACCCATTTTTAAACAAATTTGGGCAAAATTGATTGAAGTAACCGGTTAACGCGTGGTGAGTAACTGGTTACTCAATGCAAAATTTCAGTTCCTGTTGCAATTTTGAGACAGCAGCCATGCACTCTCTTTGGTCATTGATGCTACAGTGTTCTAGCAGTTTGTGGAACATTCTAGATAGTTCAAGATCATTTAATACATTTCCCTTACATTTATTCTATGCATCACCTTAAATCAAGTGCACCATGTTCCTTGTTTTCCAAGTAATGTGGACCTTTGGATGACGGAGTACACCTTGGAATTGTTACCGAGTTGGTTCTAACTAACCGAGTTAACCGCCTTGACTCAGTGAGTCAAGTCCAACTAACTCCTAGCCTAGTTCCAAACCCAAAGCTAATTCCAAACCAAATTCCAAACCATCTCACACTCCAAACCTAAAGTCTATATAAACTCACCTTCACTCATTTTTGAGGGAACTTCAACCATTTTCTCCATTTCACTCTCAATTCTCCCACATTTCTCTCCCAATTTTCTGCAACTTCTTCATCTCCATCTCAATTCTCTTCCAAACCTCACCAAAAGCTCTTAATTCTTGAAGGATAATCACTTTTCACATTGAAAGTGATTATTTCTTGAGCTTAACCTCCATCATTTGGCATTTCTTGGTTGGATTTCTGGAAGCACATCTAATTCTACTTCAATTCAAGAGTTCTACAACATTCAATTTGGTGCAAAGTTGATTTCGGTGCATTTTCGCTTTTTTGATCAGTTTCGATACGGTTCGTCTACAAATTGAAGATTCCTCTGGTTTTCTTTGATTTTCTGCATCAAGAATCCTTTGCAACAATTACCAAGGCACATCTCAGCCTTGTAGGTTGGTGGATCTATTTTTCCTCTCTGTTTCGATTGATTTAATGCGTTTACATTGTGATTTAGATCGTTTTCGATTTGATTTACCATGCAACTGTTAGATCTTTGATCGTCATGATTATTGATTTCAATTTGTGTTTAATTGCCCTTACATGATGTAATTTTCGTGCACAAATTTGTATCTAAGCATGTGGTGGTTTACATAAGTGAGTATGTGCTGAGAATCACTTTTGAAAAGCTGTTTTTTGCTGTTTTTTCACCACTGTTCAGTGGTAACCGGTTAACGTCTGGTGGTTAACCGGTTACTCAGTGCAATTTTCACCAAAAATGCTAATTTTTAAGCAAGTAACCGGTTAACGCATGGTGAGTAACCGGTTACCACTGAACAGAATGGCCAATTTTGAGCTTTTTCAAGTGTGTTTTCCATGCTTTCCTCCTTCTAACTTCCATTGATTATCATGCTTGATTTTATGGATGTTTTAAGTGTCATTTCACTTCTGGTTGAAGCATATTCATGAACTTTCGATGCACATCTTCGATTATTCATTTGTTTTATGTTCTTAGCATTGTATGAACATAATAATTCTTGCACTATCTTTGTTCATATGATACATGATTTTATGTGGCATTTCGATGATCATTTGGCACTGTTTTACACCTTCCATTTCAGTTTGCATTAAGTTTATTCTTCATGGATAAACTTAATCTTGTATAATCAATAATTCACACCTTTTTGCTTTAATGACTTTTCATCCTCTTTGGAAAGTTGTTAGCATGGTTCTCCCTTGATTAATTGATCGAAACCTTGTTTTGATTAATCAATCTTTCCTTCCCTCTCTTTAGGCTTCCTTAGAGTTTTCTCTCTCGATCCCCCGTGGAGTTGGAGTTTCGCGTTATGCCTTGCATCGGAGCACTGTACAAATTGACGCCGTTATGCTGTCCGTTTCTCTACGCAGGAGCACTGTACAACTTGGAGCTGTTGTGCCGTCCGTTTCAACTTCCGCATTACACCTTGTGTGTTAGAGAAGGAATGAGAAGAGAGAATTCCTACTCTCATTCTGACTACTTCAGGTAGGGGACGAATGACCTTGTGTTTGGCTTAGTCATCTCTATCTCCAGGCGGTAGTGTGCTTTCTTTCCCCAGTCGAGTCAATCCTTGATCACTCTTTGCTCTTTGCGATCTCTTTCGATCCTTGATCACTCTTTGCTCTTTGCGATCTCTTTCGATCCTTGATCACTCTTTGCTCTTTGCGATCTCTTTCGATCCTTGATCACTCCTATCTCTATCTCTCTTGGCCAATCACCTTTTTGGTTACGATCCTTTTTTCATTGGGTTAGCAAGCTATCTTTATTTCAATACCCTATTATTTCCTTGCGGTCGATCACTGTTCTGTTGATTCCCCTGGAGAGTCTCTTTTCTCTTTCTTCGGTTAAACGCAGTACTCCTGTTACAACCGAAACCCTTGCGGAGCTCGCAACCTTCTTTTGGTGCTTCTCTCTTTGTTGGTTAATCACTGTCTGTAAGTTAAAACACCAATGTTTGCACTCCTTCTTAGTTAACCATAGTCCGTCTGTTAAAATACTGAGTTTTCTTGGGTTAATCACCCGTCTCTTCAGTTAACCACAGCCTGTCTGTTAAAATACTGAACCCCTTCTTTAGTTAATCACCTCCTCTTGGTTAATCACCCATTCTTCTCGGTTAATCACAGTTCTCCTGTTAAAACTGAATCCCTAGCAGTTGGCAACCTGTATTGGTTCGAATACTTGCACCCTTGGGCTAGTAACCTCTTTTGGTTCAACACCCTTCTTTCGTTGGTCAAGTGCTGTTTGTTCAGTCAATATCAACACCCCTTTTGGGTTACGACCTTCGATCGGTCCTACACCCATTCTTCTGGTTAATCATAGTTCTCTCTGTTAAAACCAATGCTTCTCTATCCCCACAAAGTTGCAGTCTTTTCTTCCCCGGTTAACCACTGCCAGTCAGTTAATATACCGAGGCCCCTTAGAGTCAAACACCTTCCCTTGGTTCGGCACTCTCTCTCTTGGTTTATCACAGTCCGTCTGTTGACACCAGCTTCTTTTCCCCGCCAGGGTCCTACTCTCTTTCTTCGGTTAACCACTGCCAGCCAGTTGATATACCGAGTCTCTTTGTTCTCTTGGTTATGACACCAACCCTTTATTTGGATCCCCAGCGGAGTTTCTTTCATTCTTGGTTCTAACACCATTCTTCTTTTTATCCTCTTGTGCAATCGCTCTTACTGCGTGGTCTTCCCCAGTGGAGTCTTTCTTTCACTTTTGCTCCTGGTTTTGACACCACTTCTTTCGTCTCCCTGTTTCTTTCTTGTTTTTATTTCTGTTCGGTTCCCCGAACTACAGAAGCCCTGATTCTGCATTCTTCTGAATGTCAGATACGTAGGCACGAGACGCAATGTCTTGGCGAGCACACTTCCACCTTTCTTTCCTTCTCCTTTTCTTCCTCCTTTCTGTCCCCTGGTTCCATGAACTACGACGCTCTGATTTCCTCATTGCACTATGAGGGCACGTAGGCATGAGGGCCACAATCCTCCGCGAGCACTTTCTTTCTTTTCTTTTCTTTTTCCCTTTTCTCTCCTCTCTCTCCCTTTCTTTTAGCTAGAAGCCTTTAGATAGATAACCCATCCAAGCCTAGAAGAAAGTGAAATGGTTCCCATCGAGTACGACGGATGCGTTAGGTGCTAGTACCTTCCTTTCGCATAACTGACCCCCGTTCCCGTTTCTCTTCCCCTTGGGTTTTATCGATATTTTCCCTGTCCTTTGGGACTAAATAAAGTTCGGTGGCGACTCTGTTGTATCTTTGAGTGTGCAATTCACTCAGGAGGTAAACCAGCCATCTTCAGTTGGCGACTCTACTGGGGAGTCCTTGCTCTTACAGGTTGGGGTCTCGCCTAGTTTTGTTTGCTTTTCTTGCTTGTTTGGGTGTTTATCTTTTGCACTTTACTCGCTTTATTTTACTTGCTTTAGCTTTATGTTTATTTACTGCATTTCTTTACTGCTTTGAATATTCATATGCTGCATATTCTGGATATCTGCTATTTTCTGCTGTTGTTGGGATGGGGAGATATTATTGGAGAGAAAGGTCCTAACACTGGGCCTAGTATACACATAGGATAGAACGTGGATAGTCGTGAGGCCTGCATTTTGCTCGTTGGGATATCACGAGACCTACATCCCAGATCGTGATTCGTTTGAGAATACTTCCGTCCTGTGAGAATTCACTACGGCGGGGGATTTTCATCCTGAGTCCTATGGTTTGGGCGACCTTTTTAGGGACCACCTTGTTGTGTCTAGATCACACTTGTGAGGGGGATGGGTTTTACAGAATTATATGCAGATATCCAGATTGTTCAGACTTGATTATTCGGACAGTGTTGGCTTCTTGTTGTTGTGTTGCATATCATTTCATCATGTAAATTAATTTTGCATGTGCATTTCCAGGTTTTTGAGGACTTATCTTTTGTTGACATTATCATAGAGATGAGTACTGGTTGTCGTGGCATCGTCAGTTACAAGTTTGTGGAGCCTAAGCTGGGTATTTTGAGAGGTTTGGCATCTTTGTTGGTTGGAGATCACAGAGGGGTTTTCATAGGTACTTATGGTAATTTGTTGACCATCCTCAACACTGAAGTCAACATCACTGCTATTCACACTCTGGTTCAGTTCTACGATCCGCCATATAGGTGCTTCACATTTCAAGATTATCAGCTAGCACCTACACTTGAGGAGTATGCTTATATTCTGGGGGTTGAGATCAAGAAGCAAGTTCCTTATGTCTACACTAGTGGTTGTCTGAAGTTTCATCTGATTGCTGATGCGCTTTGCATTAGTAAGAAAGATGTGGAGGATAATCTCAAGACCAAAGGGAAAGGCATTCGAGGGTTTGCTTCGAAGTTCTTGGTTGACAAGGCCACTACTTTTGCTAAGGATGGAAACTGGAAGGCTTTCAATGCCATTCTTGCTTTGCTGGTATATGGGATTGTCTTGTTTCCGAACATGGAGGATTTCATAGATCAGACCGCCATCAGTATTTTCTTGTCCAAGAACCCTATTCCGACACTTCTTGCTGATACATATCATTCTATTCATTCCAGGAATGAAAAGAAGAAGGGAACCATTGTCTATTGTGCTCCTCTGCTGTACCGATGGTTCATGTCTCACCTTCCACAGAAGGGTCCCTTTGTTGAGAATAAGGGTAATCTCAAGTGGTCTCAGCGAATCATGTCTCTTACTGCTAATGATATTTCTTGGTATTCTCGAGTCTTCGACGACATTCCGATTATTCTTCATTGTGGGAAATTCTCCAATATGCCTCTCTTGGGTACAAAGGGTGGAATTAACTACAATCCGAGAATGGCCTTCCGACAGTTGGGATACCCTATGGTTGCCAAGCCTGATCCTGAGGTAGTGGAAGAGTTCATTTTTCATGAAGGGGTTGATGACATGGGTTTGCTGAAGAGGTTTAGTGCCGCTTGGACTCAGATTCATCTTAAAGGTAGAGCCGATTTGGGTAAGAAAAATTGCGTAGCCAAGGAATCTTACACACTTTGGGTTAAAGAACGCGTCAAAGAGATGTTGTTGCCATTTTCTCCTGAGCCTTCCATGAATGCCAAGCCTCCTGAACTTTCCATTGTTCCTTCATCTGAGGTCGATCAACTCAAGCTGATTGTCGAGAAGTTGAAGAAGGAGAATGTTGATCTTTGTCTCAACCTTGATAGAGTCACTTCCGAGAAAGATAGCCTACAGATTGAGCTCCATCAGAAGTACGAGCGCATGCTCAAAGAGGCGGAGGTTGAACAGAACAAGCGTAGGAAGGTGGGTGATGCTTTGAAGAGCACCTATAAGGGACTTACTTCAAAGAAGAGACAACTCGCCGATGCTCATTATTAAGCCTACAAAGGGGAGCTGAGCTACAACAAGCAACTTGAAGAGCTTCGAGGGAAGTTATCCGAGTTTAAGACAAAGTGACAAAGTGAACAAGACTGTGCTAATCATTTAGCTAAGGATTTTTCTCAATGTCAAGCCCAGCTAGACAAAGTCTTCGGTGAGATTCAGAAGCTGCAAGATCAAGCACATCAAAGTCAAGAGCAGATTAGTCAGCTCAACACAGAGAGCACTCATTGGGAGTATCAAAGCCGTCATTTACAGAACCTCCTGGATCAGAAAGAGGCCTTTCTTCAGGACATGCTTCAGGGACCTAATCATTCGTTGTTGCGTAACCTCATGGAGGATGCGAAGTACTGGAGTGAGAGGCATGGCCGTCTAGCCAGATTTGCTGAGCATTCACTAGAGGACCTACCTGGGTTGTTGAGGGATGCATATGCTGATGCATTGCCACACCAGCCTCCTTGGACTGTTTTCCATTTCTTGTATGTATGTAGGGTGGTATTTGATAGGATTCGTACGGATTTTGTTGTAGCCCAAAAGGCAGATATTTGACTTGTATTCGACTTGTACTTCTTTCCTTCATTACTGAATGAATGAAGATTCTTGCTCACTCTATCTTTTATGCCTTTACTTGTATGCTTTATGATTATTGTCAACAAAGATAAGTTTAAGAATTCCTGGAATTTAAAACTTTATTTTTGCATGCATATCATACATTCATTTGCACACATATGCACGTCCCTTCATCCAAAACCGTTGCTCATCCTTGTCCGCCTTCCTTGTAGCAAGACGACGACTCGACATTGGTATTTTACTCGCTCAATCAAATCCAGAATCATGGTTGACTTCGAAGCTGAGAACGCTGCTTATAAGGAAACTCTGGCACAATTCCAAGGTCGGATGGATCAGTTCCAGACGAACATGGATGTCATTATAGAACTCCTTCGTGCTCAGAGAGATGTTGCTGCTGCCACTGTTGTTGCAACCCCTAATTATGGAACTGTTGTCACTCCTGTTGTGACCAATCCTCCTGTTGTCACGGCTACTCCTACTGTTGTTGTTCCTTCTCCTGCTAGAGTTGAAGTACCAGTTGAGCCTATGAATTAGCCTGCTGTTCAACCCAGTTTGAACCAGATGCCCGCTGGTTTTCCTTGGGGCATGGGTCTGAATTACACTCCTCAGATTGTGAATAATGGTAGTGCCTTCATGCCATATCAGCCTTTTGTTGCACCTATGCCTAATGGGAATGCTGTCGCATATCCATGGGTCATGCCTACTTCAGTCCCGCCTCCAGTGGTGAATGATGATCCTGAGAATCTTCAGGCTCAAACTCATCAAACTTTCGGATTGGTCGATACTGAAACTCATGATGAAGAAGAGCATGTGTATAGAGGTCCTCCAATTCATGTTCCAATTTCGTCTCAAGTTGCTCAAACTGTTGTTTCGAATGTTCATCCTGGGATGTTCTATCCTGGGGCATCTTCCTCAACTGTTGGGGCACCTCCTCCGAATTATCTGTATGGTGTTCCGATGGGTCAGAATGCTGGTCAAATGATTAATCTGGGTTTGGTGTATCCTTCTCAGTTTGCTACTCCACAAGTGAATGCTCCTATTGCTTCCCAGCTGCAAAATCCTCAGATTCTTGTCAGGCCCACTAATCAGAATAGATCCATTGACTACAAGTTATTGGAAGACCGTATCAGAGCTATCGAAGGGTTCTCTGCTTTTGGCATGGAGGCCAAAGATTTGTGTTTGGTTCCAAATGTTGTGCTGCCGTAGAAATTCAAAATACTTGATTTGCCAAAGTATAAAGGTTTAAGCTACCCGCGTGGTCACATCACTATGTACTGTAGGAAGATGGCATCACATATTGATAATGTTGAATTGCTTGTTCATTGTTTTCAAGATAGTTTGATTGGTGCTTCATTGGATTGGTACATGATTTTGGAGCGCAGCAAAATCCGTACTTGGAGGGATTTGTCTGAAAAGTTCGTGAAACAATACAAGTATAACCTTGATCTGGCGCCTACTAGATTGCAATTGTAGAATCAGCCTCAGCGCTCAGCTGAAACATTCAAGGAGTATGCACAAAGATGGCGTGAGATAGCATCTCATGTGCGACCGGCTCTCTCTGACAATGAGTTGGTTGACATTTTTATAGGTACATTGTAAGGATCTTACTACGAAAAAATGGTGGGTAGTTCTTCATCGAACATCGCGGATGTTGTGATAATTGGTGAACGGATTGAGAATGGTTTGAAGTCTGGAAAGATTCCTGGTGCTGCTTCCCAGCAGTCGGCCACTAGGAAGTCTCAGAACAGTCATTCCAAGAAAAAGGAGGGTGAAGCCAACGCTGTGACAACTTAAGTTTCTCCTTCATATCAAGCTCTCATGGCTCCCATGCCATACTATCCGTATCCATACATTGCTTCTGCACAGTATCAAAAACCTCCATATCAGTATCATTCGCAACAACCAGCTCAGAATGCTCAGAATCAGCAATAGGCTCAACAGAACAAAAATCAGCAGAATCAAAACCGTTAGAATAACAACAGTCAAGGAAACCATAAACGTCCGAATTTTGACAGAATTCTGGTGTCATACACCGAGTTATTTCCTTACTTGGTTCGCCAAGGGGCAATTGTCCCCAAACAGATTGCACCTGCGATTCCTCCATTTGGCCCGAAGCATAATCCAAATGCGTCCTGTGCTTACCATGCTGGATACATAGGACATGCCACAGAGGATTTTTTCGTTTTCAAAACCAAGGTTCAGGAACTCATTGATAAGAAGGTTCTGACTTTCGCTGAGGAAGGACCTAATATTCAAAATAATCCGTTACCGAATCACGGTGGACCTGTGGTTAACATGATTGAGGATAATTCAAGGGCTGAATTGATCATGGATGTTGACGAAGTAAAGACCTCGGTGGCTGTGGTTTTCAAGAAATTGAATGAACACGGGCTGTTGAAAGGGTTGCATGGTAAGTGTCAGATTTGTGACTATAATCCCAACCAGTGTCGAAGGCTGAAGGGTTGTGTCCATATTCTGATGAACCGTGGCGAAGTACAATTTTCCAGATCTAAATCTATTGAGGAAGTTGCTGCTATTGAGCTGTTCACCATCGTCTATAGGAAGGTTTTTGTGGAATCTCCTAAACAGAAGAGGGTGCAACCCTTCGTGTTTTGTCCGCCAAAGTCGTTTTCGTATCAGAATTCTAAGGAGGTACCTTGGAGGTATGGGTCGACTGTGTTGTCTGGAGGTCAAGAGATAAGGTTCGCAAATCTGAGATCGTGAATGTTACAGCCGGTGGAGGTGTGGCTCGTAGTGGACGAGTGTTTGCTTCGAAGGTCACTACAAAGCCTGTTCAAGTTCCAACTGTTGTCCCTCCCAAGGAAGCATCTGCATCTGTAACCCCTGTTGTTCAACAAGGGGCATCTTCTACCGCAGTTCCAGTACCGACTATCCCATCTGAGGATGTTTCAAAGAGCAAGGAGACCCTTGATGATCAAGAGTTCCTTAAGTTGATCAAGAAAAGTGACTTTAAATTTATGGATCAGCTGGGTTAGACTCCCTCGAGGATCTCAATTTTGTCCTTACCCGTGAGTTTGCTTACGCACAGATCAGCTTTGTTGAAAGTGTTGAACAGTGCCCATGTCATGCAAGATATATCCGTCGTCGAGTTTGATGATGTAGTGGCCAACATAACTGCAAGTCAGTATTTGGGTTTCAATGAATCAGAATTGCCTCCTGAAGGAATGGCCCTCAACAAAGCGCTACACATATCTGTAACCTGCACAGACATCCTGTTATCTCGTGTTCTAGTGGATACCGGTTCTTCTCTCAATGTGATACCTAAGGGCACATTGAGTCAATTACTGGTGGAAGGAAATGATATGAGACCAAGTGCCTTAGTTGTCAGAGCCTTTGATGGTTCTCGAAGACAGGTCATTGGAGAAGTGGACTTACCCATCAATATTGGGCCGCATTTGTTTACCATTACTTTCCAAGTGATGCATATCAATCTGGCATACAGTTGTCTATTGGTTCGTGCATGGATCCACGCGGCAGGGGAAGTTACATCCACTTTGCATCAGAAGTTGAAGTTCATGTTTGACGATTAGCTTGTCATTGTCTGTGGTGAAGAGGATTTGATTGTAAGCGAGTTATCATCATTTCGATACTTAGAGATCGAGGAAGGTATAGCTGAGGTGCCGTTGTAGTGTCTCGAGTTTGAAGATGTCAGCTCTGCTTCAACTAGTCAAAGTAGATCACCATAATTGACTTTAGCGTCTCCTAAGAGTGCTAAGGAGACTATCCAGAAAGGCGCTTTATCAGGATGGGGGGACGTGATTGATGTGGTTGAGATGCATAATCGTTTTGGACTGGGTTATCATCCTGGTCGTCAATCTGGGTCCTCTGGTCAGAAGCAGTGCAACTTAATCAAGTTCCATAGCGCGGGTTTCCAGCAAGGTGACATCGTGGCAGCTGCTGACGATGCTGGTCCCAGTAATCAGATTTCAAGCTTTGTGCGCAAATGTCCGCTGGGTTTCAAGCTCAACAATTGGACATCTACCGTGATTCCTGTGGTTTTCCCATATAACATGTAATGCATTTTACTTTCTCATTCGCTCGTCCTCGCCCGAGACGAGCGGATAGCTTGTAAAGGGCATCGCGCTTTTGCAATATTATGTGATTAATAAATAAAAGTTTTTTGCATTCAAAATCATGCTCTATTTTCTTTCTTTATTTTACTTTTCATAAACAAATGGCAAAAGTTTCTTTTCTTTCTCACTTTTTAAATAGCTCATTCTAAACATATTCATAAACATGCAGAACTAATAAAAGCATTGATAACAACATGGCAAACATCCATTGTAATTCTGGAATTCCGATTAACCAAGCCAAAGAAGATGGTGAGGAAGATTGTGAATTACCGGCTAAACTGGCAAGGCTCCTTGAGCATGAGCGTAGTGAGATTTAGCCACACAAAGAGCCAGTGGAAGTTGTCAATCTTGGTACTGATGAGGTCAGAAGAGAAGTTAAGGTTGGCGCATCCCTCGCTAAGCATGTACACTTCGAGTTGGTCAAGTTATTGAAAGAGTATGTTGATATCTTCGCCTGGTCCTATCAAGATATGCCTGGTTTGGATACCAACATCATTGAACATCATTTGCCACTCAAGCCCGGATGTCCTCCTGTCAAGCAGAAACTCAGAAGAACTAGACTCGACATGGCACTCAAAATCCGAGAAGAGGTAAAGAAATAGCTTGATGTTGGTTTCCTAGCCACTTTCGAATATCCTGAATGGATTGCCAACATCGTCCTGGTTCCCAAGAAGGACGGCAAAGTTAGGATGTGTGTGGATTATCGAGATCTCAACAAGGCAAGCCCGAAGGATGGTTTTCCTTTGCTTCATATTGATGTCTTGGTAGACAACACAACGCAGTTCTCTGTCTTTTCCTTCATGGATGGTTTTTCAGGATATAATCAGATCAAGATGTCCCCAACTGATATGGAGAAGACTAATTTTATCACGTCATAGGGTATATATTGCTACAAAGTCACGCCATTCGGTCTAAAGAATGCAGGGGTAACATACCACCGTGTCATGACAACCCTCTTTCACGATATGATTCATAAAGAGATTGAGGTCTACGTGGACAATATGATTGCCAAGTCCAAAACTGAATATGATCACCTGGTTCATCTGAAGAAACTGTTTGACAGACTTTGGAAGTTTAGATTGCGGTTGAATCCTACAAAGTGTACCTTCGGAGTTCGATCTGGTAAACTGTTGGGCTTTATTGTGAGTCAGAAGGGCATTGAAGTTGATCTTGATAAGGTTCAGGCAATTCAGAACATGCCTCCTCCAAAAACAGAAAAAGAAGTCTGTGGCTTTCTGGGTAGACTCAATTACATTTCAAGGTTCATTTCCCATTTGACGGCTACCTGTGAACCAATGTTCAAATTACTTAGGAAAAATCAATCGGTCGAATGGAATAATGATTGTCAGGAAGCATTTGACAAAATAAAACAATACTTGTAAGAACCACTGATCTTAGTACCGCCGGTTCCTGGTAGGCCTATAATCATGTATCTCACCGTCCTCGATGAATCAATGGGATGTGTATTGGGTCAACATGACGACACTGGCAGAAAAGAACATGCAATATACTATCTGAGCAAGAAGTTCACTGATTGTGAGACCAGATACTCACTCTTAGAGAAAACTTGTTGTGCTCTGGTCTGGGCTGCTCGACGCCTACGACAATACATGATTTGCCATACTACTTTGTTAATATCTAAAATGGATCCGATAAAGTACATATTTGAAAAGCCTGTTGTCTCTGGAAGGATTGCTCAGTGGCAGATGCTATTAACTGACTATGATATCCAACATGTTACCCAGGAAGAAATCAAAGGGAGTGTCTTGTCTGACTACCTTGCTCATCAACCTATAGAGGGTTATCAACAGATGAAGTTTGACTTTCCCGATGAGGATGTTCTGTTTATCAGAGATTATGAGACTCCAGACCCTGACATAGGACCCGAACCAGGGGCGCGATGAACGCTCGTGTTCGACAGTGCCTCTAATTCTAAAGGTCGTGGAATCGGTGCTATCCTCATCTCTCCAACAGGTTTTCACCTTCCCTTCACTGCTAGATTATGCTTTGCATGCACCAACAATATGGCTGAATACGAAACATGTATCTACGGCATTGAAGCGGCCATTGACATGAGAATCAAGATTCTTGAGGTCTATGGAGATTCTGCCTTGGTCATCGGTCAAGTCAGAGGGAACTTTGTGACTCGGGATTCTAAGCTGGTTCCGTACCAACAACACATAGCGAAGTTGATTCCTTACTTTGATGAGATTTCTTTTCATCATATTCCCAAAGAGGAAAATAAATTGGCTTATGCTCTTGCTACTTTAGCATCCATGTTAAAGGTCAAGTAGAAGAATGAAGCTCCTCATATCCGCATTGATCACTTGAACAAACCAGCACACTATTTAGCAATCGAGGATGAGTCTGATGACAAGCCTTGGTTCTACGACATTAAGAGATATCTGGAAAAACAAGAATATCCCGAGGGTATCACTATCACTGACAAGAAAGCTCTTAGGCGGCTTTACGCCTAATTCTTCTTAAGTGGCGGTATACTGTACAAGAGGAATTATGATTCCGTGTTGCTCAGATGCGTGGATAGACACAAAGCAAACACGATCATAAGGTCCATACATGAGGGCTACGAGGGTGTACATGCTAAAGGTCCTGCTATGGCCAAGAAGATCATTCGGGTTGGGTATTACTGGACAACAATGGAGGTAGATTGTTACAACTTTGCCAAAAGGTGTCACAAATGCCAAATCTACGGAGACAAGATCCATGTGCCTCCAACTCCATTGAATGTTTTGACTTCACCTTGGCCATTTTCCATGTGGGGTATAGATATGATTGGAATGATCGAGCCGAAGGCTTCCAACGGTCATCGATTTATTCTGGTTGCTATCGACTACTTCACCAAGTGGGTTGAAGCTGCTTCTTATGCAAACGTTACACGACAAGTGGTTGCCAGATTTATCAAGAAAGAGATAATTTGTTGTTATGGCATCCCTAGCAACATTATCACGGACAATGCAAGCAACCTGAATAACAATATGATGAAGGAGTTGTGTCAAGAATTTAAGATCGAGCACCACAACTCTTCACCATATCGGCCCAAGATGAATGGCGCTGTTGAAGCAGCAAACAAAAATATCAAGAGGATTATCCAGAAAATGGTCAAGACTTACAAGGATTGGCATGAAATGCTTCCCTTTGCACTACATGGCTACCGAACTTCAGTTTGCACTTCTACTGGGGAAACTCCGTGTTCGCTCGTGTATGGTATGGAGGCAGTTCTACTCGTTGAAGTCGAAATTCCTTCGCTCAGAGTTATCATGGAAGCAGATCTTGATGAAGCTGAATGGGTTCAATCCAGATATGACCAACTGAATCTCATCGAAGAGAAGCGCCTTACAGCCGTTTGTCATGGTCAATTGTATCAAAGACGCCTCAAGCGAGCTTTTGACAAGAAATTTCTCCCTCGAACGTTCTGTGAAGGCGAACTCGTGCTCAAGAGATATTCACCTGTTCACTCGGATCCACGAGGCAAGTGGACTCCCAATTACGAAGGACCCTTTGTTGTCAAGAGGCCTTCTCAGGCGGAGCTCTGATCCTCACCACAATGGATGGGGAGGAGTTGCCATCGCCCGTGAACTCCGATACAGTCAAAAAATATTATGCCTGAAAAAAAAAGGATAAGAGTCCGCTAGATTGACATCCGCAAGGACAATCTAGGAAAAAATGGACGTCCCGATGGACCAAAAAAAGAGATGTCCATGCAAAAGTTAGGGACAATGGAAAAAAGACAATAATAGCCCGCTAAGTTGAAAACCCGAAAGGGCGACTTAGGCAAAAATGGGCATCCCGGTGGATGAAAAAAAATGTGAAAACATGTCCAGGAAAAAATTAGGGATAAAGGCATTGACTGTGAACACTTGAGCCTTTCTTCCTCACGACTAGACCTCAGACGGTAACAGAACATTCCAATCATCATCAACAGGTGCAAGGCGTTGGAACCTAGACTTACAGTGGATGGTGGCCAATGTTGTAATCAATGCAAAGCAAGATTTCCCTTTGCCATTTACATTTGTTTTTCAATTTTATTGCAAAGTTCCTCATCAAGGAGTTTGCATCCTTGTACACACTTTATATACAAAAATTTTACATTCAATAAAATACATTCTTTGTTATCTCAATTTGTTTCA
The DNA here is from genome assembly GCA_022829125.1 of Lathyrus tuberosus. Classification (NCBI taxonomy): domain Eukaryota; kingdom Viridiplantae; phylum Streptophyta; class Magnoliopsida; order Fabales; family Fabaceae; genus Lathyrus; species Lathyrus tuberosus. The sequence goes on along the minus strand of JALAZF010000123.1, from coordinate 6,569,796 downwards.
TTCCAGTATTTTGTTTGCAAAATAAACAATTATTTGTGATCACATAATACTAAAAAACATTGAGAACAATAAAAAGCTAAATCAATCGAGAAAGCATTATGCATTGCATGTGTTACTAGTAACTCCTGCAGGATAATCAGTAATATCCATTGGTAAGCCTAATGCCTAGCCGACAATGTTATGGTTCAGTGAAGAAGTTATTGTTTCCTCAGCAGTTCCTCAGCAGAGACATCATTCGCCTCAGCGAGCGCCATTACGATTTACCGAAAGGCTTGTTTACATATCCTTTCTCCGACAGATTTGTAGTGTCTATAGGCAGGTCACAGAAAGTGTTCCCAGCAAAGACACTTCGCTCGCTTTTCCCCAGCAAAGGTTGTACATCAGCTCTGATGACTTGAAACTATCTGTCCCCAGCAGTAGTGGTTTCTCCTCACCAAAGTCAACATGATTCAGAAACTTCTTCTCCCCACGCAGAGCCAGTCTTGGTAGGAAGGATCGATTTAATTCATTCATCTCCAACAGAGACAGCCATGGTGATTTAGAAACCTGATATGTTCTTGGTTTCTTTCCCCGACGGGATTATCATCCTTTGTGAACTCTCTTTTCCAGCAGATTTTGTCTTTATCTACGGGTCCTCTACCCGACCGAGGGTGTCGAAGTCGTTTTGCTACGATGTCTGCCTAATCGCTTCACACTGTGCCTTATCTTGCGCCTTGGCATTGCATGATATCAAGCATCGTGTAGAAATGTATACATGGCATATGCATCAATCATACTCCCACTCTTTTTGCCTGACTTATCTCCCAGCAGATTTTCAGCCAAACTTTGCACTTATCTTTTCAAACACTTTCAACTTTTCTTTTGTTGCCGTCGGCCAAATTCTCGAGCTACTCTTTTATTTAATCCCCTTTTACCTCGAATCATCGAAAAGCTGGCGCAATTCGTACATTCAGGTCCAAGAGGATTAAATAGGGGCAGCTGTCGTAACCCGAAATTTGACCTCCCTCTTTTGCCTTTTGCATAAGCATGCGCACTCGCATCATTAGCATACGCATTCACACTTTTCCTCTTGTGTTTTGATTACAGGAATATTCAGGTTTTCCAAGCCCGATTAATCGTATCCTCGCAAGGTCATCACATAATCAAAACAAGCACAAAACAAGGGTTTCCATACCTATTCATCAAAACAAGAGGTGGAAAATCAGAATCGGAGCCATCACACCCATTTTTAAGCAAATTTGGGCAAAATTCACTGAAGTAACAGGTTAACGCGTGGTGAGTAACCGGTTACTCAAGGCAAAATTTCAGTTCATGTTGCAATTTTGAGACAGCAGCCATGCACTCTCTTTGGTCATTGATGCTACAGTGTTCTAGCAGTGTGTGGAACATTCTAGACAGTTCAAGACCATTTAATACATTTCCCTTACATTTATTCTATGCATCACCTTAAATCAAGTGCACCATGTTCCTTGTTTTCCAAGTAATGTGAACCTCTGGATGATGCAGTGCACCTTGGGATTGTTATCGAGTTGGTTCTAACTAACCGCGTTAACCGCCTTGACTCGATGAGTCAAGTCCAACTAACTCCTAGCCTAGTTCCAAGCCCAAAGCTAATCCCAAACCAAATTCCAAACCATCTCACACTCCAAACCTAAAGTCTATATAAACTCACCTTCACTCATTTTTGAGGGACCTTCAACCATTTGCTCCATTTCACTCTCAATTCTCCCACATTTCTCTCCCAATTTTCTGCAACTTCTTCATCTCCATCTCAATTCTCTTCCAAACCTCACCAAAAGCTCTTAATTCTTGAAGGATAATCACTTTTCACATTGAAAGTGATTATTTCTTGAGCTTAACCTCCATCATTTGGCATTTCTTGGTTGGATTTCTGGAAGCACGTCTAATTCTACTTCAATTCAAGAGTTATACAGTATTCAATTTGGTGCAAAGTTGATTTCGGTGCATTTTCGTGTTTTTGATCGGTTTCGATACGGTTCGTCTACAAATTGAAGATTACTTTGTTTTTCTTTGATTTTCTGCATCAAGAATCCTTTGCAACAATTACCAAGGCACATCTCAGCCTTGTAGGTTGGTGGATCTATCTTTCCTCTCTGTTTCGATTGATTTCGTGCGTTTAAGTTCTGATTTAGATCGTTTTCGGTTTGATTTACCATGCAATTGTTAGATCTTTGATCGTCAAGATTATTGATTTCAATTTGTGTTTAATTTCCCTTACATGATGTAATTTTCGTGCACAAATTTGTATCTAAGCATGTGGTGGTTTGCATAAGTGAGTATGTGCTGAGAATCACTTTTGAAAAGCTGCTTTTTGCTGTTTTTTTCACCACTGTTCAGTGGTAACCGGTTAACGTCTGGTGGTTAACCGGTTACTCAGTGCAATTTTCACCAAAAACGCTAATTTTTAAGCAAGTAACCGGTTACCACTGAACAGAATGGCCAATTTTGAGCTTTTTCAAGTGTGTTTGCCATGCTTTCCTCCTTCTAACTTCCATTGATTATCATGCTTGATTTTATGGATGTTTTAAGTGTCATTTCACTTCTGGTTTAAGCATATTCATGAACTTTCGATGCACATCTTTGATTATTCATTTGTTTCATGTTCTTAGCATTGTATGAACATAATAATTCTTGCACTATCTTTGTTCATATGATACATGATTTTGTGTGGCATTTCGATGATCATTTGGCACTATTTTGCACCTTCCATTTCAGTTTGCATTAAGTTTATTCTTCATGGATAAACTTAATCTTGTATAATCAATAATTCACACCTTTTTTCTTTAATGACTTTTCATCCTCTTTGGAAAGTTGTTAGCATGGTTCTCCCTTGATTAATTGATCGAAACCTTGTTTCGATTAATCGATCTTCCCTTCCCTCTCTTTAGGCTTCCTTAGAGCTTTCTCTCTCGATCCCCCATGGAGTTGGGGTTTCGCGTTACGCCTTACATCGGAGCACTGTACAAATTGACATCGTTATGCTGTCTGATTCTCTACACAGGAGCACTGTACAACTTGGAACTGTTATGTCGTCTGTTTCAACTTCCACATTACACCTTGTGTGTTAGAGAAGGAATGATAAGGGAGAATTCCTACTCTCATTATGACTACTTCAGGTAGGGGACGAATGACCATGTGCTTGGCTTAGTCATCTCTATCTTCGGGCGGTAGTGTGCTTTCTTTCCACAGTCGAGTCGATCCTTGATCACTCTTTGCTCTTTGCGATCTCTTTCGATCCTTGATCACTCTTTACTCTTTGTGATCGCTTTCGATCCTTGATCACTCTTATCTCTATCTCTCTAGGTCAATCACCTTTTTGGTTACGATCCTTTGTTCATTGGGTTAGCAAGATATCTTCATTTCAATACCCTATTCTTTCCTTGCGGTGGATCATTGTTCTGTTGATTCCCCTGGAGAGTCTCTCTTCTCTTTCTTCGGTTAAACGCAGTACTCCTGTTACAACCGAAACCCTTGCGGAGCTCGCAACCTTCTTTTGGTTCTTCTCTCTTTGTTGGTTAATCACCGTCTGTCAGTTAAAACACCAATGTTTGCACTCCTTCTCAGTTAACCACAGTCCGTCTGTTAAAATACTGAGTTTTCTTGGGTTAATCATCGTTTCTTAGTTAATCACCTGTCTCTTCATTTAACCACAGCCTGTCTATTAAAATACTGAACCCCTTCTTGAGTTAATCACATCCTCTTGGTTAATCTCTCATTCTTCTCGGTTAATAACAGTTCTCTTGTTAAAACTGAATCCCCAGCAGTTGGTAACTTGTATTGGTTCGAATACTTGCACCCTTGGGCTAGTAACCTCTTTTGGTTCAATACCCTTCTTTCGTTGGTCAAGTGATGTTTTTTCATTCAATACCAACACCCCTTTTGGGTTACGACCTTCGATCGGTCCTACACCCGTTCTTCTGGTTAATCACAGTTCTCTCTGTTAAAACCAATGCTTCTCTATCCCCACAGAGTTGTAGTCTTTTCTTCCCCGGTTAACCACTGCTAGTCAGTTAATATATCGAGGCCCCTCAGAGTCAAACACCTTCCCTTGGTTCGACACTCTCTCTCTTGGTTTTTCACAGTCCGTCTGTTGACACTAGCTTCTTTTCCCCGCCAGGGTCCTATACTCTTTCTTCGGTTAACCACTGCCAGCCAGTTGATATACCGAGTCTCTTTGTTCTCTTGGTTATGACACCAACCCTTTATTTGGATCCCCAGCGGAGTTTCTTTCATTCTTGGTTCTAACACCATTCTTCTTTCTATCCTCTTGTGCAATCGCTCTTACTGCATGGTCTTCCCCAGTGGAGTCTTTCTTTCACTTTTGCTCCTGGTTTTGACACCACTTCTTTCTTCTTCCTGTTTCTTTCTTGTTTTGATTTCCGTTCGGTTCCCCGAACTACGAAAGCTCTGATTCTGCATTCTTCTGAATGTCAGATACGTAGGCACGAGACGCAATGTCTTGGAGAGCACACTTCCACCTTTCTTTCCTTCTCCTTTTCTTCCTTCCTTTTTGTCCCCTGGTTCCATGAACTACAACGCTCTGATTTCCTCATTGCACTATGAAGGTACGTAGGCACGAGGGCCACAATCCTCCGCGAGCACTTTCTTTCTTTTCTTTTCTTTTTCCCTTTTCTCTCCTCTCTCTCCCTTTCTTTTAGCTAGAAGCCTTTAGATAGATAACCTATCCAAGCCTAGAAGCAAGCGAAATGGTTCCCGTCGAGTACGACGGATGCGTTATGTGCTAGTACCTTCCTTTCGCATAACCGACCCCCGTTCCCGTTTCTCTTCCCCTTGGGTTTTATCGATATTTTTCCTGTCCTTTGGGACTAAATAAAGTTCGGTGGAGACTCTGTTGTATCTTTGAGTGTGTGATTCACTCAGGAGATAAACCAGTCATCTTCACTTCGTAGACGAAAAAAGTTTGCCACATCTCTCTATCATCCTCTTGATTCTTGAGCTCAACAAGCCTGTAAGCGATGTTCCCTTCGTTATCAACGGAAGGTGAATGATACTGAAGCTTCACAACCTTCCGTTTGTCTCCGTAAGGTAGGATATGTTCGATGTCATCAATGATCTCGCCGATTGAGATTTCCCTCGTTAACTTATACTTGCGACCGATTGTTATGCCGTCGGTATAGGAGACAGTTGCGACATACCAATGAATCTTGATATCATACAATTGAGACATTTAGTGTTTGTGTGAATGATATCAAATGAAACCCCTAATTTATAGAAAAGTTAGGGTAAAGTTATTTCTGCCTAAGTTTGTTCCGGATGTGCAGATCCGGACAAACCCTACAAATATTGGTTCCAGATGTGCAAATCCGGAAATTGTCCGGATGTGCAAATCAGAATGTTTTACTGATACAATTTTAAAACAGAATTGAACAGCTTGTGCAGCCACTTGGAATACTTTCAGTGCAATAAAATTCATAAGTGTATTAAAAAGTCATATGGATAAAAATACAATATATTTCACTTCAATAATGTACATTGTGTCGTATGATTATACAAAAGAGTTAAAACAAAATTCTCTGTCTAAATCTATTGGAGCTAGAACTTTCGATTTTTTCGCATTTGATGCCTTTTCAATTGCGTGCAATCTTTCGAATTCAAGCATCCTTTCGACAAAACTATCCGGTCAAGACTCGGCAATTGCGGTTGCATGCGTCGCCCATTGCGGTGATTTAGGTGGTATCGGGCATCCGGGTTTCAAGATAACTTATACAAAATGTCTTGATTTCGAAAGCCATCCGATACACATGATGCGATCATTTGGATTCGACGGAGGTGCGGTGTGGAGTGGAAAAAAGGTTTTCGAAAATCCGTATCTCATCAAGTCGATACACACCATATCGTAGGCGCATGCTATAAGATGATCCATCTCGGGGAAGCTCATCCATTTCGACACCGGTGCCGGACCACTCAACCACGGAAGAAGTGACTCGTGAACCTTGTTGTAATTTTCTTGATTTTCATAGAGACGCAAGTATGCTTCTTTATACGTCTCCAACTCTAGGATAAGTTGATGACGTACAAGTGCATGACCTTCCTCTCCTTTACCGAGTAGTGCCAACACGACTCGGTAAGTGCAAGTGATGCTCCGACTGAAAGTGGTTTGTATCTCATTGTGTTGGTTTTTGATCATTAGATGCACGGAGTCCCAATCCCGACATAAATCCCCCTTGGTATTCCCTAACCAATTCTTCAAAGTGGCATGTGACGACTCAACTCTATTGGTGGTAGTGTTTCCAAGATGTCGTACGTTATCGGTCCACGCACAAACAATCTTTTCTTTCACTTGATCAAGAATGGTGGATTCAACATATTTCAACAAAGTGGTGTACCGTTCACACTTTCCGGAATTTAATGACCGAATCGGCATATAATTCCGTTGTGGAAGAATTTAGAATATGAGTCCATGCATCCATAATTTTCTCTACAATGACACCCGACTTGACCACTTTTCCGTCTTCCAACTCCACTTGTTCGCACCCACCGCGGTCTTAACCCGACTTCGCACATTCTTTGTTATGTGAAATCGACAAAGTAGTGCATTGGAAGAAGGAAAGACCTTTGCAACCGCATTCATCAAGGCGTTGTCGCGGTCCGTAATAATTGCTTTTAGCATTTGAACATGTTTCTTCAAAAGTGACTGACACGTCTCCAACGCCCACGTGAAATTGTCCTCTTTCTCACACTCCAAAAAGGCAAAGCCAACGGCATATGTCTTATCCGTAGACGTAACGCCAACCATCTCAAACAATGGAAGACGATACTTGTTTGTCTTGTAGGTGCTATCGAGAATGAGCACTGTCGAGAATGTGTTGAACAACTTGATGGAATCCGGATGAGTCCAAAAAATATCTCGGACAGTAATTCCATCATCGCGATATTTGTACCGAGACACGTAATTGTTGTCCTCCAACAGTTGATGAAGTAGGGTTTTTTGAGTTGGTGAGAGTGAGTGTAGTAGAAGAAATGTTGAGAATGGGAAGGGGAGAGTGATCATGCAGCTTCAAATATATCAGTCATGCTTTCGGATATACAGATCCAGAGGCCTACCGGAGATGCACATCCAGAACAACTTTTTCTTTATAAGAATACGATGCGTCCATATGTGCACATCCGGAATCAGGGGGCAAAAAAATAATTTCACGTGATACCTAAAAAACTTGGGTGGTGCATTAAGAAATGCTCTTACATTTATAACCAAATAAACATTTTATAGTATATTTATTAAACTTTGTGTCTTATTATTTATATCATGGCTTTATTTTATTCTAGATATCAAACATAAGTTTAAAATTGTTTATATCTATTTTCAAGTTCCACTATAATTACAATTTTGAGAAATAAGGCTCTTTTAAATACAAATATTGTCCTTTGATCTATTAAGAACTGTTGGTTGAATTGTATTAACATATTGAAGAACTTTACATTATGATCACTTAGGAAGAAAACAAGTGCACACACAACCTAACTACTATTGGTTTGAACAATGAAAGTACAACTTCATATAATTATGTCATTGTTGAGCTTCAGGACAAGAATATTTGGTTTTCCCAAACTTAAATTGTTGTCTCATTGAGGAGTTTTGCTTCTCCCTCATTTTGTTTCCTCTCATTTGATCAATGAGTTATATATATATATATATATATATATATATATAATCATCAGAAGGAGCATCAACATTGAGGTAAGAACAACACAAGTGAGAGACACATCACATATTCTTCCACTTATCTCTTTTGTTCACATATAATTGTATTATCGTTGACACCTATTATTAGGCACCTCTTATTAGGCATTTCGATTTTACGAATCAGACTCTGATACTATTTGTTGGGTCATGAGGAGGAGCATCAACATTTAGTTAAAAGTAACACAAGTAAGAGAGACACCACATATTCATCTAAAATTTTAAGGTGATAGATGTGTGAGTTCTTCTATTTATAAATATTCAACTCTCCATATTTATAATTAATGTAAGACTCCAAGTCACACTTGACTTTATTATTCTCAATAATATAAAACTCAGCCACTCAAAACTTATATAATTAATTATTTCAATAAATTGCTATTATATTTTAGGTGAACGCGAGTTTTCTCCCATTAATGACAATCATATTTTAGAAGTAATTGAAGTTGTTTGACACTAATTTCGCTATCTATTCTATTAGAGATTCATCACATTATAGGGGATTACCTCATTTCACTAAACTCATATCCACGAAGGGAAATCTGTTTTGTCCGAATGGTACTTTGTTCGAATGAGAACGGATCAGCCACACAACCAATTTGTTCATGTGCCGAGGCATAGATGAGTAGGTCATTGAGTGAGATGAAGTGTAACATAGATGCTTGTTTCTTTGCCTAATTTAATAGTGTGGGTGTTAATCTTTGCCTTAAAGTATAGTTTAATTTGGTTTGTTTATGGGATCAAAGATCATTTGGATCTAACCAATTTTTAATGCTAAATTGGGGAAAATTTATTGGCTAATTGCAATAATTGAATGCAGAGTCGATCCGACATGAAAAATCAAATTCTATTGAGTACAAAATTTGATTAAATGTTTATCAGTTTAATGAAAAATCAAATTCTATTGAGTACAAAATTTAATTAAATCTTTTTATATTACAAAATGAATTGTTAATGATATTTTTTTAGGCTTAATATCTCTGTGTTTTAATTCAATTTGGTTACTTATTTAAAAATAATGCACATTGATCCTTTAATTCTTCAAAACAAACTATATTAGTTTTTTTAGTTTGGTTAGTGATAAATTAAATGATTAATTTTTTATTTTTTTCGTTATTAATTAGATGAAAATAATTAATATAATACATTTTAAAGAATTAAATGACCAATATAAAAAAATTTATATTAAAGAACCAAAATAAATCCAAAGTTTAACATACAAGACTAAAAAAGATATTAAACTATTTTTCTATTATATTTTAAAGTATTAACTATTATTATTTTTCAATTTTTTTAATTTTTCTATTTTTGTACTATAAATAAAGGATAATTCTATAAAATCTTTATAATTATTTATAATACAACCCTAATTATATCTTTTAAATACATGTTAAAAATTTCAAACGACTTATAATGAAAAACACAAAAGAATATGCTTTAATCTTCACCAAACAAACTAAAAGAATATTTGAAATTATATTATTATATTACATATTTATAATTAAAATATTTAAAATTATCTTTGACTTAAAATTTAAAGATTTAAAGTCAAAACATGAAGAGCTTGGACAATTATTATTGAATGAATTCGGAAGTGTCAAGAGTATATCCTAAATTTTTTAATTTGATTGTTGAGTGCGGAAGACTTTTTTGCTTAAATTTTTAAGTTGAATTATACTAATTAATTTGATTTCTCTTCAATTCTAATAGGAAAGTTTTTAGAAGACAATGGCGATTGCAATTAACCTAACATTGTTCACCATCTTCAGCCATATTCCTCTATAAGTTTTTCCTATCTTTCGAATTTCATGGAGCCATTCCAAATCTCTTAGGCGTGTTTAGCCCCAGTAACTAAACCAAAGTCAGATCATATTAGCACCAAACAAAATCTTCCTACAAAATCCTTTGATGAAGCTCTAAATGGAGTTTGTGATATTCCAGCCTCACAACTCCTACAACAAATTTTAAAAGGGGGTTGCATTTCAAACATAATCCCTGAAGATGAATACCAAGCAGACGTTGAATCTTGCAAGCATAACCTCCATGGTAGGATTCTATGGTCAGAAGGAACCAAACATCTCTCCATTAGCAATCTCCGGGAATAGCTCTCCACGCTTTGGAAGGATCTTGAAAAGTGGAGAGTTATTTCGTTGGAGGAAGGGTTTATTTGTGTTTACCTTCTCCTCCTTGGATGATGTTCGAAGGGTAAGGACTTCCGGAGCTTGGAATTTAGCATCACGACTTCTCAAAATCTTCCCTTTGGACAAGAGACTTCACGCCTAGCTTGTAGGAAAACAACACGACACATGTATGTTTCTATGGTTTAACATAGGAATATTGGAGACCTATGATCCTTTTTGCCATTGCTGGTAGCATAGGTACACCAATATGCTATGATATTGCCTCCACTAGACCAATGATAGATAGAACATTTAGCGATTATGTTAGAGAGTTGTTAGACATGGACGTTTCTCAAGAAATTAGATACAAAATAGTAATGGAAATACATGGATATGTTTTTTTTACTGGGCTTGAATATGAGAGTATTTTCCATTTTTGTACTTTATGTTAAAAAAAACTGGGCATTATCTAGATATCTGGAAGTTTGCTAACAGAGATGAGATAATACAACCAAAAGAATAACAAGTCAAAAAAGGAGTCCTGAAAGTTTTTGTGCAAAAGAATGTTGAACCTCTTGAAAAGGTTAGAACAAAACCAGTTAACATCATACCTCCCTCAACCAGAAGTAAACAACATATGGAGATTCTTGAACCTAGTAGGACAGGTGACCAGATTAACTAAGCCAATATGACCCCCTTGGTTAATCAAGCAATTTCCATTCCCCATCAGGCCCCAAACCCAGAAAATTGCTTCACCCACTCTACAATGACAACCAATCAAATAACTTGGAGCCTAATCCCAATCCCGTTCCAAGCTTATTCAGTCTCAACTTCATTAAAATTTACTTTAGTCCGTAAATAATGTCAAAAGTAATAAGATTAGCTTTCAACATCCTAATACACACCCAACCCTTTTCACTTAGAATCAGAGTACCATCAGCAAACTACAAGTGTGAGATATTCAATTCAACTGAAAGGCCAACCTTATACTTGGAAACACATCAACCTTGGGCAAAGTATTCAATATAATGTTCAACCCCTCAACACCAATAAAATATATAAATGGTGAAAGAGGATTACATTTATCATACCCCAAATTTTGACCACTAAGATTCTCCATCATTGTGTAAATCATCACCGCAATATGGATGTATCATCGTGCCTCATCAGTCTCCCTAAAGATGGGTGAGCATTCACCACAAACAAGGATTAGGGTTTTAAGCCCTCTCTGAGCACTTAGAGAAAGGATCAATCAACGAATGACATGATCTTCAACTTGTCTAAACTCTCTAACGCCTATAAAGGATCAAGAGGACTCCCACATCAAGAATCAAGCACAAGGTTGCAACATTCCAAGTGGATTAAGCCTCAAGATCGCCAGTGTCACCAAATTAGGGTTTTGGTCGACCAAGGCCTCCAGGTGGAAATTTTCCTCTAGGCATGAGACAATGCTTCAAATCATAACCCAAGATACTCTAGGGAACCTCATGGACCCAATCATCAAGTCAATTTAACCTCAGGGGATGCATTTACCAAAAACCAGGAATTAGGGTTTCTTGACCTAATTTACCCCTAAGTTTAATTTTGGGACAAAACATGAGCCAAGACCTCAAGACATAATTTGAGGGCCTCCAATACACCATATTGATCCATTTTCAACAATGGATTGATTCAAGAAGCTTGATTCACAAGTTTCAATTTCATCTGAACCACAATTAGGGTTTTGAAGAAAAAGTCAATTATATCTTTGACTTTTGACCAGGGCATGCTCCAAAACTCGGGGACATGATTCAATACACCCTACAACACCTATGGAATCCATCTATTAAGTTTGATTTAGGTCAAGGACTTGATTTCATAGAGGATCGCATAGTTTAAATTCCATCTGCTGGAAAAAGTCAACTGTACAAAAAGTCAAAGTTTGACTTTTTGATTTTTTGGTCAACCAAGATTCCTTAACCCTAAAACAATGTTAATATGTGATTTGAATCATCATTCATCAAAAAAAACCAAAGAAAATGGGTTAACTTGTAAAAGGAGTAACCATAAAAAACTTAGAAATTTTCTAAGTTATGGAACAAAGTGGCTAGGGTACCAACTTCCAAGGACCATAACTTGAGATCCAAGCAACCATTTTGGATGATCTAAAGATGGATTTGTAGTCCTCATGGCATACCTTAAAAGTGTCAACTACACCTCATTCCAATTCCTCATGGATTTTTAGTTATGGAGTGATCAAAATGGCTGAAAACATGAAATGTCACTTTTTCCAACACTTAGTGAAATTTTCACTAAGTCAGAATCTGCCTTGCTTTTTTTCAAAATGTAGGGGCATTTTTCACTTGGATCCCAAAAGTTTCAAAACAAACTATGATCACACATGTGTTGTATCATATGAGAGCTTTTCAAAATGACCAAGAACACCTTGAAACTCCACTTGAGCTAGGAGTTATGACAGCTGCAACATGCCTTGCTGCAATCTGTCTTGGCAAGGCAGATTTGTGCACAAGAGCTCGATTTGTCCAAATTGTGCAATAACAAGCATGGTTATCCATCTGCACACCTCAAGGGGGAACAACCAAGGGACAAACACTGATTCATCAGCCTCCAAAGTCCCAAAATCTACAAGTAGTATGCCAATCCTAAAAAGGCTAAAGATGCTTCAAGAATCCAATTTTGTTTTGGAACATTTAATGGATGCTTAGAGGTGGCATGTATCAGAGCAAGAATGAACACTTTAGTCAAGCCTTATCCTTGAATCAAAGAACTATAGGCCTGTGCTCTAATCTCGAGTCAATGGCTAGAGATGACTTGAGATTCCATTTGATCCACATTGGCCAAAGGCCTACTGCAGTTGCCATTCCCTATTCCTTGCAAAACAAACTTGCTCTACTATAAATAGAGCTCAATTGTGATCAGTTTGAGTACACCAAAGCAACCAAACTGATGCTTTCCTCAAAATCTCTACTTTCACTCCAATTTTTCCTTCTAAAGCAAGTCACTATCGGATTTTGAGTTCGAGAGCAATTCCAACCAAACCAATGGTTCACACACCTCACATATAACATATAGAAGTGATCCAAACTCTCACATAACATCTGGAACATCAGAATCACAAAATCACCAACCATCTGTACAAGCTTTTGACAGATTTGCAGTTGAGGTGCCAAATCAAGTTCCAGCTCAATTCAATCCATTCCAAGCATTTAGACACACTCCATAGCACCTAGGGAAGTTGTCCACATCATTGGAACCAAGTTGTAACACCTCTAACACAAAACACGATCACCAGCTGCAAGAGGTAAACCTCAACTTGGTCATCTCATGATTCATGCATATTTCCTCGCACAATAATTTTGCCATATGTTCATAATCATGTATGGAGCGTTTCCCCTCAATTCATTGCTTTGTTTGGGTCGTGTATCAAATTTCTGAGCCTTCATGCAAAAATTAGGATTCTTGAGATTTCTCTTTGATTTCTTTGTCCATGCTTAAAATAAATGAAATTAAAGACCATAGACATGAACGTGAGGTGAAAACGAGCATATTGATATGTGGTTTGTGTGATTTCATCAAGTATTCAGTGAGATTGATGAGAAAATGCAAATCTGGGCAAATCAGAACACGCGCGTGTTCTTGGTGTGTTCTTGGCGCCCTTTTTCAAAAATTCAAATATTTGAATTTTGTGATTTTATTTAATTGATTCAAAACTTAATTTCTCTCTGAATTTTAATGATTTTGAGTTGATTCTTTTCTGGCTTAAATAATGTTTTCGTCCCTGTAAGTTGGCGAGTTTTGGTTTTCGTCCCTGTATTTTTTTTTTTTTGGGTTTAGTCCCTATATCTTACTTTTTGTTGGTGTTTAGTCCCTAAAGCCAAAATCCGCAGGAAAATCCGAAGGTTTCCTGCGGATTTTCCTAAAGACCAAAATCCGCAGGAAAATACGCAGGAAAATCCGCAGGAAACCTCTGTAGGGACCAAACACCAACAAAAAGTAAGATATAGGGACTAAAACCGAAAGAAAAAAAAAGATACAGGGACTAAAACCAAAAACTCGCAAACTTACAGGGACGAAAACATTATTTAAGCCTTCTTTTTTTAATAATTCAAAAAAATGTTAAAATATTTTATTTTACAAAAATTTCCCAAAAAATATTATTTATTTCATATACTTGATATTTTTGCAAAGAATTAATTTTTATTTGTTTTTAACATTTAAAATATTTTTTCCCTCTTGATTTTCCAAACTTGAATGGTTTTTAATCATTTTGTGGACAAAAACATGATTTTTGAAACATTGATCCAAGATCATCACTCATTTTTCACATGTTTTCAATGATTTTTATTAATTTTTAATCAAAATTAATTCAATATTAAACAAAATTAGGGTTTTGATTAATTCCACCCTCATCAATCTTTTCCAAACACTCATAGGCCTCTAATAGAGTGTAAGACTCATTCCTTGTAAATAAGATACCTTGTTGGGCCTCAGACATTGTATAAGACCCACTGTGTTTTCAAAAACCTCGGCGCGATCGCTGTTTTCAAACAAATCATCTGGGCATACCCTCGTGTTGTAAGTCCCACCTTTCTTTTTCAAAATAATCTTTGGGCCTCTAATAGAGTGTAAGACCCAACCCTTTTGTAAATAAACCATTGTGGGCCTCACTTATTGTATAAGTCCCTCTGTACATTTTCAAAACAACGGTACAATCGTCGCCTTTTTAAAAATCATCTGGGCTTCTCCTTGAGTTATAAGACCCATCTTTATTCATTTTCAAACTCTTTGGGCCTCTCCTTGAGTTGTAAGACCCATACCCTTGTACAAAAAACATTGTGGGCCTCAGACGTTGTATAAGTCCCAACACAATCTTTTCAAAACAACTTCCCTTTTGATTTAGGTTCAAATATACAGTTGTTATCAAAATTTTCTTTAATTTCTCTGAACAACTAACAATACAGCATGGAAGCTTGCTCACCTGTAAGTTTTTATCCGCTTTCATTTACCTGCTTTAATATATATAATTGTATTGTGGGAAGCTGCGCATGGTTAGTCTTCTTTCATTCTTTTAAATACATGTCAAATATATATAACTGTATTGTGGGAAGCTGCGGCTGGTTAGTATTCTTTCATACCCTTTTACATACTTGTCATATATCAACTGTATATATACTAGTATAGTTATTTAGAGTTTTCCCCGACAACTAGGTCTAGAACTAGGTAAAGCCCATTTGGTCACTCTTAAATACAGTCAAAACTAGATTCCCATTGGATTTCCAGATACAGTCTTCCCTTCTCTTGGGGTTAAACAATAGTATCATTTACATACTAAAGTTGTGAAACAAACAAATCCTAAGACCCCACCTTAAACTTATAAAAGGATCATATCAGAGAAGCGATATTCACAATAGCACTAAGGTCCCATACTACCAAAAGAAATAAGAACATCACCAATGAGGCCCTACTTATTTTCATATGAACTAATCTCATCAATTTGACACTCATTTACCAAGATAGATAGACTTCTCGAAAAACAACAGTGCTTAATTCAAACGCTTCACCAATTGTTAGAAGTTGTAATTAAATGTTTTGTCGGAGGCAAGCATTCGACCATGTCAAAGTAGCTAGTTGAACTAGTAGGAGTCAGCTGTATTCGACAAAGTCGAATACAACATATAGTTGCTATGTTGAAATGTAGCTTGTAGTTTTGTACTTTTCATTTTATATGTTTTGGTCTTGGGTCGATTTTTTTAGTTTAGTGCTCGGGCTTTAGTTGCCTATATAAAGGCATTGTATGATGTAAATCATAACAACTCCACTCAATAATATTTTCTCTTTTACAATTCAGTTTCTCTCTCTTTTATTTCTTCTTCTTCTTCTCACATCTTTCATGAAAACTCTTTTGTTCAAATAAATTGGTATCAGAGCTCGGGTTGCAATTCAGAGAGAATATGTAATGGCAAACGAAACAATAACATCAACGCAATTTCCATCGAATCTACCAATTTTCAAAGGGGGGAACTATGAATGGTGGGTCTCGCATATGAAGGTCATATTTAGATTTCAAGATGTGTCTTAAATCGTGAATAATGGAGTACCGACATTGGAATCATGTGCAGAAGATGTTCAGAAAGGTGTGCACAAGGATCAAAGGAAGAAAGATGGAAAAACATTGTTCTTTATTCACCAGTGTGTGGATCCTAACGTGTTCGAGAAGATCATTGAAGAGAAATGGCTTAAGGAGCGTGGGATAAGTTGAAGAACTTGTACGATAGAGATGAAAAACTGAAAAGGGTGAAGTTGCAAACATTGAGAAAGAAATTCGAGATGACTCAGGTGAAGGAAGATGAATCAGTCTCAGAATACATTTCGTGTGTGGTGTTCCCGAAAAACCAGATGAAGATGTGTGGTGAATTAATCAACGATTTGCAGAAGATTAAGTGTTGAGATCTTTGACTGCAAATTTTGATTAAATTATAATGTCAATTGAAGAATCCAAGAACCTAGTTGAGATGAAGTTAGAAGAACTTTAAGCCTCATTATAGGCTCATGATAAGAGGTTGAATCAGAGGAACTCATAAAGGGATAAGGTGGCTGAACAGACACTACAAGCAAGATTCATCAAGAAATCGGGGAAAGAAAATGTGAAGTAGGGAAAGAATCTTGCAAATGATGAGAAGTCAAGAAAGAACTCAAAGAACCACTCTGATTCGATCAAGAAAAGCATGGGAAACAAGTATTATGGGAAGAAATTTTACATTAAGGAGGTGCAATGTTACAACTGTCAAGGATTTGGCCACAATGCTCAAGACTATCGAAGAAATAAGGAAACATGAGCGAGATATAGAGATGAAGTATAGTATGTACATGCTGAAGATAGTGATTGTGAGGATGTGCTACTCATGTCGAACACTCAGTTGAACACTAAGCAAACTAACATGTGGTGCCTGAATTCAAGATGCAGTAACAACATGACAGGTAATAAAAACTGTTTCACCAAGCTAGATGAATCAGCTAAGAAAGTGATAAAGTGTGCAGATGGAAGGCAGATCACATTAGGTGGAAAATTAGATATCTATATTGTCAGGAAGGATGTTCGAAACGCCAGCATCACATATGTGTTGTATGTACCTTCAATGACAAGTAGATTTATAAGCAAATGTCAATTACTTGCAAAAGGGTACAACATGAAGCTAGAAATAAATAAGATGAAGGTGTATCATGGCGATGGAAGGTTGATTATGAAGGCACCATTGGCAGACAATGAGACATTCAAAGTAGAGATCAACCTAGTTGATCACAACTGTCTTGCTTCGACTGCACAAGAAGACAAGAACTAGCTATGACATCACATATATGGACATCTAAACTTCAAAAGTTTAGGTATGCTCAACTATAAAATGATGGTGTATGGCTTACCTCAAGTGAAGAAACCAAGTTAGGTATGTAAGGAATGTTACAAAGCAAAGCAGGCTAGGATGGCATTTAAACATGACCTGCCAATGAGGTCGAAAGAAAAGCTAGAGCTAATTCACTCTGATGTCTGTGCACTTATATGTGTCTGGTTTTAAATAAATTTTAGATAAATTTACAGAAATTTTAAGCTCTTTTCCAAATGTCTGAATGCGAAATAGCTTATTTTTAAGTGATTTTTGAATCAATGTCTATATTTGGTCTCTTTGATGTTTTTGTTAGTTTTGCAGCATTTTCGTAAAAAGGACGCGGCAAAAATCGGAAGAAAACACGAAGAAATGAGAAAAGTCGCGTGTCTACAAACTTCAAGAAATTCGCCAGGAGAAGGGGTGGCGAAAGGAGAAATTCGCCAGGCGAAAGCTTGGCGAGCCAACTGGAGAATTTTGTTTTTAATTCCAGTAGCTACTGGAAGTGCTTCGCTGGAAGATTCGCCAGGCAAAAGAGATTCGCCTGGCGAAGCTGAATTTCGCCTGGCGAGTTCAGATATTTTTCCCAGCTTTCTCTGCACTGTTCTGTCATGTGGCTGAGCTTAAAGGTTTCGCCAGGAGAATTTTGGAGCTCGCCTGGCGAATTTGTCTGGGCAGAAAGTGATATTTAGGGTGTTTTGTAGATATTTTTAGATATAACACTTTTAGAAAGAATCATTGTAACCTAGAATCCTCTTTGGAGCTCAAAAACTTTATCTTTTATTATTTTTCTTAGGATCCAAAGCTTTTATGCTCCAATCCTTGAATCTTTGAAGATTGATGCAACAAAAGCTTTGTCCATTACTTGTTGATCAAGATACCATGATAATGTGTAGCTAAACATATTTTGTGTCAAGAGTAGAGGTAGTTAATCTTGCTTGTATGTATTTCTTTTGATCTTTTGTATATGAACAAGGTTGATGATCAATATATGATGAAGTTGTTTGATTCTAATGGTATATTTGTGGTTTGAATCACTCTAGACATAGATTTTCCAAATCTCGATCTAATATCTTCATTCTTAAAAACCAAACTCTAGATATAGATTTGGGGTTTAATATTCGCTTTGTATTAAGCTTAACGTTCGTTGTTTCGATTGTTAGCGTGAGACATCATCTAACGATTTAAACAACGATACTCACGAATTTGCTTTAAACATAAACTTGTGATTGTATTGATCGAAACTAAGTTCATATGCTTGATTAATCGGATACGTATGAAAAGGATTAGCGAAATCTAGTATAGACATGCTTTTCTCAAACTTACAACATCTTTGTTCTAATTTACTTCTTTGCTACAAACTTGTTACAAAACCAAGAATCATTTGAAAACCCTTTACTTAAAATGGTAAAACTATTGAACGGCAAGCATTGATAACATACAATCCCTGTGGATACGATAAACCCCCCCCCCCCCCCCCCGAATTGCTCTTCAACAAAATGGCACCGTTGCTGGAGATTGTTGTTTGTTATTGGAAGCATTGCAATAGTTTTTAAGTTTTAAGCTTGTTTACCTTTTTCTTGTGCTTGTTAATTTGTTTGGCTAAGTGTACAGACTCTGTTTATGCGAGGGAAGTTACCTGCAGACCAACTTCTTTTTGATCCTGAGATTGAAAGAACTGCGCGTAAGTTAAATAGCAGAACAAGGCGTTGGAGGCAACTTGCTAAGGAAAGACAAGAACGAGACGAAAGTTCAACTTTGACACCAATACCACAGTTACCGCCAACCGTGGCTGCACCACCACCACTACCACCTGCTTCAACACCTTATGTTAATAGTCTGAGGCATACCGCACAGTTCGCACGTAATGCTCATAATGGTCGGCACTCTGAAATGAAAACGGGTATTCTCGCTCTTCTATACCAGAATCATTTCACTGGTATGGATCACGAGGATCCCTTTAATCACTTGACCAAATTTTATGAAATTACGGGCGCAACTGGTGCACCCGAAGCTGAAGAAGAGTCTTTGTTTAAGAGATTGTTCCCACATTCCCTCATTGGGAAGGATAAGGAATGGTACCTTGACCAATCAACTGCCATTATGACGAACTGGAACATGTTAGAAGATAAGTTCTTGGAACGATTTTTTCCTCACAATCGTTTCATGGAAGCGAAAACAGCTATTGCAGTTTTCTCACAAGGTGGGAATGAGTCTCTCAACGAAGCTTGGGAGAGATTCAAGTCCATGCTTAGAAAATGCAAGGGGCACGGTTTTGATGATCTTAGGCAAGTTCATATTTTCAGAAATGGTCTCCAACCAAATCATAAAACCTTGTTGGATGCTACCGCGGGCGGATCTTTAATGTCAAAAGCACCGAAGAAGCCATTGCTATCATTGACAAGATGACATTAAACGACCATCAAGGGAACCATAACCGTGGTTAATCTCAAAGGAAGCCGGGAGTGCTTGAGTTGGAAACTAATGATGCAATTCTTGCACAAAACAAATTGTTATCACAACAAGTGGAGTTGTTGACGCAACAAATGTCAAAACTTCCACAACAAATCAAAGAGATGCAAGAAGTTCCCAACAACAACCAACAAATAGCGAGTTGTGAGCTTTGTAGAGGAGATCACCCTACCGGGTATTGTCCTCCGGTTGTGGAAGAGGTAAATTATGCGGGAAATCAAAATCAAGGATATCAACCTCGACCACCTTACCAACAAGGCAACCAAGGTTACCAACCTAGAGGTAATCAAGGTTATCAACAACCGTGGAGACCTCAAGATGCCGAACCTTCAAATCGTCAACAATATCAAAATTACACTCAACCTCCATAAGCTCCAAGTGGAAATACAAAGATGGAAGACGCTCTCACGCAATTTATGCAAATGTCAATATCAAATCAAAAGAATACCGATGCGGCCATAAAGAATCTTGAGACGCAAGTCGGATAATTATCAAAACAATTGGCCGACCAACACAAAGGAACTTTTCCGGCGAATACTCAACCAAATCCAAAAGAGCATTGCAAGGCTATTCTAACAAGAAGTGGAAGAGAAATTGATATGGGCATAGGTGAAGTTGTAGTGGAGGGGGAAGAAGTAGTTGAAAAAGAAAAAGATAGTGATGAGAATGAAGTAGAAAAAAATGTTAAGGGAGATTTAGTTGAAAATGAAAAGAAAAAAAGTGAGGAAAAAGAAAAAAGAATGAGAGAAGAAAAATTGAAAAAGACTAAAAAGGGGAAGGAGATAGTGAATCCTATTCCTATTAAAAATCTACCTTACCCCTCCTGTGCCCTCAAAGAAGACAGTGAAAGACATTAAACTCGTTTCATGGACATATTCAAACAATTGCAAATCAATATTCCGTTTGCCGAAATGCTTGAACAAATGCCAAAATATGATAAGTTCATGAAAGATATTCTTACAAAGAAGTGACAATATTCGGAGCCGGAAACAATTGTTCTTGATGCAAGTTGTAGTGCTATAATACAAAGAACTCTACCAAAGAAAAAAGTTGATCCGGGGCGTGTTACTTCGCCGGCAACCATTGGTGATGTCTATGTTGGCAAAGGCTTAATTGATTTGCGCTCAAGCATTAACTTAATTCCATTGTCTATTGTGAAGAGGCTTGGGAACATTGAAATGAAAGCAATTCTAATGACATTACAATTTGCGGACAAATCTACAACTCATCCTCATGGATTGGCTCAAGATGTCTTGGTTAAGGTTGCTAAATTTTTCTTTCCGGTTGAGTTTGTTGTGATTGATATGGAGGAAGACGAGGATGCTCCATTGATTCTTGGACGCCCTTTCATGAAGACCGCTCAAATGATGATTGATGTTGACGACAACCTTATGAAAGTAAGGGTTCAAAATGAAGAGGTGTGCTTTAAACTTTTTGAAGCAATGAAGCATTCCAAAGATCACCATGATAGTTACCATATTGATACAACGGAGGAAGCCATAAGGGAAGATGATGCTTTTAGAGAAAAAGAATGTGCAATAGAGGTTCTGAGGAAAAAGAAGGAAGATGATGCTTATAAATAAAAAAAACGTGTAAGAGAGGTTTTGAAAAAAATGAAGGATGAAGATGCAAACATAGCTATGATGCGATCATGTTGGGATTTTTCCTTTTTAAAGAAAAGGAGACCAAAGACTGGACACGATAATGGTTGAGGTCTTTGTTCGTGAAGTGTCGTTTTCTCAGAAGCCAATTCTTGAGCTTTTGGTTTCATAGTGCCTTTTTGCGATCCTTGAGGTTGCATTGGACCGTTGAGCTCAAACGAAGTTAAACAAAGCGCTAGTTGGGAGGCACCCCAACATTATAAGTATTTCATCTTTATTGTTTTAAATTTTGAATTGTGTGATAATAGGAGTGATTTTGGAAAAATTGGGAAAATTCTGCATTGCATCCTTGACAACAGAGAATTCTGTTCCTGGTGTAATTCGTCTGGCGAATCCAATTTTCGCCAGCCTCTCGCCACTGCTTCGCCAGGTGAAGCTGGCGTGATTTGGATTTTGCAGAGAGAAAAAAAAAATAATATAATTTTTATTTAGGGTCCACTTGGGACCACACATTTTGTTTCCTTATCTTTGCTTTCCTCTCACTTTCACTTTAACCCTTTCATATTTCACTTTCACTCATTTCACTCTCTCTCTCTCTCTCTCTCTCTCTCTCACACACACACACACACACACACACTTTTCACTCTAAACCCCACTCTTCCAAAACTCTCAATCTCACTCACCATCACTCTCAATCCCACTTGAGGTATGTTGCTTACTCTTAATTTGTTTAATTTAACTTGTTAATTTTTAGACTAGGGTTTGAATTTCACAACTGTTAGGGTTATTGTTGAAACCCTAGAAACAATGTTAGGAGTAGAATTGTTGTTGAATTGCTGATGTGGTTTTTAGGGTCAGAATGTGAGTTGATTTATTGAGGATGACCCCCTGCCTGTTAAAATTTTTTTGGGTTCGCAGAAATTTGCCTGGCGAGCGTGAGGCCAGCCTTCACTTCAGCTTCGCCTGGAGAGAGTGCAGCGAGACACCGCCCCTGCTTCGCCTGGCGAGCATGGGGCGAATGGCCTTTTTCAAAAAAAAATTGTCTGCTGTACCATTTTCAATTCTATTTTAATTTCTTTTAACTCTTGCTTTGTTCTTGTTTTTTTTATTTGTTGCTTGTATTGTGCTAATAATTGGAAAAATTATGTTGCTTTGTGTCTTGTCTAATTTTTCAGATGGCCCCTGAAACCAAAGTAACCGAAGGCAAGAAGCAAAAGACTGTAGTTGGAAGCAGTTCTGGGCAGCAAAGTGAGCTCGATCTAACTCGGTTCTTAAGTGACGCTCATGCTGCTAGGTATACCATGCTTGAAGGATGATAATTTCTGTCTGAGAAGAGATTTGACATTCATCCAGAGGGACCATATAGGAAGTTGGCTGCGATTTTCAAGAGTAAGAAATGGGGGCATTTGATAAATCCTTTGGATGCAATCAGCTACGAGTTGGTCCGTGAATTCTACGTAAATGCTCTCCAAAATCCCCAAGCTCAAGGAAATATGCAAGTGTTCCTGTTCATCACGTATGTCTGAGGCAAGGAAATCAGATTCGGTCGTGAAGACATAAATGACCTGTTTGGAAAACCAAGTTCTTTAGGGATGTTTTAAAAGGATGATTACACTAAGGAACTTGGCACTCATCTAGATCACGATAAAATTGCCAATACCATTCTGTTTAAAGGAAAAAAGTGGAAAGGAACCATCAAGGAGAGGCAATCCGGTATAGGAGGGAAGACCTGCCTCCGGATGTGCAAGCCGTCCTTTTTCTCATTCTCTACAACATCAAGCCCAAGATGCACCGTTCCTCAATACCGATTGATGTTGCCCTACTCTTATACTACATCATGGAAGACAAAGAGGTCGATGTAGCTCGGGTGGTTTCGACTGAAATGAAGAATTTTATTGAGAACACGCGAAGACCTGAGGTACATTCTGCTGCACCTATCATTTTCCCTTGTTTTGTCACTACTCTTTGTCTTAAAAAGTGGATACTGATGCCCGATGTGATTAATGAGAAGAGGAGGGGGCTCATTAATGATGATTATATTGAGCAGTATTGCAAAAATAAGTTGATTGAGAAGAGGAAGGGTGCAAATGTGGGTCAATCATCCCGTTCGCAAACTAGCGAGCAAACTGAGGCTCTTGATTTTTCAACATGGAATCCTAGGATGCCAGTGGCATTCAACTACTCTTGGGATATGGCGGAGGCATACCAAAGATCATCAAAATTTAATTTTAACTGTATGCAGCAGCTGTACCAATTTTAGACCACTCCACAGGAAGTTGCCCCTTTTCCTACTCTGACTGATTATGATAATTATGCAAACTGGCCTGTGGGTAGGCGACCATTCTTTTCAGGGGGAGGAGCAGCTGGAGCTGATGCTGATGGTGGAGCTAATAATGATGATGATGATGGAGGTAATGAGATGCAAGATGATCTGAACGACTTGATTAATTAGAGGAGACTACAAAGTGAAGAATTTCTATTTTATTTTGCCATTTATTTCATGCATTTTATTTTCAGCTTTATAATATTAACAAGTACTTTTGGGTCGCTTCGGCGAATTTCTGTTGTAGCATTTTGTCGCTTCAGCGAGTATATCTTCGGTGTGTTTACACCATAACTTATAATATTTCAGTTTGGTTAAATTTTGTTTTAGTTTAAATTCTATTTTTTTGTTTGTTTTTGTTGTGGTTGGTGTTTGTGCAAAGAAAGGATGTTTATCCTTAATTTTTTTAAAAAAATTGTATGCTAGCACAAGAAGAAAAAGAGTGATTTGTTAGCCTTAAACATATGATGGTGATGATAGAATTCTTAATAATGTGCACAATCAAAGTGTGAATGTTTGTTGTGTAGATTTTTAACATGATTGTGAGTTAGTGCTTTATACAAAATTATGATAATGCATTGTGTTGTAAATACTTATTCATGTGTGAATCAATTAGGACAAAACCACAAAAGTGAGATGTTTTCCATTGTTCACCAAAAATAGAGTCAAGTAATCGTTGTTTTACTCGTTTTGTTCGTGTTAAATCTTGTGAGTTTATTTTAAATTTTGGAAACTTAGAAATGATCAAGGCAAATTTTTGAGTACTATGAGAAAAACCACCATTCCAAAAAACACTTCAAGTAACCTTGTGAGTGTGTGCGTATTTGAAAGCCCTTTTGAGCCTAAAAAGAAAATTTCTACTGTGAATCATGAACCCGAATTTTAACCCGTTTTGAAGAGCATTTTAAGCTAAGCTTATAGCATTGTTGAAGTTGGGGAGAATGGTTTACTTTGAAAGTAAAGAGAAAAAGGAATCGGTGATACAATGCATTCTAAAGAAAACGAAGAAAAAAAATTAAAAAATTAAAAAAGCACAAAAAGAAAAGAAAATCAAAAGAAGAGAATGCATTGTGAAAGGAAGGAATAAGGAGTGAAAAACAATGAAAAAGTTGAAAAAGAAATACTCTTAATAGTTATTACCCATTTTTTGTTCAATGGTCGTGTAGATATGACCTTTGTTTTTAACCCAAGCTAAATTACAACCATAAATGTCCTTAGTGATCTCCGTTTCTATTATTTTTATGATAACTTTGTGAGATGAATGTGTCATACCCCAAATTTTGACCACTAAGATTTCCCATCATTGTGCAAATCATCATCACAATATGGATGAACCATCATGCCTCATCAAATGCCTCAAGGGTTGTTGAGCATTCACTACAATCAAAATTAGGGTTTTAAGCCCTCTCTGAGTGCTTAGACAAAGGATCAATCAAGGAATGACATGATCTTCAACTTTCCTAACCTCTCAAATGTCCACAAGGGATCAAAAGGACTCCCACTTTAAGGATTAAGCACAAGGCTGCTCCCTTCTAGGTGGATCAAGCCTCAAGATCGCCAGTGTCACCAAATTAGGGTTTGGTCGACCAGGGCCTCCAGATGAAATTTTTCATCTGGGCACAAGCCAATGCTTCAAAACATAACCTAATATACTCCATGGAACCTCATGGATCCAAGCATCAAGTCAATTTGACCTCGGGATGCATACATCAAAAATCAGGAATTAGGGTTTCTTGACCTAATTCACCCCTAAGTTGACTTTTGGGACAAATCATGAACCAATACCTAAAGACATGATTTGGAGGGCTTTAATATACTATATTGATCCATTTGGAACAATGTATTAATCCAAGAAGCTTGAGCAACAAGTCTCAATTTCATCTGCACCACAATTAGGGTTTCGCGAGGAAAGTCAACTGTAACTTTTGACCTGGACATGCTCCCAAACCCTAAGACATAATTCAATATACCCTATGACACCCATGGAACATGTCCATCAAGTTTGATTTAGGTCAAGGACATGATTTCCTGAAGAATTGCACAGTTTGGAATTCATCTGATAAAAAGTCAACTATGCACAAAAGTCAACTTTGACTTTTTGAGATTTTTCACCAAAATGGATTTTTAACCCTAAAATGATGTTAATGTATGATTTGAATCATCATTCATCAAGAAAAATCAAAGAAAGTGGGATAACTTGTAAAAGGGGTAACCATAAAAACTTAGAAAAATTTCTAAGTTATGGAAAAAGTGACACTAATGTGCCAACTTTGGAGGACCATAACTCCTAAACCACAAGGCCATTGTTCCCCATTCAAATCTTGATTTGTAGATCACATTGCCCTCTACAAAAGCATCATACTGACCAATGTCCAAATTCCTCATGGATTTTGAGTTATGGAGTGATCAAAATCAAGAAAAGTCACTTTGTTCCAACACTTAGTGAAAATTTCACTAAGTCAGAATCTGCCTTTACTTTTTTTCCAAATGTAGGGGGATTTTTCACTTGGATTCAAAAGAGATCAAAACCAAACATGTTCAAACAGTTGTTGTATCATGTAAGGGCTTTCCAAAATGGCCAAGAACATTACCAAATTCAATTTGAGCTATGAGATATGACATTGGCAAGATGCCTTGCTGAAATCTTCCAAGGCAAGGCAGATTTTTGCACTTTTGGTCGATTTGCCAAAATCAGCCAATTCCAAGCCTTGTCATCACTTTGGACACATCTGAGGATTGAATCTAAAGGGGACAATCACTGAGCCAAGCCTCCAAAGTCTTTGGAATAAGAAATAGCATGTTGAACCTAGAATTGCCAAAATAGGGACAAGACTCCAATTTTGGATTGGAGCATTCAATGGAAGCATCAAGGTGGCATGGACTGAGCCATTCTCAACTGAATTCAGTCAAGACTTATCCAAGACCAAGGGAACCAGCAGCCTGTGCCCTAACCTCTAGTCAATGGCTAGAGGAGACTTGGATTTTCATTTGCCAACATTGGCCAAACCTACTCAGCAGTTGCCATTCACTATTCCTTGCAAAACAAACTTGCTCTACTATAAATAGAGCTCAATTGTGATCAATTTGAGTACACCAAAGCCATCAAACAGATGATTTCCTCAAAATCCCTTCTTTCACTCCAATTTTGCCTTCTAAGGCAAGTCACTAACGGGTTTTGAGTTTGAGAGCTTTTCCAATCAAACCAATCACACACACACCTCATATACATCACATATGAGCTGATCAAACACTTAAACAACAACTGGAACACTGATTTCTCAGAATCATCAGTCAATTGCTCAAGGTTTCAACCAAGTTGCAGTTGAGATGCCATGAAGTGATCCAGCCAATTTCAATCAAGTCCAAACATTCAAACACACTCCATAGGGTGTAGGGAAGTGTTCAGATCATCACAACTCATCTGTAACACCTCCAACGCAAATCACGATCACCAGCTGCAAGTGGTAAGCATGAGCTCTCCTAACTCTATGATCCATGCAATTTTTGCTGCACAATAATTTGGCTATATGTTCATAATCATGCATGGAATGTTTCCCCTCAATTAATTGCATTGTTTGAATCGTGTATCAAAAATCCCAGCCTTCATGCAGAATCTAGGGTTCTTGAGGATTGTTCATGATTTCTTGTTTTATGTTTAATTTAAATGAAATTAATTGTCATAGACATGATCGTGAGGTTGAAACGAGTTGATTGGTATGTGGATTGCATGATATGATTAAGTATTCAGTGAGATTGGATAGAAAATGCAAATCTGGGAAACTCAGAACACGCGCGTGTTCTTGCCATTGTTCTTGGCGCCATTTTCCAACATTTGAATATTTGAATTTTGTGATTTTTATTTAATTGATTCAAAAATTAATTTCTCTCTGAGTTTTAATAATTTTGAGTTGATTCTTTTTTTAATAATTCACAAAAATGTTAAAATATTTTATTTTCCGAAAAAATACCAAAAATATTATTTATTTCATATAATTGATATTTTTGCAAAGAATTAATATTTTTAATTGTTTTTGACATTTAAAATATTTTTTCCCTCTTGATTTTGAAAAGATTAATGACTTCTAATTATTTTGTAGGTTAATACTTGATTTTTGAAGCATTAATCCAAGATCATAATTTGTTTCCCACATGTTAAACAATTTTTGATCATTTTAATTGAATTTTTATTCAATTAAAATACATTTTGGAAATAAATTAGGGTTTTTGATTAATTCAACCCTCACAAATCATTTTCAAACACTTTTTGGGCCTCTATTAGAGTGTAAGACCCAACCTACTTGTACATAAATATTTTGGGTCTCACTTATTGTATAAGTCCCTATGTACATTTTTAAATTCGGCACGATCGTCGCCAGTTTAAAAATAAACCATCTGGGCCTCTCCTTGAGCTATAAGCCCCATTCAAAACTTTTGGGCCTCTAATAGAGTGTAAGACCCAACCCCCTTTTAGCCAAAACCATTTTTGGGCCTCACTTATTGTATAAGTTCCTCTGGGTTAAAAGAAAACCTCGGCGCGATTGCCATTTTTAACGAAAAACCATCTGGGCCTACCCTCGAGTAGTAAGACCCATTTCTTTTCTTTAAACCTTTTGGGCCTCTTGAGAGAGTGTAAGACCCAAATCCCTTTGTACAGAAAACTTTTGTGGGCCACAGTCACTTGTATAAGTCCCTCTGTACAAGTTCAAACAGTTCGCTCATTGATAAAACCCTGGGCCTCTCCTTGAGCTGTAAGCCCCAAATCTTTCTTTTTCAAAGCACTTTCTCCTTTGATTTTGAAATATACTGTTGTTTTCAATCTTTCTTTGTTGAACAACTAACCAAACAGCATGGAAGCTCTACAACCAAGTAAGTGTTTATATGCTTTCATTTACCGCTTTCATATACATATAACTGTATTGTGGGGTTGTTTCGCTGTAAGTCTTCTTTCATAAACTCATATAAACTGTGTAATAATAGTATAGATATTTAGAGTTTCCCCGGCAACTACGTCTAGCATTAAGCCCGTTGATCACTCTTAAATAGTCAAAACTAGATCCCCATAGGATTACCAGACACAGTCTTCCCTCCTTTTAGGGTTAAACAATATGGAGATATGAAAGACAGCATTCTCGGTGAACCCTTTCATAGACTGTCACTCGTAGAAGTTGAAGAAACTCTATTCCCCAGAGATGATCTCTTCTCCGTGAATTGCATCTCTTGAGTTTCTTCCAAATTCTCGAACTTTCCTGGCTTGATCTATTCCTCGTGAATAGCCTGTCTTGAATTTCTCGGGGTTTAGGGACCCACAGGCTTCTTAAAAGCACTTGTCAAGAAACTCTATTCCCCAGAGATGATTTTTTCTCCGTGAATGGCATCTCTTGAGTTTCTTCCAAATTCTCGAACTTTCCTGGCTCGATCTATTCCTCGTGAATAGCCTGTCTTGAATTTCTCGGGGTTTGGGGACCCATCGGCTTCTTAAAAGCATCGACCTCCTCTTGGGCATTGTTCAAGGACCCGCAGGCTTCCTAAAAGCATCCCCGCCTCCTCTTGGGCGTTGTACAAGGACTCGTCGGCTTCTTAGAAGTATTCACAACCTCCTCTTAGGTTTCGTATAATGATCTCTTCCTCCGGGAATGATAGCCTCCTCTTGGGCTTCATACAAGGACCACTCGGCTTCTTAAAAGTTTCCAGCCTCCTCTTGGGCTTCGTACAAATTGTCCCGACGACCTCCTAGAGGTATAGGAACAGAACTTAGTCATCTGCATAGAACAGTCCTTTTCAAGAGTCTACTACTGTTTCTCAAAGCATAGTACAAAAGATGAAACTCTAGACACGGACAGTCTAATTTCCTTGAGTCTCAAAGACATTCTCAAGTGACCCCTTCAAAAATAGGAAGGAAACCCGTAGACTCGGACAGTCTCAATACCCTTCGGATTTCCCACTTCCTTAAAGAACAGGAAATATCCCTGATCCTCGAATCAAAAATCCCTAAGGGCCAACATTACTCATATAAGAACTGATTTTCTCTTTAAATCAACATACTGAACCTGTCACTCAACTGAAACAGCAACCATAGCCTCCTCTTGGGTTTTGTACAATGATTCTCCCCAGCGGAGTCAAACAACGTTTAGCCTCTCTCTCGGGCTTTGTACGAGACACATAAGAGACTCCCTCGTTGAGTCAATCACCCTTCCGCCTCCATCTCGGGCTTTATACGAGATACAAAAAGGTTCTCATTGAGCCAAACAAATTTTAGCCTGCATCTCGGGCTTTATACGGGATACCGAAAAACTCCATCGTCGAGTCAAAACCTTTTAGCCTCTCTCTCGGGCTTTGTACGAGACACATATTAGCCTCCTCTTAGGCTTTGTATAAGAAAACCACTGGTTGATCCAATCAACCTTTTAGCATCAAAGTTGTGCCTCGTTAACATTACACAAACATCAATAACTCCTTCCCCTTCATCTAATTGCTGTAAGCGGCAAGCCTCTGGATCATCTACATCCATGCTACTGTCCCTCTTTTAGCATGAGAAATTCCTAAGGAAAGATAGCATTGCTCTACACTGAGTTAAAGTCTTCTCCTTTAGGTTGGAAATCCCCTATAAAGGAAATTATGGCATTGTCGGATTCACATATCCCGGTTAAAGTAATTCTCCCTTATAAACGGTTGTGACAAACAAACCCCTCTTTAGAGATGACAAATTCTCTCTAAAGTTGAGACCTTTCAGCTTCACATCTTGGGCTTTGAACAAGATATAAACTACCTTTTACTTCACGTCTTGGGCTTTGAACAAGACACCAAAACAACCATTTCCTCCCATAGAATAAGAGGAACTATGAACGCTCTGATTTCCCTGTTTCGGTAAACGGGAATACGTAGGCATAAGATTGAAAGAAAAATCTTAGCGAGCACACTAAACAAAAACCCAAAATCCCATACTTCCACACATCTGTCCTAACCTCCCATCAATCGACCGAACACCACTTTTAAAAAAATACACCCAATAGAGACCCCGAATCTTTGTAGCATCTGTAACCTAACAGACCGCTGTTTAAACTCAGTTTGCAAGCAGGGTTAATTTGAGACATCTATTTCCCTTCCTTCATCAGCTTTAATATGATAAAAATGAATCGAGCTGTAGACACCAAAGAGCGATAGCGCTTCGCAACCGCGTCCAAAATCGCTCGCTATAGAATGCATGAATGATTCCGGATGTGGCACGATTGCTTGTGAGAGTGTTTTGTCTCGTGTGAATTATGTACATAGTGTGTTTGATAATAAGTGAATTTAGGTGATTCAACTTGAACTTGTAGGTACTTGATTTTGCATTGTATGATGTTGCGTTTATAACTTAATTCTTAATCATGTTTTGATTCTATGCAACTTTGTGAAAACACTTTGTGCGTGAGATTGTCGAGTTTGAACCATTGATTTTTTTCCGGTTGATTTAGTGCTTAGAAAGCTTGATTGTGGTTGTTGAAACTTACTTTTGTTTGAGGGCAAACAACGAGGCAAGTTGGGGAGAGTTTGATAGGTGTCTGGTTTTAAATGAACTTTAGATCAATTTACTGCAATTTTAAGCTCTTTTCCAAATGCCTGAATGCGAAACAGCATATTTTTAAGTGATTTTTGAATCAATGTCTATATTTGGTCTCTTTGATGTTTTTGTTAGTTTTGCATCATTTTACGTAAAAAGGACGCGACAAAAATAGGAAGAAAACACGAAGAAATGAGAAAAGTCGCGTGTTTGAAAACTTCAGGAAATTCGCCAGGCGAAGGGGTGACGAAAGGAGAAATTTTCCAGGCGAAAGCCTGGCGAGCCAACTGGCGAATTTTGTTTTCAATTCCAGTAGCTACTGGAAGTGCTTCACTGGAAGATTCGCCAGGCGAAGATGAGATGAAAGAGATTCTCCTGGCGAAGCTGAATTTCGCCTGACGAGTTTAGATATTTTTCCCAACTTTCTCTGCATTGTTCTGTCACATGGCTGAGCTTAAAGGTTTCGCCAGGCGAATTTTGGAGCTCGCCTGGCGAATTTGTCTGGGCAGAAAGTGATATTTAGGGTGTTTATAGATATTTTTAGATATAACACTTTTAGAAATAATCATTGTAACCTAGAATCCTCTTTGGAGCTCAAAAACTTCATCTTTTATTATTTTTCTTAGGATCCAAAGCTTTTATGTTTCAATCCTTGAATCTTTGAAGATTGATGCAACAAAATCTTTGTCCATTACTTGTTGATCAAGCTACCATGATAATGTGTAGCTAAACACATTTTGTGTCAAGATTAGAGGTAGTTAATCTTGCTTGTATGTATTTCTTTTTATCTTTTGTATATGAACAAGGTTGATGATCAATATATGATGAAGTTGTTTGCTTCTAATGGTATATTTGTGGTTTGAATCACTCTAGACATAGACTTTCCAAATCTCGATCTAATATCTTCGTCTCTTAAAAACCAAACTCTAGATATAGATTTGGGGTTTAATATTCACTTTGTATTGATCTTAACGTTCGTTGTTTCGATTGTTAGCGTGAGACATCATCTAACGATTTAAACAACTATACTCACGAATTTGCTTTAGACATAAACTTATTCGTGAGGATACACGATTGTATTGATCGAAACTAAGTTCATGTGCTTGATTAATCGGATACGTATGAAAAGGATTAGCGAAATCTAGTCTTTACATGCTTTTCTCAAACTTACAACATCTTTGTTCTAATTTACTTGTTTGCTACAAACTTGTTACAAAACCAAGAATCATTTGAAAACCCTTTACTTAAAACGGTAAAACTATTGAACGGCAAGCATTGATAACACACAATCCCTGTGGATACGATAAAACACCCCCCGAATTGCTCTTCAACATGCACCATTTGAAGTAAGGTCGAATGGAGGTAACTACTACTTCCCAACCTTCATAGATGAATTCACTAGATTTATGTGGATTTACCTTATTGAAAGGAAGAGTGAGGTATTCATACAATTCAAGAATTTTAAATTCCATTTCGAGAAACAAAGTGGATGCAAGTTAAAGATACTGAGAACTGATAGTGATGGTGAATAAACCTTTCAAGAATTAGCTAGATTTTACAATGAGGAAGGTATAAAGCACGAGGTCATTGCACCCTACACACCTTAGCTTAATGGCATAGCTGAGAGGAAGAATGCAAGTATACTGAACATGACTAGGAGCGTGTTGAAAGCTAATGATATGCCAAAGAGATTTTAGGGTGAAGCAACTTCAAAATTGGCATACATTCTAAAAAGATGTCTAACCAATAAGATTGTTGAGATGACTCCTTATGAGGCTTGGACAAGTGTGAAGCTGGATGTTAGTCATCTTAGAGTGTTTGGATTAATGTGTTTCAAGAATGTACCTGAATAATTGAGCAAGAAACTAGATGATCAGAGTCAGGATATTGTGCTCATAAGTTATCATTTGACTGGTGCATACAAGTTGTATTCACCAAACAATGATAAACTTGTGATCAGTCGAGATATTCTAGTGTATGAAAACAAAGGGTGGAATTGGAGACATGGGTCAATTTGATAGAAGTCGGATACAGTTACAAATGTGTTTGAAGAAGACCAACAAACTGAAGTCCTAAGCAGAATGTTAGGAGATCTACTAGAGCAAGAACTGAGTCAAAAAGGCTACCTGGATATAAGAGATTTCCAAATCAAGCAATCGATGCAGATAGTGATTTAATAGAAGAAGCGATGATGATGTATAAAGCAAAACTGATCAATCTGGATCAAGCCATGAATAATTTGAATTGGTTAGTAGCCATGAAAGAAGAACTCGGGGAAATCGAAAAGAACAATACCTGGGAGCTTATCAAAAAAGTAATCAAGAAGCCAATTGATGTGAAATGGGTTTACAAGCTGAAACAAATGTCAAATGGTAAAATTGCCAAGCATATGGCAAGACTTGTGGTGAGAAGTTTTCTGCAAAAACCTGATACTGATTTCGACAAAGTCTACACACTTATTGTAAGGTTGGAGACAATCAAAATTATTGTTTCGACAATAACATACTGAGATTGGAAGATACACCTGTTGGATGTAAAATTAACATTTTTGAATGGACCTTTGGAAGAAGAAGTCAATACCAGTTAACCACCAGGATTCGAAATAAGTCCAAAGATCTTGGAATAAGAGAATAGATATCTTCCAGATCGAAGCAAGATTCACAAGGTGTGTCTCTGAACATGGAGTGTATATAAATGATATAGACAAGGTCAGTCGAATCATCTTATGTTTGTATGTAGATGACATGTTGATTACAGGTGTAGATGAATCAAAGATAAGAAGAGTCAAGTCGAAATTGATGTAGGCGTTTGAAATGTCTGACCTAGGGAATTTGTCACATTTTTTAGAGATGGAACTTAAAGACATAGGTGAAGGAATGTTCCTGCATCGAAAGAGGTATGCCTAAGATATCTTGAAGAGGTTCAAGATGAGCAATTGTAATGCAACTTCCACACCATTAAAAACTAAAGAAAAGTTGAGGAAGGAGATAGATGATGAGTTTGTGATTGCAACACTGTACAAACAAATCATTGGATCCTTGAGGTATCTTTGCAAAACCATGCTAGACATTTATCTAAGTATCAAATTGTTGAGTAAATTCATAGAGAAACCCCAAGAATGTCATCTCACTGCAGTTAAGAGGGTGTTGAGATACATAAAGGATATGATTGATCATGGTGTACTGATGCCAAGGCTGAAGAAGACCAACACATATGCATAAGTATATGACTACACTAATTCAGATTTTAGTGGAGATCAATACGAGAAGAAAAGTATTCCAGGCTACATATTCATTATCGAGGGCACTTCAATCTCATAGAGTTCATGGAATCAAAGCATTGTGGCTTTGTCATAATGTGAAGCTGAGTACGTGGCTGCATCATATTCATGATCGACTTGACGAATTACCCAATGTGTCATGGTCGAAGTAAACACGTAGATATGAGGTGTCATTTTCTGAGGGATTAAGTTAACAAAGGAAAACTTGAACTTGAGCATTGCAAAACAGAATGACAACTAGCTTATATACTCACCAAACATCTGTAGAAAGTCAGGTTTAACGAGTTCAAGAGAAACATTAGGATGAGAAGTCTCGAAAACATGAATTAGGGGATGTGTTACAAGTTGTAATTCGATGTTCTGTCGGAGGCTAGCATTCTACCATGTCGAAATAGCTAGTCGAAGTAGTAGGAGTCAGTTGTATTCGACAGAGTTGAATACAACATATAGTTTTCATGTCGAAATGTAAATTGTAGTTTGTACTTTGCATTTTGTATGTTTTGGGCGTGGGTCATTTTGTATAGTTTTGTGCATGGGTTTTAGTTGCCTATATAAAAGCATTCTATACTATAAATCATAACAACTTCACCCAACAATATTTTCTTATTTACAATTCAGTTTCTTTCTCTTGTCTCTCTTCTTCTTCTCTCATTTATCTTAAAAACCCTTTTGTTCCAACAACAAATTTCCAACTTTTGTTCCTAGTGGTGGATGCTTGGGTCTTGAGAGTGTGTTCCTCTCAAAGTCTCAGGTTCGAATCCTATTAGGTGCAATCAACTCTTGTGTGGATCAATCTATACGGAGCTTTGTTTCGACTTTAAACGGGATTCCCGCTAGTGGACGGTGGAATTAGTCCCTCTTAAATTAGTCGGTCACAAGGCCGGATACCAAAATTTTTAAAAAATAAAAAAAAATATCCTCCTAATATAAACTAGATAGATAAAACCAATTAGCATAATCATAAATCTTTTCAAAATTTACTTTTTCAATAAGGCAGGTCTTTTTCCGAACTCTTAACAAAGTGAATAACATCATTTAACACCACCACTCATCCTGACGTTGTTTCTTAAAAAAAAAAAAAAAACTAGTTAAGCGAAATAAGCCTTACACATATAACACGAGCTTTAGTTTAAAATTCTATAATTTAAACTATACACATATACCATATTAAATTTATAATAAAACTAATGGTTCTCTCTGACTTTGATTTTTATATTAAAAAATATACATTCTTACAGTATTTTATTTCTCGATGGTTGTTGGCCATAGCTGTTTTAAGTTTATGTAAATTAAAATCTATAATAATACTATTTAATCAACCGACAATGGTATATGGACCCAGAATTAGGGGTGGACAAATTTGAACCGACCGATTAAAACTGACCGAATCATTGTCTTTTTTGTGCAAATGGGTCGGGTCGGATCTGATGTCGGGTTGATTCGGTTGTTTAATTTGGATAATATATGATTGCTTCGGTCGGACTCAGATGATTATTTTGAACCCGACGAAAACCGAAATCGACCGAACTTAATTAATATATATTTTATTTATTTTTATTACTATATGACCGACTCACTATAAAAATGAAATTTATAATGTTTGAGGATATTATCATTTTTATAATTTAATGATGACATTGTGTACTCTAAAAAATACAAGACATACAATATAAAATTTTGTGTATTATTTAGTTTATGGTTTAAAGTATGATAATGATCAAAATTAATGTCAAATAATATTGAAAATATTATCACATAATAATAATTTTTCTTTTAATAATAAAAAATATTGTTCTATTCTAAAAATTTGATATTTTTTATAATAAATTTAAAAAATAGTCATTTTTATAGAATTGTTCTAATAAATATTAAACCGACTAAATCAATCCGACTTAATCGACAAACCGACTTAACCGAATCCAACGAAAACTAAAATTTAATCGGTCGAAATTGGACTATAAAACTAAAACCGTGATTTACGTTAGATATAAGTTTTTGACCCAAAACCGACCGAATCCGACCGATTGTCCACCCCTACCCCGATCACATTGACTCTAAATTTAAAAGGACTCAAATGGTTGCGAATAATTTAAGAGTCCAATAAAAACAGTAATCTTCACAATTTCAATCCACGCTTTATCTTTGATCCCAATATTTTTTTTCCTACTTTACCATTTTCTACAATTTTCATTACAACATCTTTCCTCAGCGAGTTTGGTCATTCATGGAAATTATTATAAGTTCTTCTCGAAGCAATAATGGATCATGTATGACAATACTGACCAACTCAATTTGTTATTTTGTTAATGTGTTTCATTGATTAGTTTAGTTTATAATTAATACAAGTTGTTGTTGATAATTCATTTTAATGAATTTGAAATTTTAATTTAAAGCTTGAATATCTTATAAAGAAGATTTTTGTCACCATTATACATCAGCTATGCTATGATGACACTTTTTTCTACACCATATAGGCATATACCTTCTACACCATATGTATGCATATGCTTTAGTCTGGCACAGATTTTAAAATGAAATAAAAAAATTAATAAAAAATGATAAATATACATGTATGGTAGAAAAGTACGGTGTAAATGTATCATTTGGTGTTATAATATCATTTCTCATTATACATACATGTCCCTTGGCAAGGCATGGAACCTTTTTCTCCTTTCAAAATTAGCCATGACACTTGGCATAGAATTAATTAGAAAATATTGTTGTCAATGTCAAAATGTCCTCTTTCGAGGCTTTTTTAGGAGAAAAAATTACTCTAAATTTATTTGGATTTATTAAAATTGAATACACATCATTTAAAAAGTGTATATCAGCGGTCCCAATGACTTTATGTATTATGTGTTGGCAGAAGTGTAGAAAACGTACTTTACATTAATATTTTATTCATGTTATAATCATTTAATAAAGTTATATATTTTGTTTAAAAAATAATGGTATATATATATTATTCTACTCCCATTTATAAAAAAAAAAAGAGTTTAATAGATATATATTTAGGGATGACAAAAAAATCCGTACCCGCGGATATCTGCGGATAAAATCCGTCATGGATATGGCGCGGATAGCTTAATGGATATCCACGGATAAAATAAATGGATATTTAAATACCCGTTTGTTAATGAATATGGATACGGATTTAATGATATTCATACCCGCGGATATCCATATCCGTTAAAAAATTATAAAAGTCATATAAATATCATTAGTTTATTATACCTTATTTTTTCATCTTCTAAAAAAATTAGTCTTTTTATATTTCTTTCTTCTTTGTTTTTTTTTTGAAATTTTATTTGAAGAAAATCTTTCACATTTCGTTCAAATTTTATTAATCATTTCATATTTAAACTCTTCAATACTTAATACATCACTTTAACAATTTCATTGTCCAACCAACTAATATCGTCATTTCCCTGTCGAACCAATGTCTCCCTTTCTACTCCTCTGTTGTCCTCTTTTCTATCATAACTCACAATCACCGTATCTTTTATTTGTTTAGCTAAAAATAAAATGTATGGATATTATGTTTGAATCTAATTATGTTTTGCTAAATAAGAAGATAATTAATGTGATGAAATTTAATTGTTAAATTAAGAGCGAATTGTATGGATGTTATGGGATAATAACTTTTTGTGTTTTAAAAGAAGTTCAAAATATTTTTTTTTTCAAAAAATAATTTTTATAAAAAAAATAGTATCCATGGATATCTGTAAATATCCACGGATATCGTAAAACCCGTGGATTACCCGCTTAACAGATATCCGCATGGATATGGAACGGATATGAATATCATATTTATTCAACGGGGCGGATACGGATATCATAGTATCCGTCCCCATGGATATTAATTTACATCCCTATATATATATATATATATATATATATATATATATATATATATATATATATATATATATATATTTATGGGTAAAATAATTTTAACGATTTTTCAATTAAAAAAACTACAATTTTATTATGTTATTTCAACATTTCAAAAATACACGCGCGATTTGAGGCGATATACGTCACTCATTCATTGATAGTATGAATTCACATTTTATTTTAATTTTAAAATTTTACTTTTAGCTTAAACCAAACTCGCCTTAACATTATTTTATCAAAATGTATACTAAATGTATTTAATTTTGTTGGGTTTATAAAAATTATTCTTTATTAACTTTATTTGTGATTTGTTAATGGTAAAAGAGAGATCATGAGAGTAAATAATAAAGTTAAAAACAATTGATAGTGTAATAAAAAATATAAATAAAAATTAAACATTGAAGTACAGTAAAATCAATTTTTTTTTGTTAAAATGACATGTATCGTATAATAGAGAGTTGTACTTGTTAAAATCACTATATGTGACAACTATTAATGATTAAAGGATGTCAGATGCTTTAGGGTTTGATTTAAGGTTTATAGCTAGCTCATGTAGGAATGTGAGAAGCTTTATGTATCTAATATCTGTGTGAATATATGATTGTCCGTACCATCTTCAGGGTTGAGACATTTATAATTTTGTTGGGCCATGGTATTAGGCCCCTTGGAAATAGCAACCACCATCGAGAGATTGTGAAAATGGATAGTTAATCCACTGATATTTAAGAGAACATGATTAACTTCCCTATGACTTCTTCTGTACCTTTGTGGATTAGGGACACATCACGTTCCCACTTTCCCACATCAGATGACTTATCCCAAAGGAAGGAGACATATCTAATAAACGATGATCGATCTAGGAAACATGCGTTCCAGAGGTTTTTATGAGCGAGGCGAATCATTACTTGCCTCTCATGCCGCCCCTTATGGCCCTTTACTAGTATACAAATACACAGAACCTCAAGCATAAAGGCTTGGAAAGGGTGATATGATTTAGTCTTGATCTCTTCCTGGACAAATTCCTCAAGTATAAGGTGAGTCCCTTATATAAGGAATTGTCCCTCATGCATGAGGCGAGTCTCTCGTGTGTGAGGTGACCACCCATGTGTGAGACGACTCTTGGATATGTTTGTAGGTGTCAATGACGTAATCCATATGTCATCTAAGGAATATCCTAAAATGTGAGTTGAGAGAAAAAAGCATGCGAGGTATTTAATGCTATAAATGATTATTTAACCTTGGGATGCCAAACTTGATTTAATCTCTCTCACACGTGTTAAGAATGTGCAAAGCCTTTCATGTCTTATGAGAAACCTAGCAGACCCTTGATTACCTCTAGTTTCTGGCCCCTATTAAATGGACTCAACCCTAACTCTTACACCTTTTCACACCCTTTTTACCAAAGCTTTTAGAAGTCTCCTTTGTCTTCTCTAACAACTCTTACATCTTTACATGCTAAAGCCTTTCCCCTTTTATAGGCACAAATTTAACATTATCCCTTCTCTCTTTTCCCTTTATGGCAATAATTAGAGATTTAGATGAGAATGGTGACCTGATAGAAACCTTAAATCGCGATGAACAAATACCCTTATGGAACTACTGTTATAAAAATGCTTAGTGTCCCGATGAGACAATTGATTATAAATGAGTGGATCTAGGCATGTTCGATAGTCGTGAGAGTTCTATTAAGTCTAATAGTGATAACAATGATGGTAGAGATATTGATTCCTTTTCCCTTTTATTTTGTCAAGAAAAAAGGAGGTAATGGCCACCTCTAAAATTGATCCTAAGGACGTCGGGGAAATCGAGTCTCACTACATCACTTAGGAAAATACATTCTCCTTCCGACAACAGGTTAACCTCCCTTCTACAAGTGACGAGGAAGAAATAATCCAATGGGAGTCTTCCACGATGGAGAGGTCCAATATATCTACTTTTGACGACTCTCTTAATCCCTCTTTTTACTTCTACCTCGACACCGTTCATAATATAAGGGTTATCTTCCCATTCTCTTCGTTTGAGGTAGAGGTTATGAAGGTGGTTGTTGAATGCCAAACATGCTTTAATTTGATCCATATTTATTGGCATTTTTCATCTCATTTGTTATGTTTTGTTGAATTTGTTCCACATTTTCATGCTATTCTTCAAATGTGTTGCAAATACCTTTGGTTACTTTGATTTGTGTGTTATTGTGCAGGAATTAGGCATAAAATATCAAAGTGTAAGACACAAGTAATTGGACAAGGAAGCCAAAGAAAATGTGAAGATTTAGTATGTCCGCTAGGCGAATAACCAGCGAGGAACAATAGCGAATGTTCGATGGGCGAGCTCCTGGCGAAGCCCTGGTGAACCAGCTCAGAATAATGGCAGTAAGAAAAGGGCACTAAGTTCGCTAGGCGAACTTGAAGCGAATGTTCGCTGGGAGAGGTTATAGCGAAGGACCAACGAACCATCCCAGATTTGAGGTAGTAGCTAAATGGCCATAAGTTCGCTGTGCGAACTTGTAGAGAAGAAGCTCGCTGGCGAAGAAGTGTTCGCACAACGAACTTTGTAATTTCCTCAGGGGCGCTTTAACTGTTCAGAGGCACTTCAGGTGCCATAAGGTAGTGTTCTCTAAGCGAAGAATGAGTTTGCTGGACGAACTTGACATATTTTAGTTGTACTATATAAGTACTTTTCACACTTTTTGGGGATCATAACCCCCATTTTCACATAAAACCTCATTTTTCAGCATTTCTTCACCAAAGAGTGAGATTTTGCAAATAGAAGTTGGATTCGCATCCGAGTTCGATTCTTCGACATGGGTGCTCATTCATCTTCTCTCATTACTTGTAAAGCAAGCTACCATGGTTATGGGTTGCTAATTTCCCTTGTATCAAAGGTAGAGGTAGTCTACCTTAGCTTTATGTATTTCTTTTGATTGGCCTTGTATGTGAACAAGTGATGATTAATATATGATGAATATTTTTGTTCTTAATGATCCATTCTTTTTTTGTAAAACTCTAGACATAGATTTTATGGAACTTGACCTAAAATATTCATCTATCAATTTATAGATTGGAGAGATTGGTCTATGGTTGATATTTGCTTTGTATTAAACTTAAAGCTTACTATATTGATTATTATATGGAGTGATTGTGTAGCGGTGAATATGGTATTTCTCACGACGCTGCTATAGAGATAGACGGTGTTGAGAGAATACGCGATGATATTAATCGGATTCGACGTCACATGCAAGATTGAAAGAATACGTATAAGTTAGGGTAGATGAAAACTACCTTTGATATACTTTGTTAATCAAACACTTTAGAATTTAAAAGCTTTGAACTACAAATCGTGACAATTTATGAACCAAACTTTGAAAACCTTTTTTCTTGAAACGGTAAACTATTAAACGACAAGCATCAGATATCAGGACAATCCCTGTGGAGACGATAACAAAAACCCACCTAAGATGCAATCCTAACAGTGATCAACATTAACCCATCCTAAATCTCGCCTAATGACTGAAGTATAATCAATATGTTTGGGATCATATCCCAATGACTAGAGGTTCACCCTACCATATGGATGTTCTTCTCTTTCTACAAAACGAAGCGACTGCTCGCGCGGGTAGGTTGACTCTAGGCTCTGTGCTTGGGAGATCTTTGTTCAAACCCTTTCCCAATCAACACAAGGGTTAGAAATACAATTTTTTGAAATTGAAGGGGTGAGACGACTTCTCGATAGTTACTATCGGGGAAGATGACGACCCCGAATTCCCTCTAGCTTAGATGACCAATCTAGTTGTGATCACATGATACAACTTTGACCATCTCACTACTGAAGAGGTGAAGGAGGTCAAACTTTTGGACATGTTTAAGGTAATGGATTCTCACACCATGATTACCTTGGGTAAGGGAAATGATATGTCCATGAACAAATACCTACGTAAGTTTTATTGATAATGGCCCCTGTTCAGAAATTTTCATATGGTTATATAAATCATACCAATCATTATTCTTTTTGCAGAAAAGATGTCCAAAATCTCCCTGGACGAGAGAAAGAAGCGTCTGGCTAAGTGGTAAGCTGGACGCTCAGGATTAGATACCCTTCAGAGTCGCCTGGACGACTGACACATCAGGGGTGTTAAGCAAAAAAATTAAAGGCAAAGTGCATCTTGATCCTCAGGCCCATAAAACCATATGCGAGGGGCTGACTCCTCCCATGTCCCCAAGGGTAAGGTAGTTTGGGTTAGTGCTATAAAAGAGGTGGGCGCCCATACATCGTCCACAAGAAGGGACTCACCAACTCAGTCCTCTATATGGAATGATCTTGACTTCGACGTCATCAAGTTTAATGGCACTCTCCTTCCCTTTCCCGATGACTTCTTAGGTAATTATAAGGGTGTCTACAATAAGCCCTCCATCTAGATGTCAGATTTCAAGAAGAACCACATGCTGAGGGTTCTTTTGAAGGAGCGTGCCGATAGAGAAAAACATGCCTAAATTGAGAACAAGATAAGGACGAAGCTCAAATACCCTAAAGACGACCAAGACAAATGGTTAGCAATGATATATGCCTTGCAGAAGGAGAAGGAGACCTTAACGAACAAGCTCCAGGAAATGTAGACCAATGTCAAATAGTTATTCGCCTTAGAGCAAAAACTACATGTATCTCTGGATCAAGCCCTTGGCTCTCAAAGGAAGGTGGAGAAGGAGGTGTATGTATTCAAAAAAGATTTGGTGGAAACCTCCTACATCTACTTTGGGCGTGCGAAGGAGCATATGACTTTCTTTTATCCTGAGCTATATTTGAGCTTCATGGACATGTTCAAATTCACCAGTGATCGCCTCGAGGGGCGACAAGAATTACTTTATAAGGATCCAACATGTGTGATAGCCTCAAAGCGGGCAAGGACTCATGTTTGAGGATATGACAAATATGATCACCATGTGGTGCAATTTTGAAAAGATCTTTCTTTCTCCTTAAATCCCATCAAGTAAAACAGTGATAATCTAGTTTCATATAATAAAGTGAGGGACCTCATTAAAAACCCATCAGTCGTTTTTCACCCCTAGTTATAACTAAATATTGTTCAAATGGACCTATCAGAGGATTTTCAAAATCAATAGGAAGAGCTACATATATAAACATTTAAGAGTTTGTAGTGGATCAATAAGTATATAAGGATATGAACTCTTTGATGTTGAAGCTTATGGTTAATGCATACTACTTAGTCTTCTACCAAAATTCAAGTATATATGTTAAATAGTCGTGGGTTGCTAAACTAATTTTTTCAAATGGGATTGGTAGTAGTTCCTACTAGTCGTGAAAAACTAGTTGTTGAACTTAGAAGTTAGTCAAGCATTAAGATAATATAGCTCACAATTGTGATTTTTATTGAACGTCAAACGATTACATCAAAGTAGAAACCACGTCACTCAAAAATGAGTTCTTTAACTTTTCTAAAGAATCTTAAGTACATAGTTGAATTTATTGAGTTAAGAAACTAAAAAAAGCATAACTAAAAAATAAAGCAGAAAAATAAAACAAATTTTGAAAATAGTTTGATTTTGTTTGCCATGAAATGTATAAGTGTTGTATTTATAGGAAACTCATACTAACCAAATCATCATGGTCAGAATCCATCCCATTTGACTAATTTCAGAGGTTTGGATTTGAGGAAAAAGGTAAAGACATTGAAGGAAAATTCTTGTCGATCATTTGTAGATGAAAACAACCTAATACATGATATGTTGTTTCTAATAAATT
The DNA here is from genome assembly GCA_022829125.1 of Lathyrus tuberosus. Lineage (NCBI taxonomy): Eukaryota > Viridiplantae > Streptophyta > Magnoliopsida > Fabales > Fabaceae > Lathyrus > Lathyrus tuberosus. The sequence goes on along the minus strand of JALAZF010000123.1, from coordinate 6,525,707 downwards.
GTGTTGATCTTAAAAGCGGGTAGAACAAAAAGGACTGATTGAGTTTAGTAACATTGAAAAGAACTATTGAGGGACTATTGTTCCTTGAGTACAATCAACGGTTTAAGTTTGAGGTTGTGATGAAACCTCATTTGTTAATATATTTTATATAATTTTTAGTTAATTTTGATGTTTTATGTTCTGAATAGATATACCAAGATTTTGATGATGATAGATCAAAGAAAATATCATAAACATCATCAAAAAAGAAGAAAGTTTGAATCAAATCAAAAAGTAAAAAATTTATGATGATTGATGCAATAGAATCACAAGCTAAAGAACATCATCAAGAAACAATCAATTGCTAAAAGCTCACTTGTGATCATATGCTCATTTCTTAGTTTATTTATATTGGATAAAAAATTTAAAACTAAGTGTGTCTCTTTCAAAGTAGTAAGGTCATAAATAACACACACGCACGCGCGCGTGCACACACACACACACACACGCACACACGCACACACTTGGTATAATCGATTATGATGTTTACTTAAGAAATCAAGTAGAGAAATATGACCTTATAATCAATTATGGTGCTTGTCTAATCAATTAAGGAATGAGCTTGCTAATTAATCAATTAAGGAGGCCTTATAATCTATTATATTTCAAATCCAACAAAAACTATCCTATTTTGCTAGGTCATGATCGATTATGGTCGTAGCCTAATCAATTATGAAGCAATTTGGCACTAACAATCTTTTCTTTCTTTGCAAAACTTTTTACTATGAAAGGAGAACTCGTGGTCATTTGAAAAAACACAAGATTTCATAATATTTTTCTTTTCTACTATTTTCCTGGTTGTTAGAATTTTCACATTCACTTAAAATAAATTTAGGGTTGAGAGAGAAAACACTTAATAGAGTTTTTCTTGTGTAACCGCTGCATTATCCTTCAGATATGTAATTTTAAAACAAGAGAAATTTTTTTCTTGAACTCTGATATATCATAAAGGTCACAAGCTGAACCTTAGATGAAAGTTTGGTGTAATAAGGTTGTTGTTTGATCTTGTGTTAAAACCTCTATGATAGTGGAAATCTAAAGGGGCTATCCTTGAAGACTAGACGTAGGCTTCATGATTTTAGGCTGAAATAGAACAAAACCTAGTGTGTTTTTCTATGATATCTCAACTCTTTATTTTTCCCATTTTTATTTACATGTCATTATCTTCTTCTTCCACACCTCTTCTTAAAATCAATTAAAAATCAGTTTTATTTTATCAACTATTTAAAAACTTTTTGTATCACAATTCATCTCTCTTCTTGTGCTTGAAGTCACTTGGAGAACAAATGGAATCAGAGCTTAACTCATCTTTAAAGAATAATCGTCAGGAGATAACATGACTTTTTAAAACAATTATTTCGTAAAAAGGACTTTATGTAAAAAAAACCTCCACCTTTCAATGGCGAAAGGTATAATTAAAAAGCGAGAATAAATAATTTTTTTTAAAACATTTGATTTTAATGTGTGGGATTCGATAAAAGCTGAATAATTTATCCCTATTTATTATATAAATAATAAAGGGATGAATAAATCATAATCCTTTTGGAACATAGAAGAAAAATAAAAAGTAGAAAACAATTTGAAATCTAAGTTTTTTAGGCACTATAGAGTACTTTCATGTATCAAATTATAATACTGCAAAGTAATTTGACGTATCAAAATATAGTACTGAAATAAAATGTGAAAAACTATAAAATCTACCATATAAGAAAGATTGGTACCACTAAAATTACTTTTCTGCCCTCTTGGACACTTGTCGCTCATAGAAGCCCACCATTGTTTGACCAAGGCGCTAATGCTCTTCCTTAACACAAACATATCTGTTTCACTTTTCAAAAATCCACACACCATACCTATTCTGCTATTACACCACTGTGCACCTTCATATCACTCATTGGGAAGTGAACACACTCAATCTTCTCCTCATGTAATACGTTTCTACAATCTCTCTCTTTGACCCACTTTGTTTCTCTCTTCAACCTCTTTCTGCTTCATCTCTTCATTTGAACTACCGACACTGTTTCATCTCCTTCCAAACCCGAACGAAATGGCGCGCCCGTTTGAGGCGGTTTCTGACATTAATGATAGCAAGGACTTGTGGAAGCTTGCTGTCAAGATACATCACAAGTGGAAGGTTACAACGACAACCAAAGAGCATTTTGAGATGGTTGTTGTAGACAAAGAGGTAACTTTACAATCTTAGCGTATGTCCATTTGATGTTTCGATATTAGCCATTGTTATCTGACAAAATAAGTGTTATTTGATATTTCTTTTGATTTCCTTTTAAAGTTGTTTCAAAATCTATTTTTCTTAAACTTCCTTACAAGTTGTTTTAAAGCTTTGACAATGTTATTTGATATTTCTTTTGATTTCCTTTTCAAGTTGTTTCAAAATCTATTTTCCTCAAACATCCTTACAAGTTATTTCAAACCAATGAAAATGTTATTTGATATTTCTTTTGATTTCCTTTTAAAGTTGATTCAGATTCTATTTTCCTCAAACTTCCTTACAAGTTGTTTCAGACCTTTGACAATATTGGTGGTGTATATGAGCTTTGACAATACTCGTCTTCATTATTTCCATGTTTCAGGGTCATGACATTCATGTCGTTGTTCCTACAATCTTTAGACAAGCTTTTGACTCGACTTTGTCCGTTAACGCAACTTGCACGATGTCGAACTTTCAAGTTCAGCCTAACGATCTGATTTTCAAACCTACTTCCCACAAATATCTATTGAAGTTCACTGGTGGGACCACGGTGGGAGATGTTGGTAAACATGAAATCCCTGATAAGAAACTTAACCTTACGCCTTTTGCGGACATAATCTCAAGAAAATGGCCGAAGAATCTTCTGATAGGTATTTTTTCCCCCATTTCATTTCCATGTTGAGTTTTGAAACATTCCTATACGTTAAGTAAACTATCTTGCTTCCCTTTTATTTAGATATTATAGGTGTTGTAGATGAAATTGGATACTCCCGATCTCAGTTCGGGGGAAAAAAGGTTCAAGTCAACTTGGTATTGAGGGACTTATCGTATGTCACATGACAAAATCTCTTCTATTACTTTTGTAAACCCTCTCATTTATGTTATTCCAATATATTCTGATCATTTCATTTACTTTGCACTAGCGACAACACAATGCATTGTACTCTGTGGGAGGGGTATGCTTTGGATTTCTTTGATTACAAACAAAAACATCAGGACCCTTCAAAACCAATTGTAATACTGATGAAATATGCTAAGGTTAAAGAACAAGGTAGGCACACGCACAACGCAGTATCTGATTTTTGTACCTTTTTGAAGATACTTTTAAACTTCCAAACACACTTTAAATGATATCTTTCGTATTGTAGGAAAATATCCCCTGGCCGTTAACAACACATACAACATTACCAAAATTCATATCAATGATGAGGATTTCCCCGATATCACTGAATTCCTAAAAAGGTAACTCCTTTTTTGTCAGACTATTTATTTGCCTGAACTCTGTCTGAATAATTCGTTTGGAATGTTGTTTCTTACAAGTATCTCACAATTGCAGGTTGCCTGTGGATTTTAAATTTGAAAAATCCTCGGCATCGGGGGCACACAACCGTTCTTGGTCCTAACAATCTTCGGGTTCTAAACTTACCCCCGCTGAAATTTTTTTGTCGAAAGCTATCCCCCTCCCATTATGTGAGATCATCACATTAAATGAGGTGATTCAGTTGTGATTTTGTTTTTCTGGTTTATGTTATAAAAAAACCTAATTAGATTAACATTGTGTCTTTGTAATTTTCAGACAACTTTATGCATTACTGTCGCAACGACCGACAAGGTCATTACATCTCCTAACGGTTGGCATTATAGAGCCTGTCATAAATGTCCTCAGGTTGCTAAGGGTGACAAACCACCTTTTTTTTGCCAGGACGGCCACCAAACTGAAGCTGAAATCTAGAGGTTGAATTCTCTTTTATTTCATTACAATATTGTTATCGATGCCACTAATTTTTAGGGTTATTCGATGGTTAAATGTTTCATAGGTATAAAATTGAGATTAGGGTCAAGCAAGACGGCTGCTGTGGTAGTTTTATTTTCTGGGATCGGGAAGCCACCGAGCTTTTGAAGACATCGGCAACCCAATTACGTGGAACCATGATAGAGGTTTGTGTTACCTCGCATACGTTTCATCCATTTAGATTCATATCTTATTGCCTAGCCATGCTTGTGCTACAGTTATTCAGAATAATGTGTCTGTTTTATATCATAGGCGGGAATCACGGATCCCCTAGAGTTTCCACTTGCATTGGATGCAATGTTGGACCTGAAGTATGCATTCAAGGTTAAGTGGTGTCTTAGGTATAAGAGTTGCTATGTTGTGGAGTTTCTTAATGATAAGGAACTAATTAAACAACTAGAGGGATCATAGGGAACTGATCAGGTGAATACTTTGAAATTTAGGTTTATACCACCTTGATTCATGATGTCTATTTCTCAACTGTTGCTGTTGTTTTTCCCTTTTCAGCCATCATCTTTCCTTCATATCAGTTCTCAGTCAAACCAAGTTAGTCTTCATGTTTTGTAGTTCTGTTTTCAATTACATAGAAAATATAAATTCTTTCATTCCATAATGACGCCTACTAATTTGTTCCTCTATCTGCAGCTGTTGGAGAGTGTTGACGAAGACGCACCGTTTGATAAGCTAAATCCAATGACGGTACTTTATTATGATTTTACAAATAAATAGCCTGCAAACACTTTCAGTCCGTTGTAACGGTGGTTTGTGCTTGGGTTGATAAAAAATGATACAAAGTGGGGATACATACTTTATTAGTATGTTCAATATGATTTCATGTTATTCTGAAATGTCTAAGTCGTAATATATATATTCTAAATCAAGATATACAATACATAGAATTCTGTACAAAGTACCTATGCCCACGGTAAGTAAGTGTACACCAACATAGAGCTGAAATATATATGTAAAATAACTTGACAGCGTAAAACTCATTATTATGAGTATATGGCCCATCCACCGTGCATGTTTTTTAAATCACATATTTACGGTTACGTCGAATATAATCTCTTAAATTTATATGTCATTTTTTTGACATTTATGTGTGATATACAGTACCGGCAACGTTGGAAGCTGAGGTTTTCCTATAATTTTTATGATTTAAGCGTGACCAATTTTTAAAAACTATTTTTTGTTGTCTGACGTAGGATGCCGAGATTTCCTCTACACACGTTCCCGATCCCGCCACCCCTACAGCTAATGTCAAGAGGATGTCTCCCGACGTTTCCTTTGAGTCATCCGGAAAAAATCATGCTCAGGGGGATCTTTCGTCAACCAAAGGTAAGAAAGTCATCAAGCGCGGTAAAAAAGCGGCGGTTTAACTGTTTGTATGCCTTGCTGCTTGGGGATTTAAACATTCAGCAATATATTAACATTTGACTACCAACAACTTTTGGCCACAACCTTATGTAATATTTTGGTGAATTTAGTTTCTTGATTTTGAACATACTATTTCCTTTGTCAACTTATGGGATGTATTTTGAATATCTATTAAAACATCTCAGTGACTATGCTTCAAGAAATCATTAATACAATAGTGTCAACTTTGTTATCTCAATATGTTTCTACTTACATAATTTAATGTATTCAGTTCAGAATTCTACATTTGTCATGTGGCTGCAGGAATTTCGTTTTGCAAAGCCAACCTATAAATATGTGCATATGAATAATAATTATCTAAATGTACCTTCCCATCTAATGTATTCCATAATGGGCTTCAAGCATTCTAAATGTCAAAAACGACGTAATAGGTCAGAAACCTCATAGTTGTACAGAAACGAAACAAAACTTTTTTCCCTACCTTCCCACTAAAGCCGTAGAATAATTGGGTATATGTGATTATATATAATACTATCTCCTTCTAATTATACAATCTTAACTAACTATTTAATATTAACCATGAGAACACAGTTTTAAATATAAGCTAAAAAGACACAACCATTTCCTCTAACTAGGTGCACAGTACTCCAAATGACAACATACACATTTTTTCATTTTCACTCTGGCACAGTTGAGAAATACGGCAACATGTCACCCCATATCACCCTACCCTACTTTTATGTATACTATCTACCATTTAATAAATCTCTGGACACAATCTTCAATAGATTTCCTTACATACTTTGCACTCGTCATTACTTCTTGGATGAAATTTGACTTCGCCCCACGTGTATTGGCCATATATGGTTCTCATTACCATCTATTTTTTTTGCACTGTTTATTACCCAAACACTTTTCTTATTTGAGAGACAAAAACCCAAGGAATACCATGTCTCCTTAGTTGCCCATGTTTTAACCTTTCTCAAATACACACTTTTTCAATGACGTCCTCCAATCACACATTTTGTGCTCATGAATCAAACATTTTCCTCATTCCCTAACTAACTACCAGACCACGTCATCCTGGTATCCCTTGTCTTATTTTTAACTTGCAACTAACTTGTGCTATAACATTGTACATAGCATTACTTTGATAACCATCTTTCGAACATTGTGGATGCTAACTGCGATGAACCCGTTCCATTTTCCAGATATAACGTCATGATGCCCGATATCGGTGAAACACCTGCATCCATTGCGAGGAAAAGGAGAAGATCATTGTTGCTTCAGAAGAAACATAACCAATCCGTAATTAAAAAGGAAAATTGTGTCACCTCGCCTTCAACACCTACCTTTACAGTTTGCCCATCCTACCAAATGATTAACTCAGTTCCGTTGACTGATGTTGTCAACACCATTCATACTGCCCCCTCCACAAGACATGTTTTGGCAACATGTCTGACAAAACGAAGACGTTTCGATATGCATGCTGGCATTAATTTGTTTCCCACGTTCAATTCATCTTACTCATGTCGAGTATCATCTTCTGTAAATTTGAATGCCAACCATGACACACAACCAACACAGAATATAGGGTCGTGCGTTGATGCTATCCATAGACCACCAGAACGAGCACCTATCATGAATTCTCACATGACTGCCTTCCAATGTAATTCAACGGCTATTTTGTCATCTCAACCCAAGACACGTGAACCATTGCCTCAACCTTCTTTCGTGCTTGGTTCTTCACGAAATCACAGCATTACCCATTCCATTACGATGCACCAAAACACATCGTCCATAAACTCAAATGCATTTGCATCTACTTCTAATTATGCTGCCCACACTAGACCATCACCCATTAACATTGACCCCACACTGAATCCCCTTCATATGTCTGTTGCTTATTCTTTTTCCGATGACAACTCAGATTATAGATCAAGGAATAATCTGGGAAATTCATCAGAATCTGATGATGACGCCTTCGAAGACACACTTGAATCGCACCTTCAAGGTTATTTTTGTTCTCAATTCATTATCCAATTGAATTTTTTTGTCAACAATGACTCACTTAATTTTTTAAAAGCAGAGTATTTTGACATCGGAGAACCTGTTTGGGAATGCGAGCATTGTAAGTCTTTAATGTGGTATCAGGAACGTAAACATAAGGCCAGACATGCTGCTTTTGCAAAGTTCCATATTTGTTGCAAGAGCGGGAAGGTCATACTGCCACTTATGAAATAGCCTCCGCCTCTACTACAACGGCTCCTGTTCGATCGAACATCACGCTATAGTAAAAAATTTCAACAAAACATTAGAAATTACAACACAATGTTCTCCTTCACTTCTCCTAGGATGAAATTTGACACAACTTATTCCCGGGGTAACGGTCCTCCTACTCTGCGACTTCATGGTCAAATTTGCCATCGGATCGGAACCATGCTTCCCGAGATTGGTGCACCACCACTGTATGCTCATCTTTACATATTTGACACCGATAATGAGGTCGAAAATTGAATGGATTGTTTCAAGTATTACTAAAGTTTTTATACGATACATAAGTACTGTATTGTTGTTAACAACTTATTTTGGCACCTTCTTTTTTTATAACATGTATGCTTTTGTTTTCATTGTAGGGATAACATAAATATTGAAAAGGATATTGTCACCAACTTGAAGGTAATGTTGGATGAGTACAATGTTCATGCTAAATCCTTCAGAATGGCGAGGGATGTGTTGAAGGATAATACCTTTCAAGACTTGCGGTTGAAAGTGATTTCAAGTCGACCTGGCGACGATCGGGTTTATAACACGCCTTCTATTTCAGAAGTTGCTGCGCTAATTGTTGGTGATGTTGACGCTGTTGAACAAAGGGACATCATAATACATGAGGTGACGGTGGCTTACAGAGAATCGATGAATTTCACCCGACTTATCTTGGGTACCAATACCCCTTGATTTTCGCATCTGGGGAGGACGGTTACAGGGATAACATACTCCACAAGTACCAGCATGAAAGAACAGTGACAAAGCAAAACAGAAAAACTATTAAAGATTGGCTTTGCTACCGCCTTCAGGAGCGCAGTGATGAACCGAAAACATTGCTCCACTCAAGACGTCTTTTCCAACAATTTTTGGTTGACGGTTACACTATGATGGAAACCGAGCGCCTGAATTGGTTGTGTAAAAATCAATCAAAATTAAGGGTTGGTAAGTTTAACAACATATAACAACCGTCTACTGCGGGAACTTCACAGGCCAGTAACAAGGAAGGAAAACGTGTTGTGTTGCCTGTTAGACGATGGCTATGGATCTAGAAGGGGGGTTGAATAGATCCCTTGAGTTTTACATGCAAATGGTTTAAAAAAATTGTTTTAAAAATTGTTTAACGGAAGCTACCACTGGATAGAACGTCTACAACGAACCTTCTACCAAAAGGATCGGATATGCGCGAATATATCACGGATGAGTATGGAAGAGAAAAATTCAGTTTTGAATACTACACTTAATAACGCAGTCAACAAAATTTCCGTTGCTTGATGTTTATTCCAATCCAATGAGGTAAAGTGATAAGCAATTAAAGGCAACGAGTTCGAATTTTCCTTTGAAACAAATTATCAAACACCTAGTGTGCGTAAACACACTAAGTGCAGAATTTCTATGGAGGGTAACGTAAAGCTGCTCCAAGATACAATTCAAGGAATTGTATCAATTTAACAAAACAGTTTATCATCTTACAATTACTCTACAACAGAAATTTCGATGACTTGCGACTTCACAAATTCGAACGAACTAAATTGTAAAAGAGTTAAGGAGAGAGAGAACAAACGCGATTTGATTAGGTAGTTCCCCAATCGTCCTCGCTTTGGGTACGTCTGCCCCCAACTCCACAAATGGAATTGATATATATATATATATATATATATATATATATATATATATATAGTTGTTGCAAATTGTTTATTATAAGAGAAAACTATGAACATCCAAACCCTCGAACGTCTTCGATCGTTGATGCAGAATTTTCTCTTCCCTTGATTCGAGATGAATTAAGTCCTTCGAATATGGTTGATCCAATTACCGTCCCACGCTACTAAACCGAAAGAAACCACCGTTCTTCAGTTACCTTCACTCGGTCAATTGCGATATACCAAGAATTCGAACTCAAACCTCCCTTCTACGATCCTCTGAAAACAGCTACTAAACCGAACAATTGCGCCAATTTCCGGTTACCTTCGCCCAGCCGAACCCCTGTAGAAAGAACAGTTTGTGCAAAACCCCCCAAAAATCTATCCGATTCTTGGAGGACAAAACCAACTGGTTTGATTCAAGAAACACATGCCAAACTCTCAACCCAGAAGATTAAGATCACACTTCCTAAATTCTGAACGTTATCACTTCGATCAATGAGCGACACAAACAAAGATGATTATGTGTGATTGTTTGTTTACACAATGAAGAAGATGAAGATGAAGAGAGAAATGACATATATCTTTCACGTTTCTTGTTGGTTTAAATGAAATAATGACCAAACCTGTTTATATGAAAATAAAATGACCAAAAAAAAATAATAACAGAAATAACAGAAAAGAAATTAAGTGAAAAATGCAGAGTTTTGAAGTCATGCGTCGACCTCCTAACTCCATGCGTCGACGCATAAACAAATATTTTTGTGTCCATTGAATTGTGCGCTTTCCCACAGGTTTTGGAGGTTAGCGCATGAAATTGGAGGTTAGCGCATGACAGGGAGGGTCAGCGCATGAAGTGCATTTTTTCAGGAATTTCAATTTTCTGAGCATTTTCACCAGACCAAGATCAGAAACACATACTAGACACAACTAAAATGATAGTGGGCATTTATTTTTGGGAAAGACAAGATCCTATGCATCTAGACACATGAACAATAATGGTTAGACGCAATATGCCCGACACGTGTAGTGATACCGCTCAAATTACAGTCTAGTTTCTTACATGTTTGTTGACATCATTAAAACAAGGTAAATATAAGAATATCCCTCACATACTCCCCCTTTTTGATGATGGAAACACTTTCTTAGCTGTCATGAGATTTGTAATTTGAGAGTGAGCAACATGAGTAAAGCTCCCCCTGTCTTTGACATTAGTTTAGTAAAATTTCTGCATTTGTTGTTATTCTTCTCCCCCTTTGACAACATCAAAAAGAAGAAAATACGGTGGTCAAAATAAAACACTATAATACGTAAAGGATCATCACAAATTTGCAACACACAGACATTAACAAACACTTAAATAAGGGGAAAACATAAATGCAATACATTCAATCCGATAAAATTCAAACAAACGGAAGCAACATTCAAAGTTCAACAGCAGAGAGGAAAAACAAAACAGAAATGCAAGCACAAATGATATATGATGCCCTAAACTCTATGGCTTTCTCCCCCTAAATGGATGACCTCTTCCCCTATAGTATTGGCTTGGTGGTGGAAGGTCCTCTAGATGTAGGTTGAGTTCAAGCAACGTGCTGTTTAGGTTTCCAAGACTATTTGCCAGGTTCTGGTTTTGTTGAGTCAAGTTGGCGTCCATCTGATTGAAACGATTCATAGCGGCGTTGGCAAAATTGTTGAAGTTGGTAATGTGAGATGAAACTTGATCAGATAGATTGGTGAACCGTTCTTGCTGAGCAGAGTAACGAGTATCTTGCAGAGCTTGAAATTCTTGATGCTGAAGAGTCAATTCGTTCAACCTAGCCAGAATTTCTTCAGAAGCCTGCGGATCATGCTGAGGCGGTGGAGTTAGAGGAGAAAAATTGTCAGGTTGCTGCCATTCATAATCCTCACCATAGGTTGGAGGCACATAGGCGCTTCCAGACACAGTCAAACAATTTTGTTGCCACTGACCCCAGTCCCGATTTTCAGAAGTTTCTTCAGGTTGATAGCCCATCCATGCCTCATTGTCCTCTTCTTGCATAGCCACATTTTCTTGCATAACCACACCTTCATCATTAACAGCTTGATTTGCATTTCCTAGAATGCCCTCATCATCACTTCCTTCAAGGTGAACAGGTTCATCATGTTCAGGATGGGTGGATCTTGGTCGATAAATGAACCTGTTCTCACGTGAATGCCAAAAGTAATCCATCATGGGGTTAAATAATATGGACACGTGAAAGGCAGCATTCTCTGTGAACCCTTTCTCAGACTATCACCCTTAGACATTGTCAAAGAAACTCTAACTCCCCGGAGATGATATTTTCTCTGTGAATGGCATCTCTTAAATTTCTTCCAAATTCTCGAACTTTCCTGGCTTGATCTATTCTCGGTGAATGGCATGTCTTGAACTTCTCTGGGTTTGGGGACCCACAGGCTTCCTAAAAGCATCCCCGCCTCCTCTTGGGCGTTGTACAAGGACCCTTCGGCTTCTTAAAAGCTCTCATGCTTTCTCATGGGCTTAGTACAAGGACCCAGAGACCTCTACAGGTATAGGAACAGAACCTAGTCATCAATTTGCTAGAGTTGTCTTTCTGAGTCAAAGGTCAGACTAGTTAAGGGGTTGACCTTCATCCCTTAACATACCGGCCTTCTCTTGGGCATCATACAAAGATCATTCACTTATCCGAGAATTGATTTCTCAAAACACCAGTAGACTTGAACAGTCTCAATACCCTTTGGATTTCCCACTTCCTTAAAGAACAGGAAATAACCCTGATCCTCTGATCAATCCCAAAGCACAACATTAATCCATTTAAGAACTATTTTTCTCTTTTATCCAACACAATGGACCTGCCACTCAACTGAGACAATCACCAACAAAGTTAGCCTCCTCTTGGGCTTTGTTCAAATGATTCTCCCCACACTCTCTTGTTGAGTATAAAAGACTCTCTTGTTGAGTCAAACACTTTTAGCCTCCATCTCGGGCTTTGTATGAGATACCAAAACACTCTCTTGTTGAGTATAAAAGACTCTCTTGTTGAGTCAATCACCTTTTAGCCTCTATCTCGGGCTTCGTACGAGATAGAAATCACTCTCTTGTTGAGTATAAAAGACTCTCTTGTTGAGTCAATCTCCTTTCAGCCTCCATCTCAGGCTTCGTACGAGATATAACCCACTCTCTTGTTGAGTATAAAAAACTCTCTTGTTGAGTCAAACTTTTAGCCTCCATCTCGGGCTTCCTACGAGATAGCAAAACACTCTTTTGTTGAGTATAAAAGACCCTCTTGTTGGGTCACAAACCTTTCAGCCTCTATCTCGGGCTTCGTACGAGACATATAAAAACAACCTCTTGTTGGGCCAATAGCATCCTCTTAGGCTTTGTATAAAGAAAACCCCGGTTGAGCCACTCAACCGTTTTAGCACCAATCTGTGCCTTGCTCACATCATACAAACATCAACAAATCCTTTTCCTTCATCTAATCGATGTAAGCGGCAAGCCTCTGGATTATTTACATCCACGCCACTGTCCCTCTTTTAGAATGAGAAATTCCTAAGGAAAGATGGCATTCCTCTATACTGAGTTGAAGTCTTCTCCTCCAGGTTAAAAATTCCCTATAAAGGAAATTATGGCATTGTTGGATTCACATATCCCAGTTAAAGTAATTCTCCTTTATAATCAGTCACCCAACAGTTATGATAAACAGACCAAACAACTCCTCTTTAGAGATGACAAATTCTCTCTAAAGTCAAAACCCTTTAGCTTCACATCTTGGGCTTCGAACAAGATACAAATAGACCCTTCAACTTCACATCTTGGGCTTTGAACAAGATACATATACTCCCTTTAGCTTCATGTCTTGGGCTTTGAACAAGACACCAAAACAAATTTTTCCTCCCATAGAATAGGAGGAACTACGATCACCCTGATTTCCGTGTTTCATTAAACGGGAATACGTTGGCATAAGATTGAAAAAATCTTAGCGAGCACACTAATAAAAAAACCCAAAATCCAGTTTCTCCACCAAATCAATCGAAAAGCAGTAAATCTAAACACATCCTACACAAAACTGTCATACCCCAAATTTTGACCACTAAGATTTCCCATCATTGTGCAAATCATCACCACAATATGGATGTATCATTATGCCTCATTGGTCTCTCCAAAGATGGGTGAGCAGCCACTACAATCAAACTTAGGGTTTCAAGCCCTCTCAGAGTTCTTAGACAAAGGATCAATCAAGAAATGACATGATCTGCAACTTTTCTAGCCTCTCAAACATCCCCAAAGGATCAAGAGGACTCCCACATTAAGGATTATACACAAGGCTGCTCTCTTCTAGGTGGATTAAGCCTCAAGATCGCCAGTGTCACCAAATTAGGGTTTTGGTTGACCAGGGCCTCCAGATGGAAATTTTCCTCTAGGCATGAGCCAATGCTTGAAAGCATAACCTAAAATACTCCATGGAACCTTATGGACCCAATCATTAAGTCAATTTGGCCTCAGGGGATGCATTCATAAAAAATCAGGAATTAGGGTTTCTTGACCTAATTCACCCCTAAGTTAACTTTTGGGACAAATCATGAGCCAAGACCTCAAGAGAAGATTTGAGGGTCTCCAATACACTACCTTTATCCATTTGCAACAATGGATTGATCCAAGAAGCTTGAGCAACAAGGTTCAAGTTCATCAGAACCACAGTTAGGGTTTCGCGGGAAAAAGTCAACTGTGCCTTTGACTTTTGACCCAGGCATGCTCCCAAACCTTGGGACATGATTCAATACACCCTATAACACCTATGAAATCAATCCATCAAGTTTTATTTAGGTCAAAGACTTGATTTCTTAGAGGATCGCACAGTTTGGAATTCATCTGACAAAAAGTCAACTGTGCACAAAAGTCAACTTTGACTTTTTGAGATTTTTCACAATTATGGTTCTTTGAACCTAAAATGATGCTAATGTATGATTGGAATCATCATTCATCAAGAAAAATCAAGAAAAGTTGGATAACTTGTAAAAGGGGTAACCATAAAAAAACTTAGTGGCTAGGGTACCAACTTTGGAGGATCATAACTCCTAAACCAAAAGGCCATTTTTCCCCATCCAAAGCTGGATTTGTAGCTCTCATGGCCCTCTACAAAAGCTTCAAACACAACTCATTCCAATTCCTCATGGATTTTAAGTTATGGAATGATCAAAATCACAAAAAGTGAAAATGTCACTTTTTCCCAACACTTAGTGAAATTTTCACTAAGTCAGAATCTGCCTTCACTTTTTTCCAAATGTAGGGGGATTTTTCACTTGGATCCAAAAGGTATAAAAAACAACTATGATCAAACAGTTGTTGTATCATATGAGGGCTTTCCAAGATGTCCAAGAACTCCATCAAAATCCACTTGAGCCATGATATATGACAATGCCAATATGCCTTACTGCAAACTGTCATGGCAAGGCAGATTTGGGAGTTTTGCTCGATTTGCTCTAATTTTGAAAAGGGCAAGCAACTCTATCCATCTAAACACCTCAAGGGGGGGACCAAGGAGGAACCAACTCTGATCTCAAGCCTCCTAAGTCTTTGGAACCAAAAGTAGCATGCCAAACCTAGAAATGCCTAAAAGAGGGACAAGACTCCAATTTTGGATTGGAGCATTTAATGGATGCACCAAGGTGGCATGGACTGAGCCATTCCCAACTGAATTTAGTCAATACTTATCCAAGACCAAGGGAACCAGCAGCCTGTGCCCTAACCTCTAGTCAATGGCTAGAGGAGACTTGGATTCTCATTGCTCAACATTGGCCAAACCTCTGCTGCAGTTGCCATTCACTATTGCAGCCAAAACAAACTTGCTCTACTATAAATAGAACTCAATTGTGTTCAGTTTGAGTACACCAAAGCACTAAAACACTTGCTTTCCTCAAAATCTCTTTCTCTAGGCAATAATACCTTCTTTAGAGAGCAATTCCACCACAGCTTATGATCCAAAAACATCCAATATGTCATATCTAAGCTGTCCAAACTCTCACAACTGATCTGTAACACCAAAATCACAAAGTCACCTCTCAAAACCTCAAAATAGGACTTTTGTACATTTTTCAAGCCATGTCTTGATTCAGCCACTTTCCAAACCAGATAAAACCTCAAACACACTCCAAATATCATCCTTGAACTGTCCCAAATGGTTCCACACATCTGGAACATCATTTGAGAGAGTTGCTATTTTGGTCATTTTTGCCCCTTTTGCAAGAAAGGGCCAATTTCCATTCCTGAGGTTTCCAGCTGGTTCCAACCACTCTAAAAGCTTCTAAGGGATCATTTGAGGGTGTCCAAAGCATCAAAACATTTCTGGAATAAGAGGCTTGGCAGATTGCACAAAAGCTCCAAAAAGAGGTAAGCATCACAACTTGGATTCTTTGAATCATGCTTTCTTTTGATGTCCACTAATCATGCATCTCTTATACATGTTATATGTGTTATTTTTGCACCAATTTATAATGTAATTCATGCTTGTACCAAGAGATGGCACAGAAAATGCAAATCATGGCCTATTTCAAAACCACTATCGGGTTTTTCAATAGGAGCATGATCTAAATAAAACACCACCACCATTGGATTCCTTGTGAAATTCTAGGCAGGATAGACCTAAATTTTGTCTCAATCCATGGAGAAATGAGAAAGTTATGGCCTTCACGTTTTCAACCAAAATCTTGCCTTGCCTTGCCTTGGGCCAGGCCAAAAACAAGGCAAGCCTTGTATATTTGTGGTTGTGTTTCAATAAACGGATGTATCACCACCCCAGTGGTATGGCGCGCGCCCTATACACAAGAGGTCTGGGGTTCGAATCCCCCTCGCCCCAGATCCTCTTTTTTTTTACCACTTTTTCATATTTTATTATTTTTCTTATTATTTTTAATGCTTTGAAAAATTAATAACTCCCTCAATTTTAATTATTTTTTATTGGTTCTTTTTGCAAAAAATCACAAAAATGTTGAAATATTGCATTCCACAAAAAAATTAGATTTATATTATTTATTTAATATAATTAGTATTTTTGTGAATAAATTCATTTTCAATTGTTTTTAAACATTTAAAAGTGGATATTTACTTTGAAAATCAAAACCAAATGAGTTCTAAATCATCTTGTGATTAAAACCTCATTTTTAAAACCTTAAACAAAAATCACAAATGGTTTATTCAAACTTATTTGGTATTTTATCATTTTATTTGATTTTCTTTAAATATTTACTTTTAAAGGAAAACAAAATTAGGGTTCTTTGATTTTCACCCTCACAAATCATTTTCAAACACTCATGGGCCTCTAATAGAGTGTAAGACCCAATCCTTTGTAAATACAAACCTTTTTTTGGCCTCAAATGTTGTATAAGTCCCGTTGTATTTCAAAAGTTCGGCGCGATCATCGCCCATTTAAAATAAATCATCTGGGCCAAAATAGGTTTGTATTTACAAAGGATTGGTTTGTATTTACAAAGGATTGGGTCTTACACTCTATTAGAGGCCCATGAGTGTTTGAAAATGATTTGTTTTGAGTGAAAATCAAGGAAACCCTAAATTTGTTTTCTTTTAAAAGGAAATATTTAAAGAAAATCAAATAAAAATGATAAAAATACCAAATAAGTTTGAATAAACCACTTGGGATTTTTGTTGAAGGTTTGAAAAATGAGGGATTAATCACAATATGAATTAAAACTCATTTGGTTTTGATTTTCCAAGTAAATATTCACTTTTAAATGTTAAAAAACAATAAAAAAGGAATTTATTCACAAAAATACTAATTATATTAAATAAATAATATAAATCTGATTTTTTGGGGGAATAAAATATTTCAACATTTTTGTGATTTTTTTCAAAAAGAATCAATCAAAAATATTTAAAATTGAAGGAGTTATTAATTTTCCAATTAATTAACAAAACATGAAAATATTGGAAACAATAGCAAAATGTGAGAAAACACAAAATGGTCTGGGTGGGGTTTGAACCCACGACCTCAAGGTTATAGGGCGCGCGCCTTACCATTGGGGTGGTGATACATCTGTTGATTGAAACAAACCAACAAATACACAAGGCTTGCCTTGTGTCCTAGGCCTGGCCAAGGCAAGGCAAGGCAAGTTTTGGCTCAGAAACGTGAAGGCCATAACTTTATCATTTCTCCATGGATTGAGACAAAATTTAGGTCTATCCTGCCTAGAATTTCACAAGGAATCCAATGGTGGTGGTGTTTTTTTTTTTCAGATCATGTCCCTATTTTAAAACCCGATAGTGGTTTTGAAATAGGCCTCTAATTGCATTTTCTGTGCTATCTCATGATACAGGCAATGATTGCATGACAATTTGGTGCAAACACAACACACATAATATGTACAAGATGTGCATGATCAGTGGACCTCAAAGCAATGCATATTTCAAAGAGTTCAAGTTGTGATGCTTACCTCTTTTTGAGCTTTTGGAGTTTTTTGTGCAATCTGCCAAGTTTCTTGTTCCAGAAATGGTTTGATGCTTTGGACACTCTCAAATGATCCCTTAGAAGCTTTTAGGATGATTGGAATCATCTGGAACCTGCAAAAACAAAAACTGGCCCTTTCTTGCAAAAGGGGTTAAAATGGCTAAAATAACAACTCTCTCAAATGGTGTTCCAGATGTTGGGAGCCATTTGGGACAGTTAAAGGATGATATTTGGAGTGTGTTTGAGGCTTTTTCTGGTTTGGAAAGTGACTGAATCAAGACATGGCTTGAAAAATGCACAAAAAGCTTATTTTGAGGTTTTGAGAGGTGACTTTGAGTTTTAAGGATTACAGGTCACTTGTGTGAGTTTGGTCAGCTTAGATATGACATATTGGATGTGTTTAGATCATGAGTTGTGATGGAAATGCTCTCTAACTCAAAAACTCAGAGTTACCTCGCTAAAGAAGGTATTTTTACCTAAAGAAAGTGATTTTAAGGAAAGCATCTATTTGATGGCTTTGGTGTACTCAAACTGAGCACAAATGAGCTCTATTTATAGTAGAGCAAGTTTGTTTTGGGATCAATAGTGAATGGAAACTGCAGCAGAGGTTTGGTCAATGTTAATCAATAGGAATCCAAGTCTTCTCTAGCCATTGACTAGAGGTTAGAGCACAGAGGTGTGGTTCCCTCGTTGTTGGATGAATCTTGACTGAATTCAGTTGCAAATGTGTCAGTCCATGCCACCATGGTGCATCCATTAAATGCTCCAATCCAAAATTGGAGTCTTGTCCCTCTTTTAGGGATTTCTAGGTTTGGCATGCTACTTATTGTTCCAAAGACTTTGGAGGCTTGGATCAGTGTTTGTTCCCTTTAGATTTGATCCTCATATGTGTCCAAAGTGATGACAAGGCTTGGAATTATCTGATTTTGCCAAATCGAGCAAAAGTGCAAAATTCTGCCTAGCCTTGGCAGTTTTCAGCAAGGCATATTGCCATTGTCATATCTCATGGCTCAAGTTGAATTTGATGGAGTTCTTGGCCATTTTGGAAAACCCTCATATGATACAATAACTATTTGATCATAATTGGTTTTGATACTTTTTGGATCCAAGTGAAAAATGCCTCTACATTTGGAAAAAAGTGAAGGCAGATTCTGACTTAGTGAAATTTTCACTAAGTGTTGGAAAAAAGTGACATTTTCACTTTTCTTGATTTTGATCATTCCATAACTTGAAATCCATGAGGAATTGGAATGAGTGGTAGTTGAAGCTTTTGTAGAGGGTAATGAGAGCTACAAATCCAACTTTGGATGGGGAAAAATGGCCTTGTGGTTTAGGAGTTATGATCCTCCAAAGTTGGTACCCTAGCCACTTTGTTCCATAACTTAGAAAATTTTCTAAGTTTTTTATGGTTACACATTTTACAAGTTATCCCACTTTTCTTGATTTTTCTTGATGAATGATGATTCCAATCATACATTTACATCATTTTGGGGTCAAAGAACCATAATTGTGAAAAATCTCAAAAAGTCAAAGTTTGACTTTTGTGCACAGTTGACTTTTTGTCAGATGAATTCCAAACTGTGCGATCCTCTATGAAATCAAGTCCTTGACCTAAATCAAACTTGATGGATTGATTTCATAGGTGTTATAGGGTGTATTGAATCATGTCTTAGGTTTGGGAGCATGTCCTGGTCAAAAGTCAAAGATACAGTTGACTTTTTCCGCGAAACCCTAACTGTGGTTCTGATGAAATTAAAACTTGTTGCTCAAGCTTCTTGGATCAATCCATTGTTGCAAATGGATCAATGTGATGTATTTGAGACCCTCAAATCCCCTCTTGAGGTCTTGGCTCATGTTTTGTCCCAAAAGTCAACTTAGGGGTGAATTAGGTCAAGAAACCCTAATTCCTGATTTTTTTATGAATGCATCCCATGAGGCTAAATTGACTTGATGATTGAGTTCATGAGATCCCTTGGAGCATCATAGGTTATTCTTTGAAGCATTGGCTCATGCCCAGAGGAAAATTTCCATCTGGAGGCCCTGGTCGACCAAACCCTAATTTGGTGACACTGGCGATCTTAAGGCTTGATCCACCTAGAAGGGAGAAGCCTTGTGCTTAATCCTTGATCCTCTTGATCCTTTTTGGATGTTTGAGAGGCTAGACAAGTTGAAGATCATGTCATTTCTTGATTGATCCTTTATCTAAGAGATCTGAGAGGGCTTGAAACCCTAAGTCTGATTGTAGTGGATGCTCACCCATCTTTGGGGAGACTAATGGTTCATCCATATTGTGATGATGATTTGCACAATGATGGGAAATCTTAGTGGTCAAAATTTGGGGTATGACAGATGCCCCTATTTAATCTTCTTGGACCCGAAGATGTGAATGGCGAAGGTATTTGGGCATTCGGGGTGCAAGAGGATTAAATATCGGAATACCTGAAATTTTGATGGTGGTTATTGAAATTCTGGTATCAGACGTGTGATGTTAAGGTGTGATGTCGCAACAACATACTCTGCACAATGGACAACAATAACAGTAAAATAACACCAAGAATTATTGACCCAGTTCGGTTA
The DNA here is from genome assembly GCA_022829125.1 of Lathyrus tuberosus. Lineage (NCBI taxonomy): Eukaryota > Viridiplantae > Streptophyta > Magnoliopsida > Fabales > Fabaceae > Lathyrus > Lathyrus tuberosus. Next base: position 6,505,346 of record JALAZF010000123.1, on the reverse strand, counting down.
CAACCAACCTACTCTGGGGGCTCCCAAGCCAGGGATGGAATTCACTACTTGTAGATATAATTTACAGACTCAACAACCCATTGACAATCTCCTAAACTTATACTCTACTAATGACTTCCTACCTAAGAACCCACTTAGGTATGAGAACACCACTCAATCCCTTACAAACTCTCAAAGAGACCACTTTGAGTACCCTTGATCTTACTTCACAGCTTCGATCAAGCAAACACTCTCTATTGCTTCACAGCTTCTAGAGAGGACATAAACTTAACACCTATTCAAACCCTAGAATAGTGTAAATACAACTCGTACAAAATACTCAAGACACTCAGCCTATGCTCTTGATCTTCTCTTTGTATTTTTGTACCTTTTTCCTTTGGTCTTGTGCGCTTTATATAGCTCCTTGAATTGGTTTTGGACTTGCTACAATATCTCCCAGATTTGTTATTTAAAACTGAATATTAAAACATATTTTCTCCTAAAATCTTTTTAAATCTTCAACCTTTTAAATCTCCTACAAATCTGCAGCAGATCTCCTATGCAGCAGCAAATATCTATCCCAAGATATTCGCATCCAATGAGACAGCTTGCTCTCCACAATTCCAGCTAATACGCAACCCTAACAACATCACAGCCTGCTGTTGTTAATTCTGCAGATCTGATGTTACAACATCACCTGTGTGACATCAGGCATCCAACTTCAGCAGTTAATTACTTAACACAGCCCAGTGTTAAGACTTCAATGTTACAACATCAGCACCTTGACATCAACATTGAATATACTTTGTTTTACCAAAATTCCAGCCAATCCAGGAACTAACAATCTCCCCCTTTGGCTAATTTTGGCTAAAACAATCTCTGCACCTTCAGAGACTTCAGCAGCGGAAAAATCTTCAAAACATTGAACCTCAATCAGCAGCAGTTTGACAATACTCATAGTCTTCATTACTTGATCTGCTGCAGCACCATCTTCATTATTGATAACAGCCAATTGGTGCTCCCCCTCAGAAACATGAACCAGCATCACAGCTGTTCAGTAGTTCACAATGTGCAACACTTCTCTCCCCCTTGATGTCTGCTTGGCTTCACTCTTCAAATGACATGATATCTTCACTAGTTCAGTCAAAACTCCCTCTTTATAACTGCAATACCACTTTCAACAATGTTGCTCCCCCACCAGCATAGCAATTGTCAATAACTCTTCCTTAATATCTGCATTCCACTGGCAGCATATGGCAATAATTCTCTTGACTATCTTGGCTATTTCTCCCCCTTTTTAGCCACAATTAGGCAAACTTCAGTTAGAAGCCCTATAAACTATAGTCAGTATACCCTAGCTCTCATTGTTAGCCTTTCAGTTAGTAAACAGGCAAAACAAATCATAGAAGGAAACAAAACTAGTGCATATAACAGCACAAAGTTCAAATTACATAACCATCATAGCAAAAACACAAAAAAAGAAACTACTATCTAAAAACAGAAGATGGAGGTTAGTCTTCTTCTGAACTTGCTTCATCTGCACTATCTTGTCCTTCATCTTCAGAGTCAGCATGATCATCTTGTTCCAAACTTTGGATCATCTTCTCAATCTTTTCTTTTCTAGTCAGACTGGTATTAATCACAACATCCACATCTTTGCGGGTTGCCTCCAGCTCTGCTAGCAAATCAGCCTTGGAAGTTTTCTTCTTGATACCTGCATTTGATGTTGACACAATGTCTGGAACATGACTCCCAACAAGTAACTTTGGATGTATGGATAAGGTAGATTCCCTCTTGCAGGCCGTGTCTGAACTTGTTAAGATGCCTGGATGTTGTTTCATAATAACTCCACAGATGAGCGAAGGAAATGCTATAGGCAATTTGATAGCATTAGTGGTGGCATGTCTCGCAGTCTGCTCAAACACATATGCTCCATAGTCAAATTTCTTCTTAGTACCCACAACATAAATAAACCTCCCTAGTCCCACGACTGTTGTGGTTTTATGATTGGTAGGCACCCAATTTGCGGCTCCAATTCTGTGTAAGATAGCATACTTAACACTAAGTTTGCTAGTTGGCAGTTTCCCTTTCAAGGGCCACACCTTAACTTGACCAGCAGTTATTTCCTTGCAGACATCATTCTCAGTGGCTTCTAACTCAGCAAATTCTTCATCTTTTCTTCCTAGATACTTGTTTATAACCTCAGGAGAGAATTCAACACATTTTCCTCTCACAAACACTTTCATGTAGTCCACACTACTTTTGTCTGAAATCTTCATAGGAATATTGACCACAAATTCCTTAACCAGGTTGTCATAACACTCGGAGAACCCATGAACCGTCTTCATCAGACCAGCAGCCTTAATCACCTCTATGATTTCTTTAATCTCCATAATTTCTTTCCCAATCTCTCTTTCAAGAGCAAGTCTTCTTTGACAGATGAACTTCCACATCGACGCACTGCTTGCATAATGGAATGAAATGTTATCAACCGGAACCTCAGGTATCTTGTCAGTAATTCTCTTCAAGATTGTCTTTCTGACAGGAGTGATGTCTTGAACATCATCCTCAACATCATACTCTGATTCAGATTCTTCCATTAGCTTCCTTTTTCTGGGATTCACACCAACCTTACTCCATGCTTTTGTTGGCCCAACAACAGTCTTTTTCCTCTTCTCATCAGAAGCTTTCTTTGACGACGATTTAACCATCTTTCCTTTTCTTATTCTTAGTCTCTTGGACAGACTAGGCACTGCTCTTCCAATGACTTCATCATCAGATAAGTCATCAACATCAATTACATCAGTAGTCTCAGCATCCCTACTAAACGATGTTCTAACCTCCTCTTCAACATCTGCTTCACCATGAATATCATCTTTTCCACCAACAGAAGTGGGTTCAGCAGATGTCCTAACATTTGTTTCTTCATGCATGTCTTCACTCTGATCAGCATCTTCAATAGCTGTCATTGCAAGTTGTTGAAGACTTGACTTACCTTCCTGCATGTTGTCTTTCTCAGCTGGCATCCGATTCAGTGGGATTGAAATTCCTTTGACAGGGATGCCTTTGTCCAGAATCTTTGAGTCAAGATTACCCATCCTATTGTCTACATCAAACTTCTCTTCAATAGTCTGAGACGTATATGATTTCGGCACAGTTTTGTCCCCAAATAACACACTAGTAACAACCTTCTTTGTTTCAGGATTCTTGAAGATAGTAGCAGATCTCTTAGGAGTTAGTTTAGTGGGTCTTGAAGTACCTGATTCTGGGAGCATTATTGAGATAGGTTCTATATTCAAAGCTTCTTCTGCAAATCCCTCTTCTGAATAAACCCTAGCCTTATCTCGCGAAGAGCTTTGAGCGACAGATTTCTTTGATGGAGACGACATCTGGTTTGACATGGTTCCCTTGAGGCAGTATGAGTTCAGTTGATTCTTCTTGTTGAAGGAGACGAACGGACGGAAGATATGTTCTTTGATGAACCGTGATCTTGTTACACTAGAGAATGATGGTCTGAGGTATGGCGCCAGATTTTCAGTATTTTTTAAAGACCAATTACTAATTTTCTCCCTTCATAAAGACTTTCCTTTTAAACATTTAAAAGAATTCACATCAGGATTCACTAACTTTGAGTGATCTTTCAGCATCTTGATGTCATAGTCTGATGTTGTAACATCAACTTGAGCATCAATAGTTGAATTTCCTTCAAGAGAAATCCACTGATAGCAATTATCCTTGGTTCTGACACCCTTCATAACAATCTGATTATGCTCATCAGAAACCACACACTCAAGCTTAGTGTAGTTTACCTTGTAACCTCCATCACACAGCTGGCTTATGCTGATCAAATTTGCATTTAAACCACTGACAAACAGAACATTGTCAAGTTCAGGTCTACCATCACCTTTCACTTTCCCAACTCCTGCAACAACTCCTTTCTCTCCATTGCCAAATATAACTTCAAGAGGGGGGCAAGTTCTAAATTCAGCAAACATGGATCTACATCCAGACATGTGTTTGGAACACCCACTGTCAAAATACCATGTTCCTTCTTCAAACTCTCTATCAGCCATGTGAGCCAATAAGCACTTCACCTTCTCCTTAGGTACCCATTGTTTAACAACTTTGGGCCTGTGCTCTCTCCATCTGTTTTGAGGTTGAGGGTATCCATGCAGCTTGTAGCAAGAGTACTGCATATGTCCAAACCTTCCACAGTAATAGCATCTCACCCTTTCATCTATGAATCTTCTGCCATGATGAGATTGCTTATGCTGCCATCCATAATGTGGTCTCCTCCTACCATAACTGCCCTGCCATCTATTATGCTGGTATCTTCTTCCATAGGACGGCTGAGAATGCTGTTTCCTTGATTGTCTCCCATGATGGTGTGGCTTTCTTCTTCCATAGATATAAGGAACAACATTGGTGTATCCATATCCATAACCATACCAGTTGTCCTGATGTTGAGACACCTGATGAGACATGTGCTGTTTGAACTGAGCAGCTTGCATGCTCTTGTGGTATTGTGGGGGCATGTACTGACTAGCTCCCTGTGGCTGCTTTCTCTTCTGATAGGGACAAGTCTTCTTCTCAATCTTCTTAGGTTGTGAAACATCAGCTTTCTTAGGGGTAGGATCCTGCTTCTTTGGCTGATGTTGAGATAAAAGTTGTGACACTTCCTTCTTTGATCCTGAAGTGCTTCCTTCTGAAGTTCCCTTGTCCTCAGCTACATAACCTATCCCAGCTTTGTCTCCAGCAGCTTTTTCTGACTGAAGAATCTTGTCAAGTGTGTCTGTACCACAGCTCAGCATCCTAACAGACTTGGTCATTTGATCAAGGTGAGCTCTAACTAGCACCACTTCATTTTCCAGATCTGTCTTTTCATTCTCTAGCTGAGCAATCTGTTTCTTGTGGCACTTGTTTTCTTGACAAATCTCAGCACTTTTTAAACACAGCTCTTGATAGGTAGATGCTAACTCCTCATAAGTTACTTCTCCATCACTAGAATCATCATCAGAAACCACAGCTCCTGTTAAAGCTCTCACATGCTTTGCTGACTCGTCTTCACTTTCACTATCAGACCAGGAAACTGTCATGCCCTTCTTCTGCTTTTTCAATAAGGTGGGACATTCTTTCTTGACATGTCCATACCCTTCACACTCAAAGCACTGAACTCCTTTATCTTGGGTAGTTTTTTCTTCATCCTTCTTGCTGGTGTCAGAAGTCATGTTCTTGACATTAGGTCTGGAGTTATTATTCATTCTCTTGAATACTTTGGTGAATTGTCTTCCCAACATAACTATGGCCTGAGATAGATCCTCCTGCGATTCAGAACTCTTTCCTTTTTCTTCTGCATCATTTGACACCAAGGCTATACTTTTTGGCTTCTTTTCTGGTTATTCCTCGTTCAACCCAAGCTCAAAAGTTTGAAGAGATCCAATGAGCTCATCTACTCTCATCTTGCTGATGTCTTGTGATTCTTCAATGGCAGTAACCTTCATCTTATACTTCTTAGGTAGGGACCTAAGGATCTTTCTCACAAGCTTTTCATCTGACATCTTCTCTCCAAGAGCACTAGATGCATTGGCCAGCTCAAGAACACTCATGTGGAAATCATGAATAGTCTCATCTTCCTTCATCTTCAGGCTTTCAAATTTTGATGTTAAAATTTGAAGTCTTGACATCTTGACTCTAGATGTTCCTTCATGAGTAGCCTACAAGATATCCCATGCTTGCTTAGCAACTTTACAAGTATTGATTAACCTGAAGATATTCTTATCCACTCCATTGAAGATGGCATTTAGGGCTTTGGAATTTCCAAGTGCAAGCTCGTCTTCCTCCTTGGTCCACTCTTCTTCAGGCTTTGGCTTAGAGGTGCCTTCTTTATCTTTACCAGCATCATCCTTCTCACATACAACAGGTGCTTTCCACTCTTTAATAACAGCCTTCCAAGCCCTACTGTCCAAGGATTTTAAGAAGGTGGTCATCCTTGGCTTCCAATAGTCATAATTGGATCCATCCAAAATAGGGGGTCTGTTGACGAATCCTCCAACTTCTTTGTCCATCTTTACACCAGAAAGTAACTTCCCTAGATCTCACCCAGAGACAGACAGGATGCCTGCTCTGATACCAATTGAAATTCTGGTATCAGACGTGTGATGTTAAGGTGTGATGTCGCAACAACACTCTCTGCATAATGGACAGCAATAACAGTAAAATAACACCAAGAATTGTTGACCCAGTTCGGTTACAACCAACCTACTCTGGGGGCTACCAAGCCAGGGATGGAATTCACTACTTGTAGATATAATTTTCAGACTCAACAACCCGTTGACAATCTCCTAAACTTATACTCTACTAATGACTTCCTACCTAAGAACCCACTTAGGTATGAGAACACTACTCAATCCCTTACAAACTCTCAAAGAGACCACTTTGAGTACCCTTGATCTTACTTCACAGCTTCGATCAAGCAAACACTCTCTATTGCTTCACAGCTTCTAGAGAGGACAGAAACTTAACACCTATTCAAACCCTAGAATAGTGTAAATACTACTCGTACAAAATACTCAAGACACTCAGCCTATGCTCTTGATCTTCTCTCTGTATTTCTGTACCTTTTTCCTTTGGTCTTGTGCACTTTATATAGCTCCTTGAATTGGTCTTGGACTTGCTACAATATCTCCCAGATTTGTTATTTAAAATTGAATATTAAAACAGATTTTCTCCTAAAATCTTTTTAAATCTTCAACCTTTTAAATCTCATACAAATCTGCAGCAGATCTCCTATGCAGCAAAAAATATCTATCCCAAGATATTCGCATCCAATGAGACAACTTGCTCTCCACAATTCCAGCTAATACGCAACCCTAACAACATCACAGCCTGCTGTTGTTAATTCTACAGATCTGATGTTACAACATCACCTGTGTGACATCAGACATCCAACTTCAGCAGTTAATTACTTAAAACAATCCAGTGTTAAGAATTCAATGTTACAACATCAGCACCTTGACATCAACATTGAATATACTTTGTTTTACCAAAATTCCAGCCAATCCAGGAACTAACAGTTATGAATGGCAGTTCGCGCATCCTTCCTCTTTTGCAAATCAATGATGCTTAGAAAAGGTAAAATTCCCCTCGATCCTGGTTTCCTATCAAGGAATTGGTCTCAGTTTCTGATTTAAACTTCCCCTCGATCCTGGTTTCCCACCAAGGAACTAGTCTCAATTTCTGAAATAAACTTCCACTCGATCCTGGTTTCCTACCAAGGAACTGGTCTCAGTTTCCGATATAAACCTCCCCTCGATCCTAGTTTCCTACCAAGGATCTGGTCTCAATTTTTGAAATAAACTTCCCCTCGATCCTGGTTTCCTACCAAGGAACTGGTCTCAGTTTCTGAAATAAACTTCCCCTCGATCCCGGTTTCCTACCAAGGATCTGGTCTCAATTTCTGAAATAAACTTCTCCTCGATCCTGGTTTCCTACCAAGGATCTGGTCTCAATTTCTGAAATAAACTTCTCGCCGAATTTTCCTGGGGAGATGCCATTTGATGGAAAAAGTTTTGATTGTAGAGAAGCACAAACTTCTCTGTTTGAGACGCCATTTGTCGACTCTATAGGGGAAAACAAGTCTCTTGAGAGACTGCCTTCGCTTGGGGATATTACATCATACTTTTCTTCGAGATCTTCTCGGAGAAATACCATACAACGTATTCCAATTTTGAGGTGCCGATGACTTTGTTGACATTGACATTCTGGAGAGAAGGACCAATGTGTTGCTGAAAGTCTTTAGTTGAGAGGCTTTCTCTATGGATTTTCCTTAATCCGGGAAAGCGAAGATATCATCTTCCATGGCGAAGAGTGATGCTGGTTGAGGGTTCTCTGGTTTTTCAGAGGTCCAAGTTATCAAAGTGGTCAATGGCCGGCTTCACTCCAGAAATAAACTAGAGGAGAGAGGTAGTTCATATGCAACATTTCCTGACGAGGAAAGAACTGACAACTCGATTGAGAGGACTGTTATCACTAGGGGATAAGACCGACCAGAGTGATAGTGATGCAACATGAATATGAACGCAAAGTAGTAATGCATGATGTTTGTGTGTATATGCTGACAAAACTGACATGACATACAAGCTAATAGATGAACATGACTGGATACTCGGCCACTGCTGGGGACGAAGAGGTATCGCTGGTTCAAGATAGCAATTCTACCTTGCTTAGGAGAAGTAGTCCTCGTGGGGAGCTAAGTTGGTCGGGCTTAGGAGATAAGAACTCTGCTGGGGTGCAGATGAAACAATGGTCTCTGACACAGCTGATCCTTTATTTCGGTGCACTGGTTTAGAAAGAGTACTTTGATTCTGCACTTTGATGCTTAACCGCCTTTGGGAGAAGCCATCGATATTCTTTCGATGTTCAACAGTCAAAAGAATTTGCCATCTTTATTAAAAGCAGAAAAATTTTACTAGTAAATTCGTTTTTGTTTTATTTCAAAAATCGTTGATCATGTTAAAATGTCGTCCTATAAAGCTAAAACGAATAAGAATTGCAAACAAAAGCACAAGGGCTCAAATTGTATTGATAGGATGGAAATCAGCCAAACGCGTGATTCCATAGAGTATTTACAAAGTTAAGAAAATGGTAATTTAAGGGAAAAGGGCTACATTGAAACATAACAACCATTATCCTTCTACCAATTTTGACTTCGGGGTATCCTGAGCTTCTGTCAAAGATGACCTTGACTGGGAGTTTTCCGATGGATGGTGTAACTGCAGCTGAGGGATTTGCCCCTGTTGGACATAGTTACTTGCCATTATCCCTAACTTTTGCCTGGATTGTACTTTGAGATTTCCAATCCACCGGAATGATTTTTGATCATGTCTCTAATTTTTTCCTGGACCGCCCTTTCGGGTTTTTAATCCACCGAGACATTTTTTTTAGTTTAGGCGAAGTATTTCTTGACTACGTCAACATTTGTAGGGTAGGCAAATTCCTTTCCGTCCATGGTTGCAAGTCTCAAGCCGCCGCCTGAGAAAGTTTTCTTGACCACATAGGGGCCGTCATAATTCGAAGTCCACTTGCCCCGAGAATCAGTGAAAAATGATTGTATCTTCTTGAGCACGAGGTCTCTTTTCCTGAAGACGCAAGGTCGGACCTTTTTGTCGAACGCCTTCTTCATTCTTTGTTGATACAACTAACCATGGCATATTGCCGTGATTCGCTTTTCTTTGATCAGATTCAGTTCATCGTACCGACTTTGGCACCATTTAGCTTCTGTAAGCTTAGCTTCCATCAATACCTGGATTGATGGGATCTCTACTTCGATTGGGAGCACAACCTCCATGTGTAGCAAGCGATTTTGGCCGCGGTTCTTAAGCCCTGGTCGCTCTCTGCGATTGGGTTTACTACAGGTCGATTCATTTTTTATCCTATTAAAGCTGATGAAGGAAGGGAAATAGATGTCTCCAATTAACCCTGCTTTGCATACTGAGTTAAACAGCGGTCTGTTAGGTTACGAATGCTATCAATGTGGGGGGCCTTTGTACTGGTTATTTGTATTTTTGCCAATACAGTTTTCTTCTTCTCTTTCTAGGACTTTATAGCGGGGAACAAGGATTAAGATGTTAGGACTGATGCTTTTGATAGATACATGAGAGTATGGGATTTTGGGTTTTTGTTTAGTGTGCTCGCTAAGATTTTTCTTTCAATCTTATGCCTACGTATTCCCGTTTACCGAAACAGGGAAATCAGAGCGTTCGTAGTTCCTCCTATTCTATGGGAGGAAATGGGTGTTTTGGTGTCTTGTTTAAAGCCCAAGACGTGAAGCGAAAGGTAGTTTGTATCTTGTTCAAAGCCCAATATGTGAAGCTAAAAGGTGTTGACTTTAGAGAGAATTTGTCATCTCTAAAGAGGTTTGCCTGTCACAACTGTTGGGTGACTGATTATAAAGGAGGATTACTTTAACCGGGATACGCGGATCCTAGCAATGCCATAATTTCCTTTATAGGGGGTTTTAACCTGAAGGAGAAGACTTTAACTCAGTGTAGAGCAATGCCATCTTTCCTTAGGAATTTCTCATGCTAAAAGAGGGACAGTGGCATGGATGTAGATGATCCAGAGGCTTGCCGCTTACAGCGATTAGATGAAAGGGAAGGAGTTATTGATGTTTGTGTACTGTGAACGAGGCACAACTTTGATGCTAAAAGGTTAATTGGATTAACCAGTGGTTTTCTTATATAAAGCCTAAGAGGAGGCTAATATGTGTCTCGTACAAAGCCCGAGAGAGAGGCTAAAAGGTTTTGACTCAACGATGAAGTCTTTTGGTATCTCGTATAAAGCCCGAGATGGAGGCTATTTGACTCAACAAGAGAGTTTTTTTTTGTATCTCGTACGAAGCCCGAGATGGAGGCGAAATAGGTGATTGACTCAACGAGGGAGTCTCTTATGTGTCTCGTACAAAGCCCGAGAGAGAGGCTAAACGTTGTTTGACTCCACTGGGGAGGATCATTGTACAAAGCCCAAGAGGAGGCTAGGGTTACTGTTTCAGTTGAGTGACAGGTCCAGTATACTGATTTTAAAGAGAAAATCAGTTCTTATATGAGCAACACTGTACTCATGGATTTGATTCAAGGATCCGGGTTATTCCTGTTCTTTAAGGAAGCGGGAAATCCGAAGGGTATTGAGACTGTCCGAGTCTACGTGTTTCCTTCCTATTTTAATGAAGGGGTCACTTGAGAATGTCTTTGAGACTCATGGAGATTAGACTGTCCAAGTCTAGAGTTTTGTCTTTTGTACTATGCTTTGAGAAACAGTAGTAGACTCTTTGAAAGGAATGTTCTATGTAGATGACTAAGTTCTGTTCCTATACCTTTAGGAGGTCGTCAGGACAATTTGTATGAAGCCCAAGAGGAGGCTGGAAACTTTTAAGAAGCCGACGGGTCCTTGTACGAAGCCCAAGAGAAGGCTATCATTCCTGGAGGAAGAGATCATTATACGAAGCCTAAGAGGAGGCTGTGAATACTTCTAAGAAGCCGCAGGGTCCTTGTACTAAGCCCAAGAGGAGGCGGGGTTGCTTTTAGGAAGCCCGTGGGTCCTTGTATGATGCCCAAGAGGAGGCCGATGCTTTTAAGAAGCCGATGGGTCCCCAAACCCCGAGAAATTCAAGGCAAGCTATTCACAAGGAATAGATCAAGTCAGGAAAGTTCGAGAATTTGGAAGAAACTCAAGGGATGCCATTCACGGAGAAAAGATCATCTCTGGGGAATAGAGTTTCTTGACAAATGCTTTTAAGAAGCCTGTGGGTCCCCAAACCCCGAGAAATTCAAGGCAAGCTATTCACAAGGAATAGATCAAGTCAGGAAAGTTCGAGAATTTGGAAGAAAGTCAAGGGATGCCATTCACGGAGAAAATATCATCTCTGGGGAATAGAGTTTCTTTGACAACTTCTACGAGTGACAGTCTATGAAAGGGTTCACAGAGAATGCTGCCTTTCATGTCTCCATATTGTTTAACCCCAAGAGGAGGGAAGACTGTGTCTGGTAATCCTATGGGGATCTAGTTTAGACTATTTCTACGAATAAACGAAACGGCGTCACCTAGTTCTAGACGTAGTTGCCGGGGAAACTCGAAATATCTATACTATTATTACACAGTTGATATGAGTTTATGAAAGAAGACTTACAGTGAAACAGCCCCACAATACAATTATATGTATATGAAAGCGGTAAATGAAAGCAATAACCACTTACTCGGTTGCAGAGCTTCCATGTTGTTTGGTTAGTTGTTCAACAAAGAAAGATTGAAAACAACAGTATATTCAAAATCAAAGGAGAAAGTGCTTTGAAAAAGAAAGATTTGGGGCTTACAGCTCAAGGAGAGGCCCAGGGTTTTATCAGTGAGCGCACTGTTGTTTTGAATTTGTACAGAGGGACTTATACAAGTGACTGAGGCCCAAAAATTGTTTTATGTACAAAGGGATGGGTGTTACACTCTCTCAAGAGGCCCAAAAAGTTTAAAGAAAAAAAGATGGGTCTTACTACACGAGGGTAGGCCCAGTTGGTTTTTCGTTTAAAATAGCGATCGCGCCGAGATTTTCTTTTAACGTAAAGGGGCTTATACAATATCTGAGGCCCAATGTTTCTTGGTTAAAAAGGGGGTTGAGTCTTACAATCTATTAGAGGCCCAAAAAGTTTTGAATAGGTCTTATAGCTCAAGGAGAGGCCCAATTGATTTTTGAACAGGCGACGATCGCGCCGTTTGTTTTTGACGGTATCGGGACTTATACAATACACTGAGGCCCAAAAATGGTTTGGTCAAAAAAGGATTGGATCTTACACTCTATTAGAGGCCCAAAGTGTTTTGAAAATGATTTATGAGGGTTGAATTAATCCAAAAACCCTAATTTGTTTTCAAAATGTATTTAATTGAATAAAAATTCAATTAAAATGATCAAAATTGTTTAACATAGGAAAAACAAATTATGATCTTGGATTAATGCTTCAAAAATTAAGTATTGACATACAAAATAATTAGAAAGCATTAAAATTTGCAAAATCAAGGTGGAAAAAATATTTTAAATATAAAAAACAATTAAAACATTAATTCTTTGCAAAAATATCAATTATACAAAATAAATAATATTTTTGGGATTTTTGGGGAAAATAAAATATTTTAACATTTTTGTGAATTATTAAAAAAAGAATTAACTCAAAATCATTAAAACTCAAAGAGAAATTAATTTTTGAATCAATTAAATAAAATCACAAAATTCAAATATTTGAATTATTCAAAAATGGCGCCAAGAACACCCAAGAACACGCGCGTGTTCTGGGTTTGCCCAGATTTGCATTTTCCATCCAATCTCACTGAATACTTGATTATATCATGCAATCCACATACCATTATGCTCGTCTCAACCTCACGATCATGTCTATGTCAATTAATTTCATTTAAATTAAACATATAACAAGAAATCATGAAAAATCCTCAAGAACCCTAATTTATGCATGAAGGCTAGGATTTTTGATACACGATTCAAACAAAGCAATTTATTGAGGGAAAACATTCCATGCATGATTATGAACATATGGCCAAATTATTGTGCAGCAAAAATTGCATGGATCATAAAGTTAGAAGAGCTCATGCTTACCACTTGCAGCTGGTGATCGTGATTTGTGTAGGAGGTGTTACAGTTGTGTTGTGATGATCTGAACAGCTTCCCTATGTGCTATGGAGTGTGTTTGAATGCTTGGACTTGATTGAAATTGGCTGGATCACTTCATGGCATCTCAACTGCACTTTGGTTAAAACCTTGAGCAATTGACTGGTGATTCTGAGAAATGTTCCAGTTGTTGTTTAAGTGTTTGATAAGCTCATATGTGATGTATATGAGTTGTGTGAGTGATTGGTTTGAGTGGAATTGCCCTCTAGCTCAAAACCCGATAGTTACCTCGCTAAGAAAGGCATTTTTGCCAAGAGAAAGAGATTTTGAGAAAGGCAAGTGTTGTAGGCCTTTGGTGTACTTAAACTGGACACAATTGAGCTCTATTTATAGTAAAGCAAGTTTGTTTTTCAAGGAATAGTGAATGGCAACTGCTAAGTAGGTTTGGCCAATGTTGGCAAATGAAAATCCAAGTCTCCTCTAGCCATTGACTAGAGGTTAGGGCACAGAGCTTTGGTTCCCTTGGTCTTGGATAAGTCTTGACTGATTTTAGATGAGAATGGCTCAGTCCATGCCACCTTGATGCTTCCATTGAATGCTTCAATCCAAATTTGGAGTCTTGTCCCTATTTTGGCCATTCTAGGTTCAACATGCTATTTCTTGTTCCATGGGCTTTGGAGGCTTGGCTCAGTGATTGTCCCCTTTAGATTCAATCCTCCGATGTGTCCAAGTGGATAGGAGCATTTGAATTTGGTTGATTTTGGCAAATCGAGCAAAATTGCAAATTCTGCCTTGCCTTTGACAGATTTCAGCAAGGCAAATTGCCAATGTCATATCTCATGGTGTAAGTTGAATTTGGTAATGTTCTTGACCATTTTGGAAAGCCCTTACATGATACAACAACTGTTTGAACATGTTTGGTTTTGATCTCTTTTGAATCCAAGTGAAAAATCCCCCTACATTTGGCAAAAAGTAAGGCAAAATCTGACTTAGTGAAATTTTCACTAAGTGTTGGAACAAAGTGTTATCTCTTGATTTTGATCTCTCCATAACTCAAAATCCATGAGGAGTTGGAATTAGGTCTAGTTGAAGTTTTTGTAGAGGGAAATGAGATCTACAAATCAAGCCTTGGATGGGAGAAAATGGCTTTGTGGTTTAGGAGTTATGATCCTCCAAAGTTGGTACCCTTGCCACTTTATTTTTAACTTAGAAAATTTTCTAAGTTTTTTATGGTTACCCCTTTTACAAGTTATCCAACTTTTCTTGATTTTTCTTGATGAATGATGATTCAAATCATACATTAACATAATTTTAGGGTTAAAAATCCATTTTGGTGAAAAATCTCAAAAAGTCAAAGTTGACTTTTGTGCACAGTTGACTTTTTATCAGATGAATTCCAAACTGTGCAATTCTTCAGGAAATCATGTCCTTGACCTAAATCAAACTTGATGGACATGTTCCATGGGTGTCATAGGGTATATTGAGGTATGTCCTAGGGTTTGGGAGCATGTCCTGGTCAAAAGTCAAAGTTACAGTTGACTTTTTCCTTAAAACCCTAATTGTGGTACAGATGAAATTGAGATTTGTTGCTCAAGCTTCTTGGATTAATCCCTTATTCAAAGTGGATCAATATAGTTCATTAGAGACCCTCAAACCATCTCTTGAGGTCTTGGCTCATGATTTGTCCCAAAAGTCAACTTAGGGGTGAATTAGGTCAAGAAACCCTAATTCCTGATTTTTGATGAATGCATCCCCTGAGGCAAAATTGACTTGATGATTGGGTCCATGAGGTCCCATGGAGTATATTAGGTTATGTTTTGGATCATTGGCTTGTGCCCAGATGAAAAATTTCCATTTGGAGGCCCTGGTCGTCCAAAACCCTAATTTGGTGACACTGTCGATCTTGAGACTTGATCCACCTAGAAGGGAGCAGCCTTGTGCTTGATCCTTGAAGTGGAAGTCCTTTTTGATCCTTTGTGTATGTTTGATAGGTTTAGACAAGTTGAAGATCATGTCATTCCTTGATTGATCCTTTGTCTAAGCACTCAGAGAGGGCTTGAAACCCTAATTTTGATTGTAGTGGATGCTCACCCATCTTTGGGGAGACTGATGAAGTATGATGGTTCCTCCATATTGTGAGGATGATTTGTACAATGATGGGAAATCTTAGTGGTCAAAATTTGGGGTATGACATATGCCCCTATTTAATCTTCTTGGACACGAAGGTGTGAATGACGAAGGTATTCAGGCATTCGGGGTGCAAGAGGATTAAATATCGGAATACCCGAAATTTTGATGGTGGTTATGAATGGTAGCTTACGCATTCATCTTCTTTAGCTAAGCAATGATGCTTAGAAAAGGTAAACTTCCCCTCGATCCTGGTCTTCAGCCAAGGAGCTGGTCTCAGTTATCTTTTGAAATAAACCTCCCCTCGATCCTGGTTTCCTACCAATGAACTGGTCTTAGTTTCTGATGTAAACTTCCCCTCGATCCTGGTTTCCTACCAAGGAACTGGTCTTAGTTTCTGATGTAAACTTCCCCTCGATCCTGGTTTCCTACTGAGGAACTAGTCTTAGTTTCTGATGTAAACTTCCCCTCGATCCTGGTTTCCTACCAAGGAACTGGTCTTAGTTTCTGATGTAAACTTCCCCTCGATCCTGGTTTCCTACCGAGGAACTGGTCTTATTTTCTTTTGTCAATAAACTTTACTGACAAGGGACGCTATTCATAGCGGCTTTCCTTCAAACTTCTCGCCGAATTTTCCTGGGGAGATGCCATTTGAGTGGAAAAAGTTTCGATGTCAGACTTGATGGGGAACCCAGTCGCCTGAGTTGTAGAGGTGTACAAACTTCTCTGTTGGAGATGCCATTTGTTGACTCTACTCGGGGAATGTGAGTCCCTTGAGAGACTGCATTCGTTTGGGGTCTTTACATCATACTTTTCTCGGAGATCTTCTCGGAGAAATGCCATATGATGTGATCCAATTTTGAGGTGCCGATGAACTTTTCATCAGCGGGTTTTTCAGAGAAAAACTGCCGTACTGCCGAATCTTCGATTAGGAGGCTTTCTCTGTGGATTTTCCTTAATCCGGGAAAGCAAGGATATCATCTTCAATGGCGAAGAGTGATGTTAACTGAGGGATCTCTGGTTTTTCAGAGGTTCAAGTTATCAAAGTGGTCGAGGACCCAACTTCAATCCAGAAATAAAACTGGAGGAGAGAGAATGTTCAGACGCAGCGTTACCTGACGAGGCAAGAACTGACGACTCGATTGAGAGAACTTCTATCACTAGGGGACAAGACCGACTAGAGTGATAGCGATGCAATATGAAATATGAATGCAAATCAAATAATGCATGATGTGTGTATGTTTATGCCGACAAAACTGACGCAACATATAAACTGACAGGTGAACACGACTGGATTCTCGGCCATCGCAGGGCGAAGAAGTACCGTTGGTTCAGAATAGCAATTCCACCTTGCTTTGGAGAGATAGTCCCTGTTGGGAACTATGTTGGTAAGGCTTAGGAGATAAGAACTCGGCCGAGACGTGTCAGACGAAACAAGGTCTCTGCCACAGTTGATCCCTTCATTCAGGTGTACTGGGTTAGAAGGAGTACTTTGATTCTGCACTTTGAGGTTCGATTACTTCTGGAGAAGCGACCGATGCTCTTTTGATGTTCAACAGTCAAAAGAAATTGCCGTCTTTATTAAAAAGCAGAAAAAGTTTTAACAAGTAAATTCATTTTTGTTTTATTTCAAGAATCGTTAATCATGTTAACAACGTCGTTCTGTAAAGCTAAAACAAATAAGAATTACAAACAAAAGCACAAGGGCTCAAATTTTATTCATAAAATGGAGATCAGCCAAACGCGTGATTCCAAAGAGTATATACAAAGTTTGAAAATGGTAATTTACAGGGAAAAGGGCTACGTTGAAACATAACGACCACTATCCTTCTACCAACTTTGAATTCGGGACATCCTGAGCTTCTGTCGAAGATAACCTTGACTGGAGTTTTCCTCCAATGGATGGTATAACTGCTGCTGCTGAGGGACTTGCCTCTATTGAACATAGTTACTTGCCATTATCCCTAATTTTTGCCTGGATTGTACTATGATGTTTCCAATCCATCGGGATGATTTTTTTTATGTCTCTATCTTTTGCCTGGACCGCCCTTCCGGGTTTTCAATCCACCGAGACGTTTTTTTTTTAGTTTAGGCGAAGTATTTCTTGACTACATCAACATTCGTGGGGTAGGCAAATTCCTCTCCGTCCATGGTTGCAAGTCTCAAGGCGCCGCCTGAGAAAGCTTTCGTGACCATATAGGGGCCATCATAATTAGGAGTCCACTTACCTCGCGAATCAGTGAGAAATGATTGTATATTTTTGAGCACAAGGTCTCCTTTTCTGAAAACACGAGGTCGGATCTTTTTGTCAAACGCCCTCTTCATTCTCTGTTGATACAACTGACCGTGGCATAGTGCCGTGATTCTCTTTTCTTCGATCAGATTCAGTTCATCGTGTTGACTTTGACACCATTCAGCTTCGGTGAGCTTAGCTTCCATCAATACTCGGATTGACGGGATCTCTACTTCTATGGGGAGCACTGCTTCCATGCCATATACTAGAGAGAAAGGGGTTGCCCCTGTTGAAGTGCGGACAGATGTGCGATAACCGTGAAGAGCAAAGGGTAGCATCTCGTGCCAGTCTTTGTAGGTTACAACCATCTTTTGAACGATCTTCTTGATGTTCTTGTTAGCCGCTTCTACCGCTCCGTTCATCTTTGGTCGGTAGGGAGATGAGTTATGGTGTTTAATCTTGAACTCTGAGCATAACTCTTTCATCATCTTATTGTTCAAGTTAGATCCATTATCAGTAATGATCTGGCTTGGAACACCATAACGGCAGATGATATTGTTTTTGATAAATCGGACCACCACTTGTTGGGTTACATTAGCTTACGACGCTGCTTCGACCCACTTGGTGAAATAGTCAATGGCTACCAGGATGAACCGATGTCCATTTGAAGCCTTAGGTTCGATCAATCTAATCATGTCGATTCCCCATATGGAAAAAGGCCACGGGAAAGAAAGAGCTTTGAGATGTGATGGCGGTACATGAATTTTGTCGGAGTATATCTGACACTTGTGACACCTCCTAATGTACTTGTAGCAGTCGGATTCCATTGTCAACCAATAGTACCTTGCTCTTAGAATTTTTCTCGCCATTGTATGTCCGTTGGCATGAGTGCCAAAGGATCCTTCATGAATTTCTTTCATAAGCATGTCTGCTTCTGGTCTGTCCACGCATCGGAGCAAGACCATGTCAAAATTTCTCTTATAGAGAGTGTCCCCGCTCAGGAAGAAGTTTCCAGCCAATCTTCTGAGGGTTTTTCTGTCTTTTCTGAGTGCCCCAGGTGGGTACTCTTGTTTCTGAAGGAAGCATTTGATATCATGATACCAAGGTTTGTCGTCTATGACTGCCTCAATTACGAAGACGTAAGCGGGCCGTTCAAGGCGCATTATGTCGATCTTAGGTAAGTCGTTCCATTGACTTACACTAATCATGGAAGAGATAGTGGCTAATGCATCAGCCATGTGATTCTCCTCTCGAGGGATATGATGAAACTCAACTCTATTGAAGAAAGGTAGCAACCTTCTTGCATAATATTTGTAAGGGATCAATCCTGATTGGTATGTGTTCCAATCTCCTTTTATCTGATTGATAACCAAGGCTGAATCGCCGTATACGTCCAAGTTTTTGATCCTTAAATCAATTGCTTTCTCGAGACCCATAATACAAGCTTCGTATTCGGCCTCGTTGTTCGTACATTTGAACGTAAGTCTGGCAGTGAAAGGAATGTGGGTACCATGAGGGGTAACAATTATTGCCCCAATTCCATTTCCATAATGATTAACTGCTCTGTCAAAGATAAGTCCCCATTGGGAACCTGGTTCTGGCCCTTCACTGGGTAACGGTTCATCGCAGTCTTTCATTTTTAGATACATAACATCTTCGTCTGGGAAGTAAAACCCGATTGATTCTTGATCGTCAATCGGTTGATGAGCCAAATGATCGGCTAAAATACTTCCTTTAACGGCTTTTTGACCGTGGTACTCTATGTCATATTATGATAATAGCATCTGCCAACGGGCAATCCTTCCCGTAAGAGAAGGTTTTTCGAAAACATATTTGATTGGATCCATTTCGGAGACCAACCAAGTAGTATGACGAATCATGTATTGGCGAAGACGTTTGGCTGCCCAAGCCAAAGCGCAGCAAGTTTTTTCAAGCATCGTGTATCGAGTTTCGCAGTCGGTGAACTTCTTGCTCAAATAGTAAATGGCAGACTCTTTCCGTTTGGTTTCGTCTTGTTGGCCAAGCACACATCCCATTGAGTCCTCTAGGACTGTAAGGTAGATAATCAGTGGTCTTTCTTCCACTAGAGGTGATAGAATCGGAGGATTCCACAGATATTCCTTAATATTGTCGAAGGCGGTTTGGCAATCTTCTGACCAAACGCAATCTTGGTTCTTTTTGAGTAATTTGAAAATCGGCGCACACGTGGCGGTCATAAGGAATATGAATCAGGAGATGTAGTTGAAACGTCCCAGGAATCCCCTGACTTGTTTTTCAGTTTTCGGAGAAGGCATTTCTTGAATGGCTTTGACCTTGTCAGGATCAACCTCAATTCCTTTCTGGCTGACGATGAACCCTAGTAATTTCCCTGAACGGACACCGAAGGTGCACTTGTTGGGATTCAAGCAGAGCTTGAACTTTCTTAAACGTTCGAACAATTTTGACAGATGTTCAACGTGCTCACTCTCTGTTTTAGATTTTGCAATCATATCATCGATATATTCCTCGATTTCTTTGTGTATCATGTCATGAAACAGAGTAGTCATGGCCCTTTGATAGGTTGCCCCGGCGTTCTTCAAACTGAACGACATTACCTTGTAACAAAAGGTGCCCATGGGGTAATGAACGAAGTTTTCTCCATGTCTTTCGGCGCCATTTTAATCTGGTTATAGCCCGAGAATCCATCCATGAAGGAGAAAATTTTGAACTTTGCTGTGCTGTCTACCAGCATGTCAATGTGTGGTAAAGGAAAGTCGTCCTTTGGACTAGCCTTGTTCAGATCCCTGTAGTCGACACACATTCTGACCTTTCCGTCCTTTTTGGGAACAGGTACAATGTTGGCTAACCATTGAGGATATTCAGACGTGGCAAGGAAACTCGCATCAATCTGTTTCTGTACCTCCTCTTTGATTTTGATGGCCATGTCCTGGTGAGTGCGTCTCAACCTTTGCTTTACTGGCGGACATTCCGACCTTAACGGTAAGTGATGTTCCACGATGCTGGTATCGAACCCTGGCATATCCTGATAGGACAAAGCGAATACATCGGGGAATTCTTTGAGAAGCTTTATCAAACTCTCTTTGGCAGTTGGACTGAGAAGTGCCCCAATCCTGATTTCTTTTCTCTCTTGCTCTGAACCCAAGTTTACCGTTTCCAACGGTTCTTTGTGCAGTTCAATGGACCTTTCCTCTTGTCTGAGTAGTTGGGAGATCTCTTCTGGAATTTTGTTGTCATCTTCTTCTTTAGCCTCGAATACCGGGAACTCAAAGTTGGGAGAAGGCATCGGATCGTATGTTTCAACGGGGTTTAAAACAAGAAATCTGCATGACGTGATGATTCGTGTTTAGAAGAGATAGAGAAAATGCAAGTGTGTGAAGTGTTTTATTTTACTGCTTGTTTTTATTTGAATTGTTTTTTAGGATTTCCATTTTCTGAAAAAGCAAAAAGAGAAAACAACAATTAATGCAGAATTTACAGAACGACGTTATTTTATTAATGAACAAGTCGATTCTTGAAACTACAGCCCTATAAAACAAAACTCTATCGCTTCGGGAAAAGCGAAGAGGGAAAATTTACAGAAAGCGAGCCCTATCAAAACATTCGTTTCACCTGGGCAGGGTGAAAGGTTAAAGATGGCAATTACTTTGACTGATGAACGATCTTTGGAACCTCGACGGCAACCCATTGGCGGCGAACTCCTCGGTGAATCACAAAGTCTGGTACCTTCCTTGATTTGTCTTCAGAAATAACGCTGATTTCTGGTGGAGCGGGATCATTGGAATCTGTCTCCCAGGCAGAATTGTCGTAGGAGAATTCCTCAGTTGCATTTTGCATAGCATTTGTGCTCTCAGCTGTATCTCCCCATCCAGTAGGCTGGATATCTTCGAGCCTGATACGAGAGCTTTCGGGAGCAGTGTACTTGACCATATAATCAAATTTTCCACTCGATTGTCCCAAGGTATCCCAAACTTCTTTGGAACTGGAGGAGTCATCCCTCTCGATGACGTTAACCACAGGAAAAACATAGTTAATGAATTCAAGTCCTGCAAACGTTGCGAATTCATCTTCATGTTGAGTAGCTTCAGGATAACTTGAGTGTTGATCCCATGCCATGGTGGGGACACAGGTATTCTGTTCAATGAGACTCAGTTGAGTTTCATTACTCAGCTGACTTTCCGGCCCCAAGTTTCCTGGATAAGGCTGCCACATTGGCAGACCATCCATTGGCCCATAGTAATTGTAGTCAAAATTGTCTTTCATCAGAGTGTCCTCTTCTAATGAGTTTGGCGGAGCACGACATCCTTCCAGATCATAATCTCCATAGATCATTTCGACGTCTGACCTTGGTATAAATCTCGGACTCTGTGCGGGATAGAAAAATGGCGTGGGCACCTCTTCCTGAGACATATAACCGTCCTCATTCAGATAGGACTTCTATTCTTCATCTGTGTCAGAGGGATCTTCCTCATTGATAGCATGTACTGCCTGAGACACTGGGTGAAGAAAACCTCCACTGTGGAAGAAGTTTTGAAGGGGATGAAGACTTTCATCGTTGGCAGCTGTCTGGGTACAGGTTGTAGAAAAACCAAGACCCTTCTTTGTTTTATTGTCAATAGGAATGACAAGCTGTCCCCATCCTGTTGTATCGTACTCTCGACCGCTTTGATAGCATCTTTGTATGAGGAAATCGAGGTTCCTCTTTTGAACTGATTGTCCTTGCTTACCGATAGTGCTTGGAACTGAGTTCCAATAACCTCCTCGGGTTCTACACAAGTAGATGATGATAAGTTACTTACGAGCAAGGCCTGTTCTCCACAGACTGTGATGAGTTGGCCGTTCTGAACAAACTTTAGCTTTTGGTGAAAGGTCAAAGTAACCGCTCCAGCCTGATGTATCCAAGGTCTTCCTAATAAATAACTGTATGTTGCCCGGATGTCCATGACCTGGAAAGTGACTTAGAAAGTGTGAGGACCGATAGTTATGGGAAGATCAACTTCGCCGATAACTGTTTTTCTGGATCCGTCGAATGCTTTGACGACGACCTCGCTAATTCTCATCGGAGGACCTTTGAATTATAATTGCATCAAAGTGGACTTCGGCATAACATTCAGGGCTGACCCTGTGTCTACCAGTACGCTGGCTAAGGCATCATCCTGGCAGTTAACTGTGATATTGAGCGCCATGTTATGACGGCGACCCTCTTCGAGTAATTCCTCATCACTAAATCCCAAATTATTGCAGGAAGTGATGTTAGAGACAATTTTATCAAATTGTATGATTGTTACATCCTGTTCCACAAAGGCTTGCTCCAAGACTTTTTGTAGATCCTCCCTATGCGCTTCTGAACTGAGTAACAGTGATAATACCAAGATCTTTGAAGGAGTTTGTAACAGTTGATCGACAATGTTGTATTCACTCCTTTTGATGAGCTTCAACATCTCATCATTATTTTTTTGAAAGGTTCGGATTACTGGATTGACCGACTGGTGGATCAGGAGTTTCCGTCTGAAGTTCCTTTTCCTTGTTAGGTTCTCCAACTCCTCGGTTGAAGATTCTACCGCTCCGTGTTACACGACTGATGTCTGCAATATTCACAACGGAGGGTAATGGAATTTCCTTTCCATTTTCAATTGTCGTTGCACCGTATTTGTAAGGGATAACCTTATTTGATTCATACGGTAATGGTCCCGGTAGATAGATGACTATGGGAACCTTATGATTTTTCTGACCATCATAATTAATCTCGATCCGTTCCCGGTTGGGAATTTTAGATTCGTCAAGTAGAGGGATGATGGCAAAAACATCCCTGGTCTTATGATGACCAGAGATCGTGACAACATCCTTAACTTGCTCGGCAAGGTAGTTCGGCGTCCAGTTGATGGGTCTAGAACCCGGATATGGACGAATTTCTCCATGATCCACCTGACCCTGAAGAGCTGCTCTCACAAGGTAACACCCTTGGTTACTTTCCAAACAGACGCTACAATGGTCGTAATTGTGTGGTGGCACCTGGCCATGCCCACTTTGAATACAATGTAACCTCACTAGGTTAGCTTCCACAGATCAGACATCCTGACTTTGACGCCGAGTGGGGTTTCTGTTATTGATACTAATCTGCTGAGTATCTTCATCCATATATATTGGCATCCACCAGTGATTTAACAAGTGCTGAAGTGCCTCCTGGACAAGGGTACAACCTCGATCATTTTTGCAACCTGCTTTACAGCTTTGATAGTCATGTGATATTAAGAATCCGAGTCGGACCTGCTCAGCATATAACTCTACCAAGTTGGTATTCATCACGCGAATATCGAAGATCTAAACCATGTTGATTTGATAGGAGTTCCTATCATGGTAGTCTTGGATCCATCCAAGATCCATCTGACGCTGGAGGGCCTCCTGTATGAAAGAGCATCCCTGTTTGTTTACCGAGCAAGTCAGACAAGAACTATAATCATGCCGCAGCAGATTATGATACCGGCTTTGCCTTGAATGTATTGCCACCAGGTTGACATTCATCGTACGGATGTCGTGGTTCTGAATGATGTTAGAATTCATGTAAAACATGTTAACTCCACGAACTCGGTGTTCTTGGATCCATCCAAGATCCATCTGTTCCTGCAGAGCTGCTTGCACTACAGAACATCCTTGATTGTTTTTAGAGAAGATATCAAACTGATGATAGTTATGAGGTGGCACATGGCCATATCCACTCTGTCTACAATGCATCTTGACCAAATTGGTTTTCAACAAGAGTACATCATGAATTTGATAGACATCGTTAGTCTCTCCTTCTATCAAATTGAATGCAGCCTTCTCGTGTTGAGGCATCGGATTTGTGAGAGCATTAGGATTCGTATCCTTGAAGGATAAGACCCCGCTCCTAACAAGCTTTTGCACGTCGGACTTGAAATTGAGACAGTTCTCTATGTTATGCCCTGATCCTCCTTGATGATAAGGGCAAGTTTGATCCACCTTAAACCAAAAAGGCGGATTTTTTGGTACTGTAAGAGGAGATTTAGTCTGAATGTGCCCCTTAGCCAGTAGTAACGGAAACAACTCTGCATATGTTACGGGTATAGGATCAAATCCTGGTGACCGTGTTGTACGGTTGTTGTTATATGGAGGACGAGCCTGTTGAAGAGGTTGTTGTGTCCTTTGTTGGTCAAGTTGGCTCTGCGCAACCTGAGGTTGATACGTAGGAATAGACGCAGGGTTGATAGTAGGAGTCACAGCTGCTACCGGTTGATAACGTCGCCTTTGGTTTCCGAGAGAGATATTCCCAATATCTTGCTCTTTTTTCTTAGGGAGAGCACTACCGTATTTTTTAGTACCGCTCGTCGATCCAGTGTCTTTTACCAAACGTCCTTCTCGGACGGCTTCCTCAAGACGTACGCCAATGCCCACCATCTTGGTGAAATCACTGGGCGCACTGGCAACCATTAGGTCATAGTAAAATGAGCTTAAGGTCTTTAAGAAGATCTTTGTCATCTCTTTTTCCTCAAGTGGTGGACAAATTTGAGCTGCAATTTCATGCCACCTTTGAGCATACTCCTTAAAGGTTTCCTTGTCCTTTTGCAACATCGATCTGAGTTGATCTCTGTCGGGTGCCATGTCCAAATTGTATTTGTATTGTTGGACGAAGGCAGTGCCAAGATCTCTGAATGTACTGATCGTAGTACGGTTTAAACCCATGTACCATTTGAGTGCGACACCGGTTAAACTATCCTGAAAGTAGTGAATCAGTAGATCCTGATTCTCCGTCTGAGCTGACATCCACCGAGCGTACATCACCAGATGGCTTTGAGGGCAAGAGTTACCCTTGTATTTTTCAAAGTCGGGCACTTGAAATTTGTGCGGGACTTTCACATTTGGGACCAAGCAGAGATCTGCGGCGTCCTTTCCAAATAGATCCTGACTGCGAATGGCTGCAGTTCCTTCTGCATTTCCAAGAACTGCTCTTGGAATTCCTCCATTCTGTCAAACATAGTTTCCCTCTTACCAGAAGGTGTCTGTGGAATCTGTCCTTCCGGGACAGTGTGCACCACAGGGGGTGGTACTGTGACTACGGTAGTGAGTCTTGGCGTTTCCCAAAGTTTGTAACCTTCAGGAGTCTTTAGTATGCCCCTGGCATCTTCGCTTTCCCGAAGTTTGTAACCTTCAGGCCCAGCGGCTTCCGTTGTGATTCCCTGATTTTCAGTGATCGGCGGAACATATCCTTCCGGGATATAGTTAACAGGCATGCCCCAAGGACGATCTTTCGGTATTCGATACCTAGGATCATACTTCTCCACGATGGGCGTTGAGGTGATCTCTGAGATCACAGTTCTTTGTAGCTGAGCTTCTGCCATGGCTTGCATGTCGTTACGAAGCTTTCTCATATCCTCTCTCAGAGCGTCGATCTCTTCTTTCAACTCTCTGTTTTCTTCCTCAAGATCATCCATCTTTTTCTGACGATTGGCCCGAGTATTATACGAATGAGACAATTTGACTCTAGAACCGAGACACAAACGTGAGATTCGTAGGTAAGAAGAAAACGCGATGTGAGAATGATGAATGCAATGATTATATTAATTGTTTATGGTTTAATCAAAAAAAAACTTCGACAATTAGATTGCAAATATCAAACAGTGGGGAAACCCCTTTTTATTGAATTCAAAGGATTACAGAAATGGAAATACAGTAGACTACAAAGTGCAGAAACAGAAACCTAAGCTAATGGGTCCTGAGTCCTCTCTGAAGAGAAATCAGGTGCTGATTCTGGTATCTTCCTTTTCTTTGACCGGGGCTCTTGGGCCGTTGTCGGGTTGTCATTCCTTTGCCAAGTGAAAGGAGCGAGCAAATTCCTTTGGTCATCTTGATTCTCTACAACATGTTGCTCAAAAATTTCAATCAGAGCATCTTTCTCTTTTAGTAATTGCTGTATTTTGATGCACTCTATGTTGAGGGTGCGGTACTTGTTCTTCCAAGACCTTCTCTCCTTTTGAACTTTGTTGAGAGTAACCTGAAGCTTTTCAGTTTTCGTCATGAAGTACACGACAAATTCCTTTGGCGGAATAATTCTGTAACGAGGATAAGGCATCTTCAGCTTGAGAGCTCTAGTTTATACCCAATGGAGATAAGGCTCCACCGAGACATAGTCCGGTTTTCCTAGAGACTCTCGTCCTTTATTATGAACATGCTTCCAAGCGTGCACTATTTCCATCTTTAGTGCTCTGTCATTTTCTCCTTCCTTGAAGAAAAGACCTTCCAGATGAACACCCCGTGGGACGCGTCTCATCGGGTATCCAAATTGATGCTGAACGAGAACTGGATGATAGTTGATTCCCCCATTAGTTCCTATAAGGGGTACGTTGGGGAAGTTTCCACAACG
This sequence comes from Lathyrus tuberosus, assembly GCA_022829125.1. Taxonomy (NCBI): domain Eukaryota; kingdom Viridiplantae; phylum Streptophyta; class Magnoliopsida; order Fabales; family Fabaceae; genus Lathyrus; species Lathyrus tuberosus. The sequence continues at coordinate 6,478,472 of JALAZF010000123.1, read as the reverse complement.
ATCAATGATTCTGATTCCTTCATAGATCCTATTACACCAATCTATATCAGAGTTGGTAAGGGACATGATCTTCTGCGACCAACGTAAGGCACTCTTACAATCCCAAAAAGCAGCAGACTAGGGCAACTGAGAGATAAACCATTTGTAAAGTAGAGGTACACAGCATGTGATCTCCCCTCCGCTGTACAAATTTCCCAAGTGTACAGAATGATACGCATCTGCGAGCAAAGTTGGCACAGGGTTTCCAATGAGAAAAACCTTAATGGAGTTGATATCTACAAAGTTCCGTAGGTGAGCAAGACAAAGATGCTTTCAAAAGCAGTCACGTTTCCTATACTGGCAAAATACAGGGCTTTCTTTGTCAAGAACTGGGCTGGCAAACCTTGGATGCCACCCTTGGTAGTTAGGTGAGTCCTAAACTCAGACTCGTCCAAATGAATTGCTCTTGCAATGGTCTGATTCTTTGGAATTTCTTCCAGTCCCGAAAATGGAGCTCAATCAGTAATGTGTAAATCGGTTAGATGAGAATACTCCTCCAGCGTTGGTGCGAGCTGGTAATCCGGGAATGTGAAACAGTGATAAACCGGATCGTAAAACTGAATGAGCGCATCCATGATTCCCTCAATCACATGGACTCTTAACAGTGGTAGCAAACCTCCGTGGTTGGCTCTGAAAGCCTCAGGGTTAGTGATCATCCTCGCTAACCTTCTCAAATCCTCTAGCTTTGGAACCTTGAAGGTATAACTATGAGTTCTCCTTCTACCGAAATCCATTAGCACAATCCTTTTCTCTGATATTTGCAATCACAGTCTTAATTTAATTTGAAAAACAGAGAGACTAGAAGAGAAGATTTTTTGAATGTTTTAATGTTTTTTAAATGAATGCATGAATGCAGCACACAAAAACATAGAAAAAACATGGGGTCAAAGGGTCGTTGTCATGAAGTCAATGCTCTACCCATCCCCAAAGGTTTATACTAGGGTGATTTTTGTACCTGTACTCATTATCATCAGCTCCTCCCAGGAAAGCAAAACAACAAGCGGATCGCCAGCGAGTTGTAGAGCAATCTTAGAGTAAGTGCCATTCACCGAGAATAGATCACCAGCCTCAAATGAGGGTAGTATCGCGTAACAACTATTTCCGATAGTTTCCGCACTACGAAAGGGTTTGGCTCCTCAGCTTCTCAGACTTAACAATCGGCCCATTGTCTAGGTGAGAGAATGGGTTGCATTGGTCAGCCTCTACTGAGGTTGATGGTCGACCTCGTCGCCATCACTTATCTTAAGTGTATACTCAATCTTTCCACATGTGGCATCACACGCATTCCCATTAGCAGAAAAATAAACACATATAGCAATTAGGAAAAGCAGTATATATATTTGTCCTAATCATCCTAGACATTTAAAGCTATGAATCCTAAGTTCCTGACAGAAGTTGGGTTCCCTGGCGGAAGCCCCAACCTGTGGTATTCACACAAGTGAAGAGAAAAAAAGGAAAAAAAAACAAAGAGCGCCCCATGGTGGGCGCCATTTTTTTGTAGCGAGCGATTTTGGACGCGCTTCTTAAGCGCTGGTCGCTCTCTGCGGTTGGGTTTACTACAGGTCGATTAATTTTTTATCCTATTAAAGCTGATGAAGGAAGGGAAATAAATGTCTCCAATTAACACTGCTTTGCATACTGAGTTTAAACAGCGGTCTGTTAGGTTACGAATGCTATCAATGTGGGGGGCCTTTGTACTGGTTATTTGTATTTTCGCCAATACGGTTTTCTTCTTCTCTTTCTAGGACTTTATAGCGGGGAACAAGGATTAAGATGTTAGGACTGATGCTTTTGATAGATACATGAGAGTATGGGATTTTGGGTTTTTGTTTAGTGTGCTCGCTAAGATTTTTCTTTCAATCTTATGCCTACGTATTCCCGTTTACCGAAACAGGGAAATCAGAGCGTTCGTAGTTCCTCCTATTCTAGGGAGGAAATGGGTGTTTTGGTGTCTTGTTCAAAGCCCAAGACGTGAAGCGAAAGGTAGTTTGTATCTTGTTCAAAGCCCAAGATGTGAAGCTAAAAGGTGTTGATTTTAGAGAGAATTTGTCATCTCTAAAGAGGTTTGGCTGTCACAACTGTTGGGTGACTGATTATAAAGGAGGATTACTTTAACCGGGATACGCGGATCCTAGCAATGCCATAATTTCCTTTATAGGGGGTTTTAACCTGAAGGAGAAGACTTTAACTCAGTGTAGAGCAATGCCATCTTTCCTTAGGAATTTCTCATGCTAAAAGAGGGACAGTGGCATGGATGTAGATGATCCAAAGGCTTGCCGCTTACAGCGATTAGATGAAAGGGAAGGAGTTGTTGATGTTTGTGTACTGTGAACGAGGCACAACTTTGATGCTAAAAGGTTAATTGGATTAACCAGTGGTTTTCTTAATAAAGCCTAAGAGGAGGCTAATATGTGTCTCGTACAAAGCCCGAGAGAGAGAGGCTAAAAGGTTTTGACTCAACGATGAAGTCTTTTGGTATCTCGTATAAAGCCCGAGATGGAGGCTATTTGACTCAACAAGAGAGTTTTTTTTTTGTATCTAGTACGAAGCCCGAGATGGAGGCGAAATAGGTGATTGACTCAACGAGGGAGTCTCTTATGTGTCTCGTACAAAGCCCGAGAGAGAGGCTAAACGTTGTTTGACTCCACTGGGGAGGATCATTGTACAAAGCCCAAGAGGAGGCTAGGGTTACTGTTTCAGTTGAGTGACAGGTCCAGTATACTAATTTTAAAAAGAAAATCAGTTCTTATATGAGCAATACTGTACTCATGGATTTGATTCAAGGATCCGTATTATTCCTGTTCTTTAAGGAAGCGGGAAATCTGAAGGGTATTGAGACTGTCCGAGTCTACGTGTTTCCTTCCTATTTTAACGAAGGGGTCACTTGAGAATGTCTTTGAGACTCAAGGAGATTAGACTGTCCAAGTCTAGAGTTTTGTCTTTTGTACTATGCTTTGAGAAACAGTAGTAGACTCTTTGAAAGGACTGTTCTATGCAGATGACTAAGTTCTGCTCCTATACCTTTAGGAGGTCGTCAGGACAATTTGTATGAAGCCCAAGAGGAGGCTGGAAACTATTAACAAGCCGACGGGTCCTTGTACGAAGCCCAAGAGAAGGCTATCATTCTCGGAGGAAGAGATCATTATACGAAGCCTAAGAGGAGGCTGTGAATACTTCTAAGAAGCCGTAGGGTCCTTGTACTAAGCCCAAGAGGAGGCGGGGTTGCTTTTAGGAAGCCCGTGGGTCCTTGTATGATGCCCAAGAGGAGGCCGATGCTTTTAAGAAGCCAATGGGTCCCCAAACCCCTAGAAATTCAAGGCAAGCTATTCACAAGGAATAGATCAAGTCAGGAAAGTTCGAGAATTTGGAAGAAACTCAAGGGATGCCATTCACGGAGAAAAGATCATCTCTGGGGAATAGAGTTTCTTGACAAATGCTTTTAAGAAGCCTGTGGGTCCCCAAACCCCGAGAAATTCAAGGCAAGCTATTCACAAGGAATAGATCAAGTCAGGAAAGTTCGAGAATTTGGAAGAAACTCAAGGGATGCCATTCACGGAGAAAAGATCATCTCTGGGGAATAGAGTTTCTTTGACAACTTCTACGAGTGACAGTCTATGAAAGGGTTCACAGAGAATGCTGCCTTTCATGTCTCCATATTGTTTAACCCCAAGAGGATGGAAGACTGTGTCTGGTAATCCTATAGGGATCTAGTTTAGACTATTTCTACGAATAAACAAAACGGCGTCACCTAGTTCTAGACGTAGTTGCCGGGGAAACTCGAAATATCTATACTATTATTACACAGTTGATATGAGTTTATGAAAGAAGACTTACAGTGAAACAGCCCCACAATACAATTATATGTATATGAAAGCATTAAATGAAAGCAATAACCATTTACTCGGTTGTAGAGCTTCCATGCTGTTTGGTTAGTTGTTCAACAAAGAAAGATTGAAAACAACAGTATATTCAAAATCAAAGGAGAAAGTGCTTTGAAAAAGAAAGATTTGGGGCTTACAGCTCAAGGAGAGGCCCAGGGTTTTATCAGTGAGCGCATTGTTGTTTTGAATTTGTACAGAGGGACTTATACAATTGACTGAGGCCTAAAAATTGTTTTATGTACAAAGGGATGGGTGTTACACTCTCTCAAGAGGCCCAAAAAGTTTAAAGAAAAAAAGATGGGTCTTACTACACGAGGGTAGACCCAATTGGTTTTTCGTTTAAAATAGCGATCGCGCCGAGATTTTCTTTTAACGCAAAGGGGCTTATACAATATCTGAGGCCCAATGTTTCTTGGTTAAAAAGGGGGTTGGGTCTTACACTCTATTAGAGGCCCAAAAAGTTTTGAATGGGTCTTATAGCTCAAGGAGAGACCCAATTGATTTTTGAATAGGCGACGATCGCGCCGTTTGTTTTTGACGGTATCGGGACTTATACAATACACTGAGGCCCAAAAATGGTTTGGTCAAAAAAGGATTGGGTCTTACACTCTATTAGAGGCCCAAAGTGTTTTGAAAATGATTTATGAGGGTTGAATTAATCCAAAAACCCTAATTTGTTTTCAAAAATGTATTTAATTGAATAAAAATTCAATTAAAATGATCAAAATTGTTTAACATAGGAAAAACAAATTATGATCTTGGATTAATGCTTCAAAAATTAAGTATTGACCTACAAAATAATTAGAAAGCATTAAAAGTTGCAAAATCAAGGTGGAAAAAATATTTTAAATGTCAAAAACAATTAAAACATTAATTCTTTGCAAAAATATCAATTATACAAAATAAATAATATTTTTGGGATTTTTTGGGAAAATAAAATATTTTAACATTTTTGTGAATTATTAAAAAAAGAATCAACTCAAAATCATTAAAACTCAAAGAGAAATTAATTTTTGAATCAATTAAATAAAATCACAAAATTCAAATATTTGAATTATTCAAAAATGGCGCCAAGAACACCCAAGAACACGCGCGTGTTCTGGGTTTGCCCAGATTTGCATTTTCCATCCAATCTCACTGAATACTTGATTATATCATGCAATCCACATACCATTATGCTCGTCTCAACCTCACGATCATGTCTATGTCAATTAATTTCATTTAAATTAAACATATAACAAGAAATCATGAAAAATCCTCAAGAACCCTAATTTCTGCATGAAGGCTAGGATTTTTGATACACGATTCAAACAAAGCAATTAAATGAGGGAAAACATTCCATGCATGATTATGAACATATGGCCAAATTATTGTGCAGCAAAAATTGCATGGATCACAGAGTTAGAAGAGCTCATGCTTACCACTTGCAGCTGGTGATCGTGATTTGTGTAAGAGGTGTTACAGTTGTGTTGTGATGATCTGAACAGCTTCCCTAGGTGCTATGGAGTGTGTTTGAATGCTTGGACTTGATTGAAATTGGCTGGATCACTTCATGGCATCTCAACTGCACTTTGGTTAAAACCTTGAGCAATTGACTGGTGATTCTGAGAAATCAATGTTCCAGTTGTTGTTTAAGTGTTTGATCAGCTCATATGTGATGTATATGAGGTGTGTGAGTGATTGGTTTGAGTGGAATTGCCCTCTAGCTCAAAAACCGATAGTTACCTTGCTAAGAAAGGAATTTTTGCCAAGAGAAAGAGATTTTGAGAAAGGCAAGTGTTGTAGGCCTTTGGTGTACTTAAACTAAACACAATTGAGCTCTATTTATAGTAAAGCAAGTTTGTTTTGCAAGGAATAGTGAATGGCAACTGCTAAGTAGGTTTGGCCAATGTTGGCAAATGAAAATCCAAGTCTCCTCTAGCCATTGACTAGAGGTTAGGGCACAAAGCTTTGGTTCTCTTGGTCTTGGATAAGTCTTGACTGATTTTAGATGAGAATGGCTCAGTCCATGCCACCTTGATGCTTCCATTGAATGCTTCAATCCAAATTTGGAGTCTTGTCCCTATTTTGGCCATTCTAGGTTCAACATGCTATTTCTTGTTCCATGGGCTTTGGAGGCTTGGCTCAGTGATTGTCCCCTTTAGATTCAATCCTCAGATGTGTCCAAGTGGATAGGAGCATTTGAATTTGGTTGATTTTGGCAAATCGAGCAAAATTGCAAATTTTGCCTTGCCTTTGACAGATTTCAGCAAGGCAAATTGCCAATGTCATATCTCATGGTGTAAGTTGAATTTGGTAATGTTCTTGACCATTTTGGAAAGCCCTTACATGATACAACAACTGTTTGAACATGTTTGGTTTTGATCTCTTTTGAATCCAAGTGAAAAATCCCCCTACATTTGGCAAAAAGTAAGGCAAAATCTGACTTAGTGAAATTTTCACTAAGTGTTGGAACAAAGTGTTTTCTCTTGATTTTGATCACTCCATAACTCAAAATCCATGAGGAGTTGGAATTAGGTCTAGTTGAAGTTTTTGTAGAGGGAAATGAGATCTAAAAATCAAGCCTTGGATGGGAGAAAATGGCTTTGTGGTTTAGGAGTTATGATCCTCCAAAGTTGGTACCCTTGCCACTTTATTTTTAACTTAGAAAATTTTCTAAGTTTTTTATGGTTACCCCTTTTACAAGTTATCCAACTTTTCTTGATTTTTCTTGATGAATGATGATTCAAATCATACATTAACATAATTTTAGGGTTAAAAATCCATTTTGGTGAAAAATCTCAAAAAGTCAAAGTTGACTTTTGTGCACAGTTGACTTTTTATCAGATGAATTCCAAACTGTGCAATTCTTCAGGAAATCATGTCCTTGACCTAAATCAAACTTGATGGACATGTTCCATGGGCGTCATAGGGTATATTGAGGTATGTCCTAGGGTTTGGGAGCATGTCTTGGTCAAAAGTCAAAGTTACAGTTGACTTTTTCCTTAAAACCCTAATTGTGGTACAGATGAAATTGAGACTTGTTGCTCAAGCTTCTAGGATTAATCCCTTATTCTAAGTGGATCAATATAGTTAATTAGAGACCCTCAAACCCTCTCTTGAGGTCTTGGCTCATGATTTGTCCCAGAAGTCAACTTAGGGGTGAATTAGGTCAAGAAACCCTAATTCCTGATTTTTGATGAATGCATCCCCTGAGGCAAAATTGACTTGATGATTGGGTCCATGAGGTCCCATGGAGTATATTAGGTTATGTTTTGGATCATTGGCTTGTGCCTAGATGAAAAATTTCCATCTGGAGGCCCTGGTCGACCAAAACCCTAATTTGGTGACACTGTCGATCTTGAGACTTGATCCACCTAGAAGGGAGCAGCCTTGTGCTTGATCCTTGAAGTGGGAGTCCTTTTTGATCCTTTGTGTATGTTTGAGAGGTTTAGACAAGTTGAAGATAATGTCATTCCTTGATTGATCCTTTGTCTAAGCACTCAGAGAGGGCTTGAAACCCTAATTTTGATTGTAGTGGATGCTCACCCATCTTTGGGGAGACTGATGAAGTATGATGGTTCCTCCATATTGTGAGGATGATTTGCACAATGATGGGAAATCTTAGTGGTCAAAATTTGGGGTATGACACCATGCCATATACTAGAGAGAAAGGGGTTGCCCCCGTTGAACTGCGGACAGATGTGCGATAACCGTGAAGAGCAAAGGGCAGCATTTTGTGCCAGTCTTTGTAGGTTACAACTATCTTTTGAACGATCTTTTTGATGTTCCTGTTATCCGCTTCTACCGCTCCATTCATCTTAGGTCGGTAGGGAGATGAGTTATGGTGTTCGATCTTGAACTCTACAGACAACTCTTTCATCATCTTATTATTCAAGTTGGATCCATTATCGGTAATGATCTGGCTAGGAACACCACAACGGCAGATGATATTGTTTTTGATAAATTGGACCACCACTAGTCGGGTTACATTGACGTATGACGCTGCTTCGACCCACTTGGTGAAGTAGTCAATGGTGACCAGAATGAACCGATGTCCGTTCGAAGCCTTAGGTTCAATCACACCGATCATGTCGATTCCCTATATGGAAAAAGGCCACGGGGAAGAAAGAACTTTAAGATGCGTTGGTGGTACATGGATTTTGTCTGAGTATATCTGACACTTGTGACATCTCCTCATGTACTTGTAGCAGTCAGATTCCATTGTCAACTAATAGTACCCTGCTCTCAGAATTTTTCTCGACATTGTATGTCCGTTGGCATGAGTGCCAAAGGACCCTTCGTGAATTTATTTTATCAGCATGTCTGCTTCTGGTCTGTCTACGCATCAGAGCAAGACCTTGTCAAAGTTTCTCTTATAGAGTGTATCACCGCTCAGGAAGAAACTTCCTGCTAGCCTTCGGAGGGTTTTTCTGTCTTTTCTTAGTGCCCCAGGTGGGTACTCTTGTTTCTGAAGGAAGCATTCGATATCGTGATACCAAGGTTTGTCATCTATGACTGCTTCAATCGTGAAGATGTAAGCAAGCTGTTCAAGGCGCATTATGTCGATCTTAGGTAAGTCATTCCATTGAACTACACTAATCATGGAAGAGAGAGTGGCTAATGCATCAGCCATGTGATTCTCCTCACGAGGGATGTGATGAAACTCGACTCTGTTGAAGAAGGGTAACAACCTTCTTGCGTAATCTTTGTACAGAATCAATCCTGATTGGTATATGTTCCAATCTCCTTTGATCTGATTGATAACCAGGGCTGAGTTGCCATATACATCCAAGTTCTTGATCCTCAAATCAATCGCTTCCTCGAGACCCATGATACAAGCTTCATATTCGGCTTCATTGTTTGTGCACTTGAACGTAAGTCTAGCGGTGAAAGGAATGTGGGTACCCTGAGGTGTTATGATAATTGCCCCAATTCTGTTTCCGTAATGATTGACAGCTCCGTCAAAGATAAGTCCCCATTGGGAACCTGGTTCTGGCCCTTCAATGGGTAGCGGTTCATCGCAGTCTTTCATTTTTAGATACATGACATCTTCATCTGGGAAGTCAAATCCGACTGATTCCTAATCGTCAATCGGTTGATGAGCCAAATGATCGGTTAAACAATTCCTTTAACAGCTTTCTGAGCGTGGTACTCTATGTCATATTCTGATAACAACATATGCCAACGGGCAATCCTTCCCGTGAGAGCAAGCTTTTCAAATACATACTTGATTGGATCCATTTCAGAGATTAACCAAGTGGTGTGATGAATCATGTACTGCCGAAGACGTTTGGCTGCCCAAGCCAGAGCGCAGCAAGTTTTCTCGAGCATAGTGTACCGAGTCTCGCAGTCGGTGAACTTCCTGCTCAAATAATATATGGCAGACTCTTTCCTTTTTGTTTCGTCTTGTTGGCCAAGTATACACCCCATTGAGTCTTCCAAGACTGTTAAATAGATGATCAGCGGTCTTCCTTCCACTGGAGTTGATAGAATCAGCGGGTTCGATAGGTATTCCTTGATACTGTCGAAGGCGATTTGGCAGTCTTCTGTCCAAGCGCAGTTCTGATTCTTTTTGAGTAATTTGAAAATCGGCGCACATGTCGCGGTCATAAGGAATATGAATCTGGAGATGTAGTTCAAACTTCCCAGGAATCCTCTGACTTGTTTTTTAGTCTTTGGAGAAGGCATTTCTTGAATGGCCTTGACCTTGTCAAGATCAACCTTAATTCCTTTCTGGATGATGATGAATCCTAAGAGTTTCCCTGAACGGACACCGAATGTGCATTTATTGGGATTTAAGCGGAGTTTGTACTTTCTCAGACTCTCGAATAGTTTTGACAGGTGGGTCAAATTCTCCTCTTCTGTTTTAGATTTGGCAATCATGTCATCGACATACACTTCGATTTCTTTGTGTATTATGTCATGAAACAGAGTAGTCATGGCCATTTGACAGGTTGCCCCGACGTTCTTCAAATCGAACGACATTACCTTGTAACAAAGAGTACCCAATGGGGTAATGAACGAAGTTTTCTCCATATCTTTTAGCGCCATTTTGATCTGGTTATAGGCCGAGAATCCATCCATGAAGGAGAAAACTTTGAACTTTGTTGTATTGTCTACCAGCATGTCAATGTGTGGTAAGGGAAAGTCGTCCTTTGGACTAGCCTTTTTTAGATCTCTGTAGTCGACACACATTCTGACTTTTCCGTCCTTTTTCGGAACTGGTACTATGTTGGCTAACCATTGAGGATATTCTAACGCAGCGAGGAAACCCGCGTCAATTTGTTTCTGTACCTCCTCTTTGATTTTGACAGCCATGTCTGGATGAGTCCGTCTCAACCTTTGTTTTACCGGCGAACATTCTGATCTCAACGGTAGATGATGTTCCATGATGCTGGTATCCAACCCTGGCATATCCTGATAGGACCAAGCGAATACATCTGGAAACTCTTTGAGAAGTTTCGTCAAACTTTCTGCAGCCCAAGACATGAAGCTAAAGGTGGTTTGTATCTTGTTTAAAGCCCAAGATGTGAAGCTGAAGGGTCTATTTGTATCTTGTTCGAAGCCCAAGATGTGAAGCTAAAAGGGTGTTGACTTTAGAGAGAATTTGTTATCTCTAAAGGGGAATATTTGGTCTGTTTGGCACAACTGTTGGGTGACTGATTATAAAGGAGAATTACTTTAACTGGGATATGCGAATCCAGCAATGCCATAATTTCCTTTATAGGGGATTTTCAACCAGAAGGAGAAGACTTTAACTCAGTTTAGAGCAATGCCATCTTTCCTTAGGAATTTCTCATGCTAAAAGAGGGACAGTGGCGTGGATGTAAATAATCCAGAGGCTTGCCGCTTACAACAATTTGACGAGGGAAAAGGAGTTGTTGATGTTTGTATGCTGTGACCAAAGCATGATTTGATGCTAAAAGGCTGATTGAATCAAACGGGGATTTCTTTATACAAAGCCTAAGAGGAGGCTATTGACCCAACAAGAGGATGCTTTTGTGTCTCGTACGAAGCCCGAGATAAAGGCTAAAAGGGTTGACTCAACAAGAGAGTGTTTTTATATGTGTCTTGTACGAAGCCCAAGACGGAGGCTAAAAGGGTTTGACTCAACAAGAGAGTCTTTTATGCTCACCAGGAGAGTGATTTGTATCTCGTACGAAACCCAAGATGGAGGCTAAAGGTGATTGACTCAACAAGAGAGTCTTTTATACTCAACAAGAGAGTGTTTTTGTATCTCGCACGAAGCCCGAGATAGAGGCTAAAGGTGATCGACTCAACAAGAGAGTCTTTTTATACTCAACAAGAGAGTGTTTTGTATCTCATACAAAGCCCGAGATGAAGGCTAAAGGTGATTGACTCAACAAGAGAGTCTTTTATACTCAACAAGAGAGTGTTTTTGTATCTCGTACGAAGCCCGAGATAGAGACTAAAGGTTTGACTCAACAAGAGAGTCTTTTATACTCAACAAAAGAGTGATTTGTATCTCGTACGAAGCTCGAGATAGAGGCTGCAAAGGTTACCTCTGCAAGGGAGAATCAATGTACAAAGCCCAAGAGGAGGCTAGGTGTAACGAGCGGTTTTTGGACGTGGTTGCGAAGCACTACCACTCTTTGGTATCTACAGCTCGATTCATTTTTTATCCTATTAAAGCTAATGAAGGAAGGGAAATAGATGTCTCAAATTAACCCTGCTTGCAAACTGAGGTTAAACAGCGGTCTGTTAGAATACAGATGCTACAAAGATTCGGGGTCTCTATCGGGTGTATTTTGTTAAAAGTGGTGTTTTGTCGATTGGTGGGAGGTTTAGATATTAGGACAGATATATGAAAGTATGGGATTTTGGGTTTTTGTTTAGTGTGCTCGCTAAGATCTTTTCTTTCAATCTTATGCCTACGTATTCCCGTTTACCGAAATAGGGAAATCAGAGCGTTCGTAGTTCCGAAATGGTATTTGGTGTCTTGTTCAAAGCCCAAGACGTGAAGCGAAAGGTGGTTTGTATCTTGTTCAAAGCCCAAGATGTGAAGCTAAAGGTGATTTGTATCTTGTTCAAAGCCCAAGATATGAAGCTAAAGGTGATTTGTATCTTGGTCAAAGCCCAAGATATGAAGTTAAAAGGGTGTTGACTTTAGAGAGAATTTGTCATCTCTAAAGAGGGGGTTGTATGTCACAACTGTTTATAAAGGAGAATTACTTTAACCGGGATGTGTGAATCCGACAATGCCATAATTTCCTTTATAGGGGATTTCCAACCTGAAGGAGAAGACTTTAACTCAGTGTAGAGCAATGCTATCTTTCCTTAGGAATTTCTCATGCTAAAAGAGGGACAATGGCATGGATGTAAATGATCCAGAGGCTTGCCGCTTACAGCGATTAGATGACGGGGAAGAAGTTGTTGATGTTTGTGTACTGTGAACGAGGCACAGCTTTGATGCTAAAAGGTTGATTGGATCAACAGTGGTTTTCTTATACAAAGCCTAAGAGGAGGCTAATATGTGTCTCGTACAAAGCCCGAGAGAGACGCTAAAAGGTTTTTTACTTGACAATAGAGTCTTTTGGTATCTCGTATAAAGCCCGAGATGGAGGCTATTTGACTCAACAAGAGAGTTTTTGTATCTCGTACAAAGCCCGAGATGGAGGCTGAAATTTGTTTGGCTCAATAAGAACCTTTTTATATCTCGTATAAAGCCCGAGATGGAGGCTAAAGGGGTGATTGACTCAACGAGGGAGTCTCTGGTATCTCGTACGAAGCCCGAGATGGAGGCTAAAATTGTTAGCTCCGCCGAGGAGAATCATTGTACAAAGCCCAAGAGGAAGCTATTGTTACTGTTTCAGTTGAGTGACAGGTCCAGTATGTTGATTTAAAGAGAAAACCAGTTCTTATATGAGTAATGTTTGCACTCAAGGATTTGATTTAAGGATCCGGGTTATTCCTGTTCTTTAAGGAAGTGGGAAATCCGAAGGGCATTGAGACTGTCCGAGTCTACGGGTTTTCTTCCTATTTAACGAAGGGGTCACTTGAGAATATCTTTGAGACTCAAGGATATTAGACTGTTCGTTTCTAGAGTTTTATCTTTTGTACTATGCTTTGAGAAACAGTAGTAGACTCTTTGAAAGGACTGTTCTATGAAGACGACTAAGTTCTGTTCCTATACCTCTAGGAGGTCGTCGGGACAATTTGTACGAAGCCCAAGAGGAGGCTGGAAGCTTTTAAGAAGCCGACGGGTCCTTGTACGAAGCCCAAGAGGAGGCTAGGATGCTTATAGGAAGCCTGTGGGTCCTTGAACAATGCCCAAGAGGAGGCCGATGCTTTTAAGAAGCCGATGGGTCCCCAAACCCCGAGAAATTCAAGACAGGCCATTCACGAGGAATAGATCAAGCCAGGAAAGTTCGAGAATTTGGAAGAAACTCAAGAGATGCCATTCACGGAGAAAAGATCATCTCTGGGGAATAGAGTTTCTTGACAAGTGCTTTTAAGAAGCCTATGGGTCCCCAAACCCCAGAAAATTCAAGACAGGCCATTCACGAGGAATAGATCAAGCCAGGAAAGTCCGAGAATTTGTAAGAAACTCAAGAGATGCAATTCACGGAGAAGAGATCATCTCCGGGGAGTAGAGTTTCTTTGACAACTTCTACGAGTGACAGCCTATGAAAGGGTTCACCGAGAATGCTGCCTTTCATATCTCTATATTGTTTAACCCCAAGAGGAGGGAAGACTGTGTCTGGTAATCCTATGGGGATCTAGTTTTGACTATTTAAGAGTGATCAACGGGCTTAATGCTAGACGTAGTTGCTGGGGAAACTCTAAATATTTATACTATTATTACACAGTTGATATGAGTTTATAAAAGAAGACTTACAGTGAAACAGCCCCACAATACAGTTATATATGTGAAAGCGATTAAAGAAAGCATATAAACACTTACTCGGTTGTAGAGCTTCCATGCTGTTTGGTTAGTTGTTCAACAAAGAAAGATTGAAAACAACAGTATATTCAAAATCAAAGGAGAAAGTGCTTTGAAAAAGAAAGATTTGGGGCTTACAACTCAAGGAGTGGCCCAGGGTTTTATCAGTGAGCGCACTGTTTGAATTTGTACAGAGGGACTTATACAAGTGATTGAGGCCCAAAAATTGTTTTCTGTACAAAGGGATTTGGGTCTTACACTCTCTCAAGAGGCCCAAAAAGTTTTTAAGAAAAAGAGTGGGGCTTATAACACGAGGGTAGGCCTAGATGATTTTCGTTTAAAATGGCGATCGCGCCGAGATTTTCTTTTAACGCAAAGGGGCTTATACCATATCTGAGGCCCAAAAAGTTTTGGTTAAAAGGGGATTGGGTCTTACACTGTATTAGAGGCCCAAATTTTTTGAATGGGTCTTATAGCTCAAGGAGAGGCCCAGGGTTTGTTTTTCAACGGATGATGATTGCGTCGAACTCTTTGAAATACAACGGTTCTTATACCATAAGTGGGGCCCAAAATAGGTTGTATTTACAAATGGTTGGGTCTCACACTCTATTAGAGGCCCAAATGAGTTTTAAGAAAAGAAATGGGTCTTACTACTCGAGGGTAGGCCCAAGGTTTTTACAAAAGGGCGACGATCGCGCCGTTTGTTTTTGACGGTATCGGGACTTATACAATACACTGAGGCCAAAAAATGATTTGGTCAAAAAAAGGATTGGGTCTTACACTCTATTACAGGCCCAAAGTGTTTTGAAAACGATTTATGAGGGTTGAATTAATCCAAAAACCCTAATTTATTTTCAAAACTGTATTTAATTGAATAAAAATTCAATTAAAATGATCAAAATTGTTTAACATATGAAAAACAAATTGTGATCTTGGATTAATGCTTCAAAAATTAAGTATTGACCTACAAAATAATTAGAAGGCATTAAAAGTTGCAAAATCAAGGTGGAAAAAATATTTTAAATGTTGAAAACAATTAAAACATTAATTCTTTGCAAAAATATCAATTATATGAAATAAATAATATTTTTGGGATTTTTTGGGAAAGTAAAATATTTTAACATTTTTGTGAATTATTAAAAAAAGAATCAATTCAAAATCATTAAAACTCAGAGAGAAATTAATTTTTGAATCAATTAAATAAAATCACAAAATTCAAATATTCAAATATTGGAAAATGGCGCCAAGAACAAAGGCAAGAACACGCGCGTTTTTTCAGTTTTGCCCAGATTTGCATTTTCTCTCCAATCTCACTGAATACTTAATCATATCATGCAATCCACATACCAATCAACTCGTTTCAACCTCACGATCATGTCTATAGTATTTAATTTCATTTAAATTAAACATATAACAAGAAATCATGAAAAATCCTCAAGAACCCTAATTTCTGCATGAAGGCTAGGCTTTTTGATACACGATTCAAACAATGCAATTAATTGAGGGGAAACATTCAATGCATGATTATGAACATATGGCCAAATTATTGTGCAACAAAAATTGCATGGATCATAGAGTTAGAAGAGCTCATGCTTACCACTTGCAGCTGGTGATCGTGATTTGTGTTGGAGGTGTTACAACTAGGTTCCAATGATCTGGATAGCTTCCCTAGGTGCCATGGAGTGTGTATGAATGCTTGGAACGGATTGAAATGATCTGGAACTTGAGATGGTACCCCAACTGCAAATCTGTCAAGAACTTGAGCAATTGGCTGGTGATTTTGTGAAATCTGTGTTCCAGATGTTATGTGAGTGTTTGGATCACTTCTATATGATGTATGTGAGGTGTGTGTGTGTGATTGGTTTGATTGGAAAAGCTCTCAAACTCAAAACCCGATAGTGACTTGCCTTAGAAGGCAAAATTGGAGTGAAAGAAGAGATTTTGAGGAAAGCATCTGTTTGATGGCTTTGGTGTACTCAAACTGATCACAATTGAGCTCTATTTATAGTAGAGCAAGTTTGTTTTGCAAGGAATAGTGAATGGCAACTGCTGAGTAGGTTTGGCCAATGTTGGCAAATGAAAATCCAAGTATCCTCTAGCCATTGACTAGAGGTTAGGGCACAGGCTGCTGGTCCCCTTGGTCTTGGATAAGTCTTGATTGAATTTAGTTGAGAATGGCTCAGTCCATGCCACCTTGATGCTTCCATTGAATGCTCCAATCCAAAATTGGAGTCTTGTCCCTATTTTGGCAATTCTAGGTTCAACATGCTATTTCTTGTTCCAAAGACTTTGGAGGCTTGGCTCAGTGATTGTCCCCTTTAGATTCAATCCTCAGAGGTGTCCAAGTAGATAGGAGCATTTGGATTTGGCTGATTTTGGCAAATCGACCAAAAGTGTAAAAATCTGCCTTGCCTTGGCAGATTTCAGCAAGGCAACTTGCCAATGTCATATCTCATGACTCAAATTGAATTTGGTAATGTTCTTGGCCATTTTGGAAAGCCCTTACATGATACAACAACTGTTTGAACATGTTTGGTTTTGATCTCTTTTGAATCCAAGTGAAAAATCTCCCTACATTTGGCAAAAAGTAAGGTAAAATTTGACTTAGTGAAATTTTCACTAAGTGTTGGAACAAAGTGACTTTTCTTGATTTTGATCACTCCATAACTCAAAATCCATGAGGAATTTGGACATAGGTCAGTATGAAGCTTTTGTAGAGGGTAATGTGATCTACAAATCAAGCTTTGAATGGGGAACAATGGCCTTGTGGTTTAGGAGTTATGATCCTCCAAAGTTGGCACATTAGTGTCACTTTTTTCATAACTTAGAAATTTTTCTAAGTTTTTATGGTTACCCCTTATACAAGTTATCCCACTTTCTTTGATTTTTCTTGATGAATAATGATTCAAATCATACATTAACATCATTTTAGGGTTAAAAATCCATTTTGGTGAAAAATCTCAAAAAGTCAAAGTTGACTTTTGTGCACAGTTGACTTTTTATTAGATGAATTCCAAACTGTGCAATTCTTCATGAAATCATGTCCTTGACCTAAATCAAACTTGATGGACATGTTCCATGGGTGTCATAGGGTATATTGAATCATGTCTTAGGGCTTGGGAGTATGTCCTGGTCAAAAGTCAAAGTTACAGTTGACTTTCCTCGCGAAACCCTAATTGTGGTGCAGATGAAATTGAGACTTGTTGCTCAAGCTTCTTGGATTAATCCATTGTTCCAAATGGATCAATATAGTTCATTAGAGACCCTCAAAACCTCTCTTGAGGTCTTGGCTCATGACTTGCCCTAAAAGTTAACTTAGGGGTGAATTAGGTCAAGAAACCCTAATTCCTGATTTTTGATGAATGCATCCCCTGAGGCAAAATTGACTTGATGATTGGGTCCATGAGGTTCCATGGAGTATATTAGGTTGTGTTTTGGATCATTGGCTTGTGCCCAGATGAAAAATTTCCATCTGGAGGCCCTGGTCGACCAAAACCCTAATTTGGTGACACTGTCGATCTTGAGACTTGATCCACCTAGAAGGGAGCAGCCTTGTGCTTGATCCTTGAAGTGGGAGTCCTTTTGATCCATTGTGGATGTTTGAGAGGTTAGACAAGTTGAAGATCATGTCATTCCTTGATTGATCCTTTGCCTAAAAGCTCTGAGAAGGCTTGAAACCCTAAGTCTGATTGTAGTGGATGCTTACCCATCTTTGGGGAGACTGATGAAGTATGATGGTACATCCATATTTTGATGATGAGTTTCACAATGATGGGAAATATTAGTGGTCAAAATTTGGGGTATGACAGATGCCTCTATTTAATCTTCTTGGACACGAAGGTATTCGGGCATTCGAGGTGCAAGAGGATTAAATATCGGAATACCCGAAATTTTGATGGTGGTTATGAATGGTAGCTTACGCATTCATCTTCTTTAGATAAGCGATGATGCTTAGAAAAGGTAAACTTCCCCTCGATCCTGGTCTTCAGCCAAGGAGCTGTTCTCAGTTTCCTTTTGGGATAAACCTCCCCTCGATCCTGGTTTCCTACCAAGGATCTGGTCTTAGTTTCTGATTTAAACTTCCCCTCGATTCTGGTTCCCTACCAAGGAACTGGTCTTAGTTTCTGATTTAAACTTCCCCTCGATCCTGGTTTCCTACCAAGGAACTGGTCTAAGTTTCTTTTGTCAATAAACTTTATTGACAAGGGACGCTATTCGTAGCGGTTTTCCTCAAACTTCTCGCCGAATTTTCCTGGGGAGATGCCATTTGACGAAAAAAATTGATGTCAGAGTTGCTGGGGGAACCCAGTCGTCTGAGTTGTAGAGTTGCACAAACTTCTCTGTTGGAGACGCCATTTGCCGACTCTATCTGGGGAAAGCGAGTCTCTTGAGAGGCTGCTTCTGCGTGGGATCTTACATCATACTTTTCTCGGGATCTTCCCGGAGAAATGCCATATGATGGGGTCCAATTTTGAGGTTCCGATGACCTTTTCATTAGTGGTCTTTTCGGAGCGAAACTGGCATGCTGCCGAATCTCTGATTACGAGGCTTTCTCTGTGGATTTTCCTTAATCCAGGAAAGCAAGGATATCATCTTCAATGGCGAAGAGTGATGCTGACTGAAAGTTCCTCTGGTTTTTCAGAGGTTCAAGTTATCAAAGTGGTCAAGGGCCAACTTCCTTCCAGAAATAAACTAGAGGCGAGGTTGTTCAAACGCAGCATTTCCTGACGAGGCAAGAACTGACAACTCGATTGAGAGAATTTCTATCACTAGGGGACAAGACCAACTAGAGTGATAGTGATGCAATATGAAATGTAAATGCAAATCAATAATGCATGATGTATGTATGTATATGTTGACAAAACTGACGCGACACGCAAACTAAAAGATGAACATGACTGGATACGCGGCCATCACGGGGCGAAAAAGTATCGCTGGTTCAGGATAGCAATTCCACCTTGCTTAGGAAAGATAGTCCCTGTTGGGAGCTATGTTGGTCGGGCTTAGGAGATGAGAACTCGGCCGAGGGTATCAGATGTGAAAGCCGCATCTCATACAGTTAATCCTTCATTCAAGTGTACTGGCCTAGAAGGAGTACTTTGATTCTGCACTTTGAAATTCAAACGCCTTTGGAGACGCAATCGACATTCTTCCGATGCTCAACAGTAAAAAACAATTGCCATATTTAATTTAAAAGCAGAAAAAGTTTTAACAAGTAAATTCATTTTTGTTTCATTTCAAGAATCGCTAATCATGTTAAAACGCCATTTTGTAAAGCTAAAACAAATAAGAATTACAAACAAAAGCACAAGGGCTCAAATTTTATTGATAAGATGGAGATAAGCCAAACACGTGATTCCAAAGAGTATATACAAAGTTAGAAAATGGTAATTTACAGGGAAAAGGGCTACGTTGAAACATAACGACCACTATCCTTCTACCAACTTTGAATTCCGGGCATCCTGAGCTTCTGTCGAAGATGACCTTGACTGGAGTTTTCCTCTGATGGATGATGTAACTGCTACTGAGGGACTTGCCTCTGTTGAACATAGTTACCTGCCATTATCCCTAATTTTTTCCTGGATTGTACTTTGAGATTTCCAATCCATCGGGATGATTTTTTTCATGTCTCTAACTTTTGCCTGGACCGCCCTTTCGGGTTTTCAATCCACCGAGACGTTTTTTTTAGGCGAAGTATTTCTTGACTACATCAACATTCGTGGGGTAGGCAAATTCCTCTCCGTCCATGGTTGCAAGTCTCAAGGCACCGCCTGAGAAAGCTTTCGTGACCACATAGGGGCCATCATAATTCAGAGTCCATTTTCCCCGAGAGTCAGTGAGAAACGATTGTATCTTCTTGAGCAGTTTGAAGATCGGCGCGCATGTCGCGATTATGAGGAATATGAATCTGGAGATGTAGTTCAAGCTCCCGAGGAATCCTCTGACTTGTTTTTCAGTTTTCGGAGAAGGCATTTCTCGAATGGCCTTGACCTTGTCAAGATCGACCTCAATCCCTTTCTGGCTGACGATGAACCCTAAGAGTTTCCCCGAACGGATACCGAAGGTGCACTTGTTGGGATTCAAGCGGAGTTTGTATTTTCTCAAACGCTTGAATAGTTTTGACAGGTGGGTCACATGCTCCTCTTTTGTCTTAGCTTTTGCAATCATGTCATCGACATATACCTCTATCTCTTTGTGTATCATGTCATGAAACAGAGTAGTCATGGCCCTTTGATAGGTTGCCCCGGCGTTCTTCAAGCTGAACGACATCACCTTGTAACAAAAGGTACCCCATGGGGTAATGAACGAATTTTTCTCCATGTCTTTCGGCGCCATTTTGATCCGGTTATAGCCCGAGAATCCATCCATGAAGGAAAAAACTTTGAACTTTGTTGTACTGTCAACCGACATGTCAATGTGTGGTAAAGGAAAGTCGTCCTTTGGACTTGCCTTGTTTAGATCTCTGTAGTCAACACACATTCTGACCTTTCCGTCCTTTTAGGGAACGGGTACAAAGTTGGCTAACCATTGAGGATATTCTGACGTGGCGAGGAAACCCGCGTCAATCTGTTTCTGTACTTCCTCTTTGATTTTGATGGCCATGTCCGGGTGAGTCCGTCTCAACCTTTGCTTTACTGGCGGACATTCCGATCTTAATGGTAAGTGATGTTCCACGATGCTGGTATCCAACCCTGGCATATCCTGATAGGACCAAGCGAATACATCGGGGAATTCTTTGAGAAGCTTTATCAAACCCTCTCTGGCAATTGGACTGAGCAGTGCCCCAATCCTGATTCTTTTCTCTCTCTTTCTGAACCCAAGTTTACCATTTCCAACTGTTCTTTGTGAGGTTCAATGGAACTTTCCTCTTGTCTGAGTAATCGAGAGATCTCTTCTGGAATTTCATTGTCAACTTCTATTTCAGCCCCAAATACCGGGAACTCAAAGTCGGGAGAAGGCATCGGATCGTATGTTTCAACTGGGTTTAAAACAAGCAATCTGCATAACGTGATAATTCGTGTTTAGAAGAGATAGAGAAAATGCGAGTGTGTGCAGTGTATTTATTTTACTGCTTGTTTTTATTTTTAATTGTTTTTTAGGATTACCATTTTCTGAAAAAGCAAAAAGAGAAAACAACAATTAATGCGGAAATTACAGAACGACGTTATTTTATTAATGAACAAGTCGATCCTTGAAACTACAGCCCTATAAAACAAAACTCTGTCGCTTCGGGCAAAGCGAATAGGGAAATTTACATAAAGCGAGCCCTATCAAAACATCCATTTCACCTGGGCAGGGTGAAAGGTTAAAGATGGCAATTACTTTGACTGGTGAACGATCTTCGGAACCTCGACGGCAACCCATTGGCGGTGAACTCCTTGGTGAATCACAAAGTCTGGCACCTTCCTTGATTTGTCTTCAGAAATAACACTGATTTCTGGTGGAGTAGGATCGTTGGAATCTGTCTCCCAGGCAGAATTGTCGTAGGAGGATTCCTCTGTTGCATTTTGCATAGCATTTGTGCTCTCAAGTAGATCTCCCCATCCAGTTGGCTGGATGTCTTCGAACCTGATACGAGATCTTTTGGGCGCAGTGTACTTGACCATATTGTCGTATTTTCCACTCTGTTGTCCCAAGGTGTCCCAAACTTCTTTGGAACTGGAGGAGTCATCTCTCTCGATGACGTTGACCTCGGGAAAAGAATAGTTGATGAATTCAAGGCCTACAAACGTTGCGAATTCATCTTCATGTTGAGTAGTTTCTGAATGACCTGAGTGTTGATCCCATGACATGGTGGGGACACAGGTATTCTGTTCAATGACGGTCAGCTGATTTTCATTGTTCGGCTGACTCTCTTGCCCTAAGTTTCCTGGGTAAGGCTGCCACATTGGCAGACCATCCATTGGGCCATAGTAGGTGTAGTCAAAATGGTCTTTCATCAGAGTGAACTCCTCTAATGAATTTGGCGGAGCACGGCATCCTTCCAGATCACAACCTCCGTATATCATTTCGACATCTGATCGTGGTATAAATCTCGGACTCTGTGCGGGATAGCAAAATGGCGTAGGCACCTCTTCCTGAGACATATAACCGTCCTCATTAAGATAGGACTTCCATTCTTCATTTGTATCAGAGGGATCTTCCTCATTGATAGCATGTACTGTTTGAGACACTGGGTGAAGAAAACCTCCATTGTGGAAGAAGTTTTGAAGGGGATGAAGACTTTCATCGTTAGCAGCTGTCCGGGTACAGGTTTCAGAAAAACCAAGACCCTTCTTTGTTTTATTGTCACTAGGAATAACAAGCTGTCCCCATCCAATTGTATCGGTACTATCGACCGCTATGATAACATCTTTGTATGAGGAAATCGAGGTTCCTCCTTGGGATTGATTGTCCTTGCTCATCGACAGTGCTTGGAACTGAGTTCCAATAACCTCCTCGGGTTCTACACAAGCAGATGATGATAAGTTACTCACGAGCGTGGCCTGTTCTCCATAGACTGTGACAAGTTAATCATTCTGAATGAACTTTAGCTTTTGGTGGAGGGTCGAAGTGACCGCTCCAGCCTGATGTATCCAAGGTCTTCCTAATAAACAACTGTACGTTGCCCGGATGTCCATGACCAAGAAAGTGACTTGGAAAGTATGAGGACCGATAGTTATGGGAAGATCAACTTCGCCGATAACCGCTTTTCTGGATCCGTCGAATGCTTTGACGACGACCTCGCTGATTCTCATCGGAGGGCCTTTGAATGATAATTGCATCAAAGTGGACTTCGGCATAACATTCAGGGCTGACCCCGTGTCTACCAGTACGCTGGCTAAAGCATCGTCCCGACAGTTAACTGTAATGTTGAGCGCCATGTTATGACGGCGACCCTCTTAAGGTAATTCCTCATCACTAAATCCCAAATTATTGCAGGAAGTGATGTTAGAGACAATGCTATCGAACTGTCTGATTGTTACATCCTGTTCCATAAAGGCTTGCTCCAAGACTTTATGTAGAGCCTCCCTATGCACTTCTGAACTGAGTAACAGTGATAACACAGAGATCTTTGAAGGAGTCTGTAACAGCTGATCAACAATGTTATATTCACTCCTTTGGATGAGCTTCAGCATCTCATCATTATTTTTTGAAAGGTCGGGATTACTGGATTGACCGACTGATGGATCAGGAGCTTCCGTCTGAAGTTCCTTTTCCTTGTTAGGTTCTCCAACTCCTCGGTTAAAGATTCGACCGCTCCGTGTTACACGACTGATGTCTGCAATATTCACGACGGAGGGTAATGGAATTTCCTTTCCATTTTCAATTGTCGTTGCACCGTATTTGTAAGGGATAACCTTAGTTGATTCATACGGTAGTGGTCCCGGTAGATAGATGACTATGGGAACCTTCTGATTTTTCTGACCATCGTAAGTAATCTCGATCCGTTCCCGGTTGGGAACTTTAGATTCATCAAGTAGAGGGATGATGACAAAAATATCCCTGGTCCTATGATGACCAGATATTGTGACAACATCCTCAACTTGATCGACAAGGTAGTCCGGCGCCCAGTTGATGGGTCCAGAACCCGGATATGGACGAATGTCTCCACGATCCACCTGACCCTGAAGAGCTGCTCTCACAAGGTAACACCCTTGGTTACTTTCTGAACAGATACTACAACGGTCATAATTGTGTGGTGGCACCTGGTCGTGCCCACTTTGAATACAATGTAACCTCACTAGGTTAGCTTCCATAGATCGGACATCCTGACTTTGACGTCGAGTAGGATTCCTGTTACTGATACTAATCTACTGAGTATCTTCATCCATATAGATTGGCATCCACCAGTGATTTAACAAGTGCTGAAGTGCCTCCTGGACAAGGGTACAACCTCGATCATTTTCGCAACCTGCTTTACAGCTTTGATAGTCATGTGATATTAAGAATCCGAGTCGGACATGCTCAGCATGTAACTCTACCAGGTTGGTATTCATCACGCGAATATCAAAGATCTGAACCATGTTGATCTGATAAGGGTTCCTATCATGGTAGTCTTGGATCCATCCAAGATCCATCTGACGCTGGAGGGCCTCTTGTATGAAAGAGCATCCGTGTTTGTTTACCGAGCAACTCAGACAGGAACTATAATCGTGTCATGGCAGATTATGATACTGGCTTTGCCTTGAGTGCATCGCCACTAAGTTAACATTCATTACACAGATGTCGTGGTTCTGAATGACGTTGGAGTTCGTATAGACCATGTTAACTCCACGAACTCGGTGCTCTTGGATCCATCTAAGATCCATCTGTTCCTGTAGAGCTGTTTGCACCACAGAACATCCTTGACTGTTTTTAGAGCAGACATCACATTGATGATAATTATGAGGTGGCACATGGCCATATCCACTCTGTCTACAATGCATCTTGACCAAATTGGTCCTTAACAAGAGTACATCGTGAATTTAATAGACATTGTTAAATTCTTTCTCAATTAGGTTGACTGCAGCTTTCTCATGTTGAGGCAGTGGGTTTGTGAGAACATTGGGATTCGTATCTTTGAAAGATAAGAGCCCGCTCCTGTAATACCCCAAAATTTGCTCTTCCCTTTTGGCATCATAGCATGGCATTATCATTTATCATATCATATCCACCTCATTAGCATTGCATTGCATTTAACATAGAAAAATGAAGCATGGCATCCTTCTTACCATCAGGGCATGTGATCAGGTGGAAGGTGGACAATCAAGGGATCATTCAAAGCACAAAAAGGTCAATCAAGTTGGCTCTAGACAAGCCAAGAGGTCTCTCATGTCTCATACTACCTCAATTGATCATCCACAACCTCAAGGAAGTGAGATTCAATGGGAGATTGAAGCATTACATCCTACACTATGCAAGAGATTCAAAAATTGAAGGAAAACCCTCAAAAGAGATAGCTCATTGATTCAAAATCATTCTCAAGTGGCATTTCTCATCATCCTTTAAGAGGATACACAACATACTCTGAGGAATTTGGATTTGGAAGATGTGCAATTTCCTCCTAACCAGAGAGGGTCAAAATTAGGGTTTCTAATAAAATCAGGATATCTCTGATTTTTTGGACAAAACTTGATGTCATGGTATTCCACATGTTCTTAAGTGTATGTATGTGTAAAATTGCATCTCAATTGGTTTTAGAAGTGGTTCAATTGGAAGAAAGATCAAGAATCAGAGAAATTGGGGCAAAGTCAAATAATCAGAGGAAAAAGTCAACTCTTGACTTTTTGAGCCCAAATTCATAAAATTCATGTTACATGTGTCCAATGTACAAAATTTGGTCAAGAAATTCCAAAGGAATCATGAAAAATTCAAGGTGTAGAAAGTTGCCATTTTTGGATGAAGAAGGGTTACTAAAAATAGCAAGTTTTGGCCATTTTGCATCAGAATTTGAACCAAGGCCATTTAAATTTGGAGCACCAAATGAAAAATCCACTCTGCCTCAATGAAAGATCTTGTTTTAAGCTTCAAATCCATGTGTGGAACATCTCCATTGGATAAAAATTGAGTGAGATATGATTGATCAAAGTTTGAGCAAAGTAGGTTCAAAACTAGGTCATGACCAAGATTTTCAGGGCACGCGCGCGGTCATTTTAACAAACATGTGGTGGGCCTAATGTCCACTCATTTTTCTCATGGTTAAAGGCCCCAAATGGAAAAGTTTTCAACATGAAAGTTGTTCATTGCAATGTCATTTTCAATATTCATGTTGGACAAAATTCCATTTGATCAATTTATGAGGGATAAATTTTGGTCTCAAGTTAGGTTGATTGTGCTGAAATTTCGTGTGCCAAGTTGCCTTGCCAGCCAACCTCTTGCCACGCTCACCAACCAGTTTTGAACCATTGTGTTCATAGCTATTTTTAGGTGTGTTTGAGGCCTCAATTCAATACAATTCTCACACCAATGTTGTTCTCTGGTGCACCATCTTTCCAATGCCCTCAATGCCTCATCAAATCATTCACTAACAAGAGAGAAAATTATCTTCAAACAATCACTGTTGCATTGGTTCCAAACTGTCACATAAAACCAGAAAAAGAAATAAAGGTTGGTGTTATTGTACCAGCTTGCTCATGTATTGCTCACTCTCCAACCTTTGCTTCATTTAACCAAACACTTTTCATGAACAACACCTCACGTGCCTCACTATACATGGAAATGGAAAGGGAAAGCTTGTTGAACAAGTTTCTGTGGCAGCAGCAGATGTGAGCTTGCTTTATTCAATTGAACCTCACCATAACACATTGTGAACCGCCATCACCATAACTCAGCCTCAATAACTCGCCCCTAACTAACTTGACTCAGTTAGTTAGGGTGCACTCAGTCTAACCACTGTGACTCATCTAACTCAACTCATTAAACCTTGGTTAGCTCACACTATAAATAAAGACTTCACTCTCAAATTTCATTTCCAACTTCATTTTTCACACATTCACTTCAGAAACTTGCTCTTCTTCTCTCTCAATCTTACCATTGCCATTGATTCTCGAGCTTCACCTTGTTCATTTCACACATTCACTTCAGAATCTCTCTGATTCTTTCTCAATTTCACTACCTTGCAACTGGTTTTGAAGCTTGGATTTCATTTCTTCTCCATTGAATCATCATCCACCACTGCATCTAAGCCTTTATTTGGCCAAAAGAAGCTCAAAGAGGAAGCAGCATCTCTGGTTTTCTGAAGGACATCTCAAGGTCTCAAATCTTCAGGTACGAATTTCCACCATTATAGACTTGATTTGAAGTGGTTTTCAGGTTCTTGAGGCTTCTTATAAGCTCAAGAATTTGTCTGGCTAGTTGATAGGCCTTTAGAGGCATAGTTGAAAACTTAGGGCAGGACTTGATCTCTTCTGTTCTTTGTGCACGTGCTTGATATGTGAAAAATAAGTGTGCATTCTTGATCTACATGAGCTCAGCTTCATTTTGGTATGCGTATTGTACATTTCTGTGAACATGTGAAGTTGCAGACGGTGGTAATTGACCGGAGAAGGTGACCGGAGGTCCCTCTCCGGCCGGTGGTCTTTATGTTAGGGTTTTTTGGCCAGAATGAATGTCAGCCACATGATGTTGTTGATCTAACGATCCAAAACGCGCCAGCACATAAAAAACTCACATGCCTCTCACGTGTGGCTTCTGATTCCATTTTAAACATTGTGTGTTGTGGCATATGGTATGGAGCGTGGACCTGCGTGTGTGAGCGTTTGATCTGATTACTTTGACTTTGGCTTGACCTTGACTCAATCTAGTGGCTATTAATAAGTCAATTTTGTTGACTGAAGAACATGCTAGTTATGGTGTTTTGCGCGTGTAATGGACTTAGTCAGAATACTATCCACACCTCCCATGTTTTCAAGCCCAATTAAATTGAACTATGGATTTGCTATGGTTGCACCCCCATTCATATTGCATTGCATATTTTATTTTCATTTTTACATACACGTTTCATAATTAATTTTTAAAAATACCAAAACATATTGTAAAATTCCACAAAAATTCATGTGTATTCTTAAAACATTTAGGAAATTTTCTATGATTTTATTTTCTGATTTTATGACCATTTTGCCCCTGTTCCATTATTTCTTTTGAATTTCCATTTGCATGCATACTTAATGTGACATATGATTTTGTGCATTTTTGTTCTTGATCATAAAAAATGATTTTGATGCCTTTCTTTTTGCATTGTGGTCACAATATGTTGAGGTATGTTTGAGATTTATGAGATGATTTTTAAGTCTTTTTTGGATGACTTTTGATGTGTTGCTTTGAGCATGAATACATGAAACTTCCATGAGACTTTGACCTAATTGTTGAGTGACTTTGGTTCTGATTCATTGCTTGTGGACTTGATATGTTAATGGCATGTGTTTAAGGTGTTTGATTAGTGGAAGTCATAATTTTTGAAGCATGTTTGCTATTTGTTTGAAGCATGAAGTTTAACTTGTTCATTTTGTGAATGCATGCCTCATGTTTGGTTTGCTTGATCATGAAGGCACTTGTGCCATGAGTTGTGGTTTTGTTTGAGGATGTATAGCATGTTAATTGACTTCTGATCATGACATTTGGGTTTCATCTTTGCATGTTTGATGTTTATCTTGCACCTTAAGTCACTTGTTTCACAAGTATGAACCACATTCACATCACTTCCCCTTTCCTTCTTTGCTTCTTGTTGGATTGAGATTTTGTTTGCATGATTTGGTATGCTCATTTAGGATAACATTAGGTTGTGTAAATATGAGTTACATTCTGACTTGGAAGCATGTATAGCATTTAATCTCATTTTACTTTGTTTGTCAACTTGTTTGAATTTGATTTGTTCATTATACCTTCTTACTTTACTTGTAAGTGATTGTGCTAACCATGTAGGGGCTTTGGTAAGTTTCAATTGAGTGTGGATAAGGAACCCACATTCAACTTCTATCCTTTCTCTTTTACAATTCCATGTTTTGTTAAGCACTTATGTGCTTTCTTTCAATAATTCATTACTTTCCCTTTTGAATTACAATTCATCTTCTACTTTGGAAGTGAATTGTTTAATTCATTCTTTCTTTAGATTTTAGGTTGAAACCTCACAAACCTTTAGGATCACTCCCTTTAATCTTCAATTAGGATTGAGTCTTAGTCCATATAGATTTTTACCTTTATCCTCCCTTGAGTCTCTTTTCTCATCTCAAAGAAAATTCAAAACATATAATAAAGGTAGGCATTTATTGCATTTAGGCCTTTCATATAAAGAAAAGATTATAAGGGGTCTTCTCTTGTAATCTTAGAATGTGTAGCATATAGCCCATCTTGGGTCAATGTGTTAAACATTTGATCTTGTATGAGGGACTTAAATGCAATACTTGTTGAAGGTACAAAGAAAAACACTTCTTCATTTCTTAATCAACAAAACACTTAATAAACACAAGTATGCTAGTGTGTTTGAACCTTGACAATTGGAACTAAGTGTGAGGGTCTTCTTCACCCTTAGTGTGCTTTCTTACCCATTCCATCTTGGAATGTGAGAAAGTACACATTCCAATAACTAAGATTCAGATACACTATCATATGCAAACAAACAAATAAAAAACTCTTAAAAGACAAAAACAAACAATAACGTCTTTCCTTCGGGAATTCTTTTCTCACCTCATTCACTCTCAACGCACGAACGCGCTTCTACTCGTTCTCTTGCAAGATGGTAACACACTCGGACCAGCGAGCCTGCAACACCTGAGCTAGAACGTCAGCCGTTCTCTAAAAAACACAAACAATTCATCCCTAGTGAGGGGAACTACGTCGCTCTGATTCTCATGTTCCCGATGAGATACGTAGGCAGTGGGGTAGGGCCCATTCGAGCACTTCTTTTATTTTCCCTACATTTGTTTCTTTTTCTTTCCATTTCTTTCTTTTAGTTCGTTTTCCAGTATCCTTTCTTTACACCCTTTGATCGAAACAGCAAGCGTGGATCCCATCGGGTACGATGGACGCGAGGGGGTGCTAATACCTTCCTCTCGCGTAACCGACTCCCGAACCCATTTCTCTTGGTCGCAAGACCATGCTTTTCCTTTCTCTCAGGTTTACGCGGTGTTTCCTTTCCCTCTCTTGGGATAAATACACATTGCTGGCGACTCTGTTCGGTGCCACTTTCGCGTTTGTACTAGGATGAAAATCCCGGGAGCGACAGCTGGCGACTCTGCTGGGGAGTATAACCCAGAATCTCTGGTTTCCTTAGCGAGTTAATCCTAGCGCTTGTTTATTTTTTTTCATTGGGTGTTTACTGTTGTGCTATATTTTGCTGTTTATTTACTTTACAGTATTTACTGCATTTTAGCATTACATATCATATATTATATTGTGCTACACTGTTTTGTCTGTTTGGCGGGATGGGATTTCTGAGAGATAAGCCCATTACACAGGCTTGAGTATACACTTAGAATTAGAGTGGAGAGTAGTGGGACCTACGTGCCGTTTGGAGTGCGTTGGGTGTTCACGAAATTCACAGCTAGACGAGGCTATCTTGGGACACGTCGTGGCATGCGCATCTTGCGTATTCCAGGATGTAGATCTAGAGAGCTGTCGACTCTAGTGACCGATCATGAGGACCTTAGTGGAAATATCCCTCTTTAGTGGTGACAATGGCAGACCACATTCTGTGGCAAACCCATTCGCACCCGAGGGCCCACTTTGGAACTTGCATAGGATGACTTTTATTTTCTAAGGGGAGTCAGTGGACGACCTCTTTGATTGGCATAGCATTGTATCCTACGGGCTGAATGTGCTATTGCTTCTCAAACCTCTGAAGCTGACAAGCCTTATTTTCTAAGAACCACATGTGAGCATGGGCGGGATGTTTACAGGTTTGCAGGAAACCCAGCCTCCTACCTACCTTACTTGTGATTCTATGATGGTTTCAGACATTGTATCCTATGACAGTGATTTAAGTGTTCATCTCAGATATCGCCAGACTCAGTACAGAGACACAGTGCACACAGTTCAATACAGACACCGACACTTGATTACCTGATCACATGCCCTTTTGCATTGCATTATCACATCATAACAGTTATGTTTGTCATTTTCAGGTGCATAATACATTTCTGATTCCGATCCATGGGTTCAACAGAGATCGTCGCCGAGAGAAAGAACAATGTGTCTTACAAGTTTCCAGATCCTGTCTTGGATTCATTGCTCAAAGTTATAGATATGGCTGGTCCGGGTATTCTTGATAGGTTTCAGAAGAGTTACGGGAATTTGGTTGGGATGGTCCGTACAATCACCAAGTATGAACATGATGCTTTGCACACTCTGCTGCAGTTCTACGAGCCTTCGTTGAGGTGCTTTCTTTTTTCAGATTACATTTTGATGCCAACACTGGAAGAATTCTCATTTATTTTGGGAATTCCGATCACGTCGGCAATACCATTCTTCTCTGGTAGTTCTCCCAGCGTAAAAGAAATTGCTGCTGCGTTACAAATGGATCAGGCAGTGATAAAGAGTGGTGTGAGCAGTAAAAATGGAGTTAGCGGATTTCATTTAGAATTTCTGTCTGGACAGGCCCAGGAGGCTGCAAGTGCTAAAAATTGGACGGTTTACAATTCCATTCTGGCTCTCTGCATATATGGCCTAGTTTTCTTTCCCAATCAGCAGGACTTTGTGGATATGCAAGCAACAAGAGTTTTCGTTCTTAAAAATCCAGTCCCTACTTTGTTAGGAGATTTTTATCATTCTGTGCACTATAAGAATGAGAAAAGGAGGGGAGGATCTGTCAGTTGTTGTACTCCACTGCTGAGTCATTGGTTTTTCAAACATTTGCCTCAGACAGGTGCCTTTGTGGAAACCAAAGATGTGGCGAAATGGTCTAAACGATTGATGAGTTTAACTGCTGATAACATTGTATGGTTTGACCACCGGTTGTTGAGAATAGAGCTTGTCACAAGATGCGGAAATTTTCCAAATGTGCCTTTGATTGGCAGAAAAGGAGGGATTAATTATAATCCAGTTTTGGCCATCCGACAGTTTGGGTATGCTTCCAGATATCCTCCTACAGAGCAAGATGTGGAAGAATCTTTATTCTTTACAGGAACTAAAGATGCGAAGGTGGTAGAAGTAGTGAATGCTTGGAAAGATAAGCACAAAATTGGAAAAGCAGTTTTTGGAAAAGGAGATTGTAGATCTTATCCTGAATATGACAGGTGGATGGAGACGAAAGTAAAGGAATTGCTTTTACCCTTTTCAAGGGGACCTCTTTTATGTTCAGTACAGCCAGAACAACCCACCATGGTGGCTATTGAAGAATGTGAGAAGTGGAAGAAAATGGTCAGAGAGCTGCAGATAGAAAATTCTGGAATGAGCAGATGCCTTCAGAAAGCTCTAGTTGACAACAAAGAATTGGAAAAGAGAGCCTTGAAAGCGGAAAAAACCTTGGCTGACAAAGAGGAAGATTTTGATGACCGAGCTCGGTACTTTCGGAAACTTACTTTGGGAGCAGATGACACTAGTCAGGCTCACAAGATTACAAAACAGGCTTTAGCCCGAAGCAAGGATTCATTAGCTCAACTTCGTCAAGCTTGGGATGAAGTCAGAATTGAAAATGCCGAGTTAAAGGATCAGTCGAAGACTAAAGACGAGGAGCTTAAAAAGGCGCATGAGCAGAGGAGAAAGTATCGGGAAAGCCTCGGTAAGAGTCAAGAGCAGTTAGAAGAAGTTAGAAGCCAGTTGAAGAATACCAAGAAAGAGCTTGAAGAAGTCATGATAGAAAGGGAGATACTCAAGACGCAAGCCGGCATAAAGAGACACAAAGGAGTGTGTGATGACGAGGCTCTGATGTTGCACATGGGTTCTTTAACTGAAGCTCTTGAGAAAAGGGATGTCTTGATCAAAGAGATGATTGAAAAGCCGAATCACCAGCGTACCCATATACTTTTTGAGGAAATCAAGTACTCAAGTGATAAGCTGAAGGGTGTGGAATTGTCAGACTGATGTTCTTTTCCTTATATTTTGTTGTTAATGGTTACCATCAGGCTTGTTGATGGATCCATTTTTCCTTGTATTGCATTTGCGGTTGAACCTTTCTTAAATGTACTTGAATATTTTGTTGAATGAGTATGAGCAGTTTTATTCAGAATTATTCTTTATCAGATAGCTGCGCACAAGCACATGACCACTACACGTCTCTTTATATCACGATTTCTGGTCTTCAGATTTCCGTGGTTTGGATTGGAATCAGGGTGTAAAGCACCTAGGAAATGACAAACATAGCATTGCATGGCATTGCATATCATTTTGCATTTTTGTTACTTGCTTTTCAGGTACTCGTTGCGGGGTCTCTAACCTTTATTTGGTTTCAGGCAGTATAGCGGAGAATCATATTCACCGATATTCGACGCGAAGGAATCAAGTAAGAATCATGGATCAAGTGCAAAGTGATTTGGCGGAAATGAGGGCGCGTATGGACCAGTTCATGACCCTCATGACTGGCATGGCGCAAAATCAGGAGAGACTGAGGCTTCTGGTAGAGCGTCCCGACAATGGGCCCGAAGGTGATCATCATGACAATTCACAGGGACATGGCATTCCTCCTCCCGGTGGCAACCCTCCTCCTGGTGGTAACAATCGGGGTAATGGAAATGGTAGGCATGCTGGTGTTACTCTTGAGGATACTCTGGAAGACCAATTTACTCTGCTAGACGCTGATGTGGGTAATCAAGGTGATCGAAGGTATGAGGAGTTAGCAGAAAAGATCAGGGCCATAGAATGCAAGAACTCTATGGGTATTGATGTTACTAGCTTGGGGCTGGTCTCAGGAGTCAGAATTCCCCCTAAATTCAAACCTCCTACTTTTGATAAGTATCACGGCAATGCGTGTCCCCAAACGCATCTTCAAGCCTACTTTGGGAAGATTTCAGCCCATACGGATGACGAGAAGCTATGGATGCACTATTTTCAGGACAGTCTGGCTGGGGCATCCTTGACCTGGTACATGAAGTTGAATAGAGCTGCTGTGAAGAACTGGAAAGATCTGGCAGAAGCGTTCCTGAAGCAATACCAGTATAATATTGACATGGCGCCAAACCGCACTCAATTGCAGGGGTTGTCACAAAATGCCAAGGAGAGTTTCAAAGAATATGCACAGAGGTGGAGGGAAATGGCTGCCCAGGTCCAACCTCCCTTGTCAGACAGAGAAATGGCAGATATGTTCATGGGCACCTTGCAAGGGGCCTATCTGGATAGATTAGCTGCTTGTCCGTCAACTGGATTTGCTGATATTGTGATTGCGGGAGAAAGAATAGAAAGTCTGTTAAAGCTTGGAAAGATCCAGGAGGTGAGTGGGGCTGGCTCTTCGGGGACGAAGAAACCGTTTGCTAGTAACCAGAAAAGAAGAGAAGGTGATACGAATGCTGTGTTTAGAGGACGAGGCAGAGGGCGTTCTCGAGCTTATTATCAGGTAGATGCTGTGACAATCCCCACACCGTCTGTTCAGAAACAACAACCCCAACAACAAGTTCAACAGCAACAACCTTTTTTCCAGCAAAGGTCTAGACAGAGGGATCGTAAGATGGATCCTCTCCCTATGACTTATGCCGCGCTGTTGCCCCGGCTACTCGAGTTAAAGTTGGTAGAACTCCGTACTATGAAAGCTCCGGTTGCTGGAAACCTGCCACCTAACTTCGATGCTAATGCTCGTTGTGAGTTCCACTCAGGTGCTCAGGGGCACTCCATTGAAAAATGCTGGGCTTTCCATCATAAAGTACAAGATTTGATTGATGCTAAAGCCATCAATTTCTCTCCCGCTCCTAATATTACTCAGCATCCCATGCCTGATCATAGCGCAGCAAATGTGTACGCTATTGAAGATGGGAGGAGATTGAATCTGGTGACAGATATCCGTCAAGTGAAAACTTCTTTGTTGGTTGTAAAAGATCGTTTATTGAAGGGACGGGTGTTCCCGGGCTGTAATCAAGATTGCTTTGAGTGTATGAATCAGGAGAACGGCTGTGATAAGTTGAAGATGGGTTTACAGAATCTGATCGATGAAGGATGTCTACAGTTCGATAGAGTCGTGAAAGACACTGATGAGATATCAACCGTGACCATCTATTACACTCCCGCTGAGATTCAAATGCCGGTCAATGCAGTTCCCGTGGCGAGTGTTGCGCCAGAAGGGCCCAGTCCTGTCACCATCACGGTGCCAGGACCAATTCCGTTCACATCCACGAAAGCTATCCCATGGCACTATGGGGCAGATGTATATTACGAAGGTAAAAAACAGGAAGTTGAGTCATCAGTCAGCCCAAATGTTGATAACGTAGGGGGTGTAGGAGGCTTTACAAGGAGTGGAAGGTTGTTCGCTCCCCAAACCTTGAGAAGTGATAAAGAGGCAGAAGCTGCAGCAAAGGCTAAAGGTAAACAGGTGGTTGAAAGTGCGCCTACACCTGAAGCAGAGACAAAGATTACTTTTGATAAGGAAATGGAAGAATTTATGAAGATAATCAAGAAAAGCGATTATAAGATTGTGGACCAACTGAATCAGACCCCTTCAAAGATTTCAATCTTGTCACTATTGATGTGCTCTGATGCGCACCGACAGGCGTTGTTGAAAGTGTTGAAGAGTGCGTACGTGCCACAAGAAATTACTGTTAATCAGCTCGAGGGCGTAATCTCCAATGTTAATGTCAGCCATGGCTTGGGATTTACAAGCAGAGATCTGACTATTGAAGGAAGAAACCACAATAAGGCTTTGCATATCACGATGGAGTGTAAGGGCGCAGTGTTATCTCATGTACTGGTAGACACTGGTTCATCACTCAATGTCTTGCCCAAGAAGGCATTAATGAAGCTGGAAGTTGATGGTTTGATCTTAAGGCCTAGTGAATTGGTGGTTAGAGCATTCGATGGGACCAGACGATCTGTGTTTGGTGAGGTGGAATTGCCCGTACAAATTGGACCACAGGTATTCAAATCCACGTTCCATGTAATGGACATACAACCTGCATATAGCTGCCTATTGGGACGCCCTTGGATTCACGGAGCTGGAGCTGTTACTTCCACTCTACATCAAAAGCTGAAGTATGAGTTTGAAGGGCAGGTTGTGACAGTGTGTGGGGAAGAAGACATCTTTGTGAGTCACTTGTCCACGTTCAAGTACATTGAAATGGATGGGGAAATTCATGAGATGCTGTGCCAATCATTTGAAGCAGTCAATATTGACGATGCACCTGAGTCTTCTTCTGTACCAGTTGGGGCTGGTACCTCCATTTCATCTTACAAACAAGCTGTCGAAGTCGTTAGGGCAGGCAACGCCCAAGGTTGGGGCAGGTTGATAGAGACCCCAATGAAGGAAGACAAATTTGGTATTGGTTATCATCCCTCTACAACTTCAGATGCGGGGAGCAGGGGACCCATTACTTTCAATAGTGGGGGAATTATCTACACGGACCAGTCTTGTGCAGCCACGGAGGATAGTGTTGACAGTAATTGTGACCTGGACAACTGGGTACGCCCTCATGCTTCGGGACAACAAGTGCAGAACTGGTTCGTTGAAGAAGTCATCCGGGTTACTCTTCAGACAGAGTAATTTTTCTTTGTTTTTTCTAACCATAATGCATGACAAAATCTTGCGCTCTGCCCAAGGCGTATAGATTCATTTGTAGGGCCACCATGGTTGCATTTGCAATGTTTAATCATTAATAAAGGACGTTTTGCAATCAAATTTTGTTCTCTGTCTTTCAGTTTTTATTTTTGCACAAAAAAATAAAATGGCAATGTTTCATTTTCTTTTGTTTTGCTTAAAAATAAATTCTAAAATAAGGCATGAACCCGTTCATGCAGACTTGATCCTCCGGATACCACTGATAACGATTTTGATATGGCCATGTATGACTTTGACAATCCGATTTATCAAGCCGAAGAAGGGGATGAGAAAGATTGTGAACTCCCTGAAGAACTGGCCAGATTGTTGAAACAGGAGGAAAAGGTCATCCAGCCTCATCAGGAGACTGTAGAAATCATCAATATTGGTACCAAGGACGCCAAAAAAGAGATCAGGATTGGTGCCAGCTTGCAAGCAGATGTGAAGCAAATTCTGACGGAAATGTTGCGCGAGTATGTTGACGTCTTCGCCTGGTCGTATCAAGACATGCCGGGGTTGGATACGGATATTGTCGTGCACAGGCTACCATTGAGAGAAGAATGTCCGCCAGTCAAGCAGAAACTTCGTCGGACTCACCCCGACATGGCTTTAAAGATTAAGGAGGAAGTCCAGAAGCAGTGGGACGCTGGTTTTCTTGCTGTGACAAAGTATCCGCCATGGGTAGCCAACATCGTGCCAGTACCGAAGAAAGATGGAAAAGTGAGAATGTGTGTGGATTATCGAGATCTTAATAAAGCTAGCCCGAAAGATGATTTTCCACTACCTCATATTGATGTGCTGGTCGATAATACAGCTCAGTTTTCAGTGTTCTCATTTATGGACGGTTTCTCCGGGTACAACCAGATCAAGATGGCACCTGAAGACATGGAGAAGACCACGTTCATTACTCCGTGGGGTACATATTGTTATAAAGTAATGCCTTTTGGGTTGAAAAACGCAGGGGCAACGTACCAGCGGGCGATGGTGACATTGTTTCATGACTTGATTCATAAGGAGATCGAATGTTATGTAGATGATATGATTGCCAAGTCGAGAACAGAAGAGGAACATCTGGTTAACCTGAAAAAGCTGTTTGAAAGGTTGAGAAAGTTCCGTCTGAGATTAAATCCAAACAAGTGCACGTTTGGGGTACGTTCTGGAAAGTTGCTAGGTTTCATTGTGAGCAAAAGAGGAATCGAGGTTGATCCTGCCAAGGTGAAAGCAATACAAGAAATGCCTGAACCGAGAACAGAAAAAGAGGTTCGTGGTTTCTTGGGTAGATTGAACTACATTGCAAGGTTCATATCTCACCTAACAGCCACGTGTGAACCAATATTTAAATTGTTAAGGAAAGATCAAACGGTCAGGTGGAATGACGATTGCCAATTGGCATTCGATAAGATAAAAGAATACTTGCAGGAACCTCCGATTCTAATGCCTCCAGTTGAAGGGAGACCACTGATAATGTATCTGACAGTGCTTGAAGGTTCCATGGGTTGTGTTCTCGGTCAACATGACGAGACAGGTAGGAAGGAGCATGCTATTTACTACCTGAGCAAAAAGTTCAATGATTGTGAGTCCCGATACTCAATACTTGAAAAGACATGCTGTGCACTGGCATGGGCCGCTAAGCGATTGAGGCAATATATGGTTAGGCACACAACCTTGTTGATTTCAAAAATGGATCCTATCAAGTACATTTTCGAGAAACCAGCATTGACAGGCAGAGTTGCACGGTGGCAAATGGTCTTGACAGAGTATGACATTCAGTACACTTCACAAAAGGCCATCAAAGGAAGTATCTTGTCTGACTATCTTGCGCAACAGCCGATTGATGATTACCAACCCATGAAGTTTGACTTCCCTGATGAAGACATCATGTTTCTCAAAGCTAAAGACTGCGAGGAACCACTTCCGGAGGAGGGGCCAGACCCTGAATCCAAATGGAGTCTGATGTTTGATGGGGCTGTCAATATGAATGGGTGCGGAGTTGGAGCAGTTCTTATCACGCCGGAAGGTGTTCATATGCCGTTCACTGCCCGAATAACTTTCGGATGCACCAACAATGAAGCAGAGTACGAAGCTTGTATAATGGGGATCGAGGAGGCGATTAATCTACGGATTAAAACCCTTGATATATTCGGTGATTCAGCTTTGGTAATCAATCAAGTGAAAGGGAATTGGTACACGCACCAAGCAAATCTAGTGCCATATAGAGATTATACGAGGAGATTGCTGACATTTTTCACAACAGTGAAACTGTACCATATTCCTCGAGATGAGAATAGGTTCGCTGATGCCTTGGCCACTCTGTCTTCCATGATCAAAGTGCAAGGATGGAACCATGTACCTAAGATTGAGGTATCCCGCCTTGACAGACCAGCATTTGTGTTTGCGGTCGATGCAACGTCTGATGACAAGCCATGGTTTCATGATATTAAGTGTTTCTTGAAAAGTCAAGAGTACCCGTCAGGGGCATCGTCCAAAGACAGGAAGACGTTGAGAAGGTTAGCTGGTAGTTTCTTCTTGAACAAAGATGGCGTGCTGTATAAAAGAAATTTTGACACGGTCCTGCTTAGATGTGTGGATAGACATGAAGCAGACTTGTTGATGATTGAAGTGCACGAAGGCTCTTTCGGTACTCACGCCGGAGGGCATGCAATGGCTAAAAAGTTGTTAAGATCGGGATATTATTGGTTGACTATGGAGTCAGATTGTTGTAAATATGCCCGCAAATGCCATAAATGCCAGATCTATGCAGACAAGGTGCATGTGCCTCCAAATCCGTTGAGCATCATGTCGTCGCCTTGGCCGTTTGCCATGTGGGGCATTGATATGATCGGAAAGATTGAGCCTACAGCTTCCAATGGTCATCGTTTCATCTTGGTGGCAATTGATTACTTCACCAAATGGGTTGAAGCCGCATCCTATGCCAATGTTACAAAACAAGTGGTCGCTCGTTTCTTAAAACGGGATATCATTTGCCGATATGGAGTTCCCAAAAGAATCATTACTGATAATGGTTCTAATTTGAACAATAAGATGATGGCTGAATTATGCCGGGACTTCAAAATCGAACACCACAATTCTTCTCCGTACCGCCCAAAGATGAATGGCGCGGTCGAAGCGGCCAACAAAAATATCAAGAAGATTGTGCAGAAAATGGTTGTCACGTACAAAGATTGGCATGAGATGTTACCATTTGCTTTGCATGGGTATCGAACGTCGGTACGCACGTCCACTGGGGCAACCCCATTCTCACTTGTATATGGTATGGAGGCAGTGCTACCGGTTGAAGTAGAGATTCCGTCCCTCAGAGTTATGATGGATGTTAAGCTAGATGAAGCTGAATGGGTACGAGCCAGATTTGATCAGTTGAGCCTTATTGAGGAAAAGCGATTGGCGGCTGTATGTCATGGGCAACTATATCAGCGCAGAATGAAACAGGCATTTGACCAAAAGGTGCGTCCTCGGGTTTATAAAGTCGGAGATGTGGTACTCAAAAGGATCCTTCCTCCCAATACAGATCACAGGGGCAAATGGACTCCTAATTATGAAGGTCCATTCGTGGTTAAAAAGGTCTTTTCGGGCGGAGCCTTATTGCTTACAACCATGGATGGCGAAGACTTTTCATCCCCTGTCAACTCGGACGTAGTCAAAAAATACTTCGCATGAATAGACCCGCTGGATAATAAAAATAAAAAAATCCAGGCAAAAAAGGGCATCCCGGCGAACCAAAAACAGAATAAGGTTCGGGCAAAAATTAGGGATATAATTGAAAAAAATTTTGTACACCCGGTAAGTTGAAAACCCGAAAGGGCAACTTAGGCAAAAAAGGGTATCCTGGTGGATCGAAAACCTGAAAGGGCGGTCCACACAAAAGAGGGATTTAAGCGAATGACTACGGTTTGAGTTATCTGTACCCTGTCACCGTTTGAACAACTGACGTTCTGAAGGATAGGAATCGGTCTGATCATTCCTCAGAAGGCAAGGTCGGGGAGTTTTGAAGACATACTGGTCATAACAGAATGGAAACTCAGTGGAATTCCGTTTTCACATTGCCGTTAGGATAGTTTCTTTTCTCAATTTTCAGCGATCACCTCTTTCCAGGGATTGCTTCCGGATGTAATTGCCTATTCTGGGCTCTCAGTCAATAAATTGAATTTCAATAAAAAGCTCTCTATTTTTGTTTTATTGCTTTGTTTGCAAAAACGTCCTAATTTTTGATAAAACATTGCATTTGAAAACATGGCAGCCTTGCAATAACATGCGCAGAAAAAACATTTGAAATTACTTCGAATGTTGAATACTCCCGGATGGTGGATTCTAGCCACGCAATATGCGGGGCATGTGGGCATATTCTTTTGTTGCAGGTAGCAGGTGCAGATGATTTTAAGCACAAGACTAGTAATAAATCACTCCACGCAAAAGACTGGGGCAATTATGGGTAAGGAGATCGGCGTTTATCGGGTCGATCTCAGTGAATTAAGTTCAACTGGGTACCGTTGTATCTTATTAAGTCGATTCTCTCATTCAGTACTTCCAACAGCTACAAGCTTTTCTATATCGATAACGGTCACAGGTTCCCCAAAAGGGTGGTCTCATCGACACTGAAACTGATGGTCATTATCCCCAGCGAAGTCACAAGAGTTTGAAGAGGCTAGATCTTCTGTAAAATCCTCTTATGACATCCCCTTCGGGGACGAATTGTTGTTTTGTCCAAGCACGGGGCATGTTTGGTTCCCCAGCATGAAGTGTTGATCATCCCCAGTAGAGTTTGAGGACAGTTGGTCTTCTGTAAAATCCTCTCAAAAGGCATTCCCCAGCACGAGACGTTTTAAAGCAGTTTCCTCCAGCAGAGTTTGTTATAAAC
Source organism: Lathyrus tuberosus (assembly GCA_022829125.1). Classification (NCBI taxonomy): domain Eukaryota; kingdom Viridiplantae; phylum Streptophyta; class Magnoliopsida; order Fabales; family Fabaceae; genus Lathyrus; species Lathyrus tuberosus. Next base: position 6,437,667 of record JALAZF010000123.1, on the reverse strand, counting down.
TCGTCATCCCCAACGGAATTGTCTAAAGGAAAGCTCGCCTAACATGGGGCATTGTAGTACTTATCCTAAGCTCGACGGTCATATTCTTCAGCAGACTACTGTGGATTTGCTTTGGGTTTCCCCAACAAATCTCTAATGACTCTTCCTAGCAAGTTGCAGGGGAATGTTCTAACCAGGATTTGCATATCCCTGGCAGAGTAGCCCTGGTCCCCAGCAAGATCGTATCTCTGGTCATGATCCCCCACAGAGGTCAGCATCGAATCTTGTCAGCAATACTCCCCAGCTGAGTTGTCGTTCTCCCCGCAGAGGTTTATCAGATCGACAGAATCTATTCCTCAACAAGGATGGTACAGCCTTTCCCTAGCCGGGTCAGAAGGTTGATAATCCCTATAAAGGATCTTGGGTTGAATAAATCCCCAAGCAGAGTTTTAATGGCTCATTTCCCCAGCAGGACGTCATTTAAAAATTCTCATCCCCAGCGGAATCGCTGTGACCAGAATTCGTTCCCCCAAGCAGATGGAATAATTCCTGGCAGAGTCGTCATTCCCTCATATCTTAAAGTCCAATTTATTGTTGGCAAGCTTGACAATTCGAAGCAGACGGATTGTTCATCCATTCGCCAGCAGAGATATTATCCTCTCAGGAACCTCTAAAGTCAAGTCATTTCATTGGTCTTTGCTCCTCAGCAGAGTCAGCATAGATGTCTGACACAGATGCAGAGAGTAATGCAATGTTGCATATTCCAAAAGTCCAACAGTGGATTGGCGAAAGGTCCATCTAAGGGTGGCATATTCTAAAAGTCCAACAGTGGATTGGCGAAAGGTCCATCTAAGGGTGGCATATTCTAAAAGTCCAACAGTGGATTGGCAAAAGTCCATCTTCGGGTGGCAAAGCAGCTAAAAGTCCAACAGTGGATTGGCGAAAGGTCCATCTAAGGGTGGCATATTCTAAAAGTCCAACAGTGGATTGGCAAAAGTCCGTCCTCGGGTGGCAAAAGTCCAACAGTGGATTGGCAAAAGTCCATCTTCGGGTGGCACGAAGCTGCAAAGTCCACCAGTAGTGTGGCAGGCCAGTAGTCGTCTGGAATTGCATAAAAGACATTATTAAAGTCCACCAGTAGTGTGGCAAGCCAGTAGTCGTCTGGCGTCGTTCAAAAAGACATTATTAAAGTCCACCAGTAGCGTGGCAAGCCAGTAGTCGTCTGGCGTCGTTCAAAAGACAGTATTAAAGTCCACCAGCAGTGTGGCAAGCCAGTAGTCGTATGGTGTCATTCAAAAGGCAGATTTCTCCGACAATGTTTCATTGAAGATTCAATCCAGCAATGTCGGGGGGTTTCTTCATCATCATCCAGAGCAAATTTTTGGTTATATTTGGTATTCAATCACTATATACCTTGAAAGTCTGAAAGCAATCGCTTTCAGGCATTCAGGTCTACAGCGTTTGAATAGGGGCAGCTGTAATACCCCAAAATTTGCTCTTCCCTTTTGGCATCATAGCATGGCATTATCATTTATCATATCATATCCACCTCATTAGCATTGCATTGCATTTAACATAGAAAAATGAAGCATGGCATCCTTCTTACCATCAGGGCATGTGATCAGGTGGAAGGTGGACAATCAAGGGATCATTCAAAGCACAAAAAGGTCAATCAAGTTGGCTCTAGACAAGCCAAGAGGTCTCTCATGTCTCATACTACCTCAATTGATCATCCACAACCTCAAGGAAGTGAGATTCAATGGGAGATTGAAGCATTACATCCTACACTATGCAAGAGATTCAAAAATTGAAGGAAAACCCTCAAAAGAGATAGCTCATTGATTCAAAATCATTCTCAAGTGGCATTTCTCATCATCCTTTAAGAGGATACACAACATACTCTGAGGAATTTGGATTTGGAAGATGTGCAATTTCCTCCTAACCAGAGAGGGTCAAAATTAGGGTTTCTAATAAAATCAGGATATCTCTGATTTTTTGGACAAAACTTGATGTCATGGTATTCCACATGTTCTTAAGTGTATGTATGTGTAAAATTGCATCTCAATTGGTTTTAGAAGTGGTTCAATTGGAAGAAAGATCAAGAATCAGAGAAATTGGGGCAAAGTCAAATAATCAGAGGAAAAAGTCAACTCTTGACTTTTTGAGCCCAAATTCATAAAATTCATGTTACATGTGTCCAATGTACAAAATTTGGTCAAGAAATTCCAAAGGAATCATGAAAAATTCAAGGTGTAGAAAGTTGCCATTTTTGGATGAAGAAGGGTTACTAAAAATAGCAAGTTTTGGCCATTTTGCATCAGAATTTGAACCAAGGCCATTTAAATTTGGAGCACCAAATGAAAAATCCACTCTGCCTCAATGAAAGATCTTGTTTTAAGCTTCAAATCCATGTGTGGAACATCTCCATTGGATAAAAATTGAGTGAGATATGATTGATCAAAGTTTGAGCAAAGTAGGTTCAAAACTAGGTCATGACCAAGATTTTCAGGGCACGCGCGCGGTCATTTTAACAAACATGTGGTGGGCCTAATGTCCACTCATTTTTCTCATGGTTAAAGGCCCCAAATGGAAAAGTTTTCAACATGAAAGTTGTTCATTGCAATGTCATTTTCAATATTCATGTTGGACAAAATTCCATTTGATCAATTTATGAGGGATAAATTTTGGTCTCAAGTTAGGTTGATTGTGCTGAAATTTCGTGTGCCAAGTTGCCTTGCCAGCCAACCTCTTGCCACGCTCACCAACCAGTTTTGAACCATTGTGTTCATAGCTATTTTTAGGTGTGTTTGAGGCCTCAATTCAATACAATTCTCACACCAATGTTGTTCTCTGGTGCACCATCTTTCCAATGCCCTCAATGCCTCATCAAATCATTCACTAACAAGAGAGAAAATTATCTTCAAACAATCACTGTTGCATTGGTTCCAAACTGTCACATAAAACCAGAAAAAGAAATAAAGGTTGGTGTTATTGTACCAGCTTGCTCATGTATTGCTCACTCTCCAACCTTTGCTTCATTTAACCAAACACTTTTCATGAACAACACCTCACGTGCCTCACTATACATGGAAATGGAAAGGGAAAGCTTGTTGAACAAGTTTCTGTGGCAGCAGCAGATGTGAGCTTGCTTTATTCAATTGAACCTCACCATAACACATTGTGAACCGCCATCACCATAACTCAGCCTCAATAACTCGCCCCTAACTAACTTGACTCAGTTAGTTAGGGTGCACTCAGTCTAACCACTGTGACTCATCTAACTCAACTCATTAAACCTTGGTTAGCTCACACTATAAATAAAGACTTCACTCTCAAATTTCATTTCCAACTTCATTTTTCACACATTCACTTCAGAAACTTGCTCTTCTTCTCTCTCAATCTTACCATTGCCATTGATTCTCGAGCTTCACCTTGTTCATTTCACACATTCACTTCAGAATCTCTCTGATTCTTTCTCAATTTCACTACCTTGCAACTGGTTTTGAAGCTTGGATTTCATTTCTTCTCCATTGAATCATCATCCACCACTGCATCTAAGCCTTTATTTGGCCAAAAGAAGCTCAAAGAGGAAGCAGCATCTCTGGTTTTCTGAAGGACATCTCAAGGTCTCAAATCTTCAGGTACGAATTTCCACCATTATAGACTTGATTTGAAGTGGTTTTCAGGTTCTTGAGGCTTCTTATAAGCTCAAGAATTTGTCTGGCTAGTTGATAGGCCTTTAGAGGCATAGTTGAAAACTTAGGGCAGGACTTGATCTCTTCTGTTCTTTGTGCACGTGCTTGATATGTGAAAAATAAGTGTGCATTCTTGATCTACATGAGCTCAGCTTCATTTTGGTATGCGTATTGTACATTTCTGTGAACATGTGAAGTTGCAGACGGTGGTAATTGACCGGAGAAGGTGACCGGAGGTCCCTCTCCGGCCGGTGGTCTTTATGTTAGGGTTTTTTGGCCAGAATGAATGTCAGCCACATGATGTTGTTGATCTAACGATCCAAAACGCGCCAGCACATAAAAAACTCACATGCCTCTCACGTGTGGCTTCTGATTCCATTTTAAACATTGTGTGTTGTGGCATATGGTATGGAGCGTGGACCTGCGTGTGTGAGCGTTTGATCTGATTACTTTGACTTTGGCTTGACCTTGACTCAATCTAGTGGCTATTAATAAGTCAATTTTGTTGACTGAAGAACATGCTAGTTATGGTGTTTTGCGCGTGTAATGGACTTAGTCAGAATACTATCCACACCTCCCATGTTTTCAAGCCCAATTAAATTGAACTATGGATTTGCTATGGTTGCACCCCCATTCATATTGCATTGCATATTTTATTTTCATTTTTACATACACGTTTCATAATTAATTTTTAAAAATACCAAAACATATTGTAAAATTCCACAAAAATTCATGTGTATTCTTAAAACATTTAGGAAATTTTCTATGATTTTATTTTCTGATTTTATGACCATTTTGCCCCTGTTCCATTATTTCTTTTGAATTTCCATTTGCATGCATACTTAATGTGACATATGATTTTGTGCATTTTTGTTCTTGATCATAAAAAATGATTTTGATGCCTTTCTTTTTGCATTGTGGTCACAATATGTTGAGGTATGTTTGAGATTTATGAGATGATTTTTAAGTCTTTTTTGGATGACTTTTGATGTGTTGCTTTGAGCATGAATACATGAAACTTCCATGAGACTTTGACCTAATTGTTGAGTGACTTTGGTTCTGATTCATTGCTTGTGGACTTGATATGTTAATGGCATGTGTTTAAGGTGTTTGATTGGTGGAAGTCATAATTTTTGAAGCATGTTTGCTATTTGTTTGAAGCATGAAGTTTAACTTGTTCATTTTGTGAATGCATGCCTCATGTTTGGTTTGCTTGATCATGAAGGCACTTGTGCCATGAGTTGTGGTTTTGTTTGAGGATGTATAGCATGTTAATTGACTTCTGATCATGACATTTGGGTTTCATCTTTGCATGTTTGATGTTTATCTTGCACCTTAAGTCACTTGTTTCACAAGTATGAACCACATTCACATCACTTCCCCTTTCCTTCTTTGCTTCTTGTTGGATTGAGATTTTGTTTGCATGATTTGGTATGCTCATTTAGGATAACATTAGGTTGTGTAAATATGAGTTACATTCTGACTTGGAAGCATGTATAGCATTTAATCTCATTTTACTTTGTTTGTCAACTTGTTTGAATTTGATTTGTTCATTATACCTTCTTACTTTACTTGTAAGTGATTGTGCTAACCATGTAGGGGCTTTGGTAAGTTTCAATTGAGTGTGGATAAGGAACCCACATTCAACTTCTATCCTTTCTCTTTTACAATTCCATGTTTTGTTAAGCACTTATGTGCTTTCTTTCAATAATTCATTACTTTCCCTTTTGAATTACAATTCATCTTCTACTTTGGAAGTGAATTGTTTAATTCATTCTTTCTTTAGATTTTAGGTTGAAACCTCACAAACCTTTAGGATCACTCCCTTTAATCTTCAATTAGGATTGAGTCTTAGTCCATATAGATTTTTACCTTTATCCTCCCTTGAGTCTCTTTTCTCATCTCAAAGAAAATTCAAAACATATAATAAAGGTAGGCATTTATTGCATTTAGGCCTTTCATATAAAGAAAAGATTATAAGGGGTCTTCTCTTGTAATCTTAGAATGTGTAGCATATAGCCCATCTTGGGTCAATGTGTTAAACATTTGATCTTGTATGAGGGACTTAAATGCAATACTTGTTGAAGGTACAAAGAAAAACACTTCTTCATTTCTTAATCAACAAAACACTTAATAAACACAAGTATGCTAGTGTGTTTGAACCTTGACAATTGGAACTAAGTGTGAGGGTCTTCTTCACCCTTAGTGTGCTTTCTTACCCATTCCATCTTGGAATGTGAGAAAGTACACATTCCAATAACTAAGATTCAGATACACTATCATATGCAAACAAACAAATAAAAAACTCTTAAAAGACAAAAACAAACAATAACGTCTTTCCTTCGGGAATTCTTTTCTCACCTCATTCACTCTCAACGCACGAACGCGCTTCTACTCGTTCTCTTGCAAGATGGTAACGCACTCGGACCAGCGAGCCTGCAACACCTGAGCTAGAACGTCAGCCGTTCTCTAAAAAACACAAACAATTCATCCCTAGTGAGGGGAACTACGTCGCTCTGATTCTCATGTTCCCGATGAGATACGTAGGCAGTGGGGTAGGGCCCATTCGAGCACTTCTTTTATTTTCCCTACATTTGTTTCTTTTTCTTTCCATTTCTTTCTTTTAGTTCCTTTTCCAGTATCCTTTCTTTACACCCTTTGATCGAAACAGCAAGCGTGGATCCCATCGGGTACGATGGACGCGAGGGGGTGCTAATACCTTCCTCTCGCGTAACCGACTCCCGAACCCATTTCTCTTGGTCGCAAGACCATGCTTTTCCTTTCTCTCAGGTTTACGCGGTGTTTCCTTTCCCTCTCTTGGGATAAATACACATTGCTGGCGACTCTGTTCGGTGCCACTTTCGCGTTTGTACTAGGATGAAAATCCCGGGAGCGACAGCTCCTAACAAGCTTTTGCACGTCGGATTTGAAATTGAGACAATTCTTTATATTATGCCCTGATCCTTCTTGATGATAAGGGCATGTTTGATCCACCTTAAACCAAAAAGGCGGATTTTCTGGTACTGTAAGAGGAGACTTAGTCTGGATGTGCCCCTTAGCCAGTAGTAACGGAAATAGTTCTGCGTACAACATGGGTATAGGATCAAACTCTGATGGTCGTGTTGTACAGTTGTTGTTATATGGAGGACGAGCCTGCTGAAGAGGCTGTTGTGTCCTTTACTGATTAGGTTGGTTCTGCGAAACCTGAGGTTGATACGTAGGAATAGGCACAGGGCTGATAGCAGGAATTACAGCTGCTACTGGTTGATAACGTCGCCTTTGCTTTCCGAGAGAGATATTCCCAATATCTTGCTCTTTTTTCTTAGGGAGAGCACTACCGTATCGTTTTGTACTACTTGATGGTCCAGCATCTTTTGCCAAACGTCCTTCTCGTACGGCTTCCTCAAGACGTATGCCCATGCCCACCATCTCGGTGAAATCACTGGGCGCACTGGCAACCATTCTGTCATAGTAAAATGAGCTTAAGGTCTTTAAGAAGATCATTGTCATCTCTTTTTCCTCAAGAGGTGGACAAATCTGAGCGGCAATTTCATGCCATCTCTGAGCGTACTCCTTAAAGGTTTCCTTGTCCTTTTGTGACATTGATCTGAGTTGATCTCTGTCCGGTGCCATGTCCAAATTATATTTGTATTGTTGGACGAAGGCAGTACCAAGATTTCTGAATGTGCTAATCGTAGCACGGTTTAAACCCATGTACCATTTGAGTGCGGCACCGGTTAAACTATCCTGAAAGTAATGAATCAGTAGGTCCTGATTCTCCATCTGAGCTGACATTCGCCGAGCGTACATCACCAGATGGTTTTGAGGGCAAGAGTTACCCTTGTATTTTTCAAAGTCGGGCACTTGAAATTTGTGCGGGACTTTCACAATAGGGACCAAGCAGAGGTCTGCGGCGTCCTTTCCAAATAGATCCTGACCGCGAATGGCTTGCAGTTCCTTCTGCATTTCCAAGAACTGTTCCTGGAATTCATCCATTCGGTCAAACATAGTTTCCTTTTTACCAGAAGGTATCTGTGGAATCTGTCCTTCCGGGACAGTGTGCACCACAGGGAATGGTACCGTGACTACGGCAGTAAGTCTTGGCGTTTCCCGAAGTTTGTAACCTTCAGAGAGTCTTTAGTATGCCCCTGGCATCTTCGTTTTCCCAAAGTTTGTAACCTTCAGGCCCAACGGCTTCTGTTATGATTCCCTGATCTTCAGTGATCGGCGGAACATATCCTTCCGGGATATAGTTTGCAGGCATGCCCCATGGACGATCTTTCGGCATTTGATACCTAGGATCATACTTCTCCACTATGGGCGTTGAGGTGATCTCTGAGATCACAGTCCTTTGTAGCTGAGCTTCTGTCATGGCTTGCATGTCGTTACGAAGCTTTCTCATATCCTCCCTCAGAGCGTCGATCTCTTCCTTCAACTCTCTATTTTCTTCCTCAAGATCATCCATCTTTTTCTGACGATTGGCCCGAGTATTATACGAATGAGACAGTTTGACTCTAGAACCGAGACACAAACGTGAGATTCGTAGGTAAGAAGAATACGCGATGTGAGAATGATGAATGCAATGATTATATTAATTGTTTTTTGGTTTAATCAAAATAAACTTCGACAATTAGATTGCAAATATCAAACAGTGGGGAAACCCCTTTTTATTGAAATTCAAAGAATTGCGGAAACGAAAATACAGTAGATTACAAAGTGCAGAAACAGAAACCTAAGCTAATGGGTCCTGAGTCCTCTCTGAAGAGAAATCAGGTGCTGACTCTGGTATTTTCCTTTTCTTTGACCGGGGCTCTTGAGCCGTTGTCGGGTTGTCATTCCTTTGCCAGGTGAAAGGAGCGAGCAAATTCCTTTGGTCATCCTGATTTTCTACAGCATGTTGCTCCAAAATCTCGATCAGAGCATCTTTCTCTTTTAGCAATTGTTGTATTTTGATGCACTCTATATCGAGGGTACGGTACTTGTTCTTCCAAGACCTCCTCTCCCGTTGAACTTTGTTGAGAGTAACCTGAAGCTTTTCAGTTTCCGTCATGAAGTACATGACAGATTCCCTCGGCGGAAGAATTCCGTAATGAGGATAAGGCATCTTTAGCTTGAGAGCTCTAGTTTGCACCCAGTGGAGATAAGGCTCCACCGAGACACAATCCGGTTTTCCTAGAGACTCCCATACTTTCTTATGAACATGTTTCCAAGCATGCACTATTTCTGTCTTTAGTGCTCTGTCACTTTCTCCTTCCTGGAAGAAAAGACCTTCCAGATGAACACCCCGTGGGATGTGTCTTATCGGGTATCCAAATTGACGAAGAACCAATACCGGATGGTAGTTGATTCCTCCCTTAGTTCCTATAAGGGGTACGTTGGGGAAGTTTCCGCAATGGTCAATGATCCTGATTCCATCCTAAATCCTATTACACCAATCTATATCAGAGTTGGTGAGAGACATGATTTTCTGCGACCAACGTAAGGCAATCTTATGATCCCATAAAGCAGCAGACTTGGGTAAGTGCGAGATAAACCATTTATAAAGCAGAGGTACACAACATGTGATCTCCCCTCCGCTGTACAAATTTCCCAAGTGTACATAATGATACGCATCTACGAGCAAAGTTGGCACAGGGTTTCCAATGAGAAAAACCTTAATGGAGTTAATGTCGACGAAGTTATTGATGTTGGGAAACAAAAATAACCCGTAGGTGAGCAAGACAAAGATACTTTCAAAAGCAGTTACGTTTCCTATACTGGCAAAATGCAGGGCTTTCTTTGTCAAGAACTGGGCTGGCAAACCTTGGATGCCACCCTTAGTGGTAATGTGAGTCCTGACCTCAGACTCGTCCAAATGAATTGCTCTTGCAATGGTCTGATTCTTTGGAATTTCTTCCAGTCCAGAAAATGGAGCTTGATCTGTAATGTGTAGATCAATCAGATGAGAATACTCCTCCAGCGTTGGTGCGAGCTGGTAATCCGGGAATGTAAAGCAGTGCTAAACCGGATCGTAGAATTGAACGAGCGTGTCCATGATTCCCTCAATCACATGGACTCTTAACAGTGGTAGCAAACCTTCGTGCTTGGCTCTGAAAGCCTCTTGGTTAGTGATCATCCTTGCTAACCTTCTCAAATCCTCTAGCTTTGGAACCTTGAAGGTATACCGATGGGTTCTCCTTCTACCGAAATCCATTAACGTAATCCTTTTCTCTGATATTTGCAATCACAGTCTTAGTTTAATTTGAAAAACAGAGAGACTAGAAGAGAAAATCTTTTTTGAATGTTTTAATGTTTTTTAAATGAATGCATGAATGCAGCACACAAAAACATAGAAAAAACATGGGGTCAAAGGGTCGTTGTCATGAAGTCAAGGCTCTACCCACCCCCAAAGGTTTATACTAAGGTGATTTTTGTACCTGTACTCATTATCATCAGCTCCTCCCAGGAAAGAAAAACAACAAGCGGTTCACCAGCGAGTTGTAGAGCAATCTTAGAGTAAGTGCCATTCACCGAGAATAGATCACCAGCCTCAAATGAGCGTAGTATCGCGTGACAACTATTTCCGATAGCTTTCGCACTACAAAAGGGTTGGTTCCTCAGCTTCTCAGACATCACAATCGGCCCATTGCCTATGAGAGGGAATGGGTTGCATTGGTCAGCCTCCACTGAGGTTGATGGTCGACCTCGTCACCATCACTTATCTTAAGTGTATACTCAATCTTTCCACATGCGGCATCACACGCATTCCCATTAGCAGAAAAATAAACAGGTATAGCAATTAGGAAAAGCAGTATATATATTTTTCCTAAACGTCCTAGACCTTTAAAGCTATGAATCCTAAGTTCCTGCCCGAAAATGGGTTCCCCAGCGGAAGCCCCAATCTGTGGTATTCACACAAGAGAAGAGAAAAAAAGGTTAGAAGGACCCCACGGTGGGCGCCACTTTTAAAGTTTCCACCTAATAGAGGGGAAGAGAACAAGATCTCGGTACAAAGATGAGATAAATCCTAATGACACTCCCCAGCAGAGTCGCCATTTTTCTATAGCGAGCGGTTTTTGGACGTGGTTGCGAAGCACTACCGCTCTTTGGTATCTACAGCTCGATTCATTTTTTATCCTATTAAAGCTGATGAAGGAAGGGAAATAGATGTCTCAAATTAACCCTGCTTACAAACTGAGGTTAAACAGTGGTCTGTTAGGTTATAGATGCTACAAAGATTCGGGGTCTCTATCGGGTGTATTTTGTTAAAAGTGGTGTTTTGTCGATTGGTGGGAGGTTTAGATATTAGGACGAATATATGAAAGTATGGGATTTTGGGTTTTTGTTTAGTGTGCTCGCTAAGATCTTTTCTTTCAATCTTATGCCTACGTATTCCCGTTTACCGAAACAGGGAAATCAGAGCGTTCGTAGTTCCTCCAATTTTATGGGAGGAAATGGTATTTGGTGTCTTGTTCAAAGCCCAAGACGTGAAGCGAAAGGTGGTTTGTATCTTGTTCAAAGCCCAAGATGTGAAGCTAAAGGTGATTTGTATCTTGTTCAAAGCCCAAGATATGAAGCTAAAAGTGATTTGTATCTTGTTCAAAGCCCAAGATATGAAGCTAAAAGGGTGTTGACTTTAGAGAGAATTTGTCATCTCTAAAGAGGGGGTTGTATGTCACAACTGTTTATAAAGGAGAATTACTTTAACCGGGATGTGTGAATCCGGCAATGCCATAATTTCCTTTATAGGGGATTTCCAACCTGAAGGAGAAGACTTTAACTCAGTGTAGAGCAATGTTATCTTTCCTTAGGAATTTCTCATGCTAAAAGAGGGACAGTGGCATGGATATAGATGATCCAGATGCTTGCTGCTTACAGCGATTAGATGACGGGGAAGAAGTTGTTGATGTTTGTGTACTGTGAACGAGGCACAACTTTGATGCTAAAAGGTTGATTGGATCAACCAGTGGTTTTCTTATACAAAGCCTAAGAGGAGGCTAATATGTGTCTCGTACAAAGCCCGAGAGAGAGGCTAAAAGGTTTTTGACTTGACGATAGAGTCTTTTGGTATCTCGTATAAAGCCCGAGATGGGGGCTATTTGACTCAACAAGAGGGTTTTTGTATCTCGTACAAAGCCCGAGATAGAGGCTGAAATTTGTTTGGCTCAATAAGAACCTTTTTGTATCTCGTATAAAGCCCGAGATGGAGGCTAAAGGGGTGATTGACTCAACGAGGGAGTCTCTGGTATCTCGTACGAAGCCCGAGATGGAGGCTAAAATTGTTAGCTCCGCTGGGGAGAATCGTTGTACAAAGCCCAAGAGGAGGCTATTGTTACTGTTTCAGTTGAGTGACAGGTCCAATATGCTGATTTAAAGAGAAAATCAGTTCTTATATGAGTAATGTTTGCACTCAAGGATTTGATTCGAGGATCCGGGTTATTCCTGTTCTTTAAGGAAGTGGGAAATCCGAAGGGCATTGAGACTGTCCGAGTCTACGGGTTTTCTTCCTATTTAACGAAGGGGTCACTTGAGAATATCTTTGAGACTCAAGGATATTAGATTGTCCGTGTCTAGAGTTTTATCTTTTGTACTATGCTTTGAGAAACAGTAGTAGACTCTTTGAAAGGACTGTTCTATGAAGATGACTAAGTTCTGTTCCTATACCTCTAGGAGGTCGTCGAGACAATTTGTACGAAGCCCAAGAGGAGGCTGGAAGCTTTTAAGAAGCCGAAGGGTCCTTGTACGAAGCCCAAGAGGAGGCTAGGATGCTTATAGGAAGCCTGTGGGTCCTTGAACGATGCCCGAGAGGAGGCCGATGCTTTTAAGAAGCCGATGGGTCCCCAAACCCCGAGAAATTCAAGACAGGCCATTCATGAGGAATAGATCAAGCCAGGAAAGTTCGAGAATTTGGAAGAAACTCAAGAGATACCATTCACGGAGAAAAGATCATCTCCGGGGAATAGAGTTTCTTGACAAGTGCTTTTAAGAAGCCTGTGGGCCCCCAAACCCCGGAAAATTCAAGACAGGCCATTCACGAGGAATAGATCAAGCCAGGAAAGTCTGAGAATTTGGAAGCAACTTAAGAGATGCAATTCACGGAGAAGAGATCATCTCTGGGAAGTAGAGTTTCTTTGATAACTTCTACGAGTGACAGTCTATGAAAGGGTTCACCGAGAATGCTGCCTTTCATATCTCCATATTGTTTAACCCCAAGAGGAGGGAAGACTGTGTCTGGTAATCCTATGGGGATCTAGTTTTGACTATTTAAGAGTGATCAACGGGCTTAATGCTAGACGTAGTTGCCGGGGAAACTCTAAATACCTATACTATTATTACACAGTTGATATGAGTTTATGAAAGAAGATTTACAGTGAAATAGCCCCATAATACAGTTATATATGTGAAAGCGGATAAAGAAAGCATATAAACACTTACTCGGTTGTAGAGCTTCCATGCTGTTTGGTTAGTTGTTCAACAAAGAAAGATTGAAAACAACAGTATATTCAAAATCAAAGGAGAAAGTGCTTTGAAAAAGAAAGATTTGGGGCTTACAGCTCAAGGAGAGGCCCAGGGTTTTATCAATGAGCACACTGTTTGAATTTGTACAGAGGGACTTATACAAGTGATTGAGGCCTAAAAATTGTTTTCTGTACAAAGGGATTTGGGTCTTACACTCTCTAAAGAGGCCCAAAAAGTTTTAAAGAAAAAGAGTGGGGCTTATAACACGAGGGTAGGCCCAGATGATTTTTCGTTTAAAATGGCGATCGCGCCGAGATTTTCTTTTAACGCAAAGGGGCTTATACCATATCTGAGGCCCAAAAAGTTTTGGTTAAAAGGGGATTGGGTCTTACACTCTATTAGAGGCCCAAAATTTTTGAATGGGTCTTATAGCTCAAAGAGAGGCCCAGGGTTTGTTTTTCAACGGATGATGATCGCGTCGAACTTTTTGAAATACAACGGGACTTATACCATAAGTGGGGCCCAAAATAGGTTGTATTTACAAAGGGTTGGGTCTTACACTCTATTAGAGGCCCAAATGAGTTTTAAGAAAAGAAATGGGTCTTACTACTCGAGGGTAGGCCCAAGATTTTTTCAAAAGGGCGACGATCGCGCCGTTTGTTTTTTACGGTATCGGGACTTATACAATGCACTGAGGCCCAAAAATGATTTGGTCAAAAAAAGGATTGGGTCTTACAATCTATTAGAGGCCCAAAGTGTTTTGAAAACGATTTATGAGGGTTGAATTAATCCAAAAACCCTAATTTATTTTCAAAAAATGTATTTAATTGAATAAAAATTCAATTAAAATGATCAAAATTGTTTAACATATGAAAAAAAAATTTTGATCTTGGATTAATGCTTCAAAAATTAAGTATTGACCTACAAAATAATTAGAAGGCATTAAAAGTTGCAAAATCAAGGTGGAAAAAATATTTTAAATGTTGAAAACAATTAAAACATTAATTCTTTGCAAAAATATCAATTATATGAAATAAATAATATTTTTGGGATTTTTTGGGAAAATAAAATATTTTAACATTTTTGTGAATTATTAAAAAATGAATCAACTCAAAATCATTAAAACTCAGAGAGAAATTAATTTTTGAATCAATTAAATAAAATCACAAAATTCAAATATTCAAATATTGGAAAATGGCGCCAAGAACAAAGGCAAGAACACACGCGTTTTTTCAGTTTTGCCCAGATTTGCATTTTCTCTCCAATCTCACTGAATACTTAATCATATCATGCAATCTACATACCAATCAACTCGTTTCAACCTCACGATCATGTCTATAGTATTTAATTTCATTTAAATTAAACATATAACAAGAAATCATGAAAAATCCTAAAGAACCCTAATTTCTGCATGAAGGCTAGGATTTTTGATACACGATTCAAACAATGCAATTAATTGAAGGGAAACATTCCATGCATGATTATGAACATATGGCCAAATTATTGTGCAACAAAAATTGCATGGATCATAGAGTTAGAAGAGCTCATGCTTACCACTTGCAGCTGGTGATCGTGATTTGTGTTGGAGGTGTTACAGCTAGGTTCCAATGATCTGGATTGCTTCCCTAGGTGCCATGGAGTGTGTATGAATGCTTAGAATGGATTGAAATGATCTGGAACTTGAGATGGTACCCCAACTGCAAATCTGTCAAGAACTTGAGCAATTGGCTGGTGATTTTGTGAAATCTGTGTTCCAGATGTTATGTGAGTGTTTGGATCACTTCTATATGATGTATGTGAGGTGTGTGTGTGTGATTGGTTTGATTGGAAAAGCTCTCAAACTCAAAACCAGATAATGACTTGCCTTAGAAGGCAAAATTGGAGTGAAAGAAGAGATTTTGAGGAAAGCATCTGTTTGATGGCTTTGGTGTACTCAAACTGATCACAATTGAGCTCTATTTATAGTAGAGCAAGTTTGTTTTGCAAGGAATAGTGAATGGCAACTGCTGAGTAGGTTTGGCCAATGTTGGCAAATGAAAATCCAAGTCTCCTCTAGCCATTGACTAGAGGTTAGGGCACAGGCTGCTGGTCCCCTTGGTCTTGGTTAAGTCTTGACTGAATTCAGTTGAGAATGGCTCATTCCATGCCACCTTGATGCTTCCATTGAATGCTCCAATCCAAAATTGGAGTCTTGTCCCTATTTTGGCAATTCTAGGTTCAGCATGCTATTTCTTGTTCCAAAGACTTTGGAGGCTTGGCTCAGTGATTGTCCCCTTTAGATTCAATCCTCAGAGGTGTCCAAGTGGATAGGAGCATTTGGATTTGGCTGATTTTGGCAAATCGACCAAAAGTGTAAAAATCTGCCTTGCCTTGGCAGATTTCAGCAAGGCAACTTGCCAATGTCATATCTCATGACTCAAATTGAATTTGGTAATGTTCTTGGCCATTTTGGAAAGCCCTTACATGATAAAACAACTGTTTGAACATGTTTAGTTTTGATCTCTTTTGAATCCAAGTGAGAAATCTCCCTACATTTGGCAAAAAGTAAGGTAAAATCTGACTTAGTGAAATTTTCACTAAGTGTTGGAACAAAGTGACTTTTCTTGATTTTGATCACTCCATAACTCAAAATCCATGAGGAATTTGGACATAGGTCAGTATGAAGCTTTTGTAGAGGGTAATGTGATCTAAAAATCAAGCTTTTAATGGGGAACAATGGCCTTGTGGTTTAGGAGTTATGATCCTCCAAAGTTGGCACATTAGTGTCACTTTTTCCATAACTTAGAAATTTTTCTAAGTTTTTATGGTTACCCATTTTACAAGTTATCCCACTTTCTTTGATATTTCTTGATGAATGATGATTCAAATCATACATTAACATCACTTTAGGGTTAAAAATCCATTTTGGTGAAAAATCTCAAAAAGTCAAAGTTGACTTTTGTGCACAGTTGACTTTTTATCAGATGAATTCCAAACTGTGCCATTCTTCATGAAATCATGTCCTTGACCTAAATCAAACTTGATGGACATGTTCCATGGGTGTCATAGGGTATATTGAATCATGTCTTAGGGCTTGGGAGCATGTCCTGGTCAAAAGTCAAAGTTACAGTTGACTTTCCTCGCGAAACCCTAATTGTGGTGCATATGAAATTGAGACTTGTTGCTCAAGCTTATTGGATTAATCAATTGTTCCAAATGGATCAATATAGTTCATTAGAGACCCTAAAACCCTCTCTTGAGGTCTTGGCTCATGACTTGCCCTAAAAGTCAACTTAGGGGTGAATTAGGTCAAGAAACCCTAATTCCTGATTTTTGATGAATGCATCCCCTGAGGCAAAATTGACTTGATGATTGGGTCCATGAGGTTCCGTGGAGTATATTAGGTTGTCGTTTGGACCATTGGCTTGTGCCCAGATGAAAAATTTCCATCTGGAGGCCCTAGTCGACCAAAACCCTAATTTGGTGACACTGTCGATCTTGAGACTTGATCCACCTAGAAGGGAACAGCCTTGTGCTTGATCCTTGAAGTGGGAGTCCTTTTGATCCATTATGGATGTTTGAGAGGTTAGACAAGTTGAAGATCATGTCATTCCTTGATTGATCCTTTGTCTAAAAGCTTTGAGAGGGCTTGAAACCCTAAGTCTGATTGTAGTGGATGCTCACCCATCTTTGGGGAGACTGATGAAGTATGATGGTACATCCATATTGTGATGATGAGTTTCACAATGATGGGAAATCTTAGTGGTCAAAATTTGGGGTATGACACTAGGGCTACTGTTTCAGTTGAGTGACAGGTCCAGTATGTTGGTTAAAAGAGAAAATCAGTTCTTATATGGGTAATGTTGTACTCATGGATTTGATCTAAGGACCGGGATTAGTTCCTGTTCTTTAAGGAAACGGGGAATCCGAAGGGTTTCTAGACTGTCCAAGTCTACAGGTGTTTTTTCCTATTTTTGACAGGAACTTGAGAATGTCTTCGAGACTCGAGGAGATTAGACTGTCCAAGTCTAGAGTTTTATCTTTTGTACTATGCTTAAGAGAGATCAAGAGACAATATGTTCGCCGTAGGAAGATCTAGACTCTTTGAAAGACTGTTCTATTAAGATGACTAATTTCTGTTCCTATACCTTTAAGAGGTCGTCGGGGCAATTTGTACGAAGTCCAAAAGGAGGCGAGAAAAACTTTTAAGAAGCCGAAGGGACAATTTGTACGAAGCCCAAGAGGAGGCTATCTTCTCGGAAGAAGAATCATTATACAAAGCCTAAGAGGAGGCTGTGAAAACTTATAAGAAGCCGACTGGTCCTTGTACAATGCCCAAGAGGAGGCGGGGATGCTTTTAGGAAGCCTGTGGATCCCCAAATCCCGAGAAATTCAAGACATGCCATTCACTGAGAATAGATCAAGCCAGGAAAGTTCGAGAATTTGGAAGAAACTCAAGAGATGCCATTCACGGAGAAAAGATAATATCTGGGGAGTTAGAGTTTCTTTGAAAATTTCTAAGGGTGACAGTCTGAGAAAGGGTACATCGAGAATGCTGCCTTTCACGTCTCCATATTGTTTAACCCCAAGAGGAGGGAAGACCGTGTCTGGAAATCCTATGGGGATCTAGTTTTGTTTGTATTTAAGAGCGACCAACAGGGCTTTACCTAGTGCTAGACATAGTTGCCAGGGAAAACTCTAAATAGCTATACTAGTATTACACAGTTGATATTTGACAAGTATATAAAAGTTTGTGAAAGAAGACTTGCAGTGAAACAGCCCCACAGTACAGTTATATATATGAAAGCGGATAAAGAAAGCGGGTAAACACTTACTCTGTTGTAGAGCTTCCAGGTTGTTTTGTTAGTTTGGTCAACAAAGAAAGCTTTGATAACAATATTATATTCAAAATTAAAGGAGAAAGTGTTTTGAGAAGGTTGTTGGGGCTTACAGCTCAAGGAGAGGCCCAGGGTTTTATCAGTGATCGCACTGTCGTTTTGTACGAGGACTTATACAAGTGACTGAGGCCCAAGAAAGGTTTTCTGTACAAGGGGATGGGTCTTACACTCTCTCAAGAGGCCTAAAATGATTGAAAGTGAACAAAGATGGGTCTTATAGCTCAAGGAGAAGCCCAATGGTTAATTTTGAAAAGGGCGACGATCGCGCCGAGGTTTTGAAAACACCGTGGGTCTTATACAATGACTGAGGCCCAAAAATTTTTGGTTTCAAAAGGGGATTGGGTCTTACACTCTATTAGAGGCCCAAAATGATTTAGAATGGGTCTTATAGCTTGAGGAGAGGCCCAGATGGTTTATTTTAAACGGGCGATGATCGCGCCGAACTTTTGAAATACAACGTGACTTATACAACATTTGAGGCCCAAAATAGGTTTGTATTTACAAAGGATTGGGTCTTACACTCTATTAGAGGCCCATGAGTGTTTGAAAATGATTTGTTTTGAGTGAAAATCAAGGAAACCCTAAATTTGTTTTCTTTTAAAAGGAAATATTTAAAGAAAATCAAATAAAAATGATAAAAATACCAAATAAGTTTGAATAAACCACTTGTGATTTTTGTTAAAGGTTTGAAAAAGGAGGGATTAATCACAAGATGAATTAAAACTCATTTGGTTTTGATTTTCCAAGTAAATATTCGCTTTTAAATGTTATATAACAATAAAAAAGGAATTTATTCACAAAAATACTAATTATATTAAATAAATAATATAAATTTGATTTTTTTGGGGAAAAAATATTTCAACATTTTTGTGATTTTTTGCAAAAAGAACCAATAAAAAATAATTAAAATTGAAGGAGTTATTAATTTTCCAATTAATTAAGAAAACATGAAAATATTGGAAAAAAATAGCAAAATGTGAGAAAACACAAAATGGTCTGGGTGGGGTTTGAACCCATGACCTCAAGGTTATAGGGTGCGTGCCTTACCACTGGGGTGGTAATACATCCGTTGATTGAAACAAACCAACAAATTTTGGCTTAGAAACGTGAAGGCCATAACTTTCTCATTTCTCCATGGATTGAGACAAAATTTAGGTCTATTCTGCCTAGAATTTCACAAGGAATCCAATGGTGGTGGTGTTTTTTTCCAGATCATGTCCCTATTTTAAAACCCGATAGTGGTTTTGAAATAGGCCTCTAATTGCATTTTCTGTGCTATCTCATGATACAGGCAAGGATTGCATGACAATTTCGTGCAAACACAACACATATAACATGTACAAGATGTGCATGATCAGTGGACCTCAAAGCAATGCATATTTCAAAGAGTTCAAGTTGTGATGCCTATCTCTTTTTGAGCTTTTGGAGTTTTTTGTGCAATCTGCCAAGTTTCTTGTTCTAGAAATGGTTTGATGCTTTGGACACTCTCAAATGATCCCTTAGAAGCTTTTAGGATGATTGGAATCAGCTGGAACCTGCAAAAACAAAAACTTGCCCTTTCTTGCAAAAGGGGTCAAAATGGCCAAAATAACAACTCTCTCAAATGGTGTTCCACATGTTGGGAGCCATTTGGGACAGTTCAAGGATGATATTTGGAGTCTGTTTGAGGCTTTATTTGGTTTGGAAAGTGATTGAATCAAGACATGGCTTGAAAAATGCACAAAAAGCCTATTTTGAAGTTTTGAGAGGTGACTTTGAGTTTTAAGGATTACAGGTCACTTGTGTGAGTTTGGACAGCTTAGATATGACATATTGGATGTGTTTGGATCATGAGCTATGATAGAAATGCTCTCTAACTCAAAAACTCAGAGTTACCTCGCTAAAGAAGGTATTTTTGCCTAAAGAAAGTGATTTTGAGGAAAGCATCGGTTTGATGGCTTTGGTGTACTCAAACTGAGCACAAATGAGCTCTATTTATAGTAGAGCAAGTTTGTTTTGGGATCAATAGTGAATGGCAACTGCAACAGAGGTTTAGCCAATGTTGATCAATAGGAATCCAAGTCTCCTCTAGCCATTGACTAGAGGTTAGAGCACAGAGATGTGGTTCCCTAGTTGTTGGATGAATCTTGACTGAATTCAGTTGCAAATGTGTCAGTCCATGCCACCTTGGTGCATCCATTAAATGCTCTAATCCAAAATTGGAGTCTTGTCCCTCTTTTAGGGATTTCTAGGTTTGGCATGCTACTTCTTGTTCAAAAGACTTTGGAGGCTTAGATCAGTGTTTGTTCCCTTTAGATTTGATCCTCAGATGTGTCCAAAATGATGACAAGGCTTGGAATTATCTGATTTTGCCAAATCGAGCAAAAGTACAAAATTCTGCCTAGCCTTGGCAGTTTTCAGCAAGGCATATTGCCATTGTAATATCTCATGGCTCAAGTGGAATTTGATGGAGTTCTTGGCCATTTTGGAAAGCCCTCATATGATACAATAACTATTTGATCATAATTAGTTTTGATACTTTTTGGATCCAAGTGAAAAATGCCTTTACATTTGGAAAAAAGTGAAGGCGGATTCTGACTTAGTGAAAATTTCACTAAGTGTTGGAAAAAAGTGACATTTTCACTTTTCTTGATTTTGATCATTCCATACTTGAAATCCATGGGGAATTGGAATGAGTGGTAGTTGAAGCTTTTGTAGAGGGTAATGAGAGCTACAAATCCAGCTTTGGATGAGGAAAAATGGCCTTGTGGTTTAGGAGTTATGATCCTCCAAAGTTGGTACCCTAGCCACTTTGTTCCATAACTTAGAAAATTTTCTAAGTTTTTTATGGTTACCCCTTTTACAAGTTATCCCAATTTTCTTGATTTTTCTTGATGAAAGATGATTTCAATCATATATTAACGTCATTTTGGGGTCAAAGAACCATAATTGTGAAAAATCTCAAAAAGTTAAAGTTTGACTTTTGTGCACAGTTGACTTTTTGTCAGATGAATTCCAAACTGTGCGATCCTCTATGAAATCAAGTCCTTGACCTAAATCAAACTTGATGGATTGATTTCATAGGTTTTATAGGGTATATTGAATCATGTCTTAGGGTTTGGGAGCATGTCCTGGTCAAAAGTCAAAGATACAGTTGACTTTTTCGTGAAACCCTAACTGTGGTTCTGATGAAATTGAAACTTGTTGGTCAAGCTTCTTGGATCAATCCATTGTTGCAAATGGATCAATGTGATGTATTTGAGACCCTCAAATCCCCTCTTGAGGTCTTGGCTCATGTTTTATCCCAAAAGTCAACTTAGGGGTGAATTAGGTCAAAAAACCCTAATTCCTGATTTTTTTATGAATGCATCCCCTGAGGCTAAATTGACTTGATGATTGGGTTCATGAGATCCCTTGGAGCATCATAGGTTATGCTTTGAAGCATTGGCTTATGCCCAGAGGAAAATTTCCATCTGGAGGCCCTGGTCAACCAAACCCTAATTTGGTGACACTGGCGATCTTAAGGCTTGATCCACCTAGAAGGGAGAAGCCTTGTGCTTAATCCTTGAAGTGGGAGTCCTCTTGATCCTTTGTGGATGTTTGAGAGGCTAGACAAGTTGAAGATCATGTCATATCTTGATTGATCCTTTGTCTAAGAGCTCTGAGAGGGCTTGAAACCCTAAGTCTGATTGTAGTGGATGCTCACCCATCTTTGGGGAGACTAATGGTTCATCCATATTGTGATGATGATTTTCACAATGATGGGAAATCTTAGTGGTCAAAATTTGGGGTATGACACACCTAATATAGGTGATGGCAATGCGGGTAATCTTGCGGGGAGTTAATCCCAGTTAAGAGTCCCCGATCGACCATCAAACTCAGTGGATACTCCCTTTGCAGATACATTGCCTATACGACTCCGGTTGTTGAAAGTAGTGTGGTCGACTGGGTTATCTGAGAAGCTGATGTTTTTAGCAGACTTAAGCCATTTTGTAGTGCGGAAGCTATCGGAAATAGTTGTCACGCGATACTACCCTCACATGAGATTACTCTAAGATACATCACCTAGCACGGTTCCCGGCCCGCTGATGTTATCTCGAAGGGAATCAATGATTTTGAGAGACAGGTACAAAAATCAACAGTATAAACCTTTGGGGGGGGGGGGGGGGGGGGTAGAGCCTTGACTTCATGACACCGAGCCTTTGACCCCATGTTTTTTCTATGTTTTTGTGTGCTGCATTCATGCATTCATTTAAAAAACATTAAAACAAAAGTATCTTCTCTTCTAGTCTCTCTTTTTCAAATTAAACTAAGACAATGATTGCAAATGTCAGAGAAAGGAGATTACGCTAACGAATTTCGGTAGAAGGAAAACTCATAAGTACACCTTCAAGGTTCCAAAGTTGGAGGATTTAAGAGGTTTGGCGAGAATGATCACCAACCACGAGGCTTTCAGAGCCAAGTATGGGGGACTACTGTCTCTATTAAGGGTCCATGTAATCGAAGGAATCCTGTCCACGCTAATCCAGTTCTACGATCCGGTTTATCACTAATTCACATTCCCGGATTATCAGCTAGCACCAACGCTGGAGGAGTACTCTCACCTGACTGACCTGCATATCACTGATCAAGCTCCCTTTTCTGGACTGGAAAAAATTCCAAAGGATCAAACCATTGCAAGAGCAATTTATTTGGACGAGTGATAAGTCAAGAATCACATGACCACTAAGGGTGGCATCCAAGGTTTGCCAGCCCAGATCTTCATAAAGAAAGCTGATCCGCTGTCGCGCGCGGATCATTACGAGTGATTTTTAAAACTGTAGTAAAGCGACAATGACTCGAGTCGTATCGCAAGGATTCTTGATTTATTAACCAACAGTAGTAGCGAATATGGGGGGGGGGGGGGGTTGTGATAGATTCAAGAGAACAAAGCAAAAAAAAATGATTATTAAAATAAGTGATTAAAATAAGTGATTATAAAACAAACGGATTCACTGTGTCGGGTTCTACTTATCATCGACTGCCAATATTACAATTCCCTAAGTGGATTTTCTATCCTATTTGATAACAATATCAGTCAACAAGCGTGATTGATATTATGAGAAATATGTTCCTGTTGCCGGATTAAGCATACGGTTATAAATAACGCAATTTAACGATTAAGCAAGGTTAGTTGCGATTAAATTGGGAACACAAATCAATCAAACTAAATCAATAATGTTGTATGATAATCGAATTAAGCAAATAACGATCACAAAACAATATTGAAAGGAATCGAAATCAAATTATAAATATCATAGCAATCTCAAAGTTTGGAACCTGAGTACAGTGAATCCGTCCAGAAAGTGTTAGTTCTCCACGAGTTATTACAAAGCGTATATTTTTCTCTTGGAAATTTTGTAACGAAAAACTCTAGCGGCTGCCTAGGTATAAGTCAAATATAATCCATTTGGTTTACAACCCAACTGGGTCAAATACAAAACCCAGGCCCATTACAATTGACCCAAAACAAAAAATATTTCTAATGCTGCAGCTTCAACTGATTTTATGGAACTGTTGCACTCTGAATCAGCTCTCGGCCTCTTCAATAAAATCGTAGCTCTTTCTCTTAGCTTTCCAACGACTGGTAGAACGCCTCATTCCGACATTCGAAGCTCCAATTATGAGTTTATTCGTAAAAGCTGCAATTGCTGAAAAATAAAGTACGAAAACTAAATAAAAGAAAAAAATCAACTAAATTAGAAAAACATTATAAAACATGAAAATAAGCAAAACAAACCAAGGAAATGCTTAAGTACAAACATGGAAAAATGTGCATCGAAATGCACTGATCAAATTCCCCCACACTTGAACTTTTGCACTCCGAGCAAAATAAAATAAAAACTCAAGAAACACAAAAACATCATCAGTTACTCATTCCAGGCTACAAACTCTTCTTCAGTTAAGGTTGCGCCGATAGGTACTAATCTTACACACTAAGGATATCGTAAGAACACTAATCCGCAATTATGCAGTCATAAGCCTCCTTCCTATACAAACCATTCCCAATCATGTTATTATGCCAAAGCCTAACTTACTCATCCTTTTGCTCTTTTTCATTATGGCGCAATCACATTAAGCCCGTTATCTCCACACACTCATAGCAAGGCGACCGGTTAGTGACTCTGATCCAACTAACAACGAGTTTTATTATCAAACTTTTTTTTGAAGGTTCCACAACCGTTGGGTTAAGTGACCGGGTGAGGGTCACCAAACTTAGAAGTTGCATTCCCTTTTCTTTTTTTTTTTTTTGTAAAACTTGGATCACTCACTTATTTTCATCGGCTTTGGTAATTATATGATCAATGATAAGTAGGATAACGAACAACAGATTGACTTATTTTGTAATCACTTATTTTTAATCACTTTTTCTCATAGCTTTTTTGAAACGAAAACAAACCCCCCAATTTGACTTGGTTAATTCTGACAAGAATCCTTGTGAATCGACATCTGAGTCATTGTCGCTTTACTACAGTTTTGAAAATCACTCGTTTTGATCCGCGCGCGATAGCGGATCAAATTGGCGCTGTTGCCGGGGTTTCTTGTCGAATTAGCCAATTGTTTAGTTTTAGGTATTGTGTGTTTTGATATTTTGCAATTTTCTGTTATTTTTCTGAATTTTTCTGCGGTTTCGCACGTTTTCGCGTCCGGACGTCCCGTCTTGCGTCCCGCCTAGTAAAAAAAAAATTCGGTTTTGAGAAAATTGTGTCCGATTGTAAAAAAAATTTTGCCTACTGGCAGCAGAAAAATCGTGCGATCAATTGTCCCTTAACTAAAGTAAGGGATTTCGGTCTCAAATCGCCAAATTCCTCTTTTTTCTATTTTTAATTAATTTTTTTACTGTTTTCACAGTTTCGAAAAAATCCAAAAAAAATCTCAAAATTCTTATTTGTCTTAATTAGGTCGTGTTTTTGCATTTTTATGAATTTATTTTAATCATATTTCTCCTTTCGTGTCAAATAAAATCTAAAAAAAATGGGAGACTCATTGGATCAGTTGGCTTATCTTATTAATTTGATGGAAGCAAGAGAACAACAATCGTGCTATCATAATCATATTCCACTTGTGATTTGCAATGTTTATTCTTCAAATTTTAATGGTAATGATGCATGTCCTATGTTGTTAGATACTAATTTTTGTGGTGAGACCCAAATGATAGGTGGTCTTCAAGGACAATACTCGTATCTTGAAGAGCAGCCTATTTGGTCATATCAACAATTTCAACAAAGTGCATCATTGGAAGCTGACACACAATATTATTTGGAAGAAATTATCAAGCAAATGGCTGAAAATAATAAGCAGATGACTGAAAATAATTTTCAATTTCAACAACATATGCAATCTACGCTTCCAGTTATAAAAGTCCAAGTTGAACAAATAATCTCAAGCGTCCATCAAATTCAAGAGGACAAGATGTTTCATGATGATGTACAACCTATTGCATTATTAGAGGTAACACAATGTGATACCAGTCTTGATGAATTTCCAGGTGAGCCCATTAAAACAATGTTTGTTTCATCTGATGAACACATAGTAAGAAACAAAAATTCAAGTGAATGCGTGAAAGAGATTATACCGCAAAATTTCTTGAAATCTGATCTGGATGAATTATATACTTCTCTTGAAGTAGATAACTCTCTTGAAATTTTTGTTTGTGAATGTGGTGTTTGTAATGTTTGTCATGAGATCAGTGCAGCCATTTTAGGTGAAGATAGTTTGATGCCGACAACCACTTGTGCAGAAATTCTAGAAAATTCAACAACTCTTGAATTTGACACCAAAAATATGGATTTTTGTCATAAGCAACCATTGCCCATAGCAGAATATTTTTTGGTGGAAACTCTAATTAAGCCAAACAACATGGAGTTATCTTTCACCATTTGTGCATCTCTTCCACCTATTTTATCTGACTCACAAGCTAAATGTGGATTTTCTGTTTTTCATACTTTTGTTATTGCAGGTTTACCATATGTGCAGGCTATTCCTCCTAAGCCACCATATTTTTTACTAATATCCAAGTTCACTTGCTATTCACTTTTTCCTATTTCATATGTTCGTAGTGCAGAAAGGCCTCCACCAAAACCACCAGACATGAAAGCTACATTCCACCTTAATCCCTCGGGTGTGTTCTTTCCTTTCTCTCACTCTTAGGCTATATTTATGTTCTTTAATTGAGGACAATATGTGTTTTAAGTGTGGGGGAGGGAACCATTTCTTTGTTTTACTTTGTTCTTTATAAAATAAAAAAATTCATCTTTTTGAAAGTTTTAGGCTATAGATTAATCTGAGGTTGGTTGTGGAGATTTGGGAAAAGTTCGCAAGATCGGTATCGTCTTAACACCGTAAGTCTCCTGCGTGTAGAAATCATTTTGAATACTTGTTATGACATAGCCTTGAATTCTCAATTATTTTAACAGCTCTTGAGTAGTTTATTTCAGCAGTCAGCACCATCTCACACGCACTCTACGCAGGGAAGTCGATGAAAATAAGTGAGTGATCCAAAAAAAATGATTATTAAAATAAGTGATTATAAAACAAACAGATTCACTGTGTCAGGTTCTACTTATCATCGACTGCCAATATTACAATTCCCTAAGCGGATTTTCTATCCTATTTGATAACAATATCAGTCAACAAGCATGATTGATATTATGAGAAATATGTTCCTGTTGCCGGATTAAGCATACGGTTATAAATAACGCAATTTAACGATTAAGCAAGGTTAGTTGTGATTAAAATTGGGAACACAAATCAATCAAACTAAATCAATAATGTTGTATGATAATCGAATTAAGCAAACAACGATCACAAAACAATATTGAAAGGAATCGAAATTAAATTATAAATATCATAGCAATCTCAAAGTTTGGAACCTGAGTACAGTGAATCCATCCAGAAAGTGTTAGTTTTCCATGAGTTCTTACAAACCGTATATTTTTCTCTTGGAAATTCTGTAACGAAAAACTCTAGCGGCTGCCTAGGTATAAGTGAAAGACAATCCATTTGGTTTACAACCCAACTGGGTCAAATACAAAACCCAGGCCCATTACAATTGACCCAAAACAAAAAATATTTCTAATGCTGCAGCTTCAACTGATTTTCTGAAACTGTTGTACTGTGAATCAGCTCTCGGCCTCTTCAAGAAAATCGTAGCTCTTTCTCTTAGCTTTCCAACGACTGGTAGAACGCCTTATTCCGACATTCGAAGCTCTAATTATGAGTTTATTCGTAAAAGCTGCAATTGCTGAAAAATAAAGTACGAAAATTAAATAAAGGAAAAAAATCAACTAAATTAGAAAAACATTATAAAACATGAAAATAAGCAAAACAAACCAAGGAAATGCTTAAGTACAAACATGGAAAAATGTGCATCGAAATGCACTGATCAAAAGCCCTGTACTTAGCCAGTATAGGGAACGTGGCCGCTTTCGAGAGCATCTTCGTTTTGCTCACCTACGGGTTATTTTTGTTTCCCAACATTGATAACTTCGTAGATATCAATGCCATTAAGATTTGTCTGATTGGCAACCCCGTACCAACCTTACTCGTAGATGCGTATCATTCGGTGCCCTTAAGGAATCTATACAACGGAGGAATGATCACGTGTTGTGTACCCTTGCTTTACAAATGGTTCACTTCCCATTTTCCTAAGTCTGTTGCATTTTGGGATCAAAAGAATACTTTACGTTGGTCGCAGAGAATCATGTCTCTTACCAACTCCAACATCGATTGGTACAATCAAATCTACGAGGGGATCAGGATCATTGACCGTTGTGGAAATTTCCCAAATGTACCCCTTATAGGAACTATGGGAGGAATCAACTATCATCCGGTGTTAGTTCGTCGTCAATTTGGATACCCAATGAGGCATGTCCCGCGCAATGCTCATCTGGAAGGTCTTTTCTTTAAGGAAGGAGAAAATGACAGGGCACTAAAGACAGAAATAGTGCATGCCTGGAAACACGTTCATAAGAAAGAACGAGAGTCTTTAGGAAAACCAGACTGTGTCTCGGTGGAACCTTATCTCCACTGGGTACAAACTAGAGCTCTCAAGTTGAGGATGCCTTACCCTCGTCGGGAAGTTCTTCCATTAAGGGACTCTGCCCTTTATTTCATGTCTGAGACAGAAAAGCTTCAGGTTACTCTCAGCAAAGTTCAGGAGGAGAAGAGGTCTTGGAGGAACAAGTATCATATTCTCAATGTAGAGTGTAGGAAAATACAACAACTATTGAAAGATAAAGATGCTCTGATTGAAATTTTAGAGCAACATGCTGTAGAAAATCAGGATGACCAAAGGAATTTGCTCGCTCCTTTCACTTGGCAAAGGAATGACAACCCGACAACGGACCAAGAGCCCCGGTCAAAGAAAAGGAAAGCACTAGAACCAGCACCTGAGCTCTCCTCAGAGAGGACTGAGGACCCATTAGTTTAGATTTCCTTTTTCAGCACTTTGTAATCTACTGTATTTCTGTTTCCGCAATCCTTTGAATTCAATAAAACGGGGTTTCCCCAGTGTTTGATATTTGAAATCCAATTGTCGAAGTTTACTTTGAATAAACAAAAATGTACAATTAATATAATCATTGCATATCATTTATCATTCTTGCGTAAATGCATTCTTCTTACCTACGAATCTCACGTTTGTGTCTCGGTTCTAAAGTCAAAATGTCTCATTCGTACAATACTCGGGCCAATCGTCAGAAAAAGATGGATGATCTCGAGGAAGAGAATAGAGAGTTGAGAGAAGAGATCGACACTCTGAAAGAGGATCTGAGAAAGCTTCATAACGACATGCAAGCTCTAGCAGAAGCTCAGATGCAGCAACAAAGGGCTGTGATCACAGAGATCACATCAACGCCCATAGTGGAAAAGTATGATCCTAGGTACAAAATGCCGAAAGATCGTCCCTGGGGCATGCCACTCAACTATATCCCGGAAGGATATGTTCCGCCGATTGCTGAGGATCAGGGAACCGCAGTAGGAGCCGCTGGGCCTGAAGGTTACAAACTTTGGGAAAGCGAAGATGTCCAGGGCATAACAGCAACTCCTGAAGGTTATAAACTTCGGGAGACACCGAGAGTCTCGGCCATAATGACTATACCACCACCCGTGGTACACACTGTCCCGGAAGGACAAATTACACATATACCGTCTGGTGGAAATGACATCATGTTCAATAGAATGAATGAATTCCAGGAACAGTTCCTGGAAATGCAGAAAGAACTGCAAGCCCTTCGCGATCAAGATTTATTTGGAAAGGATGCCGCAGACCTTTGTTTGGTCCCCAATGTGAAAGTCCCGCACAAATTCCAGGTGCCCGACTTTGAAAAGTACAAGGGTAACTCTTGCCTCAGAGCCATTTGGTGATGTACGCTCGGCGAATGTCAGCTCAGACAAAGAATCAGGATCTGCTCATTCACTACTTTCAGGATAGTTTAACCGGTGCCGCGTTAAAATGGTACATGGGTTTAAATCGCGCTACGATCGGCACGTTCAAAGATCTTGACGCTGCCTTCATTCAGAAGTACAAATATAATCTAGACATGGCGCCGGATAGAGATCAACTCAGATCAATGTCACAAAAGGACAAAGAAACCTTTAAAAAATACGCTCAGAGATGGCGTGAAATTGCCGCTCAGATTTCTCCACCTCTTGAGGAAAAGGAGATGACAAAGATCTTCTTAAAAACCTTGAGCTCATTTTACTATGATAGAATGCTTGCCAGTGTGCCCAATGACTTCACCGAGATGGTGGGCATGGGAGTTCGTCTTGAGGAAGCCGTCCGAGAAGGACGTTTAGTGAAAGACGCTGGATCATCAAGTAGTACAAAACGATACGGTAGTGCTCTCCCTAAGAAAAAAGAGCAGGATATTGGGAATATCTCTCTCAGAAAGCAAAGGTGACGTTATCCACCAGTAGCAGCTGTAACTCCTACTATCAACCCTGCGCCTGTTTCTACATATCAACCTCAGGTTGCGTAGAGCCAACCTAATCAACAGCAATATCAGCAAAGGACACAACAGCCTCTTTAGCAGGCTCGTCCTCAGTATAACAACAACTGTACAACACGACCATCAGGGTTTGATCCTATACCCATGTTGTACGCAGAACTATTTCCATTACTACTGGTCAAGGGGCATGTCCAAACCAAGTCTCCTCTTACAGTACCGGAAAATCTGCCTTTCTGGTTCAAAGTGGATCAGACTTGTCCTTACCATCAAGGAGGGCCAGGGCATAACATAGAGAACTGTCTCAGTTTCAAATCCGACGTATAAAAGCTTGTTAGGAGCAGGGTCTTATCTTTCAAACCCGCTGCCTCAACACGAGAAAGCTGCAGTCAATTTGATAGAGGGAGAATCTAACAACATCTATCAAATTCACGATGTACTCTTATTTAGGGCCAACTTGGTCAAGATGCATTGTAGACAGAGTGGATATGGCCATGTGCCACCTCATAATTATCATCAGTGTGACATCTGCTCTAAAAACAATCAGGGATGTTCTGTGGTGCAAGCAGCTCTACAGGAACCATTGGATCTCGGGTGGATCCAAGAGCATCGAGTTCGTGGAGTCAACATGACCTATACAAATTCCAACATCATTCAGAGCCACGACATCCGTGCAATGAATTTCAACTTGGTGGAAATGCACTCAAGGAAAACCCAGTATCATAATCTTCCGCGGCACGATTACAATTCCTGTCTGACTTGCTCGGTAAACAAACAAGGATGCTCTTTCATACAAGAGGCCCTCCAGCGTCAGATAGATCTTGGGTGGATCTAGGACTACCATGATAGAAATCCTTATCA
The DNA here is from genome assembly GCA_022829125.1 of Lathyrus tuberosus. NCBI lineage: Eukaryota > Viridiplantae > Streptophyta > Magnoliopsida > Fabales > Fabaceae > Lathyrus > Lathyrus tuberosus. Next base: position 6,406,851 of record JALAZF010000123.1, on the reverse strand, counting down.
GATCAACATGATTCAAATCTTTGATATTCGTCTGATGAATACCAGCTTGGTGGAGTTACACGCCAGGCAAGTCCAACTCGATTTTCTCACTTCTCACGATTATCTGAGTTGTAAAGTATGCAGTGAGAGTAACCAAGGGTGCACTCTCGTTCAAAGAACTTTACAACACTTGTTAACCTACTAGAGGCTTCCAATCTATATGGATGAAGACACGCAACAAATCCGTGTGCTTAATGGAAACCCCACTCGGCGTCAAAATCAGGATGTCCAATCTATGGGGACTGACCTGGTGAGGTTACACTGCATCCAAAGCGGGCGTGGCCAGGTGCCACCACATAACTAAGAACGCTGTAGAGTCTGTTCGGAAAATAACCAAGGATGTTACCTTGTGCGGGCAGCTCTTCAAGGTCAGTGGGATCGAAAGGAGATTCGCCCATGTCTGGGTTCCGAGCCAATCAACTGGACGGCAGACTACTTCACTGATCAAATCAGAGACGTCGTCATAATCTCTGATCATCAACAGAACAAGGATATTTGTACCATCATCCCTCTACTGGACGAATCAAAAGTTCCTAGCCAGGAGCGGATTGAAGTTACTTATGACAGTCAGAAAAATCAGAAGGCTCCTGTAGTTATTTATCTACCAGGACCATTACCGTATGAATCAGCTAAGGCGATCCCTTACAAATATGGTGCGACAATAATCGAGAATGGAAAGGAAATTCCATTACCCTCCGTCGTGAACATTGCAGACATCAGTCGAGTAACACGGAGCGGCCGAATCTTCAACCGAGGAGTTGGAGAACCTAACAAAGAAAAGGAACTTCCCACAGAAGCTCCTGATCCACCAGTCGGTCAATCCAGTAATCCCGACCTTTCAAAGGACAATGATGAGATACTGAAGCTCATCCAAAGGAGTGAATACACAATTGTTGATCAGCTGTTACAAACTCCTTCAAAGATCTCTGTAATATCACTTTTACTCAGTTCCAAAGCCCACAAGGAGGCTCTACAGAAAGTCTTAGAGCAGGCCTTTGTGGAACAGTATGTGTCAATACGATAGTTCGATAGCATCATCTCTAACATCACTTCCTGCAACAACTTAGGATTCAGTGATGAGGACTTGCCAGAGGGAGGCAAAAGTCACAACATGGCGCTCAATATCACAGTCAACTGCCAGGATGATGCTTTAGCCAGCGTACTGGTAGACACAGGATCGGCCATCAACGTCATGTCGAAGTCCACTTTATTGCGACTATCATTCAAAGGATCCCCAATGAGGGGCAGTGAGGTCATCGTCAAAGCCTTTGACGGATCTCGGAAAGCAGTTATCGGCGAAGTCGACCTTCCCATAACTATCGGTCCTCACACTTTCCTAATCACTTTCCAGGTCATGGACGTCAGGGCAGCATACAACTGTTTATTAGGAAGACCTTGGATACACCAGGCTGGGGCTGTCACTTCGACACTGCACCAGAAATGGAAGTTCGTCAAGAACGATCAACTCATCACGGTTTGTGGAGAACAAGCCTTGCTCGTAAGTAATTTATCATCGTCTACTCGTGTAGAACCCGAGGAGGTTGTTGGAACTCAGTTCCAGGCACTTTCGGTGAGCAACGAAAATCAATCAGAAAAAGGAACATCAATTTCCTCGTACAGAGATGCTCTTGAAGTGATCGCAAATAACAACGCAAAAGGATGAGGACAACTTGTCATTCCCACTGATAACAAAGCAAACAAGGGTCTTGGTTTTTCTGCAACCTGCACCCAGACAACTGCTAACGATGAAAGTTTTCATCCCATTCAGGACTTCTTCCACAGTGGAGGTTTCCTTCACCCAGTGTCTCAAGTAGTCCATATCATCAACGAAGGGGGTTCCTCCGATACGGATGAGGAATGGAAGTCCTATCTTAACAAGGATGGTTATATGTCTCAGGAAGAGATGCCTACGCCATTTTACTATCCCGCACAGAGTCCGAGATTTATACCCGGGTCAGACGTTGAAATGATATACGGAGATTGTGATCCGGAAGGATGTCGTGCTCCCCCAAACTCATTAGAGGAAGACACTCTGATGAGGGACAACTTTGACCATGACTATTATGGCCCAATGGATGGTCTGCCTATCTGGCAGCCGTACCCAGGAGACTTGGGGCACGAAAATTAGCCGAACAATGAAAATCAGCTTAACATCACTGAACAGAATACTTGTGTCCCCACCATGTCATGGGATCAACACTCAGGTCATTCAGAAAATATCCAGTATGACGATGAATTGGCAAAGCTTGCTGGACTAGAATTTATCAACTATGCTTTTCCTGAGGTCAACGTCATCGAGAGAGATGACTTCTCCAGTTCCAAAGAAGTATGGGACACTTTAGGACAACCAAGTGGAAAATACGACTATATGGTCAAGTACACCGCTCCTGAGAGCTCTCGTATCAGGCTCGAAGACATCCAGCCAACTGGATGGGGAGATTTGCCTGAGAAAATAAATACTATACAAAATACAACACAGGAATCCTCCTACGACAACCCTGCCTGGGAGACAGATTCCAATGATCCTGCTCCGCCAGAAATCAGCGTTATTTCTGAAGACAAATCAAAGAAGGTACCAGACTTTGTGATTCACCGAGGAGTTCGTCGCCAATGGGTTGTTGTCGATGCTCTGTAGATTATTCATAAGTCAAAGTAATTGTCGTCTTTAACCTTTCACCCTGCCCAGGTGAAACAGATGTTTTGATAGGGCTCACTTTCTGTAAATATCCCTCTTCGTTTTGCCCAAAATGACAGAGTTTTGTTTTATAGGGCTGTAGTTTCAAAAATTGACTTGTTCATAAATAAAATAACGTCGTTCTGTAATTTCCGCATTAATTGTTGTTTTCTCTTTTTGCTTTTTCAGAAAATGGTAATCCTAAAAAACAAATCAATAATAAAAACAAGCAGTAAACAAAAAATACACTGCACACACTCTTGCATTCTTTCTATCTCTTCTAAAAATAATCATCACGTCATGCAGATTACTTGTTTTAAACCTCGTTGAAACATACGATCCGATGCCTTCTCCCAACTTTGAATTTCCGGTGTTTGGGGCTGAAGAAGAAGAGGACGAAGAAATTCCAGAAGAGATCTCCCGACTACTCAGACAAGAGGAAAGGTCCATTGAACCTCACAAAGAGCCGTTGGAAATGGTAAACTTGGGTTCAGAAAAAGAAAGAAAAGAAGTCAAGATTGGGGCACTGCTCAGTCCAACTGCCAAAGAGAGTTTGATAAAGCTTCTCAAAGAGTTTCCCGATGTATTCGCCTTGTCCTATCAGGATATGCCAGGGTTGGATACCAGCATCGTGGAACACCATCTACCGTTAAGATCAGAATGTCCACCAGTAAAACAAAGGTTGAGACAGACTCACCCGGACATGGCCATCAAAATCAAAGAGGAGGTACAGAAACAGATTGACCCAGGCTTCCTCGCCACATCAGAATATCCTCAATGGTTAGCCAACATTGTACCCGTTCCGAAAAAGGACAGAAAGGTCAGAATGTGTGTTGACTACCGAGATCTAAACAAGGCTAGTCCAAAGGATGACTTTCCTTTACCACACATTGACATTCTGGTTGACAGTACAGCAAAGTTCAAAGTTTTCTCCTTCATGGATGGATTCTCGGGCTATAATCAAATCAAAATGGCGCCGAAAGACATGGAGAAAACTTCCTTCATTACCCCATGGGGTACTTTTTGTTACAAGGTAATGACGTTCGGTTTGAAGAATGCTGGGGCAACCTATCAAAGGGCCATGACTACTCTTTTTCATGACATGATACACAAAGAAATTGAAGTGTATGTCGATGATATGATTTCAAAATCTAAGACAGAAGAGGAGCATGTGACCCACCTGTCAAAATTATTCGAGCGGTTGAGAAAGTACAAACTCCGCTTGAATCCCAATAAGTGCACATTTGGTGTTCGTTCAGGGAAACTCTTAGAGTTCATCATCAGCCAGAAAGGAATTGAGGTTGATCCTGACAAGGTCAAGGCCATTCAAGAAATGCCTTCTCCGAAAACTGAAAAAAGTCAGAGGATTCCTGGGACGTTTGAATTACATCTCCAGATTTATATTCCTTATGACCGCGACGTGCGCGCTGATTTTCAAATTACTCAAAAAGATCCAGTCATTTCTCACTGATTCTCGGGGTAAATGGACTCTGAATTATGATGGCCCCTATGTGGTCAAGAAAGCTTTCTCAGGCGGCGTCTTGAGACTTACAACCATGGATGGAGAAGAATTTTCCTACCCCACGAATGTTGATGTAGTCAAGAAATACTTCGCCTAAAAAAACGTCTCAGTGGATTGAAAACCCGAAAAGGCGGTCCAAGCAAAAATTATAGACAAAATAAAAAAAATCATCCCGGTGGATTGGAAACATCACAGTACAATCCAGGCAAAAATTAGGGATAATGGCAAGTAACTATGTCCAACAGAGGCGAGTCCCTCAGCAGTAGTTACGTCATCCATCAGAAAACTCCAGTTAAGGTCATCTTCGATAGAAGCTCAGGATGTCCAGAATTCAAAGTTGGTAGAAGGATAGTGGTCATTATGTTTCAACGTAGCCCTTTTCCTTGTAAATTACCATTTTCTAACATTGTAAATACTCCATGGAATCACGTGCTTGGCTGATTTCCATCCTATCAATAAAATTTGAGCCCTTGTGCTTTTGTTTGTAGTTCTTATTTGTTTTAGCTTTACAGAACGACATTTTAATATGATCAACGATTCTTGAAATAAAACAAATATGAATTTACTTGTTAAAATTTTTTCTGCTGTAAAATAAAGATGGTAATTTCTTTTGACTGTTGAACATCGAAAGAACATCGATCGCTTCTCCAGAAGTAAGCGAGCTTCAAAGTGAAGAATCAAAGTACTCCTTCTAAACCAGTGCGCCTGAATGAAGGATCAGTTATGTCAGATGCGAATACTCCGTCTGACATCCCCGACAGAGTTCTTACCTCCTAAGCCCGACCAACGTTGTTCCCCGTAGGGACTATCTGTCCCAAGCAAGGCAGAATTGCTATTTTTGAACCCAGTGGTACCTCTTCGTCCCCCGCAGTGGCCGAGTATCCAGTCATGTTCATCCGTTAGTCTGTGTGTCGAGTCAGTTTTGTCATCATAGACATACATACATCATGCATTATTGATTTACATTCGCATTCATATTGCATCACTGTCTCTCTAGTCAGTCTTGTCCCCTAGTGATAGAAGTCTTCTCAATTGAGTTGTCAATTCTTTCCTCGTCAGGAAATATTGCGTCTGAACTATCTCACTCCTCCAGTTTATTTCTGGATTAGAATCGACCTTTGACCACTTTGATAACTTGAACCTCTGAAAGGCCAGAGAACCTTCACTAAACATCACTCTTCGCCATTGAAAATGATATCTTCGCTTTCCCGGATTAAGGAAAATCCCCAGAGAAAGCCTCTTGGTCATAAATTCGGCAGTACGGTATTTTTTCTCCAAAAAATCCGCTGACGAAAAGGTCATCAGCACTTCCAAACTGGATTACATCGTATGGCATTTCTTCGAAAGAATCTCGATGAAAAGTATGATGTAATACCCCCTAAACAGGAACAGTCTCTCAAGAGACTCATTTTCCCCAGTAGGGTCGACAAATGGCGTCTCCAACAGAGAAGTTTGTACACCTCTATAACTCAAATGACTGGGTTCCCCAGCAACTCTGACATCAGATCTTTTTCCATCAAATGGCATCTCCCCAGGAAAATTCGGCGATAAGTTTGAGGAAAAAACCGCTACGAACAGCATCCTTTGTCAAGAAAGTTTTTTGACAAAAGAAACTAAGACCAGTTCCTTGGTAGGAAACCAGGATCGAGGGGAAGTTTATATCAAAAACTTAGACCAGTTCCTTGGTAGGAAACCAGGATCAAGGGAAAGTTTATATCAGAAACTTAGACCAGTTCCTTGGTAGGAAACCAGGATCGAGGTGAAGTTTATATCAGAAACTTAGACCAGTTCCTTGGTAAGAAACCAAAATCGAGGGGAAGTTTACTTCAGGAACTTAGACCAGTTCCTTGGTAGGAAACCAAGATCGAGGGGAGGTTTACTTCAGAAACTGAGACCAGTTCCTTGGCTGAAGACCAGGACCGAGGGGAAGTTTTACCTTTTCTAAACATCATTGCTTAGCAAAAGAAAAAGGATACGTGAATTACCATTCTTAACCACCCTCAAAATTTCGGGTATTCTGATATTTAATCATCTTGCCCCCCGAATGCCCGAATACCTTCGCCATTCACACCTTCGTGTCCAAGAAGATTAAATAGGGGCATCTGTCATACCCCAAATTTTGACCACTAAGATTTCCCATCATTGTGCAAATCATCACCATAATATGGATGTATCATTATGCCTCGTTAGTCTCCCCAAAGATGGGTGAGCATCCACTACAATCAAACTTAGGGTTTCAAGCCCTCTCAGAGTTCTTAGACAAAGGATCAATCAAGAAATGACATGGTCTTCAACTTGTCTAGCCTTTAAAACATCCTCAAAGGATCAAGAGGACTCCCACATTAAGGATTAAGCATAAGGCTGCTCCCTTCTAGGTGGATTATGCCTCAAGATCGCCAGTGTCACCAAAATAGGGTTTTGTTTGACCAGGGCCTCCATATGGAAATTTTCCTCTGGGCATGAGCCAATGCTTGAAAGCATAACCTAAAATACTCCATGGAACCTCATGGACCCAATCATCAAGTCAATTTGGCCTCAGGGGATGCATTCATAAAAAATCAGGAATTAGGGTTTCTTGACCTAATTCACCCCTAAGTTGACTTTTGGGACAAATCATGAGCCAAGACCTCAAGAGAATATTTGAGGGTCTCCAATACACTACCTTGATCCATTTGAAACAATGGATTGATCCAAGAAGCTTGAGCAACAAGTTTCAAGTTCATTAGAACCACAGTTAGGGTTTCGCGGGAAAAAGTCAACTGTGCCTTTGACTTTTGACCCAGGCATGCTCCCAAACCTTGGGACATGATTCAACACACCATATAACACCTATGAAATCATTCCATCAAGTTTGATTTAGGTCAAGGACTTGATTTCATAGAGGATCGCACAGTTTGGAATTCATCTGACAAAAAGTCAACTGTGCACAAAAGTCAACTTTGACTTTTTGAGATTTTTCACAATTATGGTTCTTTGACCCTAAAATGATGTTAATGTATGATTGGAATCATCATTCATCAAGAAAAATCAAGAAAAGTTGGATAACTTGTAAAAGGAGTAACCATAAAAAACTTAGAAATTTTCTAAGTTATGGAACAAAGTGGCTAGGGTACCAACAAGGCCATTTTTCCCCATCCAAAGCTGGATTTGTAGCTCTCATGGCCCTCTACAAAAGCTTCAAACACAACTCATTCCAATTCCTCATGGATTTTAAGTTATGGAATGATCAAAATCACAAAAAGTGAAAATGTCACTTTTTTCCAACACTTAGTGAAATTTTCACTAAGTCAGAATCTGCCTTCACTTTTTTCCAAATGTAGGGGGATTTTTCACTTGGATCCAAAAGGTATCAAAGCCAACTATGATCAAACAGTTATTGTATCATATGAGGGCTTTCCAAAATGTTCAAGAACTCCATCAAAATCCACTTGAGCCATGAGATATGACAATGCCAATATGCCTTGCGGCAAACTGTCATGGCAAGGAAGATTTGGGAGTTTTGCTCGATTTGCTCAAATTTTGCAAAGGGCAAGTAACTCTATCCATTTGAACACCTCAAGGGGGGACCAAGGAGGAACCAACTCTAATCCCAAGCCTCCCAAGTCTTTGGAACCAAAAGTAGCATGCCAAACCTAGAAATGCCTAAAAGAGGGACAAGACTCCAATTTTGGATTGAAGCATTTAATGGATGTACCAAGGTGGCATGGACTGAGCCATTCCCAACTGAATTCAGTCAAGACTTATCCAAGACCAAGGGAACCATTAGCCTGTGCCCTAACCTCTAGTCAATGGCTAGAGGAGACTTGGATTCTCATTGCTCAACATTGGCCAAACCTCTGCTGCAGTTCCCATTCACTATTGCAGCCAAAACAAACTTGCTCTACTATAAATAGAGCTCAATTGTGTTCAATTTGAGTACACCAAAGCACCACAACACTTGCTTTCCTCAAAATCTCTTTCTCTAGGCAAAAATACCTTCTTTAGCAAGGTAACTCTGAGTTTTTGAGTTAGAGACCAATTCCACCACAACTTATGATCCAAACACATCCAATATGTCATATCTAAGCTATCCAAACTCTCACAAATGACTTGTAACACCAAAATCACAAAGTCACCTCTCAAAACCTCAAAATAGGACTTTTGTGCATTTTTCAAGCCATGTCTTGATTCAGACACTTTCCAAACCAGATAAAACCTGAAACACACTCCAAATATCATCCTTGAACTATCCCAAATTGTTCCACACATCTGGAACATCATTTGAGAAAGTTGCTATTTTGGTCATTTTTGCCCCTTTTGCAAGAAAGGGCCAATTTCCATTCCTGAGGTTTCCAGCTGGTTCCAACCACTCTAAAAGCTTCTAAGAGATCATTTGAGGGTGTCTAAAGCATCAAAACATTTCTGGAACAAGAGGCTTGGCAGATTGCAGAAAAGCTCCAAAAAAGAGGTAAGCATCACAACTTGGATTCTTTGAATCATGCTTTCTTTTGATGTCCATTGATCATGCATCTCTTATACATGTTATATGTGTTGTGTTTGCACCAATTTATCATGTAATTCATGCTTGTACCAAGAGATCGCACAGAAAATGCAAATCATGGCCTATTTCAAAACCACTATCAGGTTTTTCAATAGGAGCATGATCTGAAAAAAAAACACCACCCCCATTGGATTCCTTGTGAAATTCTAGGCAGGATAGACCTAAATTTTGTCTCAATCCATGGAGAAATGAGAAAGTTATGGTCTTCACGTTTTCAACCAAAATCTTGCCTTGCCTTGCCTTAGGCCAGGCCAAAAACAAGGCAAGCCTTGTATATTTGTGGTTCTGTTTCAATCAACGGATGTATCACCACCCCAGTGGTAAGGCGTGCGCCCTATACACAGGAAGTCTGGGGTTCGAATCCCCTCGCCCCATATCCTCTTTATTACCACTTTTTCATATTTTATTATTTTTCTTATTATTTTTAATGCTTTGAAAAATTAATAACTCCCTCAATTTTAATTATTTTTGATTGGTTCTTTTTGCCAAAAATCACAAAAATGTTGAAATATTTTATTCCATAAAAAAATTAGATTCATATTATTTATTTAATATAATTAGTATTTTTGTGAATAAATTCATTTTTAATTGTTTTTAAACATTTAAAAGTGGATATTTACTTTGAAAATCAAAACCAAATGAGTTCTAAATCATCTTGTGATTAAAACCTCATTTTTCAAACCTTAAACAAAAATCACAAATGGTTTATTCAAACTTATTTGGTATTTTATCATTTTATTTGATTTTCTTTAAATATTTACTTTTAAGGGAAAACAAAATTAGGGTTCTTTGATTTTCACCCTCACAAATCATTTTCAAACACTCATGGGCCTCTAATAAAGTGTAAGACCCAATCCTTTGTAAATACAAACCTTTTTTGGGTCTCAAATGTTGTATAAGTCCCGTTGTATTTCAAAAGTTCGGCGCGATCATCGCCCGTTTAAAATAAATCATCTGGGCATCTCCTCGAGCTATAAGACCCATTCAAAATCATTGGGCCTCTAATAGAGTGTAAGACCCAATCCCCTTTTAACCAAAACCTTTTTGGGCCTCAAATATTGTATAAGTCCCTCTGCGTTAAAAGAAAATCTCGGCGCGATCGCCAATTCAAAATCAAACCCTGGGCCTCTCCTTGAGCTGTAAGCCCCACCACTTGTATAAAAACAAACCTTTTGGGTCTCTTGAGAGAGTGTAAGACCCATCCCTTTGTACAGAAAACCTTTTTTGGGCCTCAGTCACTTGTATAAGTCCCTGTACAAATTCAAAACAACAATTCAATCACTGATAAAACCTTGGGCCTCTCCTTGAGCTATAAGCCCCAACAATCTTTTCAAAGCACTTTCTCCTTTGATTTTGAATATAATATTATTATCAAAGCTTTCTTTGTTGAACAACTATAAAAACAGCATGGAAGCTCTACAATCGAGTAAGTGTTTACCCGCTTTCTATATCCGCTTTCATATATATATATATAACTGTATTGTGGGGCTGCTCACTGTAAGTCTTCTTTCACAAACTTTTATATACTTGTCAAATATCAACTGTGTAATACTAGTATAGTTATATAGAGTTTTCCCCGGCAACTACGTCTAGCACTAAGTAAAGCCCTGTTGGTCACTCATAAATACAGTCAAAACTAGATCCCCATAGGATTACCAGACACAGTCTTCCCTCCTCTTGGGGTTAAACAATATAGAGACGTGAAAGGCAGCATTCTCGGTGAACCCTTTCTCAGACTGTCACCCTTAGAAATTGTCAAAGAAACTCTAACTCCCCAGAGATGATCTTTTCTCCGTGAATGGCATCTCTTGAGTTTCTTCCAAATTCTCGAACTTTCCTGGCTTGATCTATTCTCAGTGAATGGCATGTCTTGAATTTCTCGGGGTTTGGGGACCCACAGGCTTCCTAAAAGCATCCCCGCCTCCTCTTGGGGGTTGTACAAGGACACTTCGGCTTCTTAAAAGCTCTCATGCCTTCTCTTGGGCTTAGTACAAGGACCCAGAGACCTCTACAGGTATAGGAACAGAACCTAGTCATCAATTTGCTAGAGCTGTCTTTCTGAGTCAAGTGTCAGACTAGTTAATGGGTTGACCTTCATCCCTTAACATACCAGCCATCTCTTGGGCATCATACAAAGATCATTCACTTATCTGAGAATCAATTTCTCAAAACACCAGTAGACTTGGACAGTCTCAATACCCTTTGGATTTCCCATTTCCTTAAAGAACAGGAGATAAACCCGATCTTCTGATCAGTACCAAAGTATAACATACCTTTAATCAGTCTCTTTATAAGAACTGATTTTCTCTTTTATCCAACATACTAGACCTGTCACTCAACTGAAACAGTCGCCAGCACAGACAACCTCTTCTTGGGCTTTGTACAATGATTCTCCCCACACTCTTTTGTTGAGTATAAAAGACTCTCTTGTTGAGTCAATCACTTTTCAGCCTCCATCTTGGGCTTTGTACGAGATACAAAACACTCTCTTGTTGAGTATAAAAGACTCTCTTGTTGAGTCAATCAACTTTTCAGCCTCCATCTCGGGCTTCGTACGAGATATAAAACACTCTCTTGTTGAGTATAATAGTCTCTCTTGTTGAGTCAATCAACTTTTCAGCCTCCATCCCGGGCTTCGTACGAGATACAAAAACTCTCTTGTTGAGTATAAAAGACTCTCTTGTTGAGTCAAACCCGTTTAGCCTCCATCTCGGACTTCGTACGAGATATATATCACTCTCTTGTTAAGTATAAAAGGCTCTCTTGTTGAGTCAAACCACTTTCAGCCTCTATCTCGGGCTTCGTACGAGATAGAAAACACTCTCTTGTTGAGTATAAAAGACTCTCTCATTGAGTCAAACAACCTCTAGACTCTCTTGTTGAGTCAATCATCTGTTCTAGACTCTCTTGTTGAGTCAATCATCTGTTCCAGACTCTCTTGTTGAGTAAAAACCCTTTAGCCTCTATCTCGGGCTTCGCACGAGACATATAAAAAACACCCTCTTGTTGGGTCAATAGCCTCCTCTTAGGCTTTGTATAAAGAAAACCCCGGTTGAGTCAATCAACCTTTTAGCATCAAAGCTGTGCCTCGCCACAGTATACAAACATCAACAACTCCTCTTTAGAGATGACAAATTTTCTCTAAAAAACTCTTTAGCTTCGCATCTTGGGCTTTGAACAAGATACAAATAGACCATTCAGCTTCACGTCTTGGGCTTTGAACAAGATACATATACTCCCTTTAGCTTCACGTCTTGGACTTTGAACAAGACACCAAAACAACCTTTTTACTCCCATAGAATAGGAGGAACTACGATCGCTCTGATTTCCCTATTTCGTCAAACGGGAATACGTAGGCATAAGATTGAAAAATCTTAGCGAGCATACTAATCAAAAAAACCCAAAATCCCGTACCTCCATACATCAATCAAAAAGCATCAATCTTAAACCTCCCACCAATAGTCCCGTCATTTCATTCTTAACAAAATAAGCAGAGAGAGGCCCACAATCTAAACCGCATCTGTAAACCAACAGTCAGCTGTTTAAACTTAGTATGCAAGCAGGGTTAATTGGAGACATCTATTTCCCTTCCTTAGTCAACTTAATAAGATAAAAAATGAATCGACCTGTAGTACCCCAGAGCGATAGTGCTTAAGAACCACGTCCAAAAATCGCTCGCTACAAAAACCTCACAGATAATCCAGACACTTGTATTCTTAAGAAATTAACCCTAAGGAGGACCCCCCTATTTTGATAGAATCTGTAAACCAACAGTTTTGACTGTTTAAACTCAGTACGCAAGTAGGGTTAATTGGAGACGTCTATTTCCCTTCCTTCATCAGCTTAATAGGATAAAAATGAATCGAAATGTAGTACCAAAGCGATAGTGATTCGAAACCACAAAAACCGCGCTATAGAAGAATGGCCACCACAGTGGGAGAAAATTCTTTCTTGCTTTCCCAAGGGATGAAACCCTAAGTTCAGTTCACAGAAATGACGACTCTGCTGGGGGGTCATTGTCTGTATAGGATCATAAGACTAGAGGTCTAGGATGATAAGACAAATATATATACTGTTTTTCCTAATTTATATCTATGTTTATTTTTCTACTGATGGGAATGCGTGTGATGCCGCATGTGGAAAGATTGAGTATACACCTAAGATAGGTGATGGCAATGCATGTAATCTTGCGGGGAGTGAATCCCAGTTAAGAGCCCCCGATCGACCATTAAACTTAGTGGAGACTCCCTTTGCAGATATATTGCCTATACGACTTCGGTTGTTGAAAGTAGTGTGGTCGACTGGGTTATCTGAGAAGCTGAGGTTTTAACTAGACTGAAACCATTTTGTAGTGCGGAAGCTATCGGAAATAGTTGTCACGCGATACTACCCTCATCTGAGATCACTCTAGGATACATCAGCTTGCTGGCGATCCACTTGATCTTGTCATCCCAAGAGGGATCAATGATTTTGCGGACAGGTACAAAAAATCACCAGTATAAACCTTTGGGGGGGGGGGGGGGGGTAGAGCCTTGACTTCATGACACCGACCCTTTGACACCATGTTTTTTCTATATTTTTGTGTGCTGCATTCATACATTCATTTAAAAAAACATTAAAACAAAGAAAAAATCTTCTCTTCGAGTCTCTCTTTTTCAAATTAAACTAAGACAATGATTACAAATGTCAAAGAAAGGAGATTGCACTAATGGATTTCGGTAGAAGGAAAACTCATAAGTACACCTTCAAGGTTCCAAAGTTAGAGAATTTGAGAGGTTTGGCGAAAATGATCACCAACCACGAGGCTTTCAGAGCTAAGTTTGGAGGATTACTGTCTCTATTAAGGGTCCATGTAATCAAAGGAATCATGTCCACACTAATCCAGTTCTACGATCCGGTCTATCACTGTTTCACATTCCCGGATTATCAGCTAGCACCAACACTGGAGGAGTACTCTCACTTGACTGATCTGCATATCACTGATCAAGCTCCCTTTTCTGGACTGGAAGAAATTCCAAAGGATCAAACCATTGCAAGAGCAATTTATTTGGACGAGTCAGAAGTCAAGACTCACATGACCACTAAGGGTGGCATCCAAGGTTTGCCAGCCCAGTTCTTGACAAAGAAAGCCCTATACTTTGCTAGTATAGGAAACGTGGCCGCTTTCGAGAGCATCTTTGTTTTGCTCACCTACGGGTTATTTTTGTTTCCCAACATTGATAATTTTGTAGATATCAACGCTGAAATTCTGGTATCAGACGTGTGATGTTAAGGTGTGATGTCACAACAACACACTCTGCATAAAGGACAGCAATAACAGTAAAATAACACCAAGAATTGTTGACCCAGTTCGGTTACAACCAACCTACTCTGGGGGCTACCAAGCCAGGGATGGAATTCACTACTTGTAGATATAATTTACAGACTCAATAACCCGTTGACAATCTCCTAAACTTATACTCTACTAATGACTTTCTACCTAAGAAACCACTTAGGTATGAGAACACCACTCAATCCCTTACAAACTCTCAAAGAGACCACTTTGAGTAACCTTGATCTTACTTCACAGCTTCGATCAAGCAACCACTCTCTATTGCTTCACAGCTTATAGAGAGGACAGAATACGACACAGCAATTCACCATAGCATTCTGGTTACACAACTCATACAAAATACTCAAGACACCCAGCCTCTGCTCTTGATTTTCTCTCTATATTTCTGTACCTTTTCCTTTGATCTTGTGCGCTTTATATAGCTCCTTGAATTGGTCTTGGACTTGCTACAATATCTCCCAGATTTGTTATTTAAAACTGAATATTTAAAATAGATTTTCTCCTAAAATCTTTTTAAATCTTCAACCTTTTAAATCTCCTACAAATCTGCACCAGATCTCCTATGCAGCAGCAAATATCTATCCCAAGATATTCGCATCCAATGAGACAGCTTGCTCTCCACAATTCCAGCTAATACGCAACCCTAACAACATCACAGCCTGCTGTTGTTAATTCTGCAGATCTGATGTTACAACATCACCTATGTGACATCATACATCCAACTTCAACAATTACTTACTTAACACAGCCCAGTGTTAAGACTTCAATGTTGCAACATTAGCACCTTGACATCAACATTGAACATACATTGTTTTACCAAAATTCTAGCCAATCCAGGAACTAACAAACGCCATTAAGATATGCCTGATCGGAAACCCTGTACCAACCTTACTCGCGCATGCGTATCATTCGGTACACTTAAGGAATTTATACAGCGGAGGAATGATCACATGATGTGTACCCCTACTTTACAAATGGTTCACTTCCCATTTGCCCAAGTCTGCTGCATTTTGGGATCAAAAGAATACTTTACGTTGGTCGCAGAGAATCATGTCTCTTACCAAATCCGACATCGATTGGTACAATCGAATCTAGGACGGGATCAGAATCATTGACCATTGTGGAAATTTCCCAAATGTGCCCCTTATAGGAACTAAGGGAGGAATCAACTATAATCCAATTTTAGTTCGTCGTCAATTTGGATACCCGATGAGGCATGTCCCGCGCAATGCTCATTTGGAAGGTCTTTTCTTCAAGGAAGGATAAAATGACAGGGCATTAAAGACAGAAATAGTGCATGCTTGGAAACACGTTCATAGGAAAGGACGAGAGTCTCTAGGAAAACCAGACTGTGTCTCGGTGGAGCCTTATCTTCACTGGGTACAAACTAGAGCTCTCAAGTTGAGGATGCCTTACCCTCGTCAGGAGGTTCTTTCGTTAAGGGACTCTGCCCTTTATTTTATGTCTGAGACGGAAAAACTTCAGGTTACTCTCAGCAAAGTTCAGCAGGAGAAGAGGTCTTGGAGGAACAAGTACCATAGTCTCAAAGTAGAGTGCAGGAAAATACAGCAGCTATTAAGAGAAAAGGATGCTCTGATTGAAATTTTAGAGCAACATACTGTAGAGAATCAGGATGACCAAAGCAATTTGCTCGCTCCTTTCACTTGGCAAAGGAATGACAACCTGACAACGGCTAAAGAGCCCCGGTCAAAGAAAAGGAAAGCACCAGAACCAGCACCTGAGCTCTCCTCAGAGTGGACTCAGGATCCATTAGTTTAGATTTCCTTTTTCAGCACTTTGTAATCTACTGTATTTCCATTTTCGCAATCCTTTGAATTCAATAAAACGAGGATTTCCCCACTGTTTGATATTTGCAATATAATTGTCGAAGTTTACTTTGAATAAACAAAAACATACAATTAATATAATCATTCCATATCATTCATCATTCTCACACAACACATTCTTCTTATCTACGAATCTCACATTTGTGTCTCGATTCTAGAGTCAAATTGTCTCATTCGTACAATACTCGGACCAATCGTCAGAAAAAGATGGATGGTCTCGAGGAAGAGAACAGAGAGTTGAGAGAAGAAATCGACACTCTGAAAGAGGATCTGAGAAATATTCATAACGACATGCAAGCTCTAGCAGAGGCTCAAATGCAATAACAACGGACTATGATCTCGGAGATCACGTCTACGCCCATAGTGGAGAAGTCTGATCCTAGGTACAAAATGCCGAAAGATCGTCCCTGGGGCATGTCACTTAACTATATCCCGGAAGGATATATTCCGCCGATCGCTGAGGAGCAGGGAGCCACAGCAGGAACCGCTGGGCCTGAAGGTTACAAACTTCGGGAAAGCGAAGATACCAGGGGCATGCAACAACTCCTGAAGGTTACAAACTTCGGGAGGCACCGAGAGTCTCGGCCATAATGACTATACCACCGCCCATGGTACACACTGTCCCGGAAGGACAGATTCCACAGATACCTTCTGGTGGAAATGACAGCATGTTCGACAAAATGAATGAGTTCCAGGAACAGTTCCTGGAAATGCAGAAAGAACTGCAAGCCATTCACGGTCAAGATCTATTTGGAAAAGACGCCGTGGACCTCTGCTTGGTCCCCAATGTGAAAGTTCCACACAAGTTCCAAGTACCCGACTTTGAAAATTACAAGGGTAACTCTTGCCCTCAGAGCCATTTGGTGATGTACGCTCGGCGAATGTCAGCTCAGACAAAGAACCAGGAGCTGCTCATTCACTACTTTCAAGATAGTTTAACCGGTGCCACATTAAAATGGTACATGGATTTAAACCGCGCCACGATCGGCACATTCAGGGATCTGGGCGCTGCCTTCATTCAGCAGTACAAGTATAATCTGGACATGGCACCGAATAGAGATCAGCTCAGATCGATGTAACAAAAGAATAAGGAAACCTTTAAAGAATACGCTCAGAGATGGCGTGAAATCGCCGCTCAGATTTCTCCACCTCTGGAGGAAAAAGAGATGACAAAAATCTTCTTGAAAACCTTAAGCTCATTTTACTACGACAGAATGGATGCCAGTGCGTCCAGATACTTCACCGAGATGGTGAGCATGGGAGTTCATCTTGAGGAAGCAGTCCGAGAAGGACGTTTGGTTAAAGACGCTGGATCATCAAGTATTACAAAATGATACGGTAGTGCTCTCCCTAAGAAAAAAGAGCAGGATATTGGGAATATCTCTCTCAGAAAGCAAAGGCGACGTTACCAACAAGTAGCAGCTGTAACTCCTGCTATTAACCCCGCGCCTGTTCCTACGTATCAACCTCAGGTTGCTCAAAGCCAACCTAATCAACAACAATATCAGTAAAGGACACAACAGCCTCTTCAGCAGGCTCGTCCTCCATATAATAACAACCGTACAATGCGACCACCAGGGTTTAACCATATACCCATGTTGTACGTGGAATTTCTTCCATTATTAATGGTCAAGGGGCACGTCCAAACTAAGTCTCCTCTTACAGTACCGGAAAATCCGCCTTTCTGGTTCAAAATGATCAGACTTGTCCTTACCATCAAGGAGGACCAGGGCATAACATAGAAAATTGCCTCAATTTCAAATCTGACGTGCAAAAGCTTGTTAAGAGCGGGGTCTTATCTTTCAAAGATACGAATCCGAATGTTCTCACGAACCTATTGCCTCAACACGAGAAAGCTACTGTCAATTTGATAGAGGGAGAGTCTAACGACAGCTATCAAATTCATGATGTACTCTTATTAAGGGCCAATCTGGTTAAGATACATTGTCGACATAGTGGATATGGCCATGTGCCACCTCATAATTATCACCAGTCTGATATCTGCTCTAAAAACAATCAAGGATGTTCTGTGGTTCAATCAGCTCTATAGGAGCAATTAGATCTCGGGTGGATCCAAGAGCATCGAGTTCGTGGAGTCAACATGACCTATACGAATTCCAACATCATTCAGAACCACGACATCCATGCGATGAATGTCAACTTGGTGGCGATGCACTCCAGGCAAAGCCAGTATCATAATCTGCCACATCATGATTACAATTCCTGTCTAACTTGTTCAGTAAACAAACAGGGATGCTCTTTTGTACAACAGGCCCTCCAGCGTCAGATGGATCTTGGGTGGATCCAGGACTACCATGATAGAAATTATTATCAGATCAACATGATCCAAATCTTCGATATTCGTTTGATGAATACCAGTTTGGTGGAGTTACACGCCAGGCAAATCCAACTCGGTTTTCTCACTTCTCACAATTATCTAAGCTGTAAAGGATGTTGTGAGAGTAACTAAGGGTGCACTCTCATTCAAAGAACTTTGCAACACTTGTTAAACCACTGGTGGCTTCCAATCTATATGGATGAAGACACGCAACAAATCAGTGTGCTTAATGGAAACCCTACTCGGCATCAAAGTCAGGATGTCTGATCTATGGAAACTGACCTAGTGAGGTTACACTGCATCCAAAGAGGGCGTGGCCAGGTGCCACCACACAACTATGAACGCTGTAGAGTCTGCTTGGAGAATAACCAAGGATATTATTTTGTACGGGCAGCTCTTCAAGGTCAGTTGGATCGTAAAGAGATTCACCTATGTCCGAGTTCCGAACCAATCAACTGGATGCCGAACTACTTTGCTGATCAAATCAGAGACGTTGTCATAATATCTGATCATCAACAGAGCAAGGATGTTTGTACCATCATCCCTCTACTGGACGAATCAAAAGTTCTTAACCAGGAACTGATTGAAGTTACTTACGACAGTCAGAAAAATCGAAAGGCTCCTGTAGTTGGCTATCTACCGGGACCGTTACCGTATGAATTAGCTAAGGCGATCCCTTACAAATACGGTGCAACAATAATTGAGAATGGAAAGGAAATTCCATTACCCTCCGTCGTGAATATTGCAGACATCAGTCGAGTAACACGGAGCGGTCGAATCTTCAACCGAGGAGTTGGAGAACCTAAAAAAGAAAAGGGACTTCAGACAGAAGCTCCCAATCTACCAGTCGGTCAATCCAATGATCCCGACCTTTCAAAAAACAACGATGAGATGCTGAAGCTCATCCAAAGGAGTGAATACAACATTGTTGATCAACTGTTACAAACTCCTTCAAAGATCTCTATGCTATCACTTTTAATCAGTTCTGAAGCCCACAGAGAGGCTCTACAGAAAGTCTTAGAGCAGGCCTTTATGGAACAGGATGTGTCAATACGACAGTTCGATAGCATCATCTCTAACATCACTTCCTACAACAACTTAGGATTCAGTGATAAGGATTTACCAGAGGGGGGCAAAAGCCACAACATTGCGCTCAATATCACAGTCAACTGCCAGGACGATGCCTTAGCCAGCGTACTGGTTGACACCGGATCAGCCATCAACGTTATGCCGAAGTCCACTTTATTGCGACTATTATTCAGAGGATCCCCGATGAGGGGCAGTGAGGTTATCGTCAAGGCGTTTGACGGGTCTCGGAAAACAGTTATTGGCGAAGTCGACCTTCCCATAACTATCGGTCCTCACACTTTTCTAATCACTTTCCAGGTCATGGACGTCCGGGCAGCGTACAGTTGTTTATTAGGAAGACCTTGGATACACCAGGCTAGGGCAGTCACTTCGACACTGCACCAGAAATTGAAGTTCGTCAATGTAGCGAGCGATTTTGGACGTGGTTCTTAAGCACTGTCGCTCTAGGGTACTATAAGTCGATTCATTTTTTATCCTATTGACCTGACTAAGGAATGGAAATAGATGTCTCCAACTAACCCTGCTTGCATACTGAGTTTAAACAGATGACTGTTGGTTTATAGATGCGGTTTAGATTGTGGGCCTCTCTCGGGTTATTTTGTTAAGAACACAGTGTGACGGGATTATGCTATTGGTAGGATGTTAGGACTGATGCTTTTCGATTGATGTATGAAGGTACTGGATTTTGGGTTTTTTTGATTAGTGTGCTCGCTAAGATTTTGCAATCTTATGCCTACGTATTCCTGTTTAACGAAACAGGGAAATCAGAGCGATCGTATTTCCTCCTATTCTATGGGAGGAAAAAAGGTTGTTTTGGTGTCCTGTTCAAAGTCCAAGACGTGAAACAAAAAGGGTATTTGTATCTTGTTCAAAGCCCAAGATGTGAAGTTGAAGGGTCTATTTGTATCTTGTTTGAAGCCCAAGATGTGAAGCTAAAGAGTTTGACTTTAGAGAGAATTTGTCATCTCTAAAGAGGACCTGTTTGTCACAACTATTGGGTGACTGATTATAAAGGAGAATTACTTTAACTGAGATATGTGAATCCAGCAATGCCATAATTTCCTTTATAGGGGATTTTTAACCTGAAGGAGAAGACTTTAACTCAGTGTAGAGTAATGTCATCTTTCCTTAGGAATTTCTCATGCTAAAAGAGGGACAGTGGCATGGATGTAAACAATCCAGAGGCTTGCCGCTTACAGCAATTAGATGAAAGAAAATGAATTATTGATGTTTGTATACTGTGAGCAAGGCACAGATTGATGCTAAAAGGTTTATTGACTCAACCGGGGTTTCCTTATACAAAGCCTAAGAGGAGGCTATTGACCCAACAAGAGGGTGCTTTTTATCTGTCTCGTATGAAGCCCGAGATAGAGGCTAAAAGGGTTGACTCAACAAGAGAGTGCTTTTATATGTGTCTTGTACGAAGCCCAAGACGAAGGCTAAAAGGAAGATTTAACTCAACAAGAGAGTCTTTTATACTCAACAAGAGAGTGTTTTGTATCTCGTACGAAGCCCGAGATAGAGACTAAAAAAGGTTTACTCAACAAAAGAGTCTTTTATATTCAATAAGAGAGTGTGGCGAGAATCATTGTACAAAGCCCAAGAGGAGGCTGTTGTGCTGGCGACTGTTTCAGTTTAGTGATAGGTCTAGTATGTTGGATAAAAGAGAAAATCATTTCTTATGAAGGGACTGATTAAAGGTATTGTTATGTTTTAGGATTGATCAGAGGATCAGGGTTATTTCATGTTCTTTAAGGCAAGGGGAAATCCAAAGGGTATTGAGACTGTTCAAGTCTGCTGGTGGTTTGAGAAATCGATTATCAGATAGCGAATGATCTTTGTATGATGCCCAAGAGAAGGCTGATATGTTAAGGGATGAAGGTCAACTCATTAACTGGTCTGACACTTGACTCAGAAAGACAGCTCTAGCAAATTGATGACTAGGTTCTATTCCTATACCTGTAGAGGTCTCTGGGTCCTTGTACTAATCCTAAGAGAAGGCATGAGAGCTTTTAAGAAGCCGAAGGGTCCTTGTACAATGCCCAAGAGGAGGCGAGGATGCTTTTAGGAAGCCTGTAGGTCCCCAAACCCCGAGAAGTTCAAGACATGACATTCACCGAGAATAGATCAAGCCAGGAAAGTTTGAGAATTTGGAAGAAACTCAAGAGATGCCATTCACGGAGAAAAGATCATCTCTGGGGAGTAGAGTTTCTTTGACAATTTTTAAAAAGTTACGGTCTGAGAAAGGGTTCACAGAGAATGCTGCCTTTCACGTCTCCATATTGTTTAACCCCAAGAGGAGGGAAGACTGTGTCTGGTAATCCTATGGGGATCTAGTTTTCTTTGTATTTAAGAGTGACCAACAGGGCTTTACCTAGTGCTAGACGTAGTTGTCAGGGAAAACTCTAAATAGCTATACTAGTATTACACAGTTGATATATGACGAGTATATAAAAGTTTGTGAAAGAAGACTTACAGTGAACAGCCCCATAATACACACACACACACATATATATATATATATATATATATATATATATATATATATATATATATATATATATATATAGATATATATATATATATATATATATATATATGTGTGTGTGTGTGTGTGTGTGTGAAAGCGGATAAAGAAAGCGGGTAAACACTTACTCGGTTGTAGAGCTTCCATGCTGTTTGGTTAGTGTAGCACCCCAAAATTTGCCCTTTCTTTTTTTTTACCTCTAATTGGCTTATGTTTCATTTCATTCTTTGCATTATCATCATTGCATATCAATGGTTCTTAGCATGGGATCAAGGTGTCTGAGTTAGCTCAAGAGGAAGATATGTTTTCCCAGAGGTTCAAGCAAAAGGTCATGTGTACTGTCCAAAGGACCAAAGGAGAGAAAGTTTCTTGATGTCATCATTACTTGAGCCACAATGGATTCTTAGACCTCAGGGTATCCTAATTTGTCCATCACCTCATCAAAATATTGCAATTGGCAAGAGATTTCAAGTGAATCACACTCTCTTAACCTGAATTCTCAAAGTAGGGTTTTGGGATCCTTGAGTTCAACACCCCAATGGGAAAGATCTTTGAGTTTTTATCATCACCAAATGGCACATCTCATCATTGTTTGAGAGGATACACATTATATTCAGAGGAATTTAGATTTGGAGCATGGGCCAATTCCTCTTAGACTCAAGACACCAAAATTAGGGTTTGCCATAAAATCAGTTTATTTCTGAATTTTTGGGCAAGACTTGATTCCTTGGTATTCCTCATTTCCCTAAGTGTCTAGGATTAGAGAATTGTCCATCAATTTGGTTCAGAAAGGTTTCAATTGGTCAGAAGATTGAAAATCAAGAGAATTGGGAATAAAGTCAACTGTGCAGTGAAAAAGTCAACTCCTGACTTTTTGAGGTCAGTATCATGATTTTCAAATCAAATATGGTCCATATATGAGATTTGATCAAGAAATGTGCAAAGATTCATCAAAAATCAAGAATTGTGAAAAGTTACTAAAATTGGAAAATTAGGTTTTTAGAAACTTACTATTTTTAGTAAGTTTTTAATCAGTTTCTAAGCCATTTTTCACCATGTTCAAGGCCTCATTTCAAAATCTCTTCGACATGAAAGTTGTAGTATGAAACTTTCCCTTCAAAATGGACACAAGAACCATGTCATTTGAATTTTTTTTTAGAGTTATGGTATTCCAAAGTTGGAGATTTCAAGTTGTAAAGTTTGGTAACTTAGACTTTTTCTAAGTCATTTTGGGTCAGATCCAAGTACCAACTTTCATGCTCACTTTTGGGTGTCTTCCAAGCATCATTTCAACTTCTCTTCAACACCATTTTTGTTCTCCAAAATTCCTATTTTTCATTGGTGGCACATTTGTCACAAATGGTGTAAAATCTACCAAATTATGAATGTTGGAAATGATGGTCATGAATTGAATGGCAAGGCATTAATTGGTGATAGATGAAGGACACTTCTTGCAGCATCATAGTACACCCTTTATCATACGAATTATAGCACACCCTTGTGCCAAATTCATTGCCAAATATAGCCAAACAACATATACATGCCATGCACACATAATGCCCACTTTTGCCTAAACTTGAAAAAAGGAAAATAGAACAACTCAGACCTTATTCTCCCTTCCCACGTGCTTGCTCCCTTCACACTTTTCTCACACTCAAAACCACTCACATATACCCTCCACCATCAATACCCGTACCTCACTTTCAACATGACATTTTGTGGCAAAATTCCTAAACAAGTATCTCATTTCATTTTGGGCCCAAAGGCAGCCTTTGCCCATCATACTTAAGACTTTGAAACCCTAAAATGAGGGGGGGAGGTCATTGGTGCACACTTTTTAGATCTGAACTTTTCTTCATCTCAAGAGCTCTCCATTTTTTCCCTCAAGACTACTTCATTTTCGTGCTCATTTTGTATTCTCTGAAGTGTGGAGCTCAAGGTTTCTGGGTTTCTCATGCTACTATAACCAAGGTGCAGTGGACATAACTCCACTAGGTAAGCTTCTTCAAGATTTTGAGCTCTCATCTTTTAGATCCAAACGTGTTAGGTTTGATCATGCATTGCATCTGGAAGTCCTGAAATGATGGCACACCATGAATCTTTGATTTTGAGCTTTTGTGTTTGTTCTTGATTTTGTGAAATTCATGATGAATCCATGACTTTAGGGCTTGTTTTCTTTATGATGTAGCCTTTTTTTTTCCTTATATTTGTGATGGTTGTGTTCCTCTCGTTTAGGGCTACAATTTTGGTTTTAACTTTGTTTAATTTCGTTGAGATTTGAGTGAGTTATGAATTTATGAAGATAGTTGCATTATGATGATATTTTCGTGTCCAGCATGAGCAGCATGAAGATTGCTGCATTTTTTGCATGGTTGTGGGAGGAAGAAGGACGCGTGTCGCGTCCTGGTTGGTAGTGCAACTTTTTTGTCTTTTAGTGTTTTAATGAAGAGTGACCCGTTGATAACATGTTGACATGCTTTTTATCTTCATTTCCCTTATTACATTTTTATTTAATCTGACAAATAACATGATCAAGTGGATTCTGGGCCCAGCAGCTTTCTCTTTTCGCACCTCCCCGTGTCCAGGCCCAAACGCAAGTGTGTGTATATCTTGCTACTGCACCCCCTCCCTTATTTGTACTTCCTTTTTATTTCTTTTTTTATGATCTTTTTCTTTTCATTTATTAAAAATACCTCCTCTTATTAAAAAATTCTATAAAAAATCATGAATGTATTTAATGTCTTATTTAATTTTATATGAATTTTATTTTTATTTTCCATTTATTTTGATAATTAATTCTTATTTTCTTTTCCAAAGTATCTTCCATGCCTACTCATTTGATTCATGCTTATGTTTAGAGACTTTGCCATGCTTTCTTGAGCTAAATTTATTACCATGTATTCATGTTTGGATGAGGAATGTTTGAGTGTCAATTTTATGCCTTGGTGATTAATTTTTAATTATTTTCCATGTGCTTTTCATTGCTCATTGATTTTTATTTGGTTAGCTTGATATGTATGATATTTGATCCATTTAATGATGAAATATTGTGATTATTGTTGATATATTTTACAAATACATTCTTTATAGATACAACATGATTTTGGAATTTATTTGAATTTTTATAAGGCATGCTTCTATTTTTGGTTGATGTTTACATATGACTTGAACTTTGAATGGAATGTTTTGGGTACTTGACCTAGTTTGGATATTTTTGACCATTTGTGCTTAATTGAAGCTTGAAATGATTATATGATGTGATCTTGTACTGTTTTGTCTTGTTTTTGGCTTTGGAATAATTTTCATTTAATTATTTTTCTATTTATGGTGAATTTTCCAAGTTGACAATGTTTTGGCACTACTCTTTGGTTGTTTTGAATTAGTTTCTTTGTGATGCCTTCTCATATGATCTCATAAATGCTTGGTGACTCTTATTTTCTTCAAATAACATGTGTGAGGTTATGATCCTCTTGATATGGTGTCCATTGAATGACATTTTCTCACTTCTTTCCTCACATGATCTTTTGTTGCTTGCATGAATGACATAAGTGAATGTTTTGCCTAGTTTTGACATATGACTTGAGTGTGATACTTGATTATCCTTTTTGATTGATTTGAGTTTTATTATGGTTCATGGATTATACATTTACTACTGGCCACTTGGATTCACATCATGTTTTCACTTCACTTGGTCATTGTTCATTGATTTCCATGATGTATTTCACTAGCATTTGACTTGTTGCTACTTTGGTTCATGGTGCATGTTAATGTGAAGCATTCTTTCATGTTTGAATTGGATGATTATAATATGACCTGGGTTCTAACTTTGCTTCATCTCCGTCTTACTTTGCTCATGTTACCTTGGTGTGATTCTTATTGGTGTTCAATTGTCTTTCTAATGCAAGTTTCCTTGCATCCTTTCTTGTTTGCTCTTACTTGCTTACTTGAATTTTGTTACATGATCTTTGAAGCTTGATTGATGATGTGAATTGGATGTGATGTGCATGATGTACTTGCTGCCCTCTTTGTTTTCTCATCTCTTATTTCCTCTTCTTCTTCATCTATCTCATTTCATTCCTTCCCTTTTGGACCTTAAGACTTGCTCAAGTCTTGGACCCACCTTTGTATGCTCCCTTAGGGTTCCTAGTCCAACTTAATCTTTGATTAAGCTTGGAGTAGGATAGACATTAGGATTCAAACCATGCATGCTAACTTAGGTAGATGTTTTCCCCTCTTACCTCAACCTTAGGGCCTTCTTTGCATGACAACATTAGGATAGATTTCCCCTTAGTGTTTTCTTTTTCTTGAGTCTTCTCTTCTCATCTCATAACAACTCTAACACACTTAATAAAGGTAACATGTATTGCGCATGAGCCTTGCATGTGGGAAGTGAGAAATGAGGGGTTTCCTCTCATTTTTCTAGAGTGTTTGGTGGACGTTCCATCTTGGAACGATTTGCTAAGCATTCGTTCCTATGTCATAGACTTCGGTGCAATGCAAGTTACGAACTAACTTTAATCCACTTCTGTCTAAAAAAACACAAACAAATTCAAAGCCTTTTTCCTCCTTCAGGATTGTTCAGTTTTAAACCTTTTTCAGAAAAGAGCATGTTATTTTCCGTTTTGTCACAAACAGGCATCGACCCTAACTGTCGGACGCGAACTTAACGTCGCTCATAAAAAACACTAAAACCTCGTTAGGTCGAACTATGACTGCTCTGATTTCCTCCTTCTGGTTAGATTGAGGATATGTAGGCACAAGACGGCGATGTCTTGGCGAGCACTTTTCCCACCTTTTCGACCCGCAGGTCGAACTATGACTGCTCTGATTTCCTCTCTCTGGTTAGATTGAGGATACGTAGGCACAAGACGACGATGTCTTGGAGAACACTCTTCCCACCTTTTCGACCCGTAGGTCGAACTACGACTGCTCTGATTTCCTCTCTCTAGTTCGATTGAGGATACGTAGGCACAAGACGGCGATGTCTTGGCGAGCAACCTCCCCCCTTAGTTCGTGTCCGAACTATGTTGACTCTGACTTTCCCATTGCACGAGGGAATACGTAGGCATAGGACGACGATGTCCTATCAAGTCACTTCTTTTTCTTTTCTTCTTCGTTTCTTCGTTCTTTTCCGTTTTTGTTTCTTCTCCTTTCCAGTAGCAGCGGAGCTCCAGATGGCGACGCCCTTTGATCAAGACGGCAAGCGTGGATCCCATCGAGTACGATGGACAAGTGGGGTGCTAATACCTTCCCCTCGCGTAACCGACTCCCTTACCCGTTTCTCTTGGTCGCAAGACCATGCTTTCCCCTTCCCTCAGGTTTACGCAGTGTTTCCTTTCCCTCTCTTGGGATAAATAGACATTGCTAGCGACTCTGTTTCTGCGCCACTTTCGCGTTTGTACCTGGATGAAAATCCTGGGAGCGACAGCTGGCGACTCTGCTGGGGAGGCAGATTGACCTCTTACTGGTTCATCCCCTATGCGAGTCAATCCTAGCGCTTGTTTGTTTTTATTTCATTAGGTGTTTATTGTTGTGCTTTATTTTGTTGTATGTTACTATATTACTGTATTTTTACTACATTTTATTGCATTGCATTGTTATCATGTGCTGGACTGTGTTGTGTTGTACTGGTTTCTCTGTTTTGCGGGTTAGGATTCTTTGAGAGATAAGCCCAATACACAGGCTTGAGTATACACTTAGGACTAGAGTGGAAAGTAGTGGGACCTATGCACCGTCTTGGTACGTTTGGTGTTCACGGAATTCACATCCAGACGAGGCTATCTTGGGAGATATTCTGATGTGCGTGTCTTGTGCATTTCAGGGTGTTGATCTAGAGAGCTATCGACTCTGGTGACCATTCCCCGAGGACTCAGTTGAGGAACTCCTCCCAAGAGGTAGTAATGGCAGACCAGAAATGGAAAACCCATTATACTTCTTGATCCGAGGACCCGAAGTTGGGAACTTTTATAAGATGACCTTTTTGAGGGGAATCAGTTGAGGCCTCCTCGATTGATGATGATGGCAAACCAAAAATGGAGAACATATCATCATTTCTCGACCTGAGAGCCCGGGATACTGAGGATCCTCGGTTTTCTAGAACCCACATGTGAGAATGGGCGGGTTTTACAGGTTTGCAGGTGACCGAAACTTTCATCCTACCTGGTATTCTGGTTCTCTTATCAGTGTGAGCTTATCAGCCTGGTATGCTGGTTATTCTAGTATTCTGGTTATTAGGATATTATGGTTCCAGTATTCTCTTCAGAGCAGACCTTTGAACTTATCCATTCAGTAGCACAGCAGTACATAGCTTTATAGAAGCCTTGATCCCATGTCTGTTGCATCTGCATCATCATTTTTGCATACTTGTTCTTGTATTTCCAAGGATCTTAACTTTGAGACTAGCTGTTGAGCACTTCCATCTATTTCCTGTGGTTCTTCTGTGGAAAAAAAACTTGAATCAAAGCAGAATGATTCCTTGGAAATATTCGAGCATGGCATTTGCATTCACATACTCATTTGCATAACAAGTGCTCGAGGCTGGTTATTCTTGTCCTGATCTGGTTCTCTCCAAATTACAGACTTAACTTTTCAAACCAGTCAGAAGTTGACCATGGAGCAAATTCAAGCGGAGTTGAGGGAACTGCGAAGCCAGATGGGGCAATTTATGGGGAAAATGCAAGTGTTGATTCAAGACCAGAAAGTGCTGAGGGAGGAGGTCAATCAACTGAAGACACAGATGAGCCTGGTTATGGAGGTCGTGAGAGGTGTGCTAAACAAAGATAATACTCCCATGCCTGAAGCTGTGGCTGGAATTGTGTCCCCTCCATTGTTTAAGGGGTCCCTCCCAAATAGTGAGCGGATTGCCACTGTGACCATCCCGGCTGTATCTCCACTACAGAGAAGTGCTCCTCGTCGGTGTCAGGATAGACCAAAGATGAACCGACACTTCGAGACTCCACCAGTGCCATATTCTGAACTATTACAGCATCTCCTTCAGTTGCAGCTGGTACAGAAAAGGACTCTGGCTCCTCTTACTGGTATTCCCCCATCGGGTTATGATGCAAGAGCTCATTGTGATTTCCACTCTGGTGCGCAGGGGCATAATGTGGAAAATTGTAAAGCCTTGCAGCATGCTGTCTAGGATCTGATCAATTCAAAGGTAATTGAATTCACGCCGGGCGGCATAAACATACAAGGTGGTCCTACTCTAGCTATTGAAAAAGAAGTGGATATCCCTGTTGCCTCTCCCAAAGCTGCATCAAGTCAGGGGCATTTCTTACAGTCTTTGGTCTTAGAATCCCCACATCCGCAAATGCTGCCTACGCCTCAACCAAGTCTGAAGAGAAAAGCGCCTGAAAAGATTATGCGCTCGAATAAGTGTCAACAAGAGAACTGCTCTAGAAAGGGACAACAAAGGCAGAAGTAGCCTGAGAGACAGTTTGATGTTCTTTCCATGCTATACGCTCAATTATTGCCTGATCTACTCAAGTGTCAGTTGGTTCAATTAAGGACTCTCACACCATGTCCAGCAAAGATACCACCAGGTTGGGATGCAAGTGCAAGATGCAAGTTCCATTCAGGGGCACCTGGCCATTTGATTGAAAATTGTAAAGCTCTGCAACACAAGGTGCAAGACTTAATCGACTCAAAGGTCATCACGATCATGCCTGACAGTCTGTACTTGAATTGAAGACTCCTTTCTAGAACGAGCATCCAAATTGTAAGAGCATCGTCAGAAACAATAGGTTCAGACGGAGTCAAGTCTCCTCAACAATGGCAATCTTCGGATTCTTTACTGCATTTTCATATGTAGCTTTCATTTGTTTGTTTAAACACTGTCTGCATGTAAAAATTTGTTTGTGTTTTGAAATATGATTTTAACGCAATGAATTTGTTTTCTTGAAGTGTTTTATTCGTGTTCACTCATTTTAATGTTTGCATGCACTACAATACAAACTTTCTTGCCTAAACTCTTGGAGGGAGGATGATGAAGTGAAAAACGCAAATATCTCTGGTTGTATGTTTTTGGATAGAACCCTGTTGAGGATGTACAGGAATTGTTTCAAATCCCTAAACACTGGAGATATAAGGGAGATAGACCCTTGTCAACCCCTTTGAGCCTTGAAGTAGGAGTTTCTTTCATATGAAAAAAGCCTCACACTTAACCCAGGGGCAGGGTAGGCATCAGTTAGTTTGACCGAGCGTTCAAATTTCAAAAGCAGTGTGCATCTGAGGATCCATTACCTTCTATTCCACCGTCAAGAGGTCAAGAGATTTGAAACCACAATGGTTATTCATCAACAATCAAGGAGTGAGGCAGTCACAACCCTTTCAAGCAAGTCAAACAAAATGGTGCACACGATTTGTTTTTTTTTTTAAAAAGAAGAATCAAAAGAAAAAGAAAAGAAAGAAAGCCCGCTAAGTCAAAACTTGAAAACAAGCGACTTAGGCAAAAGTTAGGGCATCCCGCTGGAGTTCAAGATCCAAAGATTCAAAAAGAATCAGTCCAAACAAAATCAGGGAAATAAAAAACAAAAAAAAAGCGAAAAGGTAAAAAGGATGATCAAGAGAAAATCCTCGATAAAGAACAAAGTCGTGTGACCGTAAAACACCAAAGACACAAAGGGTGACTGTCACTCCAAAAACCTCGTGGGTCCACTAATTGTCACTCCTCATGAAACCTTTTGAGAGATGAGCGTTTGTGTCAGATTAGCTGAACGTAGGACTGGAGAACATCAGGAAGAGTGGGTGGGTACAAACAAAAACTTTGAGCCTTAAATCCTTTTTTCTCAAAACCGTGAACCAGGCCACGTTACAACCCTTAAAAGTCCTAATTGAAGCATGGTTTGTTCCGAAAGTGCACTTCAGCGAGATGGTGTTCCTGACTCCTATGATTTATGCTAATAAGATCTTTGTTGGTATTGCATGTGCGTATTGTTTTCCATTCAAAAATCAATGTCGCATCCCAGCTAGTGATTCGTTCACAAGGCTTGGCGATGCATTTTCAATAAAACTTCAAGGTTAACACGGGTGTTGCATTAGAATTGTCATTCTCATAATAAACATTGTCTACTTGCATGTGTTTGACATCAAAGAAGCTTACACAATGAACGTCAGTCAAGAAGCTCGATCACGCCAAGTTGAGATGGTGAAAACTCCGAAGGACGGTCATGTCAAGGGGTATGTGGCCAAGAGACTGTGCGCAGCCTGGGGGTTCCCGATGAATGGTGACAAGATGCAGCTGTAGCACCCCAAAATTTGCCCTACCTTTTTTCTAACCTTAACTGGCTTATGTTTCCTTCTCATTTTGCATCTTTAGGTCATAATTTCATAATTATTCATTTTCACTGGTCTTCTAAGACATGAATCAAGGCATTCTCAGGTGGTTCGAATCTTCCGTATTCAGAGGAATATCCGTGTGCATTCAAAGATGAGGGTTTAGCTTCAAGCCAAGCTTGGTTCATTCATGATCCAGCTCAGATGGAGGTTTGACCTACTTTTAGTCAAACTATCAAGGAGTTTGCTTCAACCTTAAGTTACCCGCATCAGTGACTATTTCTCAAGCGCTGTGTATTCAAGGTCAAATTGTTGCGTGTGGAACTCATCAGGTTGTCAAGCAGTTGTTCGTATGAGGTTTAGTTCAGAAAATCAAGTTCATCATTCCATTAGTGGTTCAGCTGTGAATTTATTTTCCTCAGCGCGGATTCAGTGATCAGATACATTTTGAAGAAAATGAAAATTGGGAGCATTCATGCAAAGTTGACTTTATGTTGACCTAGTCATATTGGTCTCTCTTTGGTACTTGATCCTGGTTGTTTGCCAAAGACATCTTTTAAGAAGATTTCCATTCAAAATAGATTTAAATTCAAGATTTAAGTGGAAGGAAAATAGTCATATACATTTCATTTAAAAAATCAAGTTCAAGTTACATTGCAAATGTCATTACAAAGTCAAATTGATCCTAATGCAAGTTATACAAGAAAAAGGTTACAGAAAGAAAAAAAAGAAAATTACAAAAGTATAACTTTGAATTTTGGTCAACCGCTGACCAAGCTTGGCGTATCTTCTTCACCGCCCGATGGCCTTTGTCGGTGTTACTGAAGAAAAAGGAAAAAAAATTTCCAAGGGGACCATGTGACCTAGGCTGCTGATACATTATCAAGATGAGCAGTATCCAAACCACAATTTCCTACTGCTTTGGAGGTAGAGTTTGGCTCTTCATGTAAAGGCTCGCAAAGGCTACCTCCATACTTAGGTTGCTGCTGCTGCTTAACTTTATGCAACCGGGCACTATGTCTATTCCCCACCACACCATTAGCAACAAAGATGAAACCTGCCACAACTCAACAATATGACATAACTTGCCATGAGAATAAGAAAGAAGAATAGAATTAATGGATGTGCAAAATTCAAAGGTGTTTCAAAACAAAACTGGAGTTAAAAATTGTGCCGGCACAAGCCGCGGAAACGTTGCAGAAAAATCAAGATGAATACAACTCAATTCCGTCAAATGCACCCTTAAACTCCTTGATGGTGAGAATTTTACAGGGGCGTTCACCAATTAAATCACTTGTCCATGGAGTTGGCTTATTATCACACCACACAATTCAAACCTGCTTAGCAACAAAACAACTTGCCAGCTTGTTATATACACCAGCCTGCACCCGACACATCACGCAACTTGATTTCGTACCAACCTTACTGACCTGCAGTGAGCTATCAACATGATTCTACACAGCATGCCATACGCCTTTCCGAACACAACTCAAGCCACATACTAATGCTCAGGCATTGTATATGTCCCAAGGATTTCTCTCTGGTGTCTCAATGGCTCAAAGACCTGCACAAAACAATAGCAAACCGTATAACAATATCAGTACGCAAGTTAATTTGGTTGGGACCACACAAATGAGAATTGGCAGAAAAGACAAAATCAATATATCTCAGCAAGGAGAATGTTCGTACAACCTCGCAACGGTTTGATTCTCACGAATTCCAGCTCACCTCATTTTTCCCTAAGAGAATTCACACACTCACAACCCTTCACACGTATCTGAGAACCCTATATATTGCACTACTGTTCATTTTGCAAAGGAGGAAAAAACCTAATCAGAAACTACTCAGCGTCAATAACCATTCCCAAACCCTAATCACAAAAAGCTCATGGAAAGATCGTTATTCTTCTCAGAATTTCACATCGAAAGTTTGAACGGAAAGAGCTAAAACGTTCAATAGCATCAACACAACAAGACCGCTGTAGCAGGAAGAAATAGAAGAAGAGAAAGTAAAGAGAACCAAGAGAGCAAAGAGTAGGCGCATACCTTTACCTCGCCGGAGTTTGTACATCGGACTAGCTCCGATTTGGTACGAAACCTCTTCCCCGATGCATTTTTTATGCCATATTATTGCTCCTCGTTCCTTGTTGATGTTAAACCCCCTTTTAATTGCGTGATTTGGTTTCCTGGTTGTAGATCTAGGACTTAAGTTTTGATTCTTTGTTCTCTGAATTAGGCATTTCACGTTAGAATCTTGAAATTCTGAGTTTAGATTTGAACTCAGACGGGTTGGTTTAGTGGGGGTTGGGGTTTGATTTTGGGATTGGCCGGAGAGAGGTAGCGGCACCGCCGTGTCCGGCCGCCAGCCACCATTTTCTCCGGCAGGTTTATCAGAGTTGGTTTGCAAAGAAGAGAGAGACGAGCGTTTTTGGAAGAGAAGAGATTTGTGTGTGAAGATATGAAGAGATATGAAGGGATAAGAAGGGATAAGAGGGTGATCGGACGGTCCACTCCGGCAGTGACAAGTGTCACCGTCCGGTAGGACCATTGGATGGATCTAGTGCGTGCAACCCCAGTTTCCATACGATGCTCATTCAGTTTTCATCATCTGTTTTAAATCTTCATCATCATCATCTTGATCGGACGGTCCAGATTTATCCCCTAGTCAACCAATTGACTGAGACCCACACCATACACCTGCAGGCTTGAGTATTTCGTGGGCCTTATCCCTTTTGCTATTCACACCCACCGTCTCACTTTTTGAACCCCACTGGCTGTAGATAGAATTTCTTGGGCCTAAGACCAGCAAGCCCATCCGCCTGGATATCGGTTTACACCCCTTTGTTTTTTTTTTATTTTGTTAATTGTTTTAATTAATTGTAATTTAGGATAACTAAAATAGTTTAATTTTAGAATTATATTTTAATAAGTGGTAATTAGATTTTAATTTTGATTTTGAATTTTAATTAACCTCTTAATTTTAGTTTTAATTTTCTAATTAGTTTATAATTTTAGAATTAGATTTTCATTAGAACTTAGTTTTAATTGGATTTTTAATTTTAGAACTAACTTTCAATGTGGTTTTGATTAATTCCTTTTAATTGAATTTTATTCTAGAATTAGTTTTAGAATTAATTTTCTTTTAATTAGATTAATTTAGGATTAATTTTAGAATTAGAAATTATCTTTAACTAATTTTAGGTTTAATTTTTAATTAACTCTCTTTAGTTAATCTTGTTCTAAGTTTAATTTGGATATTCTTGATCTTGATTTTTGATGCTTAATTCCTGATTAAATACTTGACTTGTCTCTTGTTTCAGTTTCTCTTTGTGATTGAGTTGCTTTGTGTTTATTTGTTGATTACCTTTGAATTCACATGCTCCCTTAAGGCTCCTAGTCTGACTTAATTTCTGATTAAGTTCGGAGTAGGATAGACATTAGGCTCTCAATCCAAGCATGATAACATTAGGTAGACTTCCCTCCTGATCCTGACCTTAGGGCTATTTTGCATGACAACTTGTAGGACAGGGCTTCCCCTTTTCTCTCGCACTCGTGCGATTGAGACTAGTTAGACTCCTCTCTTTTCTCTCGCACCCTTGCGATTGAGACTGTTCCCTTCTTCCGTGGTGCCGCGAACTACGGACGCTCTGACTTCCTCTCTCTGGATAGATTGAGGATACGTAGGCACGAGGATCCCTATCCTTGGCGAGCACACTAACAACTAACTTCTCCTTCCTCTTTTAAGCTTTCATACTTGTGTTTGCTTTAGCATTTAAGATGCTCCTTTCTTCTCTCACTCTTTATCATCCCATGGATCTCAAGACTTATTCAAGTCTTGGGTTCTTTCCCTTTAGAGCTACCTAGTCCAACTTAATTTTTGATTAAGTTTAGAGTAGGATTAGCATTAGGTTTTAGGTAGTCTTTTCTCTTAAACCTCACTAACCATAGGACATCCATGCATGATAACATTAGGACCCTTTAAGTTCCCTTTAGAGTTTCCTCTGCGTTTTCTCTTCCCATCTTCAAGCAAAAAGTAAAAAATACTTAATAAAGGAAAACAAACATTGTATTTAGGCCTTTAATGCAAGAACAACATAGTGAGGGATCTTCTCTCATTTTCTTGGAATGTTTAGCGTGCGTCCCATCTCGGGTCGTTATGCGAGGCATTCGATCTTACATGAGGGACTTAAATACAATGTGCATTACAAAACACAAAACAATCAAAACACTTCTTTCTAAAAACTTCAAACAAACAATAACGTCTTTCCTTCGGGAATTCTTTTCTCATCTCACTCACTCTTAGCGTACGAACGTGCTCCTACTCGTTCTCTTGCAAGATGGTAACGCACTCGGACCAGCGAGCCTGCAATACCTGAGCTAGAACGTAAGCCATTCTCTAAAAAACACAAACAACTTTTCCCTAGTTAGGGGAACTACGTCGCTCCTATTCTCATGTTCCCGATGAGATACGTAGGCAGTGGGGTAGGGCCCATTCGAGCACTTCTTTTATTTTCCCTACATTTGTTCTTCGTTCTTTTCCGTTCCTTTTCCTTTCCCTTTCCAGTAGCAGTGGAGCTCCAGTTGACGACACCCTTTGATCGAGACAAGCAAGCGTGGATCCCATCGGGTACGATGGACGTGAGGGGGTGCTAATACCTTCCTCTCACGTAACCGACTCCCGAACCCAGTTCTCTTGGTCGCAAGACCATGCTCTATCCTTTCTCTTCAGGTTTATGCGGTGTTTCCTTTCCCTCTCTTGGGATAAATACACATTGCTGGCGACTCTGTTTCGGTGCCACTTTCGCGTTTGTACTAGGATGAAAATCCCGGGAGCGACAGCTGGCGACTCTGCTGGGGAAAGAACCCAGAATCTCTGGTTTCCTTAGCGAGTCAATCCTAGCGCTTGTCTGTTTTTATTTCATTGGGTGTTTACTGTACTTTGCTGTATTTACTGTTTTACTGTATAGTTATTTACTGTTTTTGCTGTATACTACTGCATTTATTGCATTTTAGCATTTTTTTTCATTTCATATGTTATATTATGCTATGCTGCTGTATTGTTTTCTGTTTGGCGGGATGAGGGTATTCTGAGAGATAGGCCCAATACACAGGCTTGAGTGCACTTAGGATTAGCGTGTTTCATGTCCTCTCGCGTTCCATCTTGGTTCGAGGAGGGAATATGAAACACAATCTGGATGTGGTTCTCTCTAGAGAATTCTGCGTTGTGGATTTCCCACGATGGTAGAGCTATCTAGAAGAGCTGCTAAGTCTGGATGACCTGTTAGGATGACCCCTCTTTGTTTTGAAGTGAATCAGCGGACGACCTCTTTGATTGGCGATGGCATTGTACCTTCGGGCTGAATGTGCTATTGCTTCTCAAACCTCTGAAGCTGAGGATCTTTCGTTTTTGGAGAATCAGTTGAGGCCTCCTCGATTGATGATGATGCCAAACCAGAAATGGTGAACGTATCATCATTTCTCGACCTGAGAGTCCGGGATACTGAGCATCCTAGTACCCACATGTGAGAGGGGCGGGTTGTTTACAGGTTTGCAGGTAACCTTGACTTTCATCCTACCTGGTATTCTGGTTCTCTTATCAGTGTAAACTTATTAGCCGGGTATTCTGGTTCACTTATCAGTGTGGACTTATCAGCCTGGTATTCTGGTTTTCTGATCATCTGGTATTCTGGTATTCTCTTCAGAATAGACTTGTGAACTTATTTAGTCAGAAGCACAATAGTTATTCAGAATTTGTGGAAGCTTTGATCCCATGTCTGTTGCATTCTTTGCATTACATTTGCATCTTGCATCATTTTTGCATATCTGTCTCCGGCCTGATCAGAGAGCTCATCCATCCTTTGTCTGAACCTCAGTTGATTTCTAGACTTTCTCATCGGACTTAAATCAGCTTTTGGGGAGATCATCATGAATTCAGGGGAACAGACTCAGTTTGTAACTAGGGCTGATGTTGAATTGATGAAGAGTCAGTTGGATCAACTTGTGGAAGCTATGACAGCCATGAATAGGGGAGAAGCCAATGTTCAGAGGACTTCTGTGATTGGGAATGTCATTCCACCTCCAGTGAACAATGTTGCTCAAGCTCAGCCTGTTCGAATCCCTGTTGAGGATCAAGTTATACACGAGCGTACCATCGCCCGAGATGGACATTCTTCTTCTCTTGATGCTGTAGATTATCAGAGTTTTGCCTTTTCTGTTCCAGATGTCAAAGGGGTAGTTCCGAAGGTGAACCATAAGGATCCACGATCTATTGATGACGAAAGATACCGTGTGTTGGAGGAAAAGATTACAGCCCTGGAGAGGCGTGATACACTTGGTTTGAATGCTTCGAGCATGTGTCTGGTGCCTGGCCTTGTAATGCCTCCCAAGTTTGAGATGCCGAATTTTGAGAAATACAAAGGAGATAGTTGTCCGAGGCTACATTTGGTGATGTTCTGCAGAAGAATGACTTCACACGTTGACAACGATAAGCTCATGATTCACTGTTTCCAGGACAGCCTGAGTGGGGCATCACTGAATTAGTATATGCAGTTGGAAAGTGGTAGCATCCGATCATGGACAGATCTAGCTCACGCCTTTGTGAAGCAGTACGATTATAATCTTGACATGGCTCTCAGCCGAATGCATTTGCAAGACCTGTCTCAGGCAGATAATGAATCATTCCGAGAGTATGCTCAAAGATGGAGAGAGTTAGCTGCTCGTGTTCAACCGCCACTTTCGGATAGAGAATTGGTTGATTTATTCATGGATACCTTGCAAGGGCCGTACTTGGAAAGGATGGTTGCCAATGGGGCAGCAAAATTTTCTGACCTAGTAATGGTGGGAGAATGTATCGAGAGCTTGATTAAGTGTGGAAAGCTCCAAGGCGTCTCGAACTTCCAAGCTAATGAAAATGAATCAGTTGTCAGTTCTCAGGAAGAATTCGAGGAAGAAAATAGTTCCATTCAGGAATCTTCACCACCTCGTTCTCAGTGTTTGGACATATCAACTGTTCAGAGTCAACAGTCTTATGGGTCTTCATATCAGGGACAACATTCTTCTGCAAATCAGAGACCTTCTCAGAGTCAACGGTCATATCGCCGTCAGTCGCGTCACCACGCCCGACAAAGACCAAGGAAGCCAGAGAGGAATTTCACTCAGTTGCCAATGTCATATAGTCAGATGTTGCTGGATTTGATCAGAGGTGGATTGATAGTGCCGAAGGAATTGAAGCCAGTGCCTTTTCCGTATCCACCAGGTTTTGATGTCAACGCCCGCTGTAATTACCACGCTGGGGCACAGGGGCATTCAACTGAAGACTGTAAGGTGCTTAAGAGCAAGATTCAAAATCTTCTTGACTCCAACAGGTTCTCATTCACGCCTCAGGGTATTCAGATCCACGACTCTCCTTCGTCCAGTTATGTGGGTTCATCAGTTCAGGCTATGGAAGAAGTCACTGAGAGCAGTTGTGCAGATGATTATCATACTGACTTCGACGAGCAATTCTGAAGATGGCTAGTTCATTAACGAGTCAAGCTTGGAAAGCCCAGTTCCCCGGAGCTGACTATCTTTTAGATCATGTCATTTCTTTGCATTTGTAGTTTCTTTTCTGTTAAAGTGCAAACTCATTTGTAAAACTCGTCTGTTTTCAGTTGATAATGATAATGAAATGAATATGCATGTTTTGATTAAATCCATCTGTGTTCACTCATATTTTCTTTATTGATATCTAACCCTTGTTTAAGCAGGATCTGAGGGAGGATGATGAAATTCAAAGACGCAGAACTTCTGATGGTATGCTTTTGAGACAAAACCTTGCTGATGATGTACAGGCATTATTTCAAATCCCTAAACACCGGAGATATAAGGAAGATAATCCCATGTCAACCCCTTTGAGCCTAGAAGTAGGAGTTTCTTTCTGAAAACGAAAAACCCTCAATCTTAACCTGGGGCAGGGTAGGTGTCAATTAATTTGACCGAGCGTTCAATTCGAGGATTAAATCTACGGTTACCCCTCACCAACCGAAGAGTGAGGCAGTCACATCCCTTTCAAACAAGTCCGACAAGCCAGTGTCACACGATTTGTTCAAAGAAAAAAAAGAGAAAGAAAAAGAAAGCCCGCTAAGTCGAAACTTGAAAATAAGTGACTTAGGCAAAAGTTAGGGCATCCCGCTGGACTTCAAAATCGAAAAAAATCAAAAGAAGTTAGTCCAGGCAAAATCAGGGAAAAGCAAAAGAATAAAAAATGGAAAAAGAAAAATCCTCAAATAAAGAACAAGTCGTGCGTTTACAGACACCAATGGCAAAAGGGGCGGCTGTCACTCCGAAAACCGTGTGGGTTCTTTCTATCCTCCTACCATTCATTAACCTTTTTGATAGGTGAGCGCTTATGTCGAGTTAGCTGAACGTAGGGCTGGAGAACATCAAGGAGAATGGGTGGGTTAAAACAAACTTTGAGCCTTATGACCTTTCTTTCTCAAACCGTGAACCAAGCCACGTTACAACCTTTAAAAGACCTAATTGAAGCAGGGTTGTTTCGAAAGCATACTCCGGTAAAAATCGCGTCGAACCTGACTCCTAAAAAGATATTGTTACCATCCATGTGGGTATCAGTGACATTCTGATTAGTGATTCATTCATTATATGTCACCACTTTTTTCCAGTGAACAGACTTGGATTTCAAAACTGTCATATGCATTGCATTAAAATTGTCATTTTCAAAACGAATTATTTTACTTGCGAGTAAGCGCTTGATCAGGGAAGTTTCTGCAATGAAAAGATTGATCCAGATAAGATGCAAAGTGCCCGAGTACTCCTTCGAGCAGGGGCAAGTCATATCAAATGGGCAATTCATTCCAAGATTCAGCCAATCTGGGGCAATCAGGTCGAGATTCAAATCTCTCGAAAGTCGTTCAGTTAAAGGTACTCCTTCACAGATCAGCCAGACAGGGGCACCAATCATTTCAAGGCTGGGGCAGACTATCCCAAGAGCATGAGAAGGTAGTCCGTCCAGATGAATGGTCAGCCTATACAGGGTTCAGAGTATTGAGGCAGAATATCTCACGGTTATATGAGATGGTTTTTGAATCTTCTCGAGGCAAATTTCTCTTTAGACCGTGCAGTCTGGGGCAGTTACGTCGAGATCTGACGAATCTCTACAAGAGTTTGAGGACATTGAGACGTTTTGGATGTCAAGTCTTCTGTAAAATCCTCTTGAGGCAATTTCTTTTGGTGGACCATGTTGGTTTGGGGCAAGTGAAAAAGAAAAAAATTATTGTTCACGCATATGCAGTCAGTCAGCCAAAAGGTTTGAAACAATGGGGCATTCCAACCCAAAGCATTTGTGGTCCCCTATTTTCAGCAGGCTTCATAAATCATGCATAAAAACCTTTCTCCCCATCAAGTGGTGGTTCAGAGTTAGATTTTCTCAGTTGCAGAAGTCATATCCAGCATGAGGCATACATGCATATCCTTTGGCTTGCAGATAGCAGCCTCGTACTAAGCTCAAAGGCAAGATTGAAGCCTTTTCGAGATCATGGATCGTATCTCCAAGACGGGTAATCACTTGTTCCCACGCAAAAGACTGGGGCAATCATGTTTAGGGAAGGGTTCACTGGTCACCCTTTTGTCGATAACGGTTGCGAATTCCCCAGTAGAGTTGCTTCGCAGACACCGAAGTGAATGGTTAATCCCCAGTGAAATCGCTAAGAGTTTGAATATGCTTAATCTCCTGTAAAATCCTCTTATGACGTTTTCTTCAGATAAGTCTTATATCATGGGGCAAAAAGCGAGTTGCTGATCCTCCCAAGCATGGGGCATATTGAATTTCTCTACCAGGATATGTTCCCGATCTATCACCCCCAGTAGAGTTTGAGGACGTTTGGTCTTCTGTAAAATCCTCTCAAAAGGCATTACCCAGCATGAGACGCTTTAAAGCGGTTTCCTCCAGTAGGATTTGTGGTAAACTCATTATCCCCAACGGAGTCGTCAAACAGAAAGTTCGCCTAACATGGGGCATTGTGGTACTTATCCTAAGTTTGACAGTCTTATTCCTCAGCAGACTACAGTGTAATTGCTTTGGGTTTCACAGCAGATCTTTAGGCACTCTCCCCCAGCATGTGGCAGCAGAATATGTTCTAACCAGGATTTGCATATCCCCGGCAGAGTAGCCCTGATCCCCAGCAAGATCGTATCTCTGGTAGTTGTATTCCCCACAGAGTTCAGCATTGAATCTTGCCAACAATACTCCTCAGCTGAGTTGTTTTGTCCCCACAGAGGCTTATTGATCAATAAAATCTCTTCCTCAACAGAGTATTATTATATTCTCTCCCCAGCCGGGTTAGAAGGTTGATTCTCCCCGCAAAGGATCTCAGGTTTGATAGATCCTCAAGCAGAGTTTTAACGACTTTTCTTTTCTAGCAAGACGCCAAGACAGAAAATTCTCATCTCCAGCGGAGTAGCTGTGACCAGAATCCAGCCCCAAGCAAATGAAGTAATTCCTGGCAAAATTCTCATATTTCAAAGTCCAATTTATTTTTGGCAAACTTGACAATTCGAAGCGGACGGATTGTTTATTTTTTTAGCAGAGATTTTATCCTTTCAGGAGTCTCCGAAGTCAAATCATTGATCATTGTTCCTCAGCAGAGTCAGCAGAGATGTTTGACACGTATGCAGAGAGTAATCCAATTTTGGAATTCAGAAAGTCCAACCGTAGATTGGAAAAAGGTCCATCCAAGGGTGGCAAGTTATTAAAGTTCAACCGTAGATTGGCAAAAGGTCCATCCAAGGGTGGCAAATTCTCAAAGTCCAACCGTAGATTGGCGAAAGGTCCATCCAAGGGTGGCAAATTCTCAAAGTCCAACCGTAGATTGGCGAAAGGTCCATCCAAGGGTGGCAAATCATTGGAAAGTCCAACCGTAGATTGGCGAAAGGTCCATCCAAGGGTGGAAAATTCTCAAAGTCCAACCGTAGATTGGCGAAAGGTCCATCCAAGGGTGGCAAATTCTCAAAGTCCAACCGTAGATTGGCGAAAGGTCCATCCAAGGGTGGCAAAGCAAGGTAAAGTCCAACCGTAGATTGGCAAAAGTCCCCCGTAGTGTGGCAATTCAGCAGCAAAGTCCAACCGTAGATTGGCAAAAGTCCCCCGTAGTGTGGCAATTCAGCAGCAAAGTCCAACCGTAGATTGGCAGAAGTCCACCCGTAGTGTGGCAGGCCAGTAGTCGTCTGGCGTTGTACAAAAGACATTGTTAAAGTCCACCCGTAGTGTGGCAGGCCAGTAGTCGTCTGGCGTTGTACAAAAGAAATTGTTGTTAAAGTCCACCCGTAGTGTGGCAGGCCAGTAGTCGTCTGGCGTTGTACAAAAGACATTGTTAAAGTCCACCCGTAGTATGGCAGGCCAGTAGTCGTCTGGCGTTGTACAAAAGACATTGCTAAAAAAGACACCCCTTCAGTGTTGTTCTTTCCATCAGAGTTTTATTCAG
Source organism: Lathyrus tuberosus (assembly GCA_022829125.1). Taxonomy (NCBI): domain Eukaryota; kingdom Viridiplantae; phylum Streptophyta; class Magnoliopsida; order Fabales; family Fabaceae; genus Lathyrus; species Lathyrus tuberosus. The sequence goes on along the minus strand of JALAZF010000123.1, from coordinate 6,364,191 downwards.
CGAGAGTTCATATTACCGTACAGGATAAGAGTGTTGTGAGTATTGGATTTGTGCTTCCTCAGTTTGCTGTAAAGTTTTTTTGTCTCCCCAACAGAATAAGGGAAGAAGGTAAATTTCCAGCAGAGGAGTAAGTCTGATCTTGTCCCCTAGCAGGGCTGACATCATCAACCTTTATCCCCCAAGCATATTTTTGGGTGGTGGTTAGCGTTCCCCAGCAAGTCAAAGGTTGAGTGTCATTGGCACTTTTCTTCAGCAAGATTCCTGGGATGTTTCCTCCAACAGAAGTTTGTTACTCATACTTTCCTGCAGAGTGGAGGTTTAGTTGAGATCTCGAGCAGTTTATGACACTGAAGGCGGTTCAGTTTGTTATCCTCAGCGGAGTTGGCCTCTTCTCTTCAGCATTTATTTTGCTGGAGGGGTCCTTTTGCATATAGTAAGCATATTTGCATTTCATCCTCAAACGCGTAGCATTTCCATTTTGTATGGAGCATTACGCCATAGAAAATTCAAACATATGCATGCGAAGCATAAGCCAGATTTGGTACCTTGCGTGAAAGCCCAAATCAATGTTCAGTCAAGACGGTGACATATCTCCAAAAGACATTATAATCAGTCCCTCTGCTTACATTTCGTTTGGGTCGTAGATCTTACGTCGATCTTGCCCTCGACCAGTCATTGTCCATCAACCCCTTGATGACGACATTTCGGTCAGGTTTCCTTCCTGTCATCCCCATGACAATGTGTTTCTTCGTTCAGGTCTTCCTTCCTGCCATCCCCATGACAATGTGTTTTCTTCGTTCGAGTCTTCTTTCCGTCAAACCCCTTTGACGATGTGTTTCCTTCAGTTGAGTCTTCTTTCCGTCAAAACCCTTTGATGACGTGTGTCCTTTCAGTCGGGTTCCATTTTTTTTCTTCCCGTCCAACCCTTTTGACAATGTGGTTCGCTGAGTTTGTTGTCTTCCCGTCCGATTTCTTTGACGACGTGTGACTGTGCTCAAGTTATATTTTCTCTCCTTGCGGTTAGCAAATTTTGCGGTTCTTTTTGTATTCAATCACCGTGTACCTTGAACGTCTGAAAGTCGTCGCTATCATCCTTTCAGGTCCAAGTTGATTGAATAGGGGCAGCTGTAGCACCCCAAAATTTGCCCTACCTTTTTTCTAACCTTAACTGGCTTATGTTTCCTTCTCATTTTGCATCTCTAGGTCATAATTTCATAATTATTCATTTTCACTGGTCTTCTAAGACATGGATCAAGGCATTCTCAGGTGGTTCGAATCTTCCGTATTCAGAGGAATATCCGTGTGCATTCAAAGATGAGGGTTTAGCTTCAAGCCAAGCTTGGTTCATTCATGATCCAGTTTAGATGGAGGTTTGACCTACTTTTAGTCAAACTATCAAGGAGTTTGCTTCAACCTTAAGTTACCCGCATCAGTGACTATTTCTCAAGCGCTGTGTATTCAAGGTCAAATTGTTGCGTGTGGAACTCATCAGGTTGTCAAGCAGTTGTTCGTATGAGGTTTAGTTCAGAAAATCAAGTTCATCATTCCATTAGTGGTTCAGCTGTGAATTTATTTTCCTCAGCACGGATTCAGTGATCAGATACATTTTGAAGAAAATTAAAATTGGGAGCATTCATGCAAAGTTGACTTTATGTTGACCTAGTCATATTGGTCTCTCTTTGGTACTTGATCCTGGTTGTTTTCCAAAGACATCTTTTAAGAAGATTTCCATTCAAAATAGATTTAAATTCAAGATTTAAGTGGAAGGAAAATAGTCATATACATTTCATTTAAAAAATCAAGTTCAAGTTACATTGCAAATGTCATTACAAAGTCAAATTGATCCTAATGCAAGTTATACAAGAAAAAGGTTACAGAAAGAAAAAAAAAGAAAATTACAAAAGTATAACTTTGAATTTTGGTCAACCGCTGACCAAGTTTGACGTATCTTCTTCACCGCCCCATGGCCTTTGTCGGTGTTACTGAAGAAAAAGGAAAAGAATTTTCCAAGGGGGCCATGTGACCTAGGCTACTGATACATTATCAAGATGAGCAGTATCCAAACCACAATTTCCTACTGCTTTGGAGGTAGAGTTTGGCTCTTCATGTAAAGGCTCGCAAAGGCGACCTCCATACTTAGGTTGCTGCTGCTGCTTAACTTTATGCAACCGGGCACTATGTCTATTCCCCACCACACCATTAGCAACAAAGATGAAACCTGCCACAACTCAACAATATGACATAACTTGCCATGAGAATAAGAAAGAAGAAGAGAATTAATGGATGTGCAAAATTCAAAGGTGTTTCACAACAAAACTGGAGTTAAAAATTGTGCCGGCACAAGCCGCGGAGACGTTGCAGAAAAATCAAGATGAATACAACTCAATTCCGTCAAATGCACCCTTAAACTCCTTGATGGTGAGAATTTTACAGGGGCGTTCACCAATTAAATCACTTGTCCATGGAGTTGGCTTGTTATCACACCACACAATTCGAACCTGCTTAGCAACAAAACAACTTGCCAGCTTGTCATATACACCAGCCTGCACCCGACACATCACGCAACTTGATTTCGTACCAACCTTACGGACCTGCAGTGAGCTATCAACATGATTCTACACAACATGCCATACGCCTTTCCGAACACAACTCAAGCCACATACTAATGCTCAGGCCTTGTATATGTCCCAAGGATTTCTCTCTGGTGTCTCAATGGCTCAAAGACCTGCACAAAACAATAGCAAACCGTACAACAATATCAGTACGCAAGTTAATTTGGTTGGGACCACACAAATGAGAATTGGCAGAAAAGACAAAATCAATATATCTCAGCAAGGAGAATGTTCGTACAACCTCGCAACGGTTTGATTCTCACGAATTCCAGCTCACCTCATTTTTCCCTAAGAGAATTCACACACTCACAACCCTTCACACGTATCTGAGAGCCCTATATATTGCACTACTGTTCAATTTGCAAAGGAGGAAAAAACCTAATCAGAAACTACTCAGCGTCAATAACCATTCCCAAACCCTAATCACAAAAAGCTCATGGAAAGATCGTTATTCTTCTCAGAATTTCACATTGAAAGTTTGAACGGAAAGAGCTAAAATGTTCAATAGCATCAACACAACAAGACCGCTGTAGCAGGAAGAATTAGAAGAAGAGGAAGTAAAGAGAACCAAGAGAGCAAAGAGTAGGCGCATACCTTTACCTCGCCGGAGTTTGCACATCGGACTAGCTCCGATTTGGTACGAAACCTCTTCCCTGATGCATTTTTTATGCCATATTATTGCTCCTCGTTCCTTGTTGATGTTAAACCCCCTTTTAATTGCGTGATTTGGTTTCCTGGTTGTAGATCTAGGACTTAAGTTTTGATTCTTTGTTCTCTGATTTAGGCATTTCACGTTAGAATCTAGAAATTCTGAGTTTAGATTTGAACTCAGACGGGTTGGTTTAGTGGGGGTTGGGGTTTGATTTTGGGATTGGCCGGAGAGAGGTAGCGGCACCGCCGTGTCCGGCCGCCAGCCACCATTTTCTCCGGCAGGTTTATCGGAGTTGGTTTGCAAAGAAGAGAGAGACAAGCGTTTTTGGAAGAGAAGAGATTTGTGTGTGAAGATATGAAGAGATATGAAGGGATAAGAAGGGATAAGAGGGTGATCGGACGGTCCACTCCGGCAGTGACAAGTGTCACCGTCCGGTAGGACCATTGGATGGATCTAGTGCGTGCAACCCCAGTTTCCATACGATGCTCATTTAGTTTTCATCATCTGTTTTAAATCTTCATCATCATCATCTTGATCGGACGGTCCAGATTTATCCCCTAGTCAACCAATTGACTAAGATCCACACCATACACCTGCAGGCTTGAGTATTTCGTGGGCCTTATCCCTTTTGCTATTCACACCCACCGTCTCACTTTTTGAACCCCACTGGCTGTAGATAGAATTTCTTGGGCCTAAGACCAGCAAGCCCATCCGCCTGGAAATCGGTTTACACCCCTTTGTTTTTTTTTTATTTTGTTAATTGTTTTAATTAATTGTAATTTAGGATAACTAGAATAGTTTAATTTTAGAATTATATTTTAATAAGTGGTAATTAGATTTTAATTTTGATTTTGAATTTTAATTAACCTCTTAATTTTAGTTTTAATTTTCTAATTAGTTTATAATTTTAGAATTAGATTTTCATTAGAACTTAGTTTTAATTGGATTTTTAATTTTAGAACTAACTTTCAATGTGGTTTTGATTAATTCCTTTTAATTGAATTTTATTCTAGAATTAGTTTTAGAATTAATTTTCTTTTAATTAGATTAATTTAGGATTAATTTTAGAATTAGAAATTATCTTTAACTAATTTTAGGTTTAATTTTTAATTAACTCTCTTTAGTTAATCTTGTTCTAAGTTTAATTTGGATATTCTTGATCTTGATTTTTGATGCTTAATTCCTGATTAAATACTTGACTTGTCTCTTGTTTCAGTTTCTCTTTGTGATTGAGTTGCTTTGTGTTTATTTGTTGATTACCTTTGAATTCACATGCTCCCTTAAGGCTCCTAGTCCGACTTAATTTCTGATTAAGTTCGGAGTAGGATAGACATTAGGCTCTCAATCCAAGCATGATAACATTAGGTAGACTTCCCTCCTGATCCTGACCTTAGGGCTATTTTGCATGACAACTTGTAGGACAGGGCTTCCCCTTTTCTCTCGCACTCGTGCGATTGAGACTAGTTAGACTCCTCTCTTTTCTCTCGCACCCTTGCGATTGAGACTGTTCCCTTCTTCCGTAGTGCTGCGAACTACGGACGCTCTGACTTCCTCTCTCTGGATAGATTGAGGATACGTAGGCACGAGGATCCCTATCCTTGGCGAGCACACTAACAACTAACTTCTCCTTCCTCTTTTAAGCTTTCATACTTGTGTTTGCTTTAGCATTTAAGATGCTCCTTTCTTCTCTCACTCTTTATCATCCCATGGATCTCAAGACTTGTTCAAGTCTTGGGTTCTTTCCCTTTAGAGCTACCTAGTCCAACTTAATTTTTGATTAAGTTTGGAGTAGGATTAGCATTAGGTTTTAGGTAGTCTTTTCTCTTAAACCTCACTAACCATAGGACATCCATGCATGATAACATTAGGACCCTTTAAGTTTCCTTTAGAATTTCCTCTGCGTTTTCTCTTCTCATCTTCAAGCAAAAAGTAAAAAATACTTAATAAAGGAAAACAAACATTGTATTTAGGCCTTTCATGCAAGAACAAGATAGTGAGGGATCTTCTCTCATTTTCTTGGAATGTTTAGCGTGCGTCCCATCTCGGGTCGTTATGCGAGGCATTCGATCTTACATGAGGGACTTAAATACAATGTGCGTTACAAAACACAAAACAATCAAAACACTTCTTTCTAAAAACTTCAAACAAACAATAACGTCTTTCCTTCGGGAATTCTTTTCTCATCTCACTCACTCTTAGCGTACGAACGTGCTCCTACTCGTTCTCTTGCAAGATGGTAACGCACTCGGACCAGCAAGCCTGCAACACCTGAGCTAGAACGTAAGCCGTTCTCTAAAAAACACAAACAACTTTTCCCTAGTTAGGGGAACTACGTCGCTCTGATTCTCATGTTCCCGATGAGATACGTAGGCAGTGGGGTAGGGCCCATTCGAGCACTTCTTTTATTTTCCCTACATTTGTTCTTCGTTCTTTTCCGTTCCTTTTCCTTTCCCTTTCCAGTAGCAGTGGAGCTCCAGTTGACGACACCCTTTGATCGAGACAAGCAAGTGTGGATCCCATCGGGTACGATGGACGTGAGGGGGTGCTAATACCTTCCTCTCACGTAACCGACTCCCGAACCCAATTCTCTTGGTCGCAAGACCATGCTCTATCCTTTCTCTTCAGGTTTATGCGGTGTTTCCTTTCCCTCTCTTGGGATAAATACACATTGCTGGCGACTCTGTTTCGGTGCCACTTTCGCGTTTGTACTAGGATAAAAATCCCGGGAGCGACAGCAGCCAATCTGGAGCAGTCACATTGAAAACTCTCCCTAAATCAGCTAAACAGGGGCAATCAGGTCGATTGGACAAATCTCTGTAAGATCAGTCAGAGGCAAAGTTTCTTCAAGACTTGGGGCAGGCCACCTCTAGAGCGTGAGAAGTTGTCCACTGCTGAAGACGGTTAATTGAAAACACCTCTTCAAGGTTCAAAATACTGGGGCAGAGTATTTTCAAGTTATTACAAATCCTTTCGAGGCAATTTACTTCATGGATTATGAAGTCTGGGGCAGTTGTGTCTAAATCTCTCCAAGAGTTTGAAGACCCTGGGGCAGTGTGAAGGCCCGGTATTCTATAAAATCCTCTTGAGATGATTTCTTCCTTTAGACCTGGTGGTCTGGGGCAAGTGGAGAGTTCAAATGGCCGTTTATGACCATAGAGACAGGTCAGGCTGGGTAACAAGTTTGTTTTTCCCCAGTAGTGTTACTCTCCCCAGCAAGAGCATAGAGGATTGTGTTCCCCAGCCAAAGTCATGGTTGGTTGATTATTCCCCTGCAAGCAGTTTAAAGTGGATTGCTCTGAGGTGAATGTGGTTGTATCTCCAGCAGGAGATGTGTTGGATGTCTTTAAAAAGACTTTATTTTCCCCCACAGAGCCTGGTACTCACTTTCCTCAGCAGGTCAAGGAGTGTATTTCCGTCAGCAACGACATGCTCTAATCCCCAGCAGGGTAAATTCTTTCCTCCAACAGCAGGTTAAGCTCAATGATATCCCTCGGCAGGTTTCGTTGACTTTCCTCCCCAGTAGAGTTGAGGTTTCATCATCCTTATCAGACTGTCACTCTCCCCAGTCAGAGTACAAAAGATTGTTCCTCAGCCAGCATCTAAAGGGGATTGCTTTAGGATGGAGGTTGTTTTGTTACCACTGGAGATTTGTGGAACGTATTCCTGAGACAAAGATGTTGTCTTCCCCCGCAGAGTATTGGTGTCTACTCACCTCGGCCAGTCAGGAAACGTGTTTTCACCAGCAACAACAGGATAAGGGCGAAGTCATTTACCCAGCAGCGGGTTAAGTCCATTGGTGTCCCCAATAGGTCTAGCATTTGTGATTTGGCTCCCCAAGCAGAGTTTGGTGGTAGTCTTTGCAGCAGGTTTGATCAGCGATGGTTGACATCCCCCAGCGGATTTTAAGTCCAAGTGATATTTGGCACTCTTTCGATTAAGGTCTTGGTTTTCTTTTTCAAAGAGTTATATATAATCCCCAGAATGGTGGATGTTCTTTTGGATTTCATCTCTAGCATTAGTTGTTGATCAAAGGATTTGTTCAGTGTGATCCTTCTCAGCAGAGTTCTTGGACTCAGAGGACAATTTATTTTGTCATCCCCGGTGGAGCTACCTTCGTTTTCAGCATTTATTTTGCTAGAGCGTTTCTTTTTGCATTGCATAAGCATCGTTTGCATGGCATCCTCCCAAACGCGTAGCATTTCCATTTCGTATGGAGCATTACGCCACAGAAAAATTCAAACATATGCATTCGAAGCATAAGCCAGGTTTGATACTTTCTTTGCCAGTTCTCTTTCTCAGCAGAGATGGCATAACTCAGGAGATTTTTTTTATCCTCGGTGAGGTCGCCGAGGGATGTGTTCATCCTACATGTGCTCCCCGGCAGAGTCTTCTATTTAGACTTCTCCTTTCCCCAGCGGAGTCATCTTATCTTTGGGTTGTAAGTCCGTTGATTTTACATCTCGCCCTTTCGGTTCACGACTGTATCTTTGTTGGGAATCTGCCTTTGATTGGCCAACTCCTTTTTGTAAACCCAGTTCTCGCCTGGTAGTCAATTCTCGCCTGACAACTCTTTGGTAAACCCAGTTCTCGCCTGGTGGTCAATTCTCGTCTGACTTATTTTGTGAAACCCAGTTCTCACTTGGTAGTCAGTTCTCGTCTGATTTATTCATGAAACCCAGTTCTCGCCTGGTAGTCAGTTCTCGTCTGACTTATTTTGTGAAATCCAGTTCTCTCCTGGTAGTCAGTTCTCGTCTGACTCATTTCGTGAAACCCAGTTCTCGCCTGGTGGTCAGTTCTCATCTGACTTATTTTGTGAAATCCAGTTCTCGCCTGGTAGTCAGTTCTCGTCTGACTCATTTCGTGAAACCCAGTTCTCGCCTGGTGGTCAGTTCTTGCCTGACTTATTTCGTGAAACCTAGTTCTCGCCTAGTAGTCGGTTCTCATCTGACCTATTTTTGTGAAATCCAGTTCTCGCCTGGTAGTCAGTTCTCGTCTGACTTACTTCGTGAAACCCAGTTCTCTTCTTCAGCAGAGATGGCATAACTCAGAAGAGTTTGTTTCACTTTATCCCCAGTGAAGTCCACCTTTGGCTTGGTCTTCCTTTTCGAGTTCGTCTTCAGCCGTCCTCGTGTAACCCTTTGGTTGAAAGTCCACCTTCGGCTTGGCCTTTCTTTTCGAGTTCGCCTTCGGCCTTCCTTGTATTATTTTGTTGTTGGAAAGTCCACCTTCGGCTTAGCCTTTCTTTTCGAGTTCGTCTTCGGCCGCCCTCGTAATATTTTTGTTGGGTAGTCTTCCTTCGGCTGGCAAACACTCCATTTCATTATCCCCACAGGTTGCAAATTTCAGGGTTCTTTTGGTATTCAATCTCCGTGTATCCTTGAATGTCTGAAAATCGTTGCTATCATACCTTCAGGACCAGGTAGATTGAATAGGGGCAGCTGTAGCACCCCAAAATTTGCCCTTTCTTTTTACCTCTAATTGGCTTATGTTTCATTTCATTCTTTGCATTATCATCATTGCATATCATTGGTTCTTAGCATGGGATCAAGGTGTCTGAGTTAGCTCAAGAGGAAGATATGTTTTCCCAGAGGTTCAAGCAAAAGGTCATGTGTACTGTCCAAAGGACCAAAGGAGAGAAAGTTTCTTGATGTCATCATTACTTAAGCCACAATGGATTCTTAGACCTCAGGGTATCCTAATTTGTCCATCACCTCATCAAAAGATTGCAATTGGCAAGAGATTTCAAGTGAATCACACTCTCTTAACCTGAATTCTCAAAGTAGGGTTTTGGGATCCTTGAGTTCAACACCCCAATGGGAAAGATCTTTGAGTTTTTATCATCACCAAATGGCACATCTCATCATTGTTTGAGAGGATACACATTATATTCAGAGGAATTTGGATTTGGAGCATGGGCCAATTCCTCTTAGACTCAAGACACCAAAATTAGGGTTTGCCATAAAATCAGTTTATTTCTGAATTTTTGGGCAAGACTTGATTCCTTGGTATTCCTCATGTCCCTAAGTGTCTAGGATTGTAAAATTGTCCATCAATTTAGTTCAGAAAGGTTTCAATTGGTCAGAAGATTGAAAATCAAGAGAATTGGGAATAAAGTCAACTGTGCAGTGAAAAAGTCAACTCCTGACTTTTTGAGGTCAATATCATGATTTTCAAATCAAATATGGTCCATATATGAGATTTGATCAAGAAATGTGCAAAGATTCATCAAAAATCAAGAATTGTGAAAAGTTACTAAAATTGGAAAATTAGGTTTTTAGAAACTTACTATTTTTAGTAAGTTTTTAATCACTTTCTAAGCCATTTTTCACCATGTTCAAGGCCTCATTTCAAAATCTCTTCCACATGAAAGTTGTAGTATGAAACTCCCTTCAAAATGGACACAAGAACCATGTCATTTGAATTTTTTTAGAGAGTTATGGTATTCCAAAGTTGGAGATTTCAAGTTGTAAAGTTTGGTAACTTAGAATTTTTCTAAGTCATTTTGGGTCAGATCCAAGCACCAACTTTCATGCTCACTTTTGGGTGTCTTCCAAGCATCATTTCAACTTCTCTTCAACACCAATTTTGTTCTCCAAAATTCCTATTTTTCATTGGTGGCACATTTGTCACAAATGGTGTAAAATCTACCAAGTTATGAATGTTGGAAATGATGGTCATGAATTGAATGGCAAGGCATTAATTGGTAATAGATGAAGGACACTTCTTGCAGCATCATAGTACACCCTTTATTATACGAATTATAGCACACCCTTGTGCCAAATTCATTGCCAAATATAGCCAAACAACATATACATGCCATGCACACATAATGCCCACTTTTGCCTAAACTTAAAAAAAGGAAAATAGAACAACTCATACCTTATTCTCCCTTCCCACGTGCTTGCTCCCTTCACACTTTTCTCACACTCAAAACCACTCACATATACCCTCCACCATCACTAACCGTACCTCACTTTCAACATGACATTTTGTGGCAAAATTCCCAAACAAGTATCTCATTTCATTTTGGGCCCAAAGGCAGCCTTTGCCCATCATACTTAAGACTTTGAAACCCTAAAACGAGGGGGGGAGGTCATTGGTGCACACTTTTTAGATCTGAACTTTTCTTCATCTCAACAGCTCTCCATTTTTTCCCTCAAGACTACTTCATTTTCGTGCTCATTTTGTATTCTCTGAAGTGTGGAGCTCAAGGTTTCTGGGTTTCTCAAGCTACTATAACCAAGGTCCAGTGGACATAACTCTACTAGGTAAGCTTCTTCAAGCTTTTTAGCTCTCATCTTTTAGATCCAAACGTGTTAGGTTTGATCATGCATTGCATCTAGAAGTCCTGAAATGATGGCACACCATGAATCTTTGATTTTGAGCTTTTGTGTTTGTTCTTGATTTTGTGAAATTCATGATGAATCCATGACTTTAGGGCTTGTTTTCTTTATGATGTAGCCTTTGTTTTACCTTATATTTATGATGGTTGTGTTCCTCTCGTTTAGGGCTACAATTTTGGTTTTAACTTTGTTTAATTTCGTTGAGATTTGAGTGAGTTATGAATTTATGAAGATAGTTGCATTATGATGATATTTTCGTGTCCAGCATGAGCAGCATGAAGATTGCTGCATTTTTTGCATGGTTGTGGGAGGAAGAAGGACGCGTGTCGCGTCCTGGTTGGTAGTGCATCTTTTTTGTCTTTTAGTGTTTTAATGAAGAGTGGCCCATTGATAACATGTTGACATGCTTTTTGTTACATCTTCATTTCCCTTATTACATTTTTATTTAATCTGACAAATAACATGATCAAGTGGATTCTGGGCCCAACAGCTTTCTCTTTTCACACCTCCCCATGTCCAGGCCCAAACGCAAGTGTGTGTATATCTTGCTACTGCACCCCCTCCCTTATTTGTACTTCCTTTTTATTTCTTTTTTTATGATCTTTTTTTTTCATTTATTAAAAATACTTCCTATTATTAAAATATTCCATAAAAAATCATGAATATATTTTAATGTCTTATTTAATTTTATATGAATTTTATTTTTATTTTCCATTTATTTTGATAATTAATTCTTATTTTCTTTTCCAAAGTATCTTCCATGCCTACTCATTTGATTCATGCTTATGTTTAGTGACTTAGCCATGCTTTCTTGAGCTGAATTTTTTACCATGTGTTCATTCTTGGATGAGGAATCTTTGAGTGTCAATTTTATGCATTGGTGATTAATTTTTGATTATTTTCCATGTGGTTTTCATTGCTCCTTGATTTTTGTTCGGTTAGCTTGATATGTGTGATATTTGATCCATTTAATGATGAAATATTGTGATTATTGTTGATATATTTTGCAAATGCATTCTTGATGGATACAACATGATTGTGGAATTTATTTGGATTTTTATAAGGCATGCTTCTTTTTTTGGCTGATGTTTACATATGACTTGAACTTTGAATGGAATGTTTTGGGTACTTGACCTAGTTTGGATATTTTTGACCATTTGTACTTAATTGAAGCTTGAAATGATTATATGATGTGATCATGTACTGTCTTTGCTTGTTTGTGACTTTGGAATCATTTACATTTAATCATTTTTATATTTATGGTGAATTTTCCAAGTTGACAATGTTTTGGCACTACTCTTTGGTTGTTTTGAATTAGTTTCTTTGTGATGCCTTCTCATATGATCTCATAAATGCTTGGTGACTCTTGTTTTATTCAAATAACATGTGTGAGGTTCTGATCCTCTTGATATGGTGTCCATTGAATGACATTTTCTCACTTCTTGCCTCACATGATCTTTTGTTGCTTGCATGAATGACATAAGTGAATGTTTTGCCTAGTTTTGACATATGACTTGAGTGTGATACTTGCTGATCCTTTTTTATTGATTTTAGTTTTATTATGGTTCATGGATTATACATTTACTACTGCCCACTTGGATTCACATCATGTTTTCACTTCACTTGGTCATTGTTGATTGATTTCCATGATGTATTTCACTAGCATTTGACTTGTTGCTACTTTGGTTCATGGTGCATGTTAATGTGAAGTATTCTTACATGTTTGAATTGGATGATTATAATATGACCTGCGTTCTGACTTTGCTTCATCTCCGTCTTACTTTGCTCATGTTACCTTGGTGTGATTCTTATTGGTGTTCAATTGTCTTTCTAATGCAAGTTTCCTTGCATCCTTTCTTGTTTGCTCTTACTTGCTTACTTGAATTTTCTTGCATGATCTTTGAAGCTTGATTGATGATGTGAATTGGATGTGATGTGTATGATGTAATTGCTGCCCTCTTTGTTTTCTCATCTCTTATTTCCTCTTCTTCTTCATCTATCTCACTTCCTTCCTTCCCCTTTGGACTTTAAGACTTGCTCAAGTCTTGGACCCACCTTTGTATGCTCCCTTAGGGTTCCTAGTCCAACTTAATCTTTGATTAAGCTTGGAGTAGGATAGACATTAGGATTCAAACCATGCATGCTTACTTAATTAGATGTTTTCCCCTCTTACCTTAACCTTAGGGCCATCTTTGCATGACAACATTAGGATATATTTCCCCTTAGTGTTTTCTTTTTCTTGAGTCTTCTCTTCTCATCTCATAACAACTCTAACACACTTAATAAAGGTAACGTGTATTGCGCATGAGCCTTGCATGTGGGAAGTGAGGAATGAGGGGTTTCCTCTCATTTTTCTAGAGTGTTTGGTGGACGTTCCATCTTGGAACGATTTGCTAAGCATTCATTCCTATGTCATAGACTTCGGTGCAATGCAAGTTACGAACTAACTTCAATCCACTTCTGTCTAAAAATAAACAAATAAATTCAAAGCCTTTTTCATCCTTCGGGATTGTTCAGTTTCAAACCTTTTTCAGAAAAGAACATGTTATTTTCCGTTTTGTCGCAAACAAGTATTGACCCTAACTGACGGACGTGAACTTAACATCACTCATAAAAAACACTAAAACCTCGTTAGGTCGAACTATAACTGCTCTGATTTCCTCCTTCTGGTTAGATTGAGGATATGTAGGCACAAGACGGCGATGTCATGGCGAGCACTCTTCCCACCTTTTTGACCCGCGGGTCAAACTACGACTGCTCTGATTTCCTCTCTCTAGTTAGATTGGGGATATGTAGGCACAAGACGGTGATGTCTTTGCGAGCACTCTTCCCACCTTTTTGACCCGTAGGTCGAACTACGACTGCTCTGATTTCCTCTCTCTAGTTCGATTGAGGATACGTAGGCACAAGACGACGATGTCTTTGCGAGCAATCTCCCCCCTTAGTTTGTGTCCAAACTACGTTGACTCTGACTTTCCCATTGCACGAGAGAATATGTAGGCATAGGACGACGATGTCCTATCGAGTCACTTCTTTTTCTTTTCTTCTTCGTTTCTTTGTTCTTTTCTGTTCTCGTTTCTTCTCCTTTCCAGTAGCAGCGGAGCTCCAGATGACGACACCCTTTGATCAAGATGGCAAGCATGGATCCCATCGAGTACGATGGATGCGTGGGGTACTAATACCTTCCCCTCGCGTAACCGACTCCCTTACCCATTTCTCTTGGTCGCGACACCATGCTTTTCCCTTCCCTCAGGTTTACGCAGTGTTTCCTTTCCCTCTCTTGGGATAAATACACATTGTTGGCGACTCTGTTTCTGCGCCACTTTCGCGTTTGTACTTGGATGAAAATCCCGGGAGCAACAGCTAGTTGTTCAACAAAGAAATCTTTGATAACAATATTATATTCAAAATCAAAGGAGAAAGTGCTTTGAAATAATTGTTAGGGCTTACCGCTCAAGGAGAGGCCCAAGGTTTTATCAGTGATTGCACTGTTGTTTTGAATTTGTACAGGGACTTATACAAGTGAGTGAGGCCCAAAAAATGTTTTCTGTATAAAGGGATGGGTCTTATACTCTCTCAAGAGGCCCAAAGGTTTTTTAAAGAATAGGAATGGGGCTTATAACACGAGGGTAGACCCAGATGATTTGATTTTTGAACTGGCGATCGCGCCGAGATTTTCTTTTAACGCAGAGGAACTTATACAATGACTGAGGCCCAAAATTGTTTAGGTTAAAAGGGGATTGGGTCTTACACTCTATTAGAGGCCCGAAGGATTTATTTTTGTACAAGTGATGGGGCTTACAGCTCAAGGAGAGGCCCAAGGGTTTTTGTTGAAAAGGCGACGATCGCGCCGAACTTTTTGATGGTATCGGGACTTATATAATACACTGAGGCCCAAATTATTTTGGTTTCTATAAAGGGTTGGGTCTTACACTCTACCAAGAGGCCCAAAGATTATTTGAAGAAAAGAAATGAGGCTTATAACATGAGGGTAGGCCCAGATGATTTTCTTTTGAAATGGCGATCGCGCCGAGATTTTTGAAAACGCAGTGGGTCTTATACAATGACTGAGGCCCAAAAATTGTTTTGGTTTTAAAAGGGGTTGGGTCTTACACTCTAATAGAGGCCCAACTGATAAGATGGCTCTAGTGAGGCCAAGATGGTAACGAGCTATCCATGATATTGAAATTAAAGGAGAGGCTTTCTTTTTTGAAGAAAGGTTAAGGAGGAGGGCCAACAAGCTAACCTCACTCAAGGGGTAACTTAACGAAGTTGGAAAATGATATTCGGATAGAAAAAGTACATGGATATAACACATGAATGAATGTGATGGCATTCAAATTAAACATTCTAATGAAGCACACAAGTATCATGTAAGCATTTAAGCATGATATAAGTCCAAACATCTTACAAGTAAGTAGGGACCTACCAAGGGGAAAGTTGGAGTCCACTCTTAAGAAAGGAAGGATGTTTAAATATCTTAAGCATGAAGACAATCAGTTAAAAAGAAACAAAAACTTGGCACCTTCGCGTGGCGACCAGATGCGTCGCTACGCGAGCGATCGCTATGCGAGCTGAAGCGCGGCGAGGCGATTAGTAACAAAACCAAAAATGGTCACACTTCGCTTGAAGTGAAAAAAAGCGAGAGGAAGCGAAAGGCTCGCTTGAAGCTCGCTGTGCTTCGCATAGCGAAACAGGCCTGTTGCAGAAAAAAAAAACAGCTTATGTTAAGCAACTTTAATGGATCAAACATGTCCTAAACATCACATTTAAGCTATCCATACTCAGTGAACATCAAAAATCATCATATTTCAAAGAGTAGTAGTTTGAAAGGAACCTACCTCTTGTAGCTAGTGATCAAGCTTGATGATGGAGGTGTTACAGATGTGTAATGATGATCTAGACAGATTCCTTATACCTCAAGGGATATGTTTGAATGCTTAGAGTTATTGGAATTGCTCTCTAACTCAAAACCCGATAATGACTTGCTTTAGAAGGCAATTTTGAGAGTGAGAAGGAGATTTTGAGGAAATCATCAGTTTGATGGCTTTAGTGTACTTAAACTGAGCACAAATGAGCTCTATTTATAGTAGAGCAAGTTTGTTTTGCAAGGAATAGTGAATGGCAACTAATGCATAGGTTTGTCCAATGGTTGAATTTTGGAATCTCAAGTCTCCTCTAGCCATTGACTAGAGGTTAGGGCACAGGCTGCTGGTTCCCTTGTTGTTGGATGAATCTTGACTGAATTCAGTTAGAGGAAGCTCAGTTCATGCCACCTCTAAGCATCCATTAAATGCTCCAAACCAAAATTGGAGTCTTGTCCCTCTTTTAGGGTTTTTTAGGTTTGGCATGCTACTTTTGGTTCCAAGGACTTTGGAGGCTTGGGATTAGAGTTGGTTCCTCCTTGGTCCCCCCTTGAGGTGTTCAGATGGATAGAGTTGCTTGCCCTTTGTAAAATTTGAGCAAATTGAGCAAAACTCCCAAATCTGCTTTGCCATGACAATTTGCAGCAAGGCATATTGGCATTGTCATATCTCTTGGCTCAAGTGGAATTTGATGGAGTTCTTGGCCATTTTGGAAAGCCCTTATATGATACAACAACTATTTGATCATAATTGGTTTTGATACTTTTTGGATCCAAGTGAAAAATGCCCCTACATTTGGAGAAAAATGAAGGCAGATTCTGACTTTGTGAAAATTTCACTAAGTGTTGGAAAAAGTGGCATTTCATGTTTTCAGCCATTTTGATAATTCCATAACTCAAAATCCATGATGAATTGGAATCAGGTGTAGTTGGAGCTTTTGTAGAGGGCCATGAGAGCTACAAATCCAGCTTTGGATGGGGAAAATGGCCTTGTGGTTTATGAGTTATGATCCTCCAAAGTTGGTACCCTAGCCACTTTATTCCATAACTTAGAAAATTTTCTAAGTTTTTATGGTTACCCCTTTTACAAGTTATCCCACTTTCTTTGATTTTTCTTGATGAATGATGATTCCCATCATACATTAACATCATTTTAGGGTCAAAGAACCATAATTGTGAAAAATCTCAAAAAGTCAAAGTTAAACTTTTGTGCACAGTTGACTTTCTGTCAGATGAATTCCAAACTGCGTGATCCTCTATGAAATCAAGTCATTGACCTAAATCAAACTTGATGGATTGATTTAATAGGTGTTATAGGGTGTATTGAATCATGTCCTAGGGTTTGGGAGCATGTCCTGGTCAAAAGTCAAAGCTACAGTTGACTTTTTTTCGCGAAACCCTAACTGTGGTTCAGATGAAATTGAAACTTATTGCTCAAGCTTCTTGGATTAATCCATTGTTGCAAATGGATCAATGTAGTATTCTAGAGACCCTCAAACCATCTCTTGAGGTCTTGGCCCATGTTTTGTCCCAAAAGTCAACTTAAGAAATCCTAATTCCTGATTGTTTTTGTGAATGCATCCCCTGAGACTAAATTGACTTAACGATTAGGTCCATGATGTCCCATGGAGTATTTTAGGATATGCTTTAAAGCATTGGCTCATGCCCAGAGGAAAATTTCCATCTGGAAGCCCTGGTCGACCAAAACCCTAATTTGGTGACACTGTTGACCATGAGGCTTGATCCACTTGGAATGCTGCAACATTGTGCTTGATTATTGATGTGGGAGTCCTATTGATCCTTTGTGGATGTTTAAGAGGTTAGAAAAGTTGAAGATCATGTCAATTCTTGATTGATCCTTTGTCTAAGAGCTCTGAGAGGGCCTGAAACCCTAATTCCTATTTGTAGTGAATGCTCACCCATCTTTGGGGAGACTGATAAGGCATGAAGGTTCCTCCATATTGTGATGTTGATTTGCACAATGATGGGAAATCTTAGTGGTCAAAATTTGGAGTATGACAGTCAAGAACGATCAACTCGTCACGGTCTGTGGAGAACAAGCCTTGCTCGTGAGTAACCTGTCATTATCTACTTGTATAAAACCCGAGGAGGTTGTTGGGACTCAGTTCCAAGCACTTTCAGTGAGCAATGAGAATCAATCAGAGAAAGGAACCTCTATTTTCTCATACAAAGATGCTCTCGAGGCAATTGAAAGTAACAATACGAAAGGATGGGGACAACTTGTCATTCCTACTGGTAATAAAACAAAGAAGGGTCTTGGTTTTTCTTCAAACTGTGCCCAAACTGCTGCTAACGATGAATGTTTTCATCCCATTCAGGACTACTTCCGTAGTGGAGGTTTCCTTCACCCAGTGTCCCAAGAAGTACACACTATCAACGAGGAAGATTCCTCCGACACAAATGAGGAATGGAAGTCCTATCTTAACGAGGACGGTTATATGTCTCAGGAAGAAGTACATACGCCATTTTGCTATCCCGCACAGAGTCCGAGATTTATACCGAGGTCAAACGTCGAAATGATATATGGAGATTGTGATCCTGTAGGATGTCGTGCTCCACCAAATTCATTAGAGGAGGACATTCTAATGAAAGACAACTTTGACCACGACTATTATGGCCCAATGGATGGCATGCCTATCTGGCAGCAGTACCCCGGAGACTCAGGGCAAGAAAAGCAGCCGAACAATGAAAATCAGCTGAGTATCATTGAACAGAATACCTGCGTCCCCACCATGTCATGGGATCATAACTCAGGTCATTCAGAAAATATCCAGCACGACGATGAATTTGCAAAGTTTGCAGGGCTAGAATTCATTAACTATGATTTTCCGGAGGTCAACGTCGAGAGAGATGACTCCTCCAGTTCCAAAGAAGTGTGGGACACCTTAGGACAACCAAGTGGAAAATACGACTATATGGTCAAGTACACCACTCCTGAGATCTCTCGTATCAGGTTTGTAGACATCCAGCTAACTGGATGGGGAGATTTGCCTGAGAGCACAAATACTATGCAAAATACAACGGAGGAATCCTCCTACGACAATTCTGCTTGGGAGACAGATTCCAATGATCCTGCTCCGCCAGAAATCAGCGTCATTTCTGAGGACAAATCAAGGAAGGTACCAGACTTTGTGATTCACCGAGGAGTTCGCCGCCAATGGGTTGCAGTCGATGTTTCGAAGATCATTCATAAGTCAAAGTAATTGCCGTCTTTAACCTTTCACCCTGCCCAGGTGAAATGGATGTTTTGATAGGGCTCGCTTTCTGTAAATTATCCCTCTTCGCTTCGCCCAAAGCGACAAAGTTTTGTTTTATAGGGCTGTAATTTCACGAATCGACTTGTTCATAAATAAAATAACGTCGTTCTGTAATTTCCGCATTAATTGTTGTTTTCTCTTTTTGCTTTTCTTAGAAAATGGTAATCCTAAAAAACTCAATAATAAAAACAAGCAATTTTCATAAAGAAAAACACTGCACACACTCTTGCATTCTCTCTATCTCTTCTAAAAACACGAATCATACCGTCATGCAGATTTCTTGTTTTAAACCCCATTGAAACATACGATCCAATGCCTTCTCCCAACTTTGAATTCCCGGTATTTGGGGCTGAAGAAGAAGTTGACGACGAAATTCCAGAAGAGATCTCCCGATTACTCAGACAAGAGGAAAGGTCCATCGAACCTCACAAGGAGCTGTTGGAAACGGTCAACTTGGGCTCAGAGGAGGAAAGAAAAGAAATCAAGATTGGCGCACTGCTCAGTCCAACTATCAAAGTTTGATAAAGCTTCTCAAAGAGTTTCCTGATGTATTCGCTTGGTCCTATCAGGATATGCCAAGGTTGGATACCAGCATCGTGGAACATCATCTACCATTAAGGTTAGAATGTCCGCCAGTAAAACAAAGGTTGAGACGGACTCACCCGGACATGGCCATCAAAATTAAGGAGGAGGTACAGAAACAGATTGACGCGGGTTTCCTCGCCACATCAGAATATCCTCAATGGTTAGCCAACATAGTACCAGTTCCGAAAAAGGACGGGAAGGTCAGAATGTGTGTAGACTACAGGGATCTAAACAAGGCTAGTCCAAAGGATGACTTTCCTTTACCACACATTGACATGCTGGTAGACAGAACAGCAAAATTCAAAGTCTTCTCCTTCATGGATGGATTCTCGGGCTATAATCAAATCAAAATGGCACCGGAAGACACGGAGAAAACTTCGTTCATCACCCCATGGGGTACTTTTTGTTACAAGGTAATGCCGTTCGGTTTGAAGAACGCTGGGGCAACCTATAAAAGGGCCATGACTACTCTATTTCATGACATGATACACAAAGAAATCGAGGTATATGTCGATGATATGATTGTCAAATCTAAAACAGAAGAGGAGCATGTGACCCACCTGTCCAAACTATTCGAGTGGTTGAGAAAGTACAAACTCCGCTTGAATCCCAACAAGTGCACATTTGGTGTTTGTTCAGGGAAACTGCTAGGGTTCATCGTCAGCAAAAAAGGAATTGAGCTTGACCCTGACAAGGTCAAGGCCATTCAAGAAATGCCTTCTCCGAGGACTGAAAAACAAGTCAGAGGATTCCTGGGACGTTTGAACTAAATTTCCAGATTTATATTCCTCATGACCGCGACATGTGCGTCGATCTTCAAGTTACTCAAAAAGAACCAGGACGGCGTTTGGACAGAAAACTGTCAAACCGCCTTCAACAGTATTAAGGAATACCTGTTGAACCCACCGATTCTATCACCTCCAGTGGAAGGAAGACCACTGATCATCTACCTCACAGTCTTAGAAGACTCAATGGGTTGTGTACTTGGCCAACAAGACGAAACCAAAAGAAAGGAGTCTGTCATTTACTATTTGAGTAAGAAATTCACCGACTGTGAGACTCGGTACACTATGCTTGAGAAAACTTGTTGTGCTCTGGTTTGGGCAGCCAAACATCTTCGCCAGTATATGATTTGCCACACTACTTGGTTGATCTCCGAGATTGATCCAATCAAGTACGTCTTTGAAAAACCTGCTCTCACGGGAAGGATTGCCCGTTGGAAGATGTTGTTGTCAGAATACGACATCGAATACCACGCTCAGAAAGTCGTCAAGGGAAGTATTTTAGCCGATCATTTGGCTCATCAACAGATTGACGATCAGGAATCAATCCGGTTTGACTTCCCGGACGAAGATGTCATGTATCTAAAAATGAAAGATTGCGATGAACCGCTACCCAGTGAAGGGCCAGAACCAGGTTCCTAGTGGGGACTAATTTTTGACGGATCTGTCAATCATTTTGGAAACGGAATTAGGGCAATCGTCATAACACCTTAGGGTACCCACATTCCTTTCACCGCCAGACTTACATTCAAGTGCATAAACAACGAGGCCGAATACGAAGCTTGTATCATGGGCCTCGAAGAAGCGATCGACTTAAGGATCAAGGACTTGGATGTATATGGTGACTCAGCTCTGGCGTCAATCAGATCAAAGGAGATTGGAACACATACCAATCAGGGCTGATTCCTTACAAAGACTATGCAAGAAGGCTGCTACCTTTCTTTAACAGAATCGAGTTTCATCATATCCCTCGTGAGGAGAATCACATGGCTGATGCATTAGCCATTCTTTCTTCCATGATTAGCGTAGGTCAATGGAATAACCTACCTAAGATCGACATAATGCGCCTTGAATGGCCCACTTACATCTTCATGATTGAAGTAGTCATAGACAACAAACCTTGGTATCACGATATCAAATGCTTCCTTCAGAAACAAGAGTACCCACCTGGGGCACTAAGGAAGGACAGGAAAACCCTCATAAGGCTAGCAAGCAGCTTCTTCCTGAGCGGTGATATACTCTATAAGAGAAACTTTGACATGGTCTTGCTCCAATGCGTAGACAGACCAGAAGCACACATGCTGATAAAAGAAATTCACGAAGGATCTTTTGGCACTCATGCCAACGGACACACAATGGCGAGAAAAATTCTGAGAGCAGGGTACTACTGGTTGACCATGGAATCCGACTGCTTCAAGTACATGAGGAGGTGTCACAAGTGTCAGATATACTCCGACAAAATCCATGTACCGCCAACACATCTCAAAGTTCTTTCTTCCCCGTGGCCTTTTTCCATATGGGGAATCGACATGATTGGCTTAATCGAACCCAAGACTCCGAACGGACATCGGTTCATCCTGGTAGCCATTGATTACTTCACCAAGTGGGTCGAAGCAGCGTCATACGCCAATGTAACCCGACAAGTGGTGGTCCGATTTATCAAAATCAATATCATATGTCGTTATGGTGTTCCGAGCCAGATCATTATTGATAATGGATCTAACTTGAACAACAAGATGATGAAAGAGTTCTGCACTGAGTTCAAGATCAAACACCATAACTCATCTCCCTACCGACCCAAGATGAACGGAGCGGTAGAGGCGGCTAACAAGAACATCAAGAAGATCGTTCAAAAGATGGTTGTAACCTACAAAGACTGGCACGAGATGCTACCCTTTTCCCTTCACGGTTATCGCACATCTATCTGCACTTCAAAAGGGGCAACCCCTTTCTCTCTAGTATATGGCATGGAGGCAGTGCTCCCCATAGAGGTAGAGATCCCATCAATTCGGGTATTGATGGAAGCTAAGCTAACAGAAGCTGAATGCTGTCAAAGTCGACGCGACGAACTAAACCTGATCGAAGAGAAGTGAATGACGGCTCTATCCCATGGTCAGTTGTATCAGCAAAGAATGAAAAAGGCATTCGACAAAAAGGTCTGGCCTCGTGTCTTCAGGAAAGGAGACCTTGTGCTCAAGAAGATACAATCATTTCTCACTGATTCCCGGGGCAAATGGACTCCGAACTATGACGGCCCCTATGTGTTCAAGAAAGCTTTCTCAGGCGGTGCCTTGAGACTTGCAACCATGGATGGAGAGGAATTGGCCTACCCCACGAATGTTGATGTAGTCAAGAAATACTTCGCCTAAACTAAAAAAAAACGTCTCGGTGGATTGAAAACCCGAAAGGGCGGTCCAGGCAAAAATTAGAGACATGATCAAAAAATCATCCCGGTGGATTGGAAACATCACAGTACAATCTAGGCAAAAATTAGGGATAATGGCAAGTAACTATGTTCAACAGGGGCAAGTCCCTCAGCAGCAGTTACACCATCCATCGAAAGAAAACTCCAGTCAAGGTCATCTTCAACAGAAGCTCAGGATGCCCCGAATTCAAAGTTGGTAGAAGGATAGTGGTCGTTATATTTCACTGTAGCCCTTTTCCCTTAAATTACCATTTTCAAACTTTGTAAATACTCTATGGAATCACGCGCTTGGCTGATTTCCTTCCTATCAATAAAATTTGAGCCCTTGTGCTTTTGTTTATAATTCTTATTTGTTTTAACTTTATAGAACGACACTTTAATATGATCAACGAAAGAACATCGAAAGATGGAAATTTCTTTTGACTGTTGAACATCGAAAGAACATCAATCGCTTCTCCAAAGATGGTTGAGCTTCAAAGTGCAGAATCAAAGTACTCCTTCTAAACTAGTACGCTTGAATGAAGGATCAATTGTGTCAGAGACCATGTTCCATCTGACACCCCCCGACAGAGTTCTTACCTCATAAGCCCGACCAACGGTTGTTCCCCGCAGGGACTATCTCTCTTAAGCAAGGCAGAATTGCTATCGTGAACCAGTGATACTTTTCATCCCCCACTGTGGCCGAGTATCTAGTTGTGTTCATCTACTAGGTTATATGTCGCGTCAGTTTTGTCAACATAAACATACATACATCATGCATTATTGGTTTACATTTGCATTCATATTGCATCACTACCTCTTTAGTCGGTCTTGTCCCCTAGTGATAATCGTTCTCTCAATCGAGTTCTCAGTTCTTTCCTCATCAGGAAGTGAACCATCTAAACCATCTCTCCTCCAGTTTATTTCTGGATTGAAGTTAGCCCTTGACCACTTTGATAACTTGAACCTCTGAAGAACCAGGGAACCCTCGACAAATGTCACTCTTCGCCATTGGAGATGATATCTCGCTTTCCCGGACTAAGGAAAATCCCCAGAGAAAGCCTCTTAATCAAAGAGTCAGCAATGCAACCGTTTTTCTCCGAAAAAAAATTCGCTGATGAAAAGCCCATCGGCACCTCAAAATTGGATCACATCATATGGCATTTCTCCGAGAAGATCTCCGAGAAAAGTATGATATAATATCCCCAAGCTGGAGGCAGTCTCTCAAGAGACTCGTTTTCCCCAGTAGAACCGACAAATGGCGTCTCCAACTGAGAAATTTGTACACCTCTACAACTCAGACGACTGGGTTCCCCAGCAAGTCTGACATCAAAATTTTTCTATCAAATGGCATCTCCCCAGGAAAATTCGGCGAGAAGTTTGAGGAAAACCGCTAAGAATAGCGTCCCTTGTTAAGAAAGTTTATTGACAAAAGAAACTTAGACCATTTCCTTGGTAGGAAACCAGGATCGAGGGGAAGTTTATATCAGAAACTGAGACCAGTTCCTTGGTAGGAAACCAGGATCGAGGGGAAGTATATATCAGAAACTGAGAGCAGTTCCTTGGTAGGAAACCAGGATCGAGGGGAAGTTTATTTCAGAAACTTAGACCAGTTCCTTGGTAGGAAACCAGGATCGAGGGGAAGTTTAATTCGGAAAACTGAGACCAGTTCCTTGGTAGGAAACCAGGATCGAGGGGAAATTTTGCCCTTTTCTAAGCAGCATTACTTAGAAAAAGAAGATGAATGCGTAAGCTACCATTCATAACCGCCATCAAAATTTCGGGTATTCCGATATTTAATCCTCTTGCACCGCGAATGCCCGAATACCTTCGCCATTCACACCTTCGGGTCCAAGAAGATTAAATAGGGGCATCTGTCATACCCCAAATTTTGACCACTAAGATTTCCCATCATTGTGCAAACCATTATCACAATATGGATGTACCTTTATGCCTCATCAATCTCCTCAAGAATTGTTGAGCATTCCCTACAACTAAGAATTAGGGTTTCAAGCCCTCTCAGAGCTCTTAGACAAAGGATCAATCAAGGAATGACATGATCTTCAACTTGTCTAACCTCTCAAACATTCATGAAGGAATCAAGAGGACTCCCACCTCAAGGATTAAGCACAAGGCTGCAACATTTTGAGTGGATTAAGCCTCAAGATTGCCAGTGTCACCAAATTAGGGTTTTGGTCGACCAGGGCCTCCAGATGGAAATTTTCCTCTGGGAATGAGCCAACGCTTTAAATCATAACCTAAAATACTCCATGGAACCTCATGGACCCAATTATCAAGTCAATTTGGCCTCAGGGGATGCATTCATCAAAAATCAGGAATTAGGGTTTCTTGACCTAATTCACCACTAAGTTGACTTTTGGGACAAATCATGAGCCAAGACCTCAAGAGAAGATATGAGGGTTTCCAATACACTACATTGATCCATTTACAACAATGGATTGATCCAAGAAGCTTGAGCAACAAGTTTCAAGTTCATCAGAACCACAATTAGGGTTTTGCGGGAAAAGTCAACTGTGCCTTTGACTTTTGACCCAGGCATGCTCCCAAACCTTGGGACATGATTAAATACACCCTATAACACCTATGAAATCAATCCATCAAGTTTGATTTAGGTCAAGGACTTGTTTCATAGAGGATCGCACAGTTTGGAGTTCATCTGACAAAAAGTCAACTGTGCACAAAAGTCAACTTTGACTTTTTGAGATTTTTCACAATTATGGTTCTTTGACCCTAAAATGATGTTAATGTGTGATTGGAATCATCATTCATCAAGAAAAATCAAGAAAATTTGGATAACTTGTAAAAGGGGTAACCATAAAAACTTAGAAAATTTTCTAAGTTATGGAATAAAGTGGTTAGGGTACCAACTTTGGAGGATCATAACTCCTAAACCACAAGGCCATTTTTTCCCCATTCAAAGCTGGATTTGTAGCTCTCATGGCCCTCTACAAAAGCTTCAAACACAACTCATTCCAATTCTTCATGGATTTTAAGTTATGGAATTATCAAAATCACAAAAAGTGAAAATGTCACTTTTTTCCAACACTTAGTGAAATTTTCACTAAGTCAGAATCTGCCTTCACTTTTTTCCAAATGTAGGGGAATTTTTCACTTGGATCCAAAAGGTATCAAAACCAACTATGATAAAAAAGTTGTATCATATGAGGGCTTTCCAAAATAGCCAAGCACTCCATCAAAGTCCACTTGAGCCATGAGATATGACAATGCCAATATGCCTTGCTGCAAATTGTCATGGCAAGGCAGATTTGGGAGTTTTGCTCGATTTGCTCAAATTTTGCAAAAGGCAAGCAACTCTATCCATCTGAACACCTCAAGGGGGGACCAAGGAGGAACCAACTCTGATCCCAAGCCTCCCAAGTATTTGGAACCAAAAGTAGCATGCCAAACCTTGAAATGCCTAAAAGAGGGACAAGACTCCACTTTTGGATTGGAGCATTTAATGGATGCACCAAGGTGGCATGGACTGAGCCATTTCCAACTGAATTCAGTCAAGGCTTATCCAAGACCAAGGGAACCAGCAACCTGTGCCCTAACCTCTAGTCAATGGCTAGAGGAGACTTGGATTCTCATTGCCCAACATTGGCCAAACCTCTGCTGCAGTTGCCATTCACTATTGCAGCAAAAAAAAACTTGCTCTATTATAAATAGAGCTTAATTGTGTTCAGTTTGAGTACACCAAAGCACTACAACACTTGCTTTCCTCAAAATCTCTTTCTCTAGGCAAAAATACCTTCTTTAGCAAGGTAACTCTGAGTTTTTGAGTTAGAGAGCAATTCCACCACAGCTTATGATCCAAACTCATCCAATATGTCATATCTAAGCTGTCCAAACTCTCACAAGTGACCTGTAACACCAAAATCACAAAGTCACCTCTCAAAACCTCAAAATAGGATTTTTGTGCATTTTTCAAGCCATGTCTTGATTCAGTCACTTTCCAAACCAGATAAAACCTCAAACACACTCCAAATATCATCCTTGAACTATCCCAAATGGTTCCACACATCTGGAACACCATTTGAGAGAGTTGCTATTTTGGCCACTTTTGCCCCTTTTGCAAGAAAGAGCTCAAACTTGTTCCTGAGGTTTCCAGCTGATTCCAACCATCCTAAAAGCTTCTAAGAGATCATTTGAGGGTGTCCAAAGCATCAAATCATTTATGGAACAAAGCCCTTGGCAGATTGCACAAAAGCTCCCAAATGAGGTAAGCATCACAACTTGGATTCTTTGAATCATGCTTTCTTTTGATGTCCATTGATCATGCATCTCTTATACATGTTATATGTGTTGTGTTTGCACCAATTTATCATGTAATTCATGCTTGTACCAAGAGATGGCACAAAAAATGTAAATCATGGCTATTTCAAAACCACTATCGGGTTTTTCAATAGGAGCATGATCTGAAAAAAACACCACCATCATTGGATTCCTTGTGAAATTCTAGGCAAGATATACCTAAATTTTGTCCCTATCCATGGATAAATGAGAAAGTTATGGCCTTCACGTTTTCAACCAAAATCTTGCCTTGCCTTGCCTTGGGCCAGGCCAAAAACAAGGCAAGCCTTGTATATTTGCGGTTGTGTTTTAATCAACGGATGTATCCCCACCCCAGTGGTAAGGCGCGCGCCCTATACACAAGAGGTCTGGGGTTCGAATCCCCCTCGCCCCAGATCCTCTTTTTGCTATTTTTTCCACTTTTTTATTGTTTTTCTTATTATTTTTAATGATTTGAAAAATTAATAACTCCCTCAATTTTAATTATTTTTTATTGGTTCTTTTTGCAAAAAATCACAAAAATATTGAAATATTTTATTCCACAAAAAAATCAAATTTGTATTAGTTATTTAATATAATTAGGATTTTTGTGAATAAATTCATTTTTAATTGTTTTTAAACATTTAAAAGTGAATATTTACTTTGAAAATCAACACCAAATGAGTTTTAATTCATCTTGTGATTAAAACCCCATTTTTCAAACCTTAAACAAAAATCACAAGTGGTTTATTCAAACTTATTTGGTATTTTTAAAGAAAAACAAAATTAGGGTTTCTTGGATTTTCACCCTCACAAATCATTTTCAAACACTCATGGGCCTCTATTAGAGTGTAAGACCCAAACCCCTTTGTAAATACACCACCATTTGGGCCTCAGTCACTGTATAAGTCCCACTGTATTTTAAAAAACAACGGCGCGATCGTCGCCTTTTTTTAGCAAAACCCTGGACCTACCCACGTGTTATAAGCCCCATCTCTTTTCTTTAAAAACATTTGGGCCTTTATTAGAGTGTAAGACCCAACCCCCTTTGTAAAAAACCTTTTTGGGCCTCAGTCATTGTATAAGACCATTGTGTTTTCAAAAATCTCGGCGCGATCGCCATTTCAAAACAAAACCCTGTGCCTCTCCTTGAGCTGTAAGCCACACCACTTGTATAAAAATAAACTTTTGGGCCTCTTGAGAGAGTGTAAGACCCATCCCTTTGTACAGAAAACCTTTTTGGGCCTCAGTCACTTGTATAAGTCCCTGTACAATTTCAAAACCACAGTGCGATCACTGATAAAACCTTGGGCTTCTCCTTGAGCTGTAAGCCCCAACAATCTTCTCAAAGCACTTTCTCCTTTGATTTAGAATATAATATTATTATCAAAGCTTTCTTTGTTGAACAACTAACAAAACAGCATGGAAGCTCTACAACTGAGTAAGTGTTTACCCGCTTTCTTTATCCGCTTTCATACATATATATGTATTGTGGGGCTGCTAACTGTAAGTCTTCTTTCACAAACTTTTATATACTTGTCAAATATCAACTGTGTAATACTAGTATAGTTATTTAGAGTTTTCCCCGGTAACTACGTCTAGCACTAGGTAAAGCTTGTTGGTCACTCTTAAATACAGTCAAAATTAGATCCCCATAGGATTACAAAACACAGTCTTCCCTCCTCTTGGGGTTAAACAATATGGACACGTGAAAGGCAGCATTCTCTGTGAACCCTTTCTTAGACTATCACCCTTAGACATTTTCAAAGAAACTCTAACTCCCCAGAGATGATCTTTTCTCCGTGAATGACATCTCTTGAGTTTCTTCTAAATTCTCGGACTTTCCGGGCTTGATCTATTCTTGGTGAATGGCATGTTTTGAACTTCTCGGGGTTTGGGGACCCACATGCTTCCTAAAAGCATCCCCGCCTCCTCTTGGGCGTTGTACAAGGACCCTTCGGCTTCTTAAAAGCTCTCATGCCTTCTCTTGGGCTTAGTACAAGGACCCAAAGACCTCTACAGGTATAGGAACAGAACCTAGTCATCAATTTGCTAGAGCTATCTTTCTGAGTCAAAGGTCAGACCAATTAAGGGGTTGACCTTCATCCCTTAACATACCAGCCTTCTCTTGGGCATCATACAAATATCATTCACTTATCCGAGAATTAATTTCTCAAAACACCAGTAGACTTAGACAGTCTCAATACCCTTTGGATTTTCCATTTCCTTAAAGAACAGGAAATAACCCTGATCCTCTGATCAATCCCAAAGCATAACATTAATCCATTTAAGAACTGATTTTCTCTTTTATCCAACACAATGGACCTGTCACTCAACTGAAACAGTCACTAACAAAGTTAGCCTCCACTTGGGCTTTGTACAAATGATTCTCCTCACACTCTCTTGTTGAGTATAAAAGACTCTCTTGTTGAGTCAAACACTTTTAGCCTCCATCTCGGGCTTCATATGAGATACCAAAACACTCTCTTGTTGAGTATAAAAGACTCTCTTGTTGAGTCAATCACCTTTTAGCCTCTATCTCGGGCTTTGTACGAGATAGAAATCACTCTCTTGTTGAGTATAAAAGACTCTCTTGTTGAGTCAATCTCCTTTCAGCCTCCATCTCGCGCTTCGTACGAGATATAACCCACTCTCTTGTTGAGTATAAAAGACTCTCTTGTTGAGTCAAACTTTTAGCCTCCATCTCGGGCTTCGTATGAGATAGCAAAACACTCTCTTGTTGAGTATAAAAGACCCTCATGTTGGGTCACAAACCTTTCAGCCTCTATCTCGGGCTTCGTACGAGACATATAAAAACAACCTCTTGTTGGGTCAATAGCCTCCTCTTAGGCTTTGTATAAAGAAAACCCTGGTTGAGCCACTCAACCCTTTTAGCATCAATTTGTGCCTTGCTCACAGCATACAAACATCAACAACTCCTTTTCCTTCATCTAATAGCTGTAAGCGGCAAGCCTCTGGATTATTTACATCCACGCCACTGCCCCTCTTTTAGCATGAGAAATTCCTCAGGAAAGATGGCATTGCTCTACACTGAGTTGAAGTCTTCTCCTCTAGGTTAAAAATTCCCTATAAAGGAAATTATGGCATTGCTGGATTCACATATCCCAGTTAAAGTAATTCTCCTTTATAATCAGTCACCCAACAGTTGTGATAAACAGACCAGACAACTCCTCTTTAGAGATGACAAATTCTCTCTAAAGTCAAAACCCTTCAGCTTCACATCTTGGGCTTCGAACAAGATACAAATAGACCCTCCAGCTTCACATCTTGGGCTTTGAACAAGATACATAGACTCCCTTTAGCTTCATGTCTTGGGCTTTGAACAAGACACCAAAACAACTTTTTCCTCCCATAGAATAGGAGGAACTACGATCGCTCTGATTTCCCTGTTTCATTAAACGGGAATACGCAAGCATAAGATTGAAAAAATCTTAGCGAGCACACTAATAAAAAAACCCAAAATCCAGTATCTCCACCAAATCAATCGAAAAGCAGTAAATCTAAACACATCATACACAAAACCTCACAGATAATCCAGACACTTGTATTCTTTAGAAAATAACCCTAAGGAGGACCCCCCCTATTTTAATAGCATCTGTAAACCAACAGTTTTGACTGTTTAAACTCAGTACGCAAGCAGGGTTAATTGGAGACATCTATTTCCCTTCCTTCATCAGCTTAATAGGATAACAAATGAATCGAATTGTAGTACCAAAGCGATAGTGATTTGAAACCACAAAAACTGCGCTACACTCGGGACCGTTACCCTAGGGCGAAGACCACATGCTGGTCTTCCTTACGCCACGTAAGCCCTGACAGTCACATGGATTGGGCCCTGCAATCAAGCCCAGTGCAGGTGACCGTTGGCCCCACGCTGGGAGCAGCCTATAAATACCCTCTCGCTTGAGAGGGTCAAGGTAGACACTATTCTAACTCTCACACGTTCTTTTCTGTACTTGCTTACTCCATTTTCCTGACTTTGGTCATCACCGGAGTTGGTGATCTCACGACGTTGCTGGCCACTGGTTCCTTTCTGATCAGGTAAGATCAGTTATTATTATCAAAATTCTCTACCTTGTTATCCAGGATTGTTGGAAACAAGAAGAATGGAAAAACAAAGGATCGTTTTATTTTATTTTTTTGTAAATCCCAAGAGGATTGTTCTTGGTGATTTTTTTAGAGTCTTGTATTTGAAGACTAGGATTGTCTTGTCCATAAGATCTAACAATAATAAAATCTCTTACATGTGGTAAGGGGACTAGAGTACTCTCGAATTGTGATGAGAATAAGGATATATCACCATTGTTCTTTACTTTTCCGCATTTTATAGCTTTCTAAACACTATCAAACAAGTAAGTTAAAAGTAACTTCGTACTAAACCAAAAAACGATCAAACTACCTAATTCACCCCCCTCTTAGGTATACTTTACACTTACAATAGAAAAGTATTGTCATATTATTTATGGAATTATTCTTTTGATTAATCATTTTCGTAGATCCAAGCTCAAAAACATCGTCCACCAATGGTATACACAACAATGTTTGTAAACCGTATTTATGTCCTAATCTCGCTTTCTCCCACCCTAAAGTGGCAAGCTTGTAATAGATACTAGAAGAGCCTTGTTTCCTGCCTGTCCATTTTTTAGTGTGCACACGAATAAATATACAAAAAATTATTTTTGCTTTATTTTAATTGTAATATAAATATTTGGCTTAAATAAAGTTTTCGTCCTTGTAAGTTGGCGAGTTTTTGGTTTTCGTCCCTGTATTTTTTTTTTTTTTTAGTCTCTATATCTTACTTTTTGTTGGTGTTTAGTCCCTAAAGCCAAAATCCGCACCTTCGGATTTTCCTGCGAATCTTCCTAAAAATCAAAATCCGCAGGAAAATCCGTAGGAAACTCCGCAGAAAATTCCGCAGAAAACCTCTGTAGGGGCTAAGCACCAACAAAAAGTAAGATATAAGGAATAAAACTGAAAAAAAAAAAAAAATACAGGGACGAAAACAAAAAACTCGCCAACTTACAGGGACGAAAACATTATTTAAGCCTAAATATTTTATACTAATAAAAACATGATACTTTTCTTTATATATAGTATTTTTAAAATATATAGTTTGATTATGTTATTAAACTAATATAATCATATATAGATGTCTCTAACAATAATTAAAGTTAACAATTTACTAAAATACTCATTTTAAAATACGCAAAGTCTGAAGAAAAAAATTATTCTGTATCTAAAGCGATAAATATTCATTTTGAAATTAGTTAATCATTTATTTGTGCGCACACACACAAAATTATAAACTTTACTTACATTTATTTTATTATTGCCTGGATACATATAATTGCACTGCAATCTATAATCTTGACGTTGATATTCAAATCAATAAAGGATGGTTGTTCTTAGGGTTGTATCGATGGTGAATGAGATGAATTTTCATTGAATTTCTGAAGCTCACAGTTCATTTCATCAAGTTATTTTTCTAATCCAACTATAGCTAGTTCTATTCTCTAAAGCTTTATTTTCAGTTCAATAATGTAAGAAATAACATCACCCAAAAGTGAATATTTATCCATTTTTGAAACATTAGGATCAACTTTATGAAAAGCAAAAAAAAACTGATTTGGCTACTCTCATCTTTAGCATTATTTAATGATTTTTCTATTCCATTTGACATTTTTCTTCCACTCTTCTTGGGCATCTTTTCTGGCTTCACATGAATGTTATCTAACGCCTTCATCAACAATACCTCCAGATCTGAATAGTCTGGATCACCACAACCAGTACCACCTGAGAATTCCAAATTCCATGATGCGGGTGAAATAGTTATACCTGAAGTAAAAGATAACATTCCATCATTTTTATTTCTTCCTTCATTGTTGTAGTTGTTGTGAACCACTGACACTAAATGTGATTCATTTGAGTAGTATGAAAGATTCATTTCTTTATGAGCTGATGTAGTAGAATTACATAGGCGCGTAAAAGATATAAACTCAAAGTTATTATTGCAATAGAAAAGTATTGTCATATTATTTATGGAATTATTCTTTTGATTAATCATTTTCGTAGATCCAAGCACCAAAACACTGTCCGCCAATGGTATACACAACAATAATTGTAGATCGTATTTATGTCCACATATCGCTTTCTCCTACTCTGAGGCGGCAAACTTATAGTCTAGACGAGCCTTGTTCCCTGCCTGTCCGTTTTTTTATTGTGCACAGTGAATATACATACAAAATTTTTTTCTTAATTTTAATTGTAATATAAATATTTTATACCAAGAAAAACTTGATATTTTTTTAGATATATAGTATTTTTTAAATATGTATTTTTATTCTGATATTAAACTAATATAATCATAAATAGACGTCTCTAACAATATTTAGAATTCACAATTTACTAGAACACACATTTTAAAATATGCAAAGTCTAAAAAAAAATTAATATGTATCAAAAGATGTAAATATTATTTTTGAAATTAGTTAATAATTTTTTTCGCACACGCACAAAATTATAAACTTTACTTATATTTATTTTATTATTCCATTGGATACATAAGATTTCCTTGAATAGATATAATTGCATTTCAATCTATAATCCTGGCGTAGATATCCAAATCGTTTAAGGCTGGTTGTTGTTGGGGTTGTGACGGCCCTGGAAAGCGTGCGACTGAGGAAAAAACATGACGAAAAGACTCGTGTTTGTTTGTGCGGTCACTCGGTAATCCTGAAAGATGTCTAGGGCATTACAAATGGTATCAGAGAAGAACTCTCTCAGTTCGATGTGGTTCAGGGACGAACCAAGAAGAAGTTGGTGGGCATGTAACACCCGGGGCCGTATAGGGCATGGATTGGTTGTAACACCCGAGGCCAAAGAGGGCAGGGAGTGGTCACCTGAATTCATATCCGAATAAGAGAATCCTAAGGATGTGCAGGTCTGGGACGACCCATTTTAAATGAGGCTTATAAGGATTGATTGGTATTAACTATACCAACAAGATGCACCTTATTTTTCAGTAGCCTGACAAATAAGAATTCCATAGTTAAGTGTATTTGGTTTGGAGTAGTATTTAGATTGGTGACCTTCTGGGAAGTTTCCTGAAAAACGTGTGAGTGAGGACAAAGCATGTTGAAAAGACCCGTGTTGGTTTGTGAAGTCAGTCGGTAAACCTGAAAGTAGTCTGGGGCGTTACAGTAAACACAAAAGAAAAGTCCTTAAGATCCATAAGCAACGTAAAAAGGAGATGGTAAGTCCTGGTAAGTCCACGGGTCTCCTTATATCTTACAACAAAGGCAATTGTACGATCCATAATAATAGATATTGGGAAGCGCCAACCGTACCACCAACAACCAATATCTTACTTTGAATTAGTTTGAACACTCGAGTACTCTAAGGCATCAATGTTGCCAGGTGGTGAGCCACACATCAAGTTTCTCATAATAAATGTTGTTAATCACAAGGAAGTCATTTAATGTGTTTGTTCGTAATGTTACAAACATTCCATTGAAGCTCTTCCACTTCCTTCTACTAGAAACCAGACTAAAAATATGGACGACAACCCCCTCATTCTACAAATATAAACAAGGGCTTGGGGAAACTGTTTTAGGCCCCTCACATAGCCCACGACGAGAGACCCAATAGCAAAAATCATGCAGAAAGGAACGCAAAATAAATGAGACTTCACCCTGCTAGGGACATGTGATTCCGACCTTTAACACATATCTCATTGTTGGATCTAATTTAACGGTCACCCACATGAGACGCCTAGTCTCATGGAGACAATTTTAATCGCATGTCTTATATAAAGTATGACAGGCGTTGTTTAAGTATTATCTAATTTGTTGGAACTGATAGATCAATTAGGGTTTCAAGAAGAAGAAGAATAGAGAAAAGAGAGAATATTCTTGAGTAAAACTGAAGTGATTACAATGAAGTTGTTGTTTGAAAACTACAAATATATGCCTATTGAAGATGGCTGGTTTCTACCTGAGTGAATCGCACACTCAAAGATACAACAGAGTCACCACCGAACTTTATTTAGTCCCAAAGGACAGGGAAAATATCGATAAAACCCAAGGGGAAGAGAAAAGGGACCAGGGGGTTGGTTATGCGAAAGGAAGGTACTAGCACCTAACGCATCCGTCGTACTCGACGGGAACCATTTCGCTTGCTTCTAGGCTTGGATGGGTTATTTATCTAAAGGCTTCTAGCTAAAGAAATGAGAGAGAACAGAAAGAGGAAAAAGAAAGAAAGGAAAGAAAGTGCTCGCGGAGGAACAAGGTCCTTGTGCCTACGTACCCTCATAGTGCAATGAGGAAATCAGAGCGTCGTAGTTCATGGAACCAGGGGACAGAAAGGAAGGAAAAAAAGGAGAAGGAAAGAAAGGTGGAAGTGTGCTCGCCAAGACATTGTGTCTCGTGCCTACGTATCTGACATTCAGAAGAATGCAGAATCAGAGCTTCCGTAGGTCGGGGAACTAAGACGGAAAAGGAAAATGAAAGGAAAGTGGTGTCAAAACCAAGAACAAGAATGAAAGAAAAACTCTACTGGGAAAGACCCCGTGGTAAGAGCGTTTGCACAAAAGAATAGGAAAAGAATGGTGTCAAAACCAAGAATGAAAGAAACTCCACTGGGGATAACAAAGAGAAATGGTGTCGAAACCAAGAAAGTAAGAGCACAGGGAATAGAAAGGACTATGTTGGGGATCCAAATAAAGGGATGGTGTCATAACCAAGAGAAAAAGGAGACTCGGTATATTAACTGGCTAACAGTGGTTAACCGAGGAAAGAGAGTAAGACCCTGGTGGGGAAAAGACTGGTGTCAACAGACGGACTGTGATAAACCAAGAGAGAGTGCTGAACCAAGAGAAGGTGTTTGACTCTGAAGGGGCCTCGGTATATTAACTGAATGGTAGTGGTTAACCGGGGAAGAAAAGCCTGCAACTCTGTGGGGGTAGAGAAGCACATAGAAAACTGTTATCAACCAGAAGAACGGGTGTGGGACCGATCGAAGGTCGTGACCCAAAGGACGGGTGTAGGACCGAGAAAAGGTCATGACCCAAAGGACGGGTGTAGGACCGAACAAAGGTCATGACCCAAAATGACGGGTGTAGGACCAAGCAGAGGTCATGACCCAAAATGAGGGGTGTGGGACCGAGCAAAGGTCGTGACACAAAGGGGTTCGGTAAACTTACTGAATAAACAGTACTCAACCGAAGAAAGGGTATTTGAACCAAAGAAAGGTTACTAACCCAAGGGTTCAAGTATTCGAACCAAGAGGAGGTTGCCAACTGCGGGGGATTCGGTGTTTACAGATGGACTGTGATTAACCGAAGAGAACAGCGAGTGATTAACCAAAAGAAGGTGATTAACTCGAAAAAGGGTTCAGTATTTTAACAGATGGACTGTGTTAACTGAAGAAAAGGGTGATTAACCAAGAAGAGGTGATTAACCCAAGGAACTCAGTGTTTTAACAGATGGACTGTGGTTAACTGAGGAGACGGGTGATTAACCAAAAGAAGGTGATTAACCCAAGAGGTTCAATATTAACAGATAGACTGTGATTAACTGAAGAAACAGGTGATTAACCAAGAAAAGGTGATTAACCCAAAAGGTGCTCAGTATTAACAGACGGATTGTGATTAACTAAGTAAGAGAGCAAAATTGGTATTTTAACTGACAAGCAGTGATTGACCAATAAAGGGAGAAGAACCAGAAGAAGTTTGCGAACTCCAGGGGACTTACGGTTTTAACAGACAGACTGTGATTAACCGCAGAAAAGAGATTGAGATTCTTCAGTGGAATCAAAAGGCAATGGTTGATTACAAGAAGAAAGGAGTAATGAAACAAAGAGAGATTGCTAGCGCAAGAATAATGATCTTAACCAAGAAGGATGGTGATTGATTAAAAGGAAATGATTGAGAAGAGCACAAGTGATCAAGGATGAATCTGATTGGGAAAAGAGCAACACTACAGCTTGAGGATAGAGGTGACTATTCTCGAAAGAGATGGCCAAATGCCATTACCCAAGAAATAGTCAGAATGAGGGTAGGACAACCATCCTCATTCCTTCTCTAACACTCAAAGTATAGTGCGGAAATTGAAACGGACAGCGCAACAGCTCCAATGTTGTACAGTGCTCCTGCGGAGAGAAACGGACAGCGTAACGGCGTCAATTCGTACATTGCTCCGATGCAAGGCGTAGCGCAAAACTCCAACTCCACGGGAGGGAAGGAGAGAGAAAGCTCTAAAGGAAGCCTAAAGAGAGGAAAGGGGAAGATCAACTAATCGAAACTTGGTTTCGATTAACCAATCAAAGGGAAATGCCATGCTAACAATTTTCCAAGGAGAATGGAAAAATTCATTAAAGCAAAAAGGAGTGAGTTATTGATTATACAAAATTAAGTTTATCCATGAAGAATAAACTTAATGCAAACTGAAATGGAAGGTGCAAAACAGGACCAAATGATAATCAAAATGCCACACAAAATCATGTATCATGTGAACAAAGATAGTGCAAGAATTGTTATGTTCATACAATGCTAAGAACATGAAACAAATGAATAATCGAAAATATGCATCGAAAGTTCATGAATTTGCTTCAACCAGAAGTGAAATGACATTAAAAACATCCATAAAATCAAGCATGACAATCAATGGAAGTTAAAATGAAGAAAGCATGGCAAACACACTTGAAAATGCAAGAAAATGGCCTTCTGGTTCAGTGTTAATCGATTAACACAATTGCACTGCAAAGTGTGAATCGATTAACACGTGAAAAAGTACAAAAGAACACTGGTTAATCGATTAACACAATTGCACTACAATGTGTTAATCGATTAAAACTGTAAAGAGAGCAGAAAATCAGTTTTGGAAAAGTGCTTTTGGCCAACTTTTTTATTGTGCAATTACTCCAATGCTAGGGCAAACAATCATGCACGAAAAATCAAGTTTAGAAACAGCAAATGATCATCAATAAAATCAATTAACAATCAAGATCATGGATCAAACGAAAGTATAATCAATTCACATGCAAGCATATCGAAATTACTTTGCGAACGATACGGAAACGATCGAAACAGAAAAATGAAAGAGATCCACCAACCTAAAAGGCTAAGATGTGCCTTGGTAAATGTTGCAAAGTGTTCTTGATGCAGAAGATTAAAGAAAACCAGAGGAATCTCTAACTTTGATGGCGAAACGCGTCGAAATTGAGAAAAATACGATAAAGCTCCAAAATGCAAATTCAAACCGTTGGAAGTTGCAAAAAATACTCAAGATTAATCCACAAGTCGAAATACCTCCAGAAATCCAAGTATAAAAGCAAGAATGATGAAGGTTAAGCTCAAGAAATAATCACTTTTGGTGTAAAAGTGATTATCCTTCAAAGTAGAAATGAGCTTTGGTGTGGTTTGATGGAGAAGATGAAGAGGAATGTGTAGAAGTTGCAGAAAAATGCAGAGGAGAATGAGAGAACAGAGAGTGAAGAAAGTGTGAATTTGTGTGAATGATTGTGGAGGGTTTGCAAAATGGTGAAGCTTTGTTTAAATAGAGTTTAGGTATGGAGTGTGAGAGGTTTGGAGCTAGCTTTGGACTTAGCTTTGGGAGGTTTGGAGTTAGGGTTGGAGTTAGTTACACTTGACTCACCGAGTCAAGGTAGTTAACTCGATTAGTTAGGATCAACTCGGTAACAATCCCAAGGTGCACTCCATCATCCAAAGATCCACATTAATTGGAAAACAAGGAACTTGGTGCACTTGATTTGAAGTGAAGTATCATAGCAAATGCACTTGGAATGAATGAGTAGCTTGGAAATGTTTAGAGGTGTCTAGAATATTCCATATGCTGCTAGAATCCAAGACCAAAATGTGCACAAAGGTGCTGTCATGAAAAAGCAGCAAATTGTACCTATTTTTCCTGTGTTAATCGATTAACACAATTGCACTGCAAATGGTTAATCGATTAACCAGGCCAAAATATGCCTAATTTGCCTAAAAAGGGTGTTGTGGTCCCGGTTTCGATTTTCCACTTCTTGTATTGATGAATAGGTATGGAAACCTTCATTTTGTGCTTGTTTTGATGATGTAATGACCTTGTGAGGATATGATTAATCGGGCTTGGAAAACCTGAATATCCTGCAATCAAAATACCAGAGGAAAAGTGCGAATGCGTATGCCAGCGATGCGAATGCTTATGCTTATGCAAAAGGCAAAAGAGGGAGGTCAAATTTCGGGTTACGACATCTGCCCCTATTTAATCCTCTTGGACTTGAATGTACGAATTGCGCTAGCTTTTCGATGATTTGAGGTAAAAGGGGATTAAATAAAAGAGTAGCTCGAAAATTTGGCCGACGGGGACAAAAGAAGAGTTGAAAGTGTTTGAAAAGATAAGTGCAAAGTTTGCTGAAAATCTACTGGGAGATAAGTCAGGTAAAAAAGAGAGGGAGTATGATCAATGCATATGCTATGTATGTGTTACTACATGTTGCTTGATATCATGCAATGCAAAGGCGCAAGGTAAGGCATAGCGAGGCGGTTAGGCATAAATTGTAGCAAAACGACCTCGACACCCTCGGTCGGGGAGAGGACCCGCAAATAAAGATAATCTCTACTGGAGAAGACAGTTCACAAAGGATGATGATTCTGCCGAGGAATGAAATCGGGGACATCTCAGGTTTCTAAATCACCATGGATGTCCCTGTTGGGGATGAAAGAACCAAGTCAATCCTTTCTACCAAGACGGGCTCTGCGTGGGGAAAAGAAGTTCCCGAATCATGTTGACTCAGCTGAGGAGAAACCACTGCTGCTGGTGACAGATAGTTCCTAATCATAAGAGATGATGCACAAACCTTGCTAGGGAAAAGAGAACAAAGCGTCTTTGTTGGGGAACACCCTGGCAACCTGCTGGGGAGGATGATGACTATGCTGAGGAACTGATGAGGAAACAACAATAATTTTTTCATAGAATCACCCCATTGTCGGCCAGGCGTTAGGCTTACCAACGGATATTACCGATTATCCTGCAGGAGTTACCAGTAACATATGCAATGCA
The DNA here is from genome assembly GCA_022829125.1 of Lathyrus tuberosus. Taxonomy (NCBI): domain Eukaryota; kingdom Viridiplantae; phylum Streptophyta; class Magnoliopsida; order Fabales; family Fabaceae; genus Lathyrus; species Lathyrus tuberosus. The sequence goes on along the minus strand of JALAZF010000123.1, from coordinate 6,324,302 downwards.
TAATGCTTTCTCGGTGAATTTAGCTTTTTATTGTTATCAACGTTTTTTAGTATTATGTGATCACAAACAATTGTTTATTTTGCAAACAAAATACTGGAATGAAAACAAATTGAGATAATAAAGAATGCATTTTATTGAATGTAAAATTTTTGTACATAAAGTGTGACCAAGGATGCAAAATCCTTGATGAGGAAGTTTGCAATAAAATTGAAAAACAAATGTAAATGGCAAAGGGAAATCATGCTTTGCATTGATTACAACATTGGCCACCATCCATAGTAAGTCTAGGTTTCAACGCCTTGCACCAGTCGATGATAATTGGAATGTTCTGTTACCGTCTGAGGTCTAGCCGTGAGGAAAAGAGGCTCAAGTGTTCACAGTCAATGCCTTTATCCCTAATTTTTGCCTAGACATGTTTTCACATTTTTTTTCGTCCACCGGGATGCCCATTTTTGCCTAAGTCGCCCTTTCGAGTTTTCAACTTAGCGGGCTATTATTGTTTTTTTCATTGTCCCTAACTTTTGCATGGACATTTCTTTTTTTGGTCCATCGGGATGTCCATTTTTGCCTAGATTGTCCTTGCGGATGTCAATCTAGCGACTCTTATCCATTTTTTTTCAGGCATAATATTTTTTAACTGTATTGGCGTTCACGGGCGATGGCAACTCCTCCCCATCCATTGTGGTGAGGATCAGGGCTCCGCCTGAGAAGGCCTTCTTGACAACAAAGGGTCCTTCGTAATTGGGAGTCCACTTGCCTCGTGGATCCGAGTGAATAGGTGAATATCTCTTGAGCACAAGTTCACCTTCACAGAATGTTCGAGGAAGAACTTTCTTGTCAAAAGCTCGTTTGAGGCGTCTCTGATACAATTGACCATGACAAACGGCTGTAAGGCGCTTCTCTTCGATGAGATTCAGCTGGTCGTATCTGGATTGAACCCATTCAGCTTCATCAAGACCTATTTCCATGATGACTCTGAGCGAAGAAATTTCGACTTTGATGGGCAGAACAGCATCCATACCATACACAAGCGAATACGGAGTTGCCCCAGTAGAAGTGTGAACTGAAGTTCTGTAGCCATGCAGTGTAAAGGGAAGCATTTCATGCCAATCTTTGTAAGTCTTGACCATTTTCTGGACAATCTTCTTGATGTTCTTGTTTTCTCCTTCGATGGCGCCATTCATCTTGGGCCGATATAGTGAAGAGTTGTGGTGCTCGATCTTAAATTCTTGACACAACTCCTTCATCATGTTGTTATTCAGGTTGCTTGCATTGTCCGTGATAATGTTGCTAGGAATTCCATAACGACAGATTATCTCTTTCTTGATGAATCTGGCAACCACTTGTCGTGTAACGTTTGCATAAGAAGCAGCTTCAACCCACTTGGTAAAGTAATCGATAGTAACTAGAATGAATCAATGACCGAAGGAAGCCTTCGGCTCAATCATTCCAATCATATCTATACCCCACATGGAAAATGTCCAAGGTGAAGTCAAAACATTCAATGGAGTTGGAGGCACATGGATCTTGTCTCCGTAGATTTGGCACTTGTGACATCTTTTGGCAAAGTTGTAACAATCTACCTCCATTGTTGTCCAGTAATACCCAGCCCGAAGGATCTTCTTGGCCATAGCAGGACCTTTAGCATGTACACCCTCGTAGCCCTCATGTATGGACCTTATGATCGTGTTTGCTTCGTGTCTATCCACGTATCTGAGCAGTACGGAATCATAATTCCTCTTGTACAGTATACCACTACTTAAGAAGAATTTGGCGCAAAGCCGCCTAAGAGCTTTCTTGTCAGTGATAGTGATACCCTCGGGATATTCCTGTTTTTCCAGATATCTTTTAATGTCGTAGAACCAAGGCCTTTCATCAGACTCATCCTCGATTACTAAACAGTGTGCTAGTTTGTTCAAGTGATCAATGCGGATATGAGGAGCTTCATTCTTCCACTTGACCTTGAACATGGATGCTAAAGTGGAAAGAGCATCAGCTAGTTGATTTTCCTCTCTGGGAATATGATGAAAAGTGATCTCATCAAATTAAGGAATCAACCTCGCTATGTGTTGTTGGTACGGAACCAGCTTGGAATCCCGAGTCACAAAATTCCCTCTGACTTGACCGATAACCAAGGCAGAATCTCCATAGACCTCAAGAATCTTGATTTTCATGTGAATTGCCGCTTCCATACCGTAGATGCATGCTTCGTATTCAGCCATATTGTTGGTGCATGCAAAGCATAATCTAGCAGTGAAGGGAAGGTGAAAACTCGTTGGAGAGATGAGGATAGCCCCAATGCCACGACCTTTAGAATTGGAGGCCCCATCGAACACGAGCGTCCATCGCGCCCCTGGTTCGGGTCCTATATCAGGTTCTGGAGTCTCATAATCTCTGATAAACATAACATCCTCATCGGGAAAGTCAAACTTCATTTGTTGATAACCCTCTACAGGTTGATGAGCAAGGTAGTCAGACAAGACACTCCCTTTTATTGCTTTTTGGGTAACATGCTGGATATCATACTCAGTAACAACATTTGCCACCGAGTAATCCTTCCAGAGACAGTAGGCTTTTCAAATATGTACTTTATTGGATCCATCTTGGATATCAATAAAGTAGTATGGCAAATCATGTATTGTCGTAGGCGTCGAGCAGCCCAGACCAGAGCACAGCAAGTTTTTTCTAAGAGTGAGTATCTGGTCTCACAATCAGTGAACTTCTTGCTCAGATAGTATATTACAAGTTCTTTTCTGCCAGTGTCGTCATGTTGACCCAATACACATCCCATTGATTCATCGAGAACGGTGAGATACATGATTAAAGGCCTACCAGGAACCAGTGGTACTAAGATCGGTGGTTCTTGCAAGTATTGTTTTATTTTGTCAAATGCTTCCTGACAATCATTATTCCATTCAACCGATTGATTTTTTCTTAGTAATTTGAACATTGGTTCACAGGTAGCTGTCAAAAGGGAAATGAACCTTGAAATGTAATTGAGTCTGCCCAGAAAGCCACAGACTTCTTTTTCTGTTTTGGGAGGCGGCATGTTCTGAATTGCCCGAACCTTATCAGGACCAACTTCAATGCCCTTCTGACTTACAATAATGCCCAATAGTTTACCAGATCGAACTCCGAAGGTGCACTTTGCAGGATTCAACCGCAGTCTAAACTTCCGGAGTCTATCAAACAGCTTCTTCAGATGAACCAAGTGATCATCTTCAGTTCTGGACTTGGCAATCATATCGTCCACGTAAACCTCAATCTCTTTATGTATCATATCATGAAAGAGGGTTGTCATGGCACGCTGGTATGTTGCCCCTGCATTCTTCAGACCGAATGGCATGACTTTGTAACAATATGTACCCCATGGTGTGATGAAAGTAGTCTTCTCCTTATTAGCTGGGGACATTTTAATCTGATTATATCCTGAGAAATCGTCCATAAATGAAAAGACAGAGAACTGCGCAGTGTTGTCTACCAAGACATCAATATGAGGCAAAGGAAAATCATCCTTCGGGCTTGCCTTGTTGAGATCTCGATAGTCCACACACATTCTGACTTTTCCATCCTTCTTGGGAACCGGGACAATGTTGGCAATCCACTCAGGATATTCGGAAGTGGCTAGGAACCCAGCATCAAGCTGCTTCTTTACCTCTTCTGTGATTTTGAGTGCCATGTCGGGTCTAGTCCTTCTGAGTTTCTGCTTGACAGGAGGACATCCGGGCTTGAGTGGCAAATGATGTTCAACGATGTTGGTATCCAACCCAGGCATATCTTGATAGGACCAGGCGAAGATATCAACATACTCTTTCAACAACTTGACCAACTCGGAGTGTACATGCTTAGCGAGGGAGGCGCCAACCTTGACTTCTCTTCTGACCTCATCAGTACCAAGATTGACAACTTCCACTGGCTTTTTGTATGGCTGAATCTCTCTATGCTCGTGCTCAAGGAGCCTTGCCAGTTCAGCCGGTAATTCACAATCTTCCTTACCATCTTCTTCGGCTTGGTTAATTGGAATTCCAGAATTACAATGGATGTTTGCCATGTTGTTATCAATGCTTTTATTAATTCTGCATGTTTATGGATAGAATGAGCTATTTTGAAAAGTGAAAAACAAAAGAAACTTTTGCCATTTATTTGTGAAAAGTAAAATAAAGAAAGAAAATAGAGCATGATTTTGAATGCAAAAACTTTCATTTATTGATCACATAATATTGCAAAAGCGTGAGGCCCTTTACAAGCTATCCACTCGTCTCGGGCAAGGACAAGGGAATGAGAAAGCAAAATACATTACATGTTATATGGGAAAACCACAGGAATCACGGTAGATGTCCAATTGTCGAGCTTGAAACCTGGCGGACATTTGCGCACAAAGCTTGAAGTCTGATTACTAGGACCAGCATCGTCAGCAGCTGCCACGATGTCACCTTGCTGGAAGCCCGCGCTGTGGAACTTGATTAAGTTGCATTGCTCCTAACCAAAGGACCCAGATTGATGACCAGGATGATAACCCAATCCAAAATGATTATGCTTCTCAAGCACATCAATCACATGCCCCCAGCCTGACAAAGCACCTTTCTAGATAGTCTCCTTAGCACTCTTAGTAGATGCTAAAGTCAATTGTGGTGATCTACTTTGACTAGTTGGAGCAGAGCTGACATCTTCAAACTCGAGACATTGCAACGGCACCTCAGCTATGCCTTCCTCAGTATCAACATATCGGAAAGACGACAATTCACTCATAATCATATCCTCCTCACCACAGACAATGACAAGCTGATCGTCAAACACAAACTTCAACTTCTGATGCAAAGTAGAGGTAACTGCCCCTGCTGCATGGATCCATGGACGACCCAGTAGGCAACTGTATGCAGGATTGATATCCATCACTTAGAAGGTAATGGTAAACAGATGCGGCCCAATATTGATGGGTAAATCCACTTCTCCAATGACCTGTCTTTGAGAACCGTCAAAGGCTCTGACAACTAAGGCACTTGGTCTCATCTCGATCCCTTCCACTGGTAATTTACTCAATGTGCCCTTAGGCATCACATTGAGAGAAGAACCGGTATCCACTAGAACACGAGATAACAGGATGTCTGTGCAGGTTACATATATGTACAACGCTTTATTATGGGCAGTTCCTTCAGGAGGCAATTCTGATTCATTGAAACCCAAATACCGACTTGCAGTTATGTTGGCCACTACATCATCGAATTCGTCGATGGATATATCTTGTATAACGTGGTCGTTGTTCAACAATTTCAACAAAGCTGATCTGTGCGCGGGCGAACTCATGAGTAAGGATAAAATTGAGATCCTCGAGGGAGTCTGACCTAGCTGATCCACAATTTTAAAGTCACTTTTCTTGATCAACTTAAGGAACTCTTGATCATCAAGGGTCTCCTTGCTCTTTGAAACATCCTCAGACGGGATAATCGGTACTGGAATAGCAGTATATGCCCCTTGTTGAACAACAGGGGTTACAACTGCAGACGTATCTTTAGGAGAAACAACAGTTGGAATTTGCACAGGCTTCGTAGTGACCTTCGAAGCAAATACTCGTCCACTGCGAGTCATACCTCCATCGGCTGTAACATTCACGATCTCGGATTCGGCGAACCTTATCTCTTGACCTCTAGAAAACACAGTAGACCCATACTTCCAAAGTACCTCCTTAGAATTCTGATACAGAAACGGCTTCGGCAGATAAACCATGATGGGTTGCACCCTCTTCTGCTTAGGAGATTCCACATGAACCTTCCTATAGATGATGGTGAACGGCTCGATAGTGGCAACTTCCTCAACAAGTTTAGATCTGGCAAGTTGCACTTCGCCACGGTTCATCAGAATCTGGACACAACCCTTCAGCCTTCGACACTGGTTGGGATTATCGTCACAAATCTGACACTTACCATGTAAACCTTTCAACAGCCCATGTTCCTTCAATTTCTTGAAAACCACAGCCATCGGGGTCTTTACCTCGTCGACATCTATAATCAATTTAGCCCTGGAATTATCCCCAATCATGTTAACCGCAGGTCCACCGTGATTTGGTAACGGATTATTCTGAATGTTAGGTTCTTCCTCAGCAAAAGTCAGAACCTTCTTATCAATGAGTTCCTGGACCTTGGTTTTGAAAACAAATCAAACCTCTGTTGCATGTCCTATGTATCCAGCATTATAGGCACAAGATGCATTTGGGTTATGCTTCGGGCCAAATGGAGGAATTGTGGGCGCAATCTGTTTGGGGACAATTGCCCCTTGGTGAACCAAGTAAGGAACAGTTTCGTGTATGACACCGGAATTCTATCAAAATTTGGACGCTTACGGTTTCCTTGACTGTTGTTGTTCTGACGGTTCTGATTCTGCTGATTTTTGTTCTGTTGATTCTAAGCATTCTGAGCTGGTTGTTGCGGATGATACTGATACTGAGGTTGTTGATACTGTGCAGCAGTAATGTACGGATACAGATAGTACGACATGGGAGTCATGGGAGCTTGATACTGAGGAGAAACTTGAGTGGTCACAACGTTGGCCTCACCTTCCTTTTTCTTGGACTGTCTGTTCTGAGATTTTCGAGTGGTCGGCTGCTGGGAAGCAATGTAACGCCCCAGTTTTGTTAGATTTATTTAATCGAGTCAATTTAATTATTTTGTTTTTATATTATTTTATTCTTGACTTTTATTTGATAATATATTATTTTTTTATCGTTGTTATGTTTTATCGCGTTTTGGGAGCGTTTGCGAGATATTTGAGTGTAGGGGTATTTTGGTCATTTCACTTATTTTTCTTAAGTTAGAAACTTAAATAGAAAGAAAAGAGAGAGAAAATAGAGAGAAAGAAAAAGAGAAGAAGAAAAAGGGAAAGAAAAGAAGAAAAGAGAGAAAAACATGGAAAGGAAGAAATCTAATCAACCGACTTTTCAAACACGATTAAATCGGGTAAGGGTGTGAAACTCGATTATCTTATGCTTGTGTATGAATATGTATGTGTGTGTTTGAATGTTCTCTTGCCATTCCATAGTTTTCTATTCTAGGTCGATTGAGAGGAAACGAGAGAAATCGATGTTTTCGCGGTTGAAAATCGGTGTAAATGCGGTAGAATACTTGTTGTTATGATTGTAATATGTTCTGATTGTTATGTTTTGGTTTGGAAGTGTTTTGGGGGTTGAAATGTTGGTTGGGAGTGATCTATAGCGCTGCTGGGATTTTTTGGTTTCGTAGGTTCGCACTGCGAATGGCCAGCGAAGGGGAAAGCGAACGTTCGCGTGAGGTTCGCGCTGCGAACTTTGTGTTGTTTTCTTTCTGCCACGGTTCACTAGGGGATTCGCACTGCGAAGAGGAAGCGACGGTTCGCTGGGAGTTCGCAAAGCGAACTTTATACTATTTTTTTCTCTGCCACGGTTCGCTGGAGCTTCGCACGGCGAATGAGGAAAGCGAACGCTCGCTAGGAGATTCGCATAGCGAACATGTCTGATTGTTCCATTTTGTTTTCTTCATAACTATTGATCCGTAAGTCGGATTGAGGCGCGGTTGGGTGCGTTAGAAAGCTAATGAGATGTTATTTCTTATATGAATGGTTTTGGGATGGTTGGCCGATTTAATTATGTTGGGAATTTGGAAATGTGTCGTTTTGTCGATTTTTACCGTTTTAATGGTGTGTATTTGATGTGTTATCATGCAATGTGCCTTTGATATATACCGTATGACTTGTGTGTTGTTGTATGAGATAAATGCATGTGATGAAATGTGGTGATAATGGTTTATGGCCTAAGGGCAAGAAAATGCATTGTGTTGTGTTTGATTGTATATGCATGATTATGGATGTGTATATGTGTGCATTTGAATGTCACGAGTCATTGTATGCCAAGCATCATGATATGCGTTCTTGTGATGTCGTGTGCCCTAGTGGGTGTGAGCGAAGAAACGGTTCCAAAGGGAATCCGCTATAACATCGTGAGCCTTATACCAAGAGGACTGAAAGCGATGATTATAGATGATCGTGAGCCTTATACAAAGAGGACCGAAAGCGATCGGATCGTGAGCCTTATACAAAGAGGACTAAAAGCGATCCGTAAACATCGTGAGCCTTATACCAAGAGGACGAAAGGGACAGGGAACATCGTTTGCCTGACGGGGAGTTACACTAAGTAACAAGCAATGATTCCAATAGTTCTTGAGTGAACTAGTGTTGAGATGATGGATGGATGGTACCGCATTGTATTGCATAGGGTCATTGTGTCGGTCTCTGTGCATTTGCATAAATCATGAATGGATTGATTTTGTGTGGAATTGTGAATGGAATTGATTATTGATATATATGTAAATGTTGGTGATAAATGCGTTGAGCTAGATTTATATGTCTTTGTGATGGATATATGAGATATGAAATGTGTTGTTTTGTGTTTGAATTATGGTGTGAATTGTGGTGAGAACGTTTGCATGTGTTTTCTTGTGTTATTATATAATTGTATGCAATTATATTATAATTGTGTTTCTCACCCTTCTGCTATTTTGAATGCTCTATGAGGCATTGCAGATTAGATGCTGGAGGTCTTTTTGTGAAGCTTAGGACTTCATTCTTTTGTTGGTCGGCTCTGATATGTAGCACCGGGTAGTCGGGGAGATGTTTTGTGATTTTTGTGTATATGTATATATAGATATCTTTTGGATTGTACATGGTTGGCTTTGTATATGGATGACAAACTTTTATGTTATATATATGAGATTGAGTTGCACATTTTCTGCTTATATTCTGTATCTGATTTATGGGTGTTAGGCACTGAGTTCCTCTGTTTGTATTACTACCTGATTGTTGCATATCTTTATGAGCAGGTTTATTGTGTTTTGTCTCAATTGATGTGATGCCTCAGTCTATGCCATGAATGTTTGAATTATACTCTGATTATTTGTTATCGCATTATTTAATTGGGGGTATAGATTGGGGATGTTACATTAAGTGGTATCAGAGCCAGTACGTTTCAGTTTGTGTCAGTTCGTGCCAGTCCGTGTCGGTTTTTATGGTTGGGTGAGCTGTTTGTTTAACCATAGTTGCTGTTATTGGATATGAACAGAATATGGCTGGTAGAAATGATGCTGCTTTGGCTGCTGCTATGCAAACTATCGCTCGGGCTGTGCAGGGTGCACCTAATGCTGGTGAGAATGATGAGTTTAGGAAGAACAACCCGCCTGTCTTCAAATGGAGACATGATCCTGATGGTGCACAGATTTGGCTTAAGGAGATTGAAAGAATCTTTCGAGTGATGGACTGTTCTGAGGAAAATAAGGTGAGACTGGGTACTCACATGTTGCAGGAGGAGGCCGGTGATTGGTGGGTTAGTACGCGTCATGTGTTGGAAGCTGGAGATGAAGAGGTCACTTGGACTTTGTTTAGCAGGGAGTTTTTGAGGAAGTATTTTCCTGAGGACGTAAGGGTAAAGAAGGAAATTGAGTTCTTGGAGTTGAAACAAGGTAATATGTCTGTTATCGATTACACTGCTAAGTTTGTGGAGCTTGTTCAGTTTTATCCACATTATGTTGAAGCGACTGCGGAGTTTTCCAAGTGTGTGAAGTTTGAGAACGGATTACGTCCTGAGATTAAGCAGGCAATTGGTTATCAAAGGATTAGAAGGTTTTCAGATTTGGTGGATTGTTGTAGAATTTATGAGGAGGATAGCAAAGCTCGTTCTACTCACTATAAGAGTGTGAACGAAAGGAAAGGAAAGCAACCGTTTCGTGGTGATCCTTATGTGTCACCAGCTGACAAGGGTAAGCAAAGGGGTAATTATGATAAAAGGCCAAGTGGGGGAGGTATGTCTAATTCTCTGAGATGTTATAGGTGTGGTGACTTAGGACATCATCAGTTCGAATGTAGGAAGAATCTGGGGAAGTGTTCCAATTGTGGAGGTATAGGACATGTCGCAGCTGATTGTAAGAAGAATGTGGTGAAGTGTTTCAACTGTGGTGAACCTGGTCATGTTAGTACGAAGTGTCCGAAACCAAAGCAAGCTTAAGCTGGAGGGAAAGTTTTTGCATTGGCAGGAACTCAGACTACTAGTGCAGACCGTCTGATCAGAGGTACTTATTTTATTAATAGTACGCCTATAGTTGCTATTATTGATACCGGAGCGACTCATTCGTTTATTTCATCTGAGTGCGCGAAGTGTTTGAATCTTTTTTTGTCTTCGATGGGTGGAGAGATGGTTATTGATACTCCAGCAATGGGGTCGGTAACTACTTCTTTGGTTTGTTTAAGTTGTCCTTTGACCATTTATGGTAAAGATTTTGAGATGGATTTGGTGTATTTGCCGTTGGAGGGTTTAGATGTGGTTCTGGGAATAAATTGGTTGCAGTTCAATCGGGTTCATATTGATTGTTATCATAAGTTGGTGCGATTTCCTTCTCTTGAAGAAGACGAGGAATCGAGTTTCTTGTCTACCAAAGAGTTGAAGAAACTTTTGGCGGATGAAGCTCATTTGTTCGGCTGGTTTGCATCGTTGACCGTGGATAGTCAAGTTACACTTGATGTGTTTCCAGTGGTGTGTGATTTTCCAGAGGATATTTTAGATGTGCCGCCAGAGAGAGGTGGAGTTTTCTATAGATCTAGTTCCTGGTACTAGACCTATATCTATGGCATCTTACCGTATGTCGGCATCTGAGTTGGTTGAGTTAAAGAAGCAGTTGAATGAATTGCTAGAAAAGAGGTTTGTGAGGCCGAGTGTATCGCCTTGGGGTGCTCCAGTTTTATTGGTGAAGAAGAAAGATGGAAGTATGCGATTGTGTATTGATTATCGCCAGTTGAATAAGGTGACGATTAAGAATAAGTATCCTCTTCCGAGAATTGATGATCTGATGGACCAGTTGGTAGGTGCGTGTGTGTTTAGTAAGATTGATTTGAGGTCGGGTTATCATCAGATTAGAGTGAAAGAGGAAGATATTCAGAAGACGGCTTTTAGGACACGATACGGTCATTACGAATATTCTGTGATGTCGTTCGGGGTTTCTAATGCGCCAGATGTGTTTATGGAGTATATGAATCGTATTTTCCATGAGCATTTGGATCGATTTGTTGTTGTGTTTATTGATGACATCTTGACTTATTCTAATTCCCAGGAGGAGCATGCGGAACATTTGCGTGTTGTGTTGCAAATTTTGAAAGAAACGATACTTTTTGCCAAGTTGTCCAAGTGTGAGTTCTGGTTGTCAAAAGTGAGTTTTCTTGGGCATTTGATTTCAGGTAATGGTATTGCTGTGGATCCATCTAAAGTAGATGCAGTTCTACAATGGGAGGCTCCTAGATCTGTTACTAAAATTAGAAGCTTTTTGGGTTTAGGTGGATATTATCGGAGATTCATTGAAGGTTTTTCTAAGTTAGCACTTCCTTTGACCCAATTGACTTGTAAAGGTAAAGCGTTCATTTGGGATATTCATTGTGAGGAAAGTTTTAGTGAGCTGAAGAGAAGATTGACTACAGCTCCGATTTTGATCTTACCGAATTCTACTGAACCGTTTGTGGTGTATTGTGATGCGTCTTTGATTGGTTTAGGTGGGGTGTTGATGCAAGAAGGTAAGGTTGTGGCTTATGCTTTGAGGCAATTGAGGATTCATGAGAAGAATTACCCTACTCATGATTTGGAATTAGCGGCAGTGGTTTTTGTGTTGAAAATTGGGAGGCATTATCTCTATGGTGCAAGATTCGAAGTTTTTAGTGATCATAAGAGTTTGAAATACTTGTTTGATCAGAAAGAGTTGAATATGAGGCAACATAGATGGTTGGAATTTTTGAAGGACTACGATTTTGGCTTGAATTACCATCCCGGTAAAGCTAATGTGGTAGCTGATGCGTTAAGTCGGAAATCTTTGCATATGTCTGCTTTGATGGTTAAAGAGTGGGAACTTTTGGAAGCATTTAGAGATTTGAGTTTGGTGTGTGAATTGACGGCTGACAGCGTGAGGCTTGGAATGTTAAAGGTCACTAATGAGTTTCTGTTGACCGTTAGCGAGAAACAGAAACTATATGTGAAATTTGTTGATTTGATGACGGTTGGAGATCAAAGTGTGAATGATGACTTTAAAGTAGATGATAAGGGTGTTTTGAGATTCCGTGGGAGAATTTGTATTCCTGATGATTCGGACTTGAAAAAGATGATTTTAGAGGAAGGACACCGGAGTAGTTTGATTATACATCCGGGAGCTAATAAGATGTATCAAGATTTGAAGAAGATCTTTTGGTGGTCTAGATTGAAGAGGGATGTGGCTCAGTTTGTTTATGCGTGTTTGACGTGTCAGAAATCAAAGGTAGAACATCAGAAGCCTAGTGGATTGTTGCAACCGATATTCCTGAGTGGAAATGGGACAACATTTCCATGGATTTTGTGACAGGGTTGCCGAATACACATAGGGGACATAATGCCATTTGGGTAGTGGTGGATAGACTGACTAAATCGGCGCATTTCATTCCGATTGACATCAATTTTTCTTTGGAGAAGTTGGCTGAGATTTATATCCGTGTGATTGTGAAATTGCATGGTGTTCCATTGAGTATTGTTTCAGATCGAGATCCGAGGTTTACTTCTAGATTTTGTGAAAGTTTGCAAAAGGCGTTAGGTTCCAAGTTAAGGTTGAGTTCTGCTTATCATCCACAGACGGATGGTCAGACCGAGAGAACTATTCAGTCGTTGGAAGATTTGTTGCGGGCTTGTGTTCTTGAGAAAGGTGGTGTTTGGGATAGTTATCTTGCGTTGGTTGAATTCATGTATAATAAGAGTTTCCATTCGAGTATTGGAATGGCACCTTTTGTAGCGTTGTATGGAAGAAGATGTCGAACACCTTTGTGTTGGCATGAATCTGGTGAGAGTTTGGTGGTTGGACCGGAATTAATTCAACAAACTACGGAAAAGGTGAAACTTATTCGTGAGAAAATGAAGGCTTCTCAGAGTAGGCAGAAGAGTTATCATGATCGAAGGAGGAAAGATCTTGAGTTTCAAGAAGGCGATCATGTATTTTTGAGAGTTACACCGGTGACGGGTGTTGGTCGTGCATTGAGGTCGAAGAAGCTTACTTCTCGGTTTATTGGCCCTTATCAGATATCCGCGAGAGTGGGTGCTGTGTCTTATCGGGTGGCGTTGCCGCCGAATCTTTCGAATTTGCATGATGTGTTCCATGTTTCACAGCTTCGGAAGTATGTTCCGGATCCGTCGCATGTGATTCCGATGGATGAGGTAGAGGTAAGGGAGAACCTTAGGGTTGAGGCATTACCGGTGATGATTTTGGATCGCGAGTTGAAGCGGTTAAGAGGCAAGGATATTGCGCTTGTGAAAGTAGCGTGGGGAGGAGCTGCTGAGGGCAATTTGACTTGGTAGTTGGAGAGTCGGATGCAGGAGTCGTATCCGGAGTTGTTCGTCTCAGGTAATATTTTCGAGGACGAAAATTTCTAAGTGGGGGAGAGTTGTAACGCCCCAGTTTTGTTAGATTTATTTAATCGAGTCGATTTAATTATTATGTTTTTATATTATTTTATTCTTGACTTTTATTTGATAATATATTATTTTTTTATCGTTGTTATGTTTTATCGCGTTTTGGGAGCGTTTGCGAGATATTTGAGTGTATGGGTATTTTGGTCATTTCAATTATTTTTCTTAAGTTAGAAACTTAAATAGAAAGAAAAGAGAAAGAAAATAGAGAGAAAAAAAAAGAGAAGAAGAAAAAGGGAAAGAAAAGAAGAAAAGAGAGAAAAACTTGGAAAGGAAGAAATCTAATTAACCGACTTTTCAAACATGATTAAATCGGGTAAGGGTGTGAAACTCGATTATCTTATGCTTGTGTATGAATATGTATGTGTGTGTTTGAATGTTATCTTGCCCTTCCATAGTTTTCGACTCTAGGTCGATTGAGAGGAAACGAGAGAAATCGATGTTTTCGCGGTTGAAAATCGGTGTAAATGCAGTAGAATACTTATTGTTATGATTGTAATACGTTCTGATTGTTATGTTTTGGTTTGGAAGTGTTTTGGGGGTTGAAATGTTGGTTGGGAGTGATCTATAGCGCTGTTGGGATTTTATGGTTTCGCAGGTTCGCACTGCGAATGGCCAGCGAAGGGGAAAGCGAACGTTCGCGTGAGGTTCGCACAGCGAACTTTGTGTTGTTTTCTTTCTGCCACGGTTCGCTGGGGGATTCCCACTGCGAAGGGGAAGCGAAGGTTTGCTGGGAGTTCGCAAAGCGAACTTTATGCTATTTTTTTCTCTGCCACGGTTCACTGGAGCTTCGCACGGCGAATGAGGAAAGCGAACGCTCGCAAGGAGATTCGCATAGCGAACATGTCAGATTGTTCCATTTTGTTTTCTTCATAACTTTTGATCCGTAAGTCGGATTGAGGCGCGGTTGGGTGCGTTAGAAAGCTAATGAGATGTTCTTTCTTATAGGAATAGTTTTGGGATGGTTGGCCGATTTAATTATGTTAAGAATTTGGAAATGTGTCGTTTTGTCGATTTTTACCGTTTTAATGGTGTGTATTTGATGTGTTATCATGCAATGTGCCTTTGATATATATCGTATGACTTGTGTGCTGTTGTATAAGATAAATGCATGTGATGAAATGTGGTGATAATGGTTTGTGGCCTAAGGGAAAGAAAATACATTGTGTTGTGTTTGATTGTATATGCATGATTATGGATGTGTATATGTGTGCATTTGAATGTCATGAGTCATTGTATGCCAAGCATCATGATATGCATTCTTGTGATGTCGTGTGCCCTAGCGGGTGTGAGCGACGAAGCGGTTCCAGAGGGAATCCGCTATAACATCGTGAGCCTTATACCAAGAAGACTGAAAGCGATGATTATAGACGATCGCGAGCCTTATACAAAGAGGACCGAAAGCGATCGGATCGTGAGCCTTATACAAAGAGGACTGAAATCGATCCATAAACGTCGTGAGCCTTATACCAAGAGGACCGAAAGCGACGGGGAACATCGTTTGCCCGACGGGGAGTTACACTAAGTAACAAGCGATGATTCCAATAGTTCCTGAGTGAACTAGTGTTAAGATGATGGATGGATGGTACCGCATTGCATTGAATAGGGTCGTTGTGTCGGTCTCTGTGCATTTGCATAAATTATGAATGGATTGATTTTGTGTGGAATTGTGAATGGAATTGATGATTGATATATATGTAAATGTTGGTGATAAATGCATTGAGCATGATTTATATGTCTTTGTGATGGATATATGAGATTTCAAATGTGTTGTTTTGTGTTTGAATTATGGTGTGAATTGTGGTGAGAACGTTTGCATGTCTTTTCTTGTGTTATTATATAATTGTATGCAATTATATTATGATTGTGTTTCTCACCCTTCTGCTGTTTTAAATGCTCTATGAGGCATTGCAGATTAGATGCTGGAGGTCTTTTTGTGAAGCTTGGGACTTCATTCTTTTGTCGGTCGGCTCTGATATGTAGCATCGGGTAGTCGGGGAGATGTTTTGTGATTTTTGTGTATATGTATATATATCTTTTGGATTGTACATGGTTGGCTTTGTATATGGCAGACAAACTTTTATGTTATATATATGAGATTCAGTTGCAGATTTTCAGCTTATATTCTGTATCTGATTTGTGGGTGTTAGGCACTAAGTTAGTCTATTTGTATTACTACCTGATTGTTGCATATCTTTATGAGCAGGTTTATTGTGTTTTGTCTCAATTGATGTGGCTCCTCAGTCTATGCCATAAATGTTTGAATTATACTCTGATTATTTGTTATCGCTTTATTTAATTGGGGGTATAGATTAGGGGTGTTACAAGCAACTCCAGGAATCTTTCCAGTCTTCAACCTGTTCTTAATCCGTTCACCGATCGTCACAACATCAGCGAAGTTCGATGAAGAACTACCCACCATTTTCTCATAGTAAAATCCCTGCAATGTACCCATAAAGATGTCAACCAACTCATTATCAGAGAGAGCAGGTCGCACATGAGATGCCATCTCACGCCATCTTTGTGCATACTCCTTGAATGTTTCAGCTGAGCGCTGTGACTGATTCTGCAATTGCAATCTGGTTGGCGCCAGATCAAGGTTATACTTGTATTGTCTCACAAACGCTTCAGACAAATCCCTCCAAGTACGGCTTTTGCTGCGCTCCAGGCCCATGTACCAATCCAATGAAGCACCAGACAAACTATCTTGAAAACAATGAACAAGCAATTCATCATTATCAATATGGGATGCCATCTTCCTGCAGTACATAGTGATGTGACTACGTGGGCAGCTCAAGCCTTTATACTTTGGTAAATCAGGTATCTTGAATTTCTGCGGCAGCACAACATTTGGAACCAAACACAAATCTTTGGCCTCCATGCCAAAAGCAGAAAACCCTTCAATAGCCTTGATACGGTCCTCCAATAACTTGTAGTCAACAGATCTACTTTAATTAGTGGGCCTAACAAGAATCTGAGGATTTGTCAGCTGAGAAGCGGCAGGAGCATTCACTTGCGGAGTAGCAAACTGAGAAGGATAAACCAAATGAGGATTAACCATCTGACCAGCATTCTGACCCATTGGAACACCATACAGATAATTCGGAGGAGGTACCCCAGCAGCTGAGGAAGATACCCCAAGATAGAACATCCCAGGATGAACATGCTGAACAGCAGTTTGAGCAGCCTGAGATGGAACCGAAACATGAATAGGAGGACCCCTATACACATGCTCTTCATCATCAGGAGTTTCAGTGTCGACCAATCCGGCAGTTTGATGAGTTTGAGCCTGAAGATTCTCAGGATCATCATTCACCACTGGAGGCGGGACTGGAGTAGGTATGACCCATGGATAGGCGGCAGCATTCCCATTAGGCATGGGTGCAACAAAAGGTTGATATGGCATGAAGGCACTACCATTATTTGCAAGCTGAGGAGTGTAATTCGGAGGCATGCCCCAAGGGAAACCAGCAGGCATCTGATTCAAACTAGACTGAACAGCAGACTAATTCACAGGCTCAACTAGCACTTCAAATCTAGCAGGAGAAGGAATAACGATAGGAGGAGTAGCCATAACAACAAGAGGAACAGTCACAACAGGAGTGACAACAGTTGCATCAGTAGTGGTTGCAACAACAGTGGCAACAGCAGCAGTATCCCTCTGAGCACGAAGGAACTCCATAATGACATCCATGTTCGTCTGAAACTTATCCATCCGACCTTGGAATTGTGCTAGAGTTTCCTTGTAAGCAGCGTTCTCAACCTCAAAGTCAGCCATGATTCTGGATTTGTTTGAGCGAGTAAAATACCGATGTCGAGTTGTCGTCTTGCTACAAAGAATGCGGACAAGGATGAGCAACGGTTTCGGATGAAGGGACGTGCATATGCGGGCATGAATGAATGCAATTTATAAAGTTTTAAAACGTTTATGCAAAAATTAATTTGACATGATGACATGATATGCAACATCAGAATCAACAAGCCAGCATAGTCTGAATAATTAAATCTGAACATCCACAAAGGTAGCACTATGTGGGTGCGAGACCTGACGCAATGAGAGAACAAAGGTTGGAAGAGTCTTGGTTCCCTGCAGAAAAACCCAATATCCCCCTCACAGGTATGATATAGAAAGCGGGATTCTCAGTTTCGGATTCTTGATTTGAGAAGCAATAGTACATTCATCCCTCGGGGTACAATACTATCGCCAAACAAAGAGGTCGTCCACTGATTCCCCCCAAAAAAAGGGTCATCCTATGGCAAGTTCCCAGCTTTGGGTCCTCGGATCAAGGAAGCGTAATGGGTTTTCCATTTCTGGTCTGCCATTATCGCTCCTTGGGAGGAATGCCGCAACTGAGTCCTCGGGAAATGGTCGCCAGAGTCGACAATTTTCCAGGTTACATTCCATCGTCTGCCCCAAATGAGCAGGATAGAATATTACCAAAGAAAACCTCGTCTGGATGTGGAGTTTTCGTGTATACTAAGTCTGGCCAAATGCCACACAAGTCACACTACTTTCCACTCTAATCCTGAATGTATACTCAAGCCTGGGTATTGGGCTTATCTCTCAAGTAGCAACCCAACCCGCCAACAGCAGAAAATAGCAAATATCCTGTAACGCCCACATATATATATACATACATCAAAGCATATATTATACATGAATTCCACGTTTGGTACTGAAATATACAATAAGTTCCTAGCAAACACATTATACATATACATGCCCAAAAAGCCTAAATACAAATAACTACGGCATAGTATATCTACAAGATGTTCCAAAGACAAATACTAAGAACTAGATCAAATAATGATCTCAAAAATCTTCACAACGGAAGCCTTGCCACACGAAAGCTACGATCCATAAGGAAATTCAAATAACCTTGTCCTTACCCTTCGCCGAACCTGCAGAACCTGTGATGTAAACAACAACAGTGGGGTGAGATACATCAAATATCATTGAGTTCGCTATCTTATAGTCCTCTCGGCTTTACAGGTTCTAACATCCTAACTCAAGTCAAAAGGGAAGGGAAGTGACTTTGAGTACACACTCACCATATATACATTCACACTCGTGAGCCTGTTAACTCACACTAGTACCAAAGTAAGTCCTGAGCCTGTTAACTCAAGAATCTCGCTAATCAATAACCGTACCAAGGCATCCCCTGTTCCCTTCCATTTCTACGTCTAGAAGACGATTCGAGTCATGGATCCTTGTATTTACTTGGCATACGAAATGGATTCGGGATCATCGGCCCGTACACCGTGATCCGTCACTTCACACGGCCCGTACACCGTCACAAGTCTCTTTACCCGTAGGCTCCATTCGTACTATACGCGGGAATCAAACCTGCCAAGTAATTGTGCATACGTTTCAGAGGAGGTGCTCGAGTCTCATGAAACTACACCGCAAGATAAACCGGTAATGATTACTAGACACACGCCTCGGCCTCTTCTGCACGAGCGTTGTCACTATGTCATTTCCACACTTTCTTACATTGTTTACGGTAATGTTCCTCACTCTACCTATTTCATATTTTAACATGCATACATACTCAAACATGTTTAACAATAAGAACATAGGCAATTAGTCATCAATCACATAATGAAACACATAATTTCACATATCCCCAATTTTACGAATTCACGGTTCCCTCCGATTTATTTAATCGGGAATCAAAAACTAGTATTTCTCCCTTCCATTATATAGAGGATATTCATAGTTTCACATCGATATCAAGAATACGCAAAACGGATAAACGAGTCAAAAGTTATGAGAGAAACAAAACTACATAACCTGCCATGTTCGCTAGGCGAATGTCCCAGCAAGCATTCGCTCCAGCCTTCGCTAGGCGAAGCTCTTGGAGAATGTACAAATAGAACAAAAATAGACATAAAGCTCGCTTCGTGAACTCCCTGGCGAACCTTCGCCTCGCCCTTCGCTTCGCGAACAACTCAGCGAAGCAAGGCAGAACCAAATAGCACTGAAAAGGCACAAAGTTCGCTAGGCGAACGTCGTTGGCGAACATTCGCTGACCTTCGCTGCCGAGTTCGCTAGGCGAACCCTCAAAAATCTGTTCGCTGAGACTCGCCCCAGGTTCGCTAGGCGAAGCCTGGAAAACCCAACTTCCCAACAGCGCTGTTCTTCACCCCAAAATCAATCATTTCCAATCCAAACACATCCAAACCTTATTATAACCATCAAAACATAGTATGATCATAACAACAAGCATTTAACGACAATTATATTGCATTTCATCCGTAAAATTCATGATTTTAGCATAATTATTCATTTTCTCACAATTTCAACCTAACTCTAAAACACATGGAAATCTACATCTAGAGCATCTATCTAGAACCCACCTGATACAGAGTGTAACACCCCATTTTAATTATTTAGATGTCCTGTATTATTTTAATTGTTGGCTTTGGTTGGGTGCGTGTTTGAGTGCGTAAAGGGTGGTATTAGTAATATGAAAGTATTATTATTATTATTTTAATAGTATATTTCATATTATTATTATTACTATTAGTATTATTATTTTTTTAGTTATTATAATTATTATTAAGATTATTTAGTAAATAGGACCTAATATAATTAAGTGGATATTGAGTTAATGAGATTAGTGAGGGTAATTTAGTAAATGGAGCTTAATTAAGGGAAAATTGGTAAAAGTGAGAATAGTCTGAATTTTAGAGATAGAAAGAGAAAAGGCTAAGGAGAGGAAGAACAAGGGAGCTTTAGGGCAAGGAACATTCACCAATTTTCGCAGAAATTAAGCAAGAATTCGAGGTAAGGGGGAGAAACGGGTTTAATATTGGTGTTTATTTCATGATCGGGTAGTGGGGAGTCCTTAACCCCGTAGGAAATTGATGTATAAACTGTTGAATTGTTGATTGTTGAATATGCTGGTTGTGATCCTGAGAATCGTGTATGACTTAATGTGTATTTTCATGCATTTTGGTTGTTGTAGCTGTTGTATAAACTCTTGTTGCAGATCTGTCCCTTTGATTCGAATTTGGGTGAACGATTTGAGATTTTAGGCTTGTAATATCTGTGGTAAGACTAGATGCAAGTGTAAAGATGAAAATTGGACCTAAAATCAATGTAGAAACGATTCTAGGACTGATTAGAAGTGGAAAAATGTGGAAATCGTAGCAGACTGCAGAATAGGGAGGTCTCTAGTGAAATACGTATTAGATCTGACCATACGCGTATGGGGCTAGGTCATACGCGTATGGGAGTGAAGGAAATAGGGCCATACGCGTAAGGGAGTAGGCAGTACGCGTAATAGAGAGTGATACGCGTATGGTATTGGAATTTGGGAAATTCAGTGGTGAAACGTTTCTGTCCGTACGCGTACGGCACAAGGCATACGCGTATTGACATTGGGCATTGTGAGGCATACGCGTACGAAAGGAAACAATACGCGTACGAGTTGGGCTAGGGAGCCGGCATACGTGTATGGCATGGGACAATACGCGTATGGCCTGCAGAGCTGCAGAATTTTACCGTTTCGTGAATTATTTCCCGTTTTCGCGTCCGATTCGGTTTCCTTTGGTTTGAGAGGTTGGGAATAGGTGCCAGGTGCTGAGAAATAAGGGATTGGTGATGAAAATAGTAATTTTAATAATTCTTAATTAATTAATTAATTAATTTAGTATTTGGTGTATTTTGAAGCGAATTGTGTAACGTTGGTGATTGTTGATATGTATGGTGTGATCAGGAGGATCGTGTGCATGTATTTATATTGTATACATGTTTTGTTGTGCATTTTGAGTCTTGCATAATCATGGTGGTTGGTGGGATGGATCGTTGCTCAGGAGGAGCGTATGCGATTCATCCGTACTCCTATATGGAGAATGGTGGGGATAGATCATTGCCAAGTAGAGGTGTATGTGATCTATCCGGGTTCGATTGAATGAACCAATGAGTCGGTACCGCATGCATGGTGTTGTGTTGCATTGCATTATTATTTGATGTTGTTGATGATATTGGGCAGTAGGCCGTATTTGATAATTGATGATGCTTGTGTATGGTGACTACCTGTTTATCATGTATTTATTCATCTATAATATTTGAACGTGATTTCTCACCCCTTTGTTGTTGTTGTTGTGTCTGTGCTTCTTCGGAAGTACAGGTAATCCAGGTACTTAGCTAACTTGGATATTGGTGTTGCTGATCGAGTCTATAGGAGTGCTCTGATACGTAACACGGAATTATTTTGGGGATTTTCATTTATTTTGTTATTTGTTATTCTTTTTGTTACGTATCTTTGTTTTGGATGATTATTTTGGTGGACCACGATTTTATGTGGGATTTTGGTGTATTTGGCAGATGGCCGTAAATTAAATAAATGAATAAATATTTCCGCTGTTTATTTCATTTAATAAAGGAGTTTTGGTGTTGTTTTGCAAATGTGGCATCCTGCTTGATTTTGGTGTAAAAACTCTGATCATTTCATTGATTATTTTGCTTATTTTAAAAGTGGGAAAAGTGGGGTGTTACAATTGGTATCAGAGCAGGTCGGTCCGTCCGGCCAATGTAGTAGCTGAGTCTGTCCTTAGAATAGGAGTTGATTTTGGTGTTCTGACCTTGTGATGATTATTGTCCAGTATGGCAGGAAGGAATGATGCTGCTCTTGTTGCTGCTATGCAAGCCATGGCACAAGCTGTAGAGAATGCCAATCAGGGTGGAGGTGCTCAGTTTCGTGACTTAGCACAATTTCAGAGCAACAAGCCGCCTACATATGAGGGAGGTATCTTGGACCCAGAGGCTGCACAGAAATGGCTGAAAGCTGTGGAGAAAATCTTCAGGACCATGGGATGCAGTGATGCTCAGAAGGTACGGTTTGGCACTCATATGCTGGAAGGAGAGGCTGAGGCTTGGTGGGACAACAGTCGTCAAAGATTGGAAGCTGCAGGTACTGAGATTACTTGGGCTGTGTTTCAAGCTGAGTTTCTGGAAAAGTATTTTCCGGAAGACATTCGTAGTGCGAAGGAGGTTGAGTTTCTGGAGCTAAAGCAGGGTGATAAGACTGTGGCTGAGTATGCCGCTAAGTTTGAAGAGCTGGTTCAGTATTGTGCTCATTATAATAATGAAGAAGCTATGACATCGACAAGTGTCTGAAGTTTGAGAACGGGCTGCGTCCCGAGATCAAATTGGGTATTGCTTGTCAGGAGATAAGAAACTATCCAGAGCTGGTAAGCAGAAGCAGAATTTATGATAATGACAACAGGGCCAGAATTGCTCATTACAAAGCTGTGAATGAGAAGAAAAATAAGCAGAGATTTGGAGGTACTCCTTACAGTGCTCCAGCTGATAAGGGGAAACAAAAAACTGATGGGGGGAAGAAACAAAAGGAGAAGGGAGCAGGTGCTGATACTCTCAAGTGCTTCAGATGCGGTGGCGCGGGTCACCGTGCTAACAACTGTCAGAAAGAGGTGAAGAAGTGCTTCAAGTGTGGCAAGGCATGTCATGTTATAGCTGATTCCAGAGCCACTACGCCTACCTATTATAATTGTGGAGAGAAGGGTCACATCAGTACTCACTGTGAGAAGCCGAAGAAGTCTCAGGTGTCTCAAACTAGTGGGAAGGTGTTTGCCTTAGTGGGAGCCCAATCCACTGAGGAGGAGCGTTCCGTCAAAGGTACTTGCTTTATTAATGATGTTCCTTTGATTTCTATCATTGACACAGGTGCAACGCACTCGTTTATTTCTGTTGATTGTGTGAAGAGATTAGGGATTATGCCATCTACTCTCGAGCAGAGGATGACGATTGAAACTCCATCTATTGGTTCTGTGGTTACTTCTTTGGTGTGTCTGAAGTGTCCGCTAACCGTGTTTGGTAGAGATTTCAGAGTGGACTTGATTTGTTTGCCACTCGGTAATCTTGATGTTATTTTGGGGATGAACTGGTTGGAATTCAACCGGGTTTATATCGATTGCTTCAGGAAGATGTTACTGTTTCTTACTCCTGAAGAGGAAGCATTAGCAGATTCGCTATCTAGCAAAGAGTTGAGGGCGATGTTGGAAGATGAAGCGAAGCTGTTTGCAGTATTTGCCTCGTTGTCTGTTGAAAGCAAGAATTTAGTTAATGAATTGCCTGTAGTTAATGAATTTCCTGAAGTGTTTCCAGATGATATCACAGAATTGCCTCCGACAAGGGAAGTTGAATTTGCTATTGATCTTGTACCAGGTACCAGACCTATCTCCATGGCACCGTACAGGATGTCTGCATTAGAGTTAGCAGAGTTGAAATCTCAGGTTGGGGAATTGCTCGATAAGAGGTTTATCAGACCAAGTGTGTCGCCTTGGGGAGCTCTAGTGTTGTTGGTGAAGAAGAAGGATGGTAGTATGCGTCTGTGCATTGATTACCATCAGTTGAATAAAGTGACCATTAAGAATAAGTATCCACTTCCTAGGATTGATGACTTAATGGATCAGTTGGTAGGAGCTCGTGTGTTCAGCAGAATTGATCTGAGGTCAGTTTACCATCAGATGAGAGTAAATGAAGGTGATATTCAGAAGACTGCTTTTAGAACTCGCTACGGACATTACGAATATGCAATGATGCCTTTCGGAGTGTCTAATGCGCCAGGTGTATTTATGGAATATATGAATCGTACTTTCCATTCTTATCTGGATCAGTTTATCGTGGTGTTTATTGATGATATACTGATTTATTCTAAGTCTGACGAAGAGCATGCAGGTCACTTGAGACTTGCATTGCAGGTGTTGAAAGATAATAAACTATTTGTAAAGTTCTCGAAGTGTGAATTTTGGTTGAAGACCGTGAGTTTCTTGGGTCATGTTATTTCTGGTGATGGTATAGCGGTGGATCCCTCTAAAGTAAGTGCAGTGCTTCAGTGGGAAACTCCGAAGACCGCAACGGAGATTAGAAGCTTTTTGGGTTTGGCAGGTTACTATAGAAGATTCATCGAAGGGTTTTCTAAATTGGCATTGCCGTTGACTCAATTAACCAGAAAGAATCAAGCTTTTGTCTGGGATGCTTCCTGTGAGGAAAGTTTCGAGGAACTGAAGAAGAAGTTGACTACAGCACCAGTGTTGATTTTACCAAGTCCAAATGATTCTTTCGTAGTGTATTGTGACGCGTCTAAGATGGGATTAGGCGGTGTGTTGATGCAAGGTGGCAAAGTAGTGGCTTATGCTTCAAGGCAATTAAGGGTGCATGAAAGGAACTATCCTACTCATGATCTTGAATTAGCTGCAGTAGTATTCGTGTTAAAAATTTGGAGGCATTATTTGTATGGATTTAGATTTGAAGTGTTCAGTGACCACAAGAGTTTGAAATATTTGTTCGATCAGAAGGAATTGAATATGAGGCAGAGAAGATGGTTAGAATTCTTGAAAGACTATGACTTTAATTTGAGTTACCATCTGGGTAAAGCTAATGTTGTGGCAGATGCTCTGAGTCAGAAGACAATCCATATGTCTGCGTTAATGGTGAAGGAAATGGAATTGATTGAACAGTTTAGAGATTTGAGCATGGTTTGTGAAACTACACCGGGAAGTATCAGATTGGGTATGCTGAAAGTGAATAATGACTTTTTGGATGTGATTAAGGAAAATCAGAGGCTGGATGTGAAATTGGTAGATTTGATGCCTATAGGAGGAGATGACACTGATAGTGACTTTAAAGTGGATAATGTTGGTGTGCTGAAATTCCGGGGCAGAGTTTGTGTGCCGGATAATGAGGAATTGAAAAAGGCAATATTAGAAGAGAGTCATCGGAGTAGCTTGAGTATTCATCCGGGAGCTACAAAGATGTATCATGATTTGAAGAAGTTGTTTTGGTGGTTCGGTATGAAGAAGGACATAGCTCAGTTTTTCTATGCTTGTTTGACATGCCAGAAGTCAAAAGTGGAGCATCAGAAACCTTCTGGACTGATGCAACCGTTGGAAGTTCCTGAGTGGAAATGGGACAGTATTGCTATGGATTTTGTGACTGGGTTGTCGAATACGGCGAGAGGCTTTGATGCTATTTGGGTAGTGGTGGATCGACTTACGAAGTCCGCCCATTTTATACCAATTAACATCAGCTTTCCGTTGTCGAAGCTGGCAGAAATTTATATCAGGATATTTGTGAAGTTGCATGGTGTTTCGTCGAGCATAGTGTCGGATAGAGATCCGAGGTTTACTTCAGAATTTTGGAGGAGTCTGCAGGAAGCCTTGGGTTCTAAGTTGAAGTTGAGCTCGGCTTATCATCCACAGACCGATGGTTAGTCAGAGAGGACCATTCAGTCGTTGGAGGATTTGCTAAGAGCCTGTGTATTGGAGAAAGTTGGTGCGTGGGATACTCATTTTCCATTGATTGAGTTCACGTATAACAACAATCACCATTCTAGCATCGGAATGGCACCTTTTGAAGCCTTGTATGGTAGGAGGTGTAGAACGCCTCTGTGTTGGTATTAAACAGGTGAGAATGTGGTGCTTGGGCCAGAGATTGTGCAACAGACTACTGAGGCGATTCAAATGATCCGTGAAAAGATGAAAGCGTCTCAGAGTAGACAAAAAAGTTATCATGATAATCGGAGAAAAGAGTTGGAATTCAGTGAAGGTGATCACGTGTTTCTGAGAGTTAACCCAGTGACCGGTGTGGGTCGTGCTTTGAGATCCAAGAAGTTGGATCCTAAGTTTATTGGACCGTATCAAATCTTGCAGAGAGTTGGTGCAGTTGCTTATAGAGTGGCATTGCCGCCGGAGCTTTCGAACTTGCATGACGTGTTTCACGTGTCGCAACTTCGGAAGTATGTTTCAGATCCGTCTCATGTGATTCAGAGAGACGAAGTTCAAATCAGGGAGAATCTTACCTTAGAGACGATGCCGCTGAGGATCGAGGATCGTAAGATGAAACAACTCAGAGGGAAGGAGATACCTCTGGTGCGAGTAGCTTGGGGAGGTGTTGCAAGAGGCAGTGTGACCTGGGAATTGGAAAGCAGGATGCGAGAGTCGCATCCAGAATTGTTTCCATCAGGTAATTTTCGAGGACAAAAATAATTTAAGTGGGGGAGAGTTGTAACACCCCATTTTAATTATTTAGATGTCCTGTATTATTTTAATTGTTGGCTTTGGTTGGGTGCGTGTTTGAGTGCGTAAAGGGTGGTATTAGTAATATGAAAATATTATTATTATTATTTTAATAGTATATTTCATATTATTATTATTACTATTAGTATTATTATTTTTTAGTTATTATAATTATTATTAAGATTATTTAGTAAATAGGACCTAATATAATTAAGTGGATATTGAGTTAATGAGATTAGTGAGGGTAATTTAGTAAATGGAGCTTAATTAAGGGAAAATTGGTAAAAGTGAGAATAGTCTGAATTTTAGAGATAGAAAGAGAAAAGGCTAAGGAGAGGAAGAACTAGGGAGCTTTAGGGCAAGGAACATTCACCAATTTTCGCAGGAATTAAGCAATAATTCGAGGTAAGGGGGAGAAACAGGTTTAATATTGGTGTTTATTTCATGATCGGGTAGTGGGGAGTCCTTAACCCCGTAGGAAATTGATGTATAAACTGTTGAATTGTTGATTGTTGAATATGCTGGTTGTGATCCTGAGAATCGTGTATGACTTAATGTGTATTTTCATGCATTTTGGTTGTTGTTGCTGTTGTATAAACTCTTGTTGCAGATCTGTCCCTTTGATTCAAATTTGGGTGCACGATTTGAGATTTTAGGCTTGTAATATCTGTGGTAAGACTAGATGCAAGTGTAAAGATGAAAATTGGACCTAAAATCAATGTAGAAACGATTCTAGGACTGATTAGAAGTGGAAAAATGTGGAAGTCGTAGCAGACTGCAGAATAGGGAGGTCTCTGGTGAAATGCATATTAGATCTGGCCATATGCATATGGGGCTAGGTCATACGCATATGGGAGTGAAGGAAATAGGGCCATACGCGTAAGGGAGTAGGCAGTACGCGTAATAGAGAGTGATATGCGTATGGTATTGGAATTTGGGAAATTCAGTGGTGAAACGTTTCTGTCCGTACGCGTATGGCACAAGGCATACGCGTATTGACATTGGGCATTGTGAGGCATACGCGTACGAAAGGAAGCAATACGCGTACGAGTTGGGCGAGGGAGCCGGCATACGCGTATGGCATGGGGCAATACGCGTATGGCCTGCAGAGCTGCAGAATTTTACCGTCTCGTGAATTATTTCCCGTTTTCGCGTCCGATTCGGTTTCCTTTGGTTTGAGAGGTTGGGAATAGGTGCCAGGTGCTGAGAAATAAGGGATTGGTGATGAAAATAGTAATTTTAATAATTCTTAATTAATTAATTAATTAATTTAGTATTTGGTGTATTTTGAAGCGAATTGTGTAACCTTGGTGATTGTTGATATGTATGGTGTGATCAGGAGGATCGTGTGGATGTATTTATATTGTATACATGTTTTGTTGTGCATTTTGAGTCTTGAATAATCATGGTGGTTGGTGGGATGGATCGTTGCTCAGGAGGAGCGTATGCGATTCATCCGTACTCCTATATGGAGAATGGTGGGGATAGATCATTGCCAAGTAGAGGTGTATGTGATCTATCCGGGTTCGATTGAATGAACCAATGAGTCGGTACCGCATGCATGGTGTTGTGTTGCATTGCATTATTATTTGATGTTGTTGATGATATTGGGCAGTAGGCCGTATTTGATAATTGATGATGCTTGTGTATGATGACTACCTGTTTATCATGTATTTATTCACCTATAATATTTGAACGTGATTTCTCACCCCTTTGTTGTTGTTGTTGTGTCTGTGCTTCTTCGGAAGTACAGATAATCCAGGTACTTAGCTAACTTGGATATTGGTGTTGCTGATCGAGTCTATAGGAGTGCTCTGATACGTAACACGGGATTATTTTGGGGATTTTCATTTATTTTGTTATTTGTTATTCTTTTTGTTACGTATCTTTCTTTTGGATGATTATTTTGGTGGACCACGATTTTATATGGGATTTTGGTGTATTTGGCAGATGGCCGTAAATTAAATAAATGAATAAATATTCCCGCTGTTTATTTCATTTAATAAAGGAGTTTTGGTGTTGTTTTGCAAATGTGGAATCCTACTTGATTTTGGTGTAAAAACTCTGATCATTTCATTGATTATTTTGCTTATTTTAAAAGTGGGAAAAGTGGGGTGTTACACAGAGGATGATGATGAAGAAGATGAGTTGATTCGATGAAGAATGGATGATGGTTGAAGATTTGTGTTCTTGAGCTTTTCCTCTTCTTTCCTTTCCTTTCTCTCCAAATTCTTTCTATCTTTTCCTTTCTTTGCTTCTAAGTGGGAAAATGAGTGGAAAAGGAAATGATATAGAAAAATTATCATCAATTAGCACCACTACTAATTGTCCAAAAAGTCTCTAAAGTTCAACTACTTAAAATATCTCAGAGTCAGATAATATTAATTAGATTTGCTCTGAGCTCAACCGTTACACTAATTATCTTTGCAGATAATTTCTCAGAGTACACTAGAACTCAGTTGATCACAACTAATATTATCTAGAGAAATAAAAATACGGGGTATTATATCCTCCCCCCCCCCCCTTAAATAGAAATTCGCCCACGGATTTAAAACAATTACCTAAAAAGATGAGGATAGACCTCCCGTATCTCGAATTCCAATTCCCAAGTTGCATCACCCGGATGCGTCTCATCCCACTGGACCTTAACGAGAGGAATCTCTTTATTCCTTAACACCTTAGTTTTTCTTCCTGTGATATGACTCGGTTGAGGCTCAAACGTCAAATCTGCTTCTATCTCAATTGTATCTGGTAAAATTGGCTGAAGAGGATCTGGGACAAACTTTCGAAGCTGAGACACATGAAAAACGTCGTGCATCTCCGACAGAGAAGGCGGTAAGGCTAATCTGTAGGCTACTTCCCCAATTCTTTCCAAAATCTGATATGGTCCCACATATCTCGGACTTAACTTCCGCGATCGAAACGGTCCTTTCAACCGCAATCTCGGAGTAACTTTCAAAAACACGTGATCGCCTTCGTCAAATTCTAAAGGTCTTCTACGGTTATCCGCATAACTCTTCTGACGACCTTGTGCTTGTTTGACCTTATCACGGATCATCCTAATTTTCTCCGTAGTTTCGTGAATGATCTCGGGTCCCAACATTCTATCTTCACCAACTTCTTCCCAACACAAAAGTGTCCTACACTTCCTTCCATATAATGCCTCATAAGGTGTCATATCAATACTTGCATGATAACTGTTATTATAAGAGAATTCAATCAACAGCAAAAGTTCTATCCAATTTCTGCCACTTCCAAGTACATAAGCTCTCAACATATCCTCCATAGTTTGTATCGTCCGTTTCGTCTGACCATCCGTTTGCGGGTGATTCGAAGTACTCAAACATAACTTCGTCCCCATTGCTTATTGAAAAGCTCTCCAAAATCTTGAAGTAAACTTTGGATCTCTATCTGAAACGATACTAGTAGGAATACCATGCAATCTCGCTATCTCCGAAATGAACAACCTTGCGAAATGACTCGCCTTATAGGTAGTCTTTACGGCCAAGAAATGAGCAGACTTCATTAACCGATCTACAATTACCCAAATTGAATCATAACCACCTTGCGCACGGGGTAAACCCACCGCGAAATCCATCAAAATACTATCCTACTTCCACACCGGAATTTCTAAAGGTTGCAACAAGCCACCCGGTCTTTGGTGCTCGATCTTTACTTGTTGACACACCACACATTCTGACACATACACCGCAATATCCCTTTTCATCCCGGACCACCAATAGTCCCTCTTTAAATCTTGATACATCTTTGAAGATCCCGGATGTATAGTAAAAGAACCCTTATGCGCTTCTTCCAAAATCCTCCTTTTTAACTCCGTGTTATCCGGAACACAAATCCTTTGGTTAAATACAATAACTCCGTCGGTAGCTCGCACAAAACCCGGTTGCACTAACACTTCTTGTAACTTCTCATCTAACCCTTGCTCTTGTTGGATTTCTTCCCGAAGAGTAGAAGTGATATTCAAATTTCCCATAACCACACAATTTGGAGTCCAATTAAATTGAAGATTTAGATCTCTAAACTTTTCCATTAAAGCATACTCTAGCATCATCAAGTCGGCACTATGCAACACTTTCCTGCTTAAAGCATCCACCACCTTATTCACTCTACCCGCATGGTATTTTAGCTCCAAGTCATAATCTTTCAAATATTCCATCCACCTCTTTTGACGCATGTTCAACTCCTTCTGGTCAAAGAGGTATTTTAAGCTCTTGTGGTCGCTAAACATCTCAAAACGTACACCATACAAATAGTGACGCCACACTTTCAAGGTAAATACAACTGCTGTAACGCCCCAATTTTGTTAGTTTTATTTAATTGAGTCGTTTTGATTATTTTTATTATTATATTATTTTATTTTTTACTTTTATTTGGATATATATTATTTTTCATCGCTGTTTATGTTTTAGCGCATTTTGAGAGCGCTTGCGAGATATTTGAGCTGAGGGGTAAAATAGTCTTTTGGGAGTTTAGATATTTTATATAATTAGAAAGTGGAGAGAAATAGAGAGAAAAGAAAAAGAAGAGAAAGAAAAGAGAAGGAAAGAAAGAAGAGGAAAGAAATAGGGAGAAAGAGCAAAAATCGACATAACTCCGTTTCGAGCCCGATTAATCGGGTAAGGGTGAGAAGTTTCAATTATATCTTGCTTGTGTATGTATATGTGTTGTTTGTTGTAATTGAGTTCTTGTGTATGTATATATGTGTGAAATGCATTTGGTTGTCATGAGTTCTTATGTGTCAAGCATCATGATATGCATCTTGTGATGTCGTGTGCCCTTGTGGGGTGTGAGCGACGAATCGATTCCAGAGGGAATCTGCTATAACATCGTGAGCCTTAAAAATAAGAGGACTGAAAGCGATATGATTGGATCGTGAGCCTTAAAAATAAGAGGACCGAAAGCGATGGTTATAGACGATCGTGAGCCTTATACAAAGAGGACCGAAAGCGATCGGATTGTGAGCCTTATATAAAGAGGATCGAAAGCAATCCATAAACGTCGTGAGCCTTAAAAATAAGAGGACTGAAAGCGATCTGATTAGATCGTGAGCCTTAAAAATAAGAGGACCGAAAGCGACGGGGAACATCGTTTGCCCGACGGGGTGTTATTGAGTGGTCCTCAGTAACAAGCGGTGATTCCAGCAGAGTTCCTGAGTGAACTAGTGATGAGAAATGATGGATGGATGGTACCACATATGCATTGCATAGAGTCGTTGTGTCGGTCTCTGTGCATTTGCATAAATCATAAATGGATTGATTATGTGTGGAAATTTTGAATTAATTGATTATGTATTGAGAATTATGTTTGAATTGGTAAATTGATGTGCATGTGCGATAAATGCATTGGTTGTGGATAATATGTCTTATGTGTAGTCATGTGTTATGTGATGTGGTGGTGTGTTTCTATATGTTATGACTATGGTGTGCCTTATGTGTGAATATGTGATTATGTTAGTATAATTGGTTTATGTTATGTGTATTAAATGTGATGCTTGTGGTGAGAATAACTATGTATGTGAATTATACGTTTTGCATATTATTATGCAATCTTGATTTAGTTGTTATTTCTCACCCTTCTGCTGTGGTTTGTTGCTCTATGAGGCAATTGCAGATTTGAGTCTCGGAGGCTTTTGTGAAGATTAATTCTCCATTCTTGTGTCGGTCTTGGTGTCTGCTCTGATACGTAGCACGGGAGTCAGGGAACGCTTTAGTTATATATGTATACATTTGTTGAATATATCTTGTATTACGTTTGTATGAATATTTTGGTGTTATAAAACAATTTAGTTTGTAAAACAAGTCAGTTATGGATCTTTCCGCTTTATTCCATAACTGAACTTTCCCTTTTATATGGAAAAAGTTTCTCTTTGAGGTGATTCCATTTTGTGTTATGTATCAAAATTATGAGCAGGGATTGTGTATTCTTTCTTTAAATGTGGCATTCCTGTTCCTGTCGAAAAAATAAATTTTTAGTTACTCTGATTTTATTTATGTATTATTTATTCGCGATGGGAATTGGGGTGTTACATTAGTGGTATCAGAGCAGGTTGGTTCGTCCGGCCAAGTTGTTGAGTCAGTTGGTGTGACAGTTGAATACTATCGTTGTTGGTTGTCCCTTGGTACGTGATAGATGTGTGAAACACTGTCAGTACTTTCTGGTTTTTCTATTCCGTTGTCTGCAGGAGTTAGAATGAGATAAGTGGGGGAGAAGCTGGTACTTCTCCAAGTTGCTTCAGGTGTAGAGTGTTGGCTCAGTGTGTTGTGAATTGCAAGATTGTAAGTGCTCTTTGGACATGGTGGTTCCCGGTTCCGGAGGGAATGCGGAGGTAAGGTTTATGTTAACTAAGGATTTATGCCTTAGGTAGTTTTGTGCATGAGATGTAAGGAATGCTATTATAGTTTGGTAAAGATGGTTTATGCCCCATCATGATTGTCATCTGTCTATTGACAAATTGAGGAACTGATCACCCTTAATCTCTTGTTGATAGTGGACAGGAATTATGTTGGATGGAATAGACGTGTCTTTCCGGCTTCGATAGTGTATGCAATGATTTGTTTGGAATTAAGAAAATGATTACGGATTATTTTGATGAGTCGACGAAGATTCTAATATCGGCAGGTGAGATGGATTAGAGGTTTTGATATATTGGTCCAGTTGGGAAGTTATTGAGAGAGAATGATTGGGTATCGTTAATGGTTGTTCTCAGAAAGTAGAGTGTGAACTCAAATTGGACGAAGGCAAGGATTTGAGGTTTGGATCTGCTAAGTAAGTAGAAGAACTTCTAGGAAGTGAGATGCAGATGTTGGTCAGGTTTGTGATAATATTGTTCTGGAAATTGGCAGGAAGTCACAGTGATGGGCCGTCAGTTGGGCATAGTTTTCAGATGTGTTTTTGAAGGGAACGTTAAGGTGTTGTCTTAGAGAGCTCCAGTATTGTTAATAACAAAAAGGAATGATGTTTGAATGGAATAACAAGCAGGATGTGTATAATGGTATTGAGACTATGGAAAGTAAACTTAGAGGTTTGGTGAGTTTGGGAGTTTTTAAAGTTATAGGGCATTAATGGAAATCTTGAGAAAACCCTTAGGTGTGGATGTAATATTTGAGAGTTATTTTTTGTTGGTTGTTGCTACATGTTGGAATTTGTGGAATTGGACGACCAGGAGAAGAAATTATGTATGGATTACTGACAGTTGATTAAGGTAACGATTGAGAATGAGCGAACCTTGCCCTGTTTCAGTTCTAATTGGATTCGCCAGGTGTTCGCAAGGCGAAGGTCACAGCGAAGGCTCGCGAGAGCTTCGCACTACGAATGGGGACGCGAAGGTTTGCGTGAGGTTCGCACTGCGAACTTTGTGTTATTTTGAGTGGTTTTCTTTCTGCCTCTGTTCGCTGGGAGACTCGCAATGCGAAGGTGTTAGCGAGCATTCGCTGGATGGTTCGCACTGCGAACGTTGGGTAATTTTTAGGATATTTTCCTTTCTGACTTGGTTCGCTAGGACATTCGCACTGCGAATGGAGAAGCGAAGGATTCGTTGGGTTGTTTGCATTGCGAACATGGCAGATCTTTCCAAATTGTTTCTTTCATAACTTTGGCTTCGTTTATCCGATTTAAACGTTCTTTGTATCGTTGTGGAGCTATGAAAGAGTTCTATGTTTTGGAAAGCGGAAATATTATTTATGGAATGGATTTTTGGTCGAGTATTGGGATTAATTGGAATTACGTGAATTACGTAAAATGGAACTGTTAAAACGTTAAAAGCTTTAAGTGATGCGTCTGGAAGGTTTGTGGAGTATATGAATCGTACCTTCCATATTTAATTGGATAAGTTCGTAGTGGCTTTGATTGAGGATATTCGGATATGTTATAAACTCAGAGGAAGAACAGGTGGAGTGTTTGAGATTTGAATTACAAGTGTTGAAAAGAGACGAAGTTTTATGCTAAGTTATTTAAGTGAGAATTTGGGTTGAAAAAGGTTAGTTTTCTTGGATATGTTATTTCAGAGGAGAGTATGGTAAAGGATTCATCGGAAGTAGATGTAGTTCTACATTGAGAGATTCCGAAGTTGGTTAAGGAGATTAGAAACTTTTGGGCTCAGTTGGTTGTTATTGCAGGTTATGGAAGACCTTGTTGAGTTCGTACTTTTGGTATCTCAGTTGACTTGCAAAGGGTGAGTCGTTTGTTTTGGATGTTCGTTGTGAGTGAGTTTTGGTGAGCTGAAGTAGAAGTTGTCTACGGCTCCAGTTTTGAGTCTGCGTGATCCTGATGAACCGGTTGTGAGGTATTGTGATGTGTCTTTGATGAGTTTAGTCAGTGTGTTAATGCAAGAGGGTAAAGTCGTGGCTTATGCTTTACTACAATTGAGGATTCATAAAAGGATTTATACTATTCAGGATTTGGAATTGGTTGCGGTTGTATGGTGTTGGAAATTTGGAGGTATTATCTTTATGGTTCTAGGTTCGAAGTGTTTGGTAATCACAAGGATATTGAGTACTTGTTTGGTCTGAAGGAATACAGTGTGAGACAACGAGGATGGTTAGAATTCGTGACGAGTTATGAATTTGGCTTGGATTATCCTTCAGGAAAAGCTAAGGTGGTGCCCGAAGAGTTAAGTCGAAAGTTTTTATACATGTCAGTTTTGATGGTCAGAGGATTAAAATTATTTGAGCAGTTCAGAGACTTGTGTCTGGTGTGTGAGATAACACAGCAGAGTGGAAGGTTGGGTATATTAAAAGTGAATAGTGAATTTTGGTGAATATGAGAAAGAGTTAGACGTTGGACGTGAGATTGATAGTTTTGATGGTTACGAGTAATCAGAGTACGCAGCGGAAGAGTGATGTGGCACATTTTGTATTTGCGTGTGTGACTTGTAAGAATTCATAAGTTGAACATTGGGAACATGTAGGAATGGTAAGACTATGGGACGTTTCAGTATGGAAGTGTTAGGCGAAAGGTCTAAATATTAATCAGGTACTAATATGTAGTTGGGTGTTTTGGTCGTATGTTCGATTGGCGAATTGTAGCATTGTTGAAATAATGTTGTGTGATAAGGACGTTGGTATTATGGTTATGTGGAGGTTGTTGAAACGATATTGTTGTGTCCTGGTTCAAGAGTGAACCTGTGTGTGTTCGTAACTTGGGTATTCTTTGAGTTGTGAGTTGGTCGTCAAGTGCATTGTATGGGCTTTGCATCTTGTCGTTGTGGTCGTTGTCGTGTGGTTGTTGTAGTTGCTGTTAGCGAGGTGGTTTGTCAGTTTGTGTTATTCGTGGTGCCTCTTGTTGGCATGTTAGTTTGTTGGTCGGTGGCGAGAGTCGTGTCCGGAGTTGTTCGTCTCAGTATATTTTCGAGGACGAAAATTTCTAAGTGGGGGAGAATTGTAATGCCCCAATTTTGTTAGTTTTATTTAATTGAGTTGTTTTGATTATTTTTATTATTATATTATTTTATTTTTGACTTTTATTTGGATATATATTATTTTTCATCGCTGTTTATGTTTTAGCGCATTTTGAGAGCGTTTGCGAGATATTTGAGCTGAGGGGTAAAATAGTCTTTTGGGATTTTAGATATTTTATATAATTAGAAAGTGGAGAGAAATAGAGAGAAAAGAAAAAGAAGAGAAAGAAAAGAGAAGGAAAGAAAGAAGAGGAAAGAAATAGGGAGAAAGAGCAAAAATCGACATAACTCCATTTCGAGCGCGATTAATCGGGTAAGGGTGAGAAGTTTCAATTATATCTTGCTTGTGTATGTATATGTATTGTTTGTTGTAATTGTTTTGATTGTTTCGCGACTTTTCGTATCGATTGGAATTAGGAGCGATTGATAGAAATCGATGTTTTCGCGGATGAAATTCGATATAAACTGAGTAGAATACTTGTCGTTAGGTTTGGATCATGTTTTGGTTGTTATAGTATGATTTGGAAGTGTTTGGGTGGAAGAAATGAGGGTTTTTGACCCCAAATGACCTAAGTTATCGCTGCTGGAAATTCTGGTTTTCGCAAGTTCGCATTGCGAGCCAAAGCGAAGGAATCAGCGAAGGTTCGCTAGCCGTTCGCATTGCGAACGTGACAGAATTTCTGATTTTGTTTCCTTCATAACTTTTGATCCGTAAATCGGATTGAGGCACAGTCGGATGCGTTGGAAAGCTCTTTCAATGCTATTTATGATAGTGGAATAGAAACATATGTTTATGCCTTGGATTGATAAGAAAAATATGGAAAAGTGATGTATGTGTGAAAAGTGCGGTTTATGTTTCCACCATAACTCCCGAATCGCGAGTCCGATTGATGTGGGAATTGAGGCAATAGATAGATAACCTAATATGCTATTAAATAGTGATGTTAGACCATGATTTAACCAAGGATATTTGGTAGGGTATGATTAGTGGTTTGTAGGTTTTGTTGTGTTGTTGGTGTTCGATGTGATATGTTATCGTCGTAT
This sequence comes from Lathyrus tuberosus, assembly GCA_022829125.1. NCBI lineage: Eukaryota > Viridiplantae > Streptophyta > Magnoliopsida > Fabales > Fabaceae > Lathyrus > Lathyrus tuberosus. The sequence continues at coordinate 6,287,316 of JALAZF010000123.1, read as the reverse complement.
GAATGTGGGTCTTTTGTGCTATCTATATGATGTTGATGTATGTGATAATGATGTTGTTATGATGTTGTTGTGTGGTGAAATACATTGTAGGATTGTTTTGGTTGATGGTGAGTAATTCTTGATGTGAATTGATATGAATGTATATGATAAAATGATAATGGTTGTGGTTTGTGGTTTATGATGAAATGCATTGTGTATGTAAAATTCAATGTGTGTTATTTGGTGGCCTTATGGCAAGTAAATGCATTGTTTGAATTGATTCCCAATGCATGAATATTGATGATGAGATAATTCATATTATTGAACTGTGAATGTATGGAATTGATGAGTTGAAATATATGTATGATTATGGTTGCATATATGTGTGAAGATGCATTTGGTTGTCATGAGTTCTTGTGTGTCAAGCATCATGATATGCATCTTGTGATGTCGTGTGCCCTTGTGGGGTGTGAGCGACAAATCGATTCCAGAGGGAATCTGCTATAACATCGTGAGCCTTAAAAATAAGAGGACTGAAAGCGATCTGATTGGATCGTGAGCCTTAAAAATAAGAGGACCGAAAGCGATGGTTATAGACGATCGTGAGCCTTATACAAAGAGGACCGAAAGCGATCGGATTGTGAGCCTTATACAAAGAGGACCGAAAGCAATCCATAAACGTCGTGAGCCTTAAAAATAAAAGGACTGAAAGCGATCTGATTGGATCGTGAGCCTTAAAAATAAGGGGACCGAAAGCGACGGGGAACATCGTTTGCCCGACGGGGTGTTATTGAGTGGTCCTCAGTAACAAGCGATGATTCTAGCAGAGTTCCTGAGTGAACTAGTGATGAGAAATGATGGATGGATGGTACCGCATATGCATTGCATAGAGTCGTTGTGTCGGTCTCTGTGCATTTGCATAAATCATAAATGGATTGATTATGTGTGGAAATTGTGAATTAATTGATTATGTGTTGAGAATTATGTTTGAATTGGTGAATTGATGTGCATGTGCGATAAATGCATTGGTTGTGGATAATATGTCTTATGTGTAGGTATGTGCTATGTGATGTGGTGGTGTGTTTCTATATGTTATGACTATGGTGTGCCTTATGTGTGAATATGTGATTATGTTAGTATAATTGGTTTATGTTATGTGTATTAAATGTGATGCTTGTGGTGAGAATAACTATGTATGTGAATTATACGTTTTGCATATTATTATACAATCTTGATTTAGTTGTTATTTCTCACCCTTCTGCTGTGGTTTGTTGCTCTATGAGGCAATTACAGATTTGAGTCTCGGAGGCTTTTGTGAAGATTAATTCTCCATTCTTGTGTCGGTCTTGGTGTCTGCTCTGATACGTAGCACGGGAGTCGGGGAACGCTTTAGTTATATATGTATACATTTGTTGAATATATCTTGTATTACGTTTGTATGAATATTTTGGTGCTATAAAACAATTTAGTTTGTAAAACAAGTCGGTTATGGATCTTTCCGCTTTATTCCATAACTGAACTTTCCCTTTTATATGGAAAAAGTTTCCCTTTGAGGTGATTCCATTTTGTGTTATGTATCAAAATTATGAGCAGGGATTGTGTATTCTTTCTTTAAATGTGGCATTCCTGTTCCTGTCGGAAAAATAAATTGTTAGTTACTCTGATTTTATTTATATATTATTTATTCGCGATGGGAATTGGGGTGTTACAACTGCCGCCAATTCCAAATCATGCGTTGGATAATTCTCTTCATGGACTTTCAACTGTCTAAAAGCATAAGCCACTACATGTCCCTCTTGCATTAACACACCCCCTAATCCCATCTTCGATGCATCACAATATACCTCATACGACTTGCAAGGATCAGGAATAACCAAAACAGGAGCGGTCGTCAATCTCTCTTTCAAGCTCATAAAACTTTGCTCACAAGCCGAATCCTATTCATACGAATAATCCTTCTGAGTAAGTCTCGTCATTGGTAAAGCCAGTTGGGAAAAGCCTTTAATAAACCTTCTATAATAACCTGCTAGTCCCAAAAAGCTTCTAACTTCAAACACATTCTTTGATCTCTCCCAATTTATCACTGCTTCAACTTTTGATGGATCAACCGCTACACCTCCTTGAGATATGAAATGTCCCAGAAAATTAACCTCCGACATCCAAAACTCACACTTACTTAACTTAGCAAAAAGTTGCCTCTCTTGCAAGATGGATAAAACGATTCTTAGGTGTTCTTCGTGCTCTTGAGGGTCACGAGAATAGATAAGAATGTCATCAATGAAAATCACCACAAATTGGTCCAAATAAGGTTGAAATATCCGATTCATATAATCCATGAAAACTGTCGGAGCATTCGTCACACCGAAAGGCATCACTAAAAATTCATAATGACCATAACAGGTTCTAAACGCAGTCTTCGGTACATTTGAACTCTTCACCCGAATCTGATGATAACCCGACCGTAAATCAATCTTCGAGAAAACACAGGCTCCTTTCAATTGATCTAACAGGTCGTCTATCCTTGGTAATGGGTATTTGTTCTTGATGGTGACCTTATTCAACTGACGGTAATCAATACACAACCGCATTCCACCATCCTTTTTCTTTACCAACAACACTGGGGCGAAACACTTGGTCAAACAAAATGCTTAGTCAACAACTCTTCCAATTGATCCTTTAATTCTCTTAATTCAAGTGGTGCCATCCGATACGGAGAAACGGATATTGGAGTCGTTCCCGGTATCAGGTCAATAGAGAATTCCACTTCCCGCTCTGGGGGAAGAGAAGTGATATCCTCGGGGAAAACTTCAGGAAAGTCACAAACTACTGGAATACTCAAAACTTGACGGTTACTACCCTCCTCCTTAGTAAGAATCAAAAGAACGGTCTTTTCCTCCTTAAACAAGAAATTAATCATTCCAACCGTACCTTCTAAAATAGTAGTTAACACATCCTTCGGAGTAGCTTCAGTAGACGGAATAATGATTAGTTTTTCTTCACACCCGATAAATACCGAATTAGCTGAAAGCCAATCCATTCCCAGAACAACATCCACTTTCTTGAGCGGTAAGCAAATCAAATCAATCTGGAAAACTCTTCCATCCACAGATAAAACACAATTCTCACACATTAAAGGTGTTTCAACCATCTCATCCATGGCAGTAGTAACCACCATGGGTGGAGACAACGGAACCGCTTGCAACCCAAGCCGCTTTACACATTGCATCGATACAAAAGAGTGTGTAGCTCCACAATCAAATAAAACAAAACAAGGATTTCCATTCACAAAACACGTACCATCAATCAAAGAGTTATCACCCTTTGTCTTCCTTGCATCCAAGGTATACACTCGGCCGGTATTATTTTCTTGCGTATGATTCCTCTTCTGAGGACAATCCCTCGATAAATGGCCCACCTTATTACACTGATAACACCTTATTCCTTCCCAATTGCACCTCCCAAAATGGTTCTTTCCACAATTACGGCATACTGGAGGCGCACTAGTCCTGGAACTCTGAACTTGTTTCCCTTTGAAAGATTGTTGTCTCGTTCTAAATTGTTGATTCGATCGCCCACAATCACTTTGATTCACCCTACTTAACTCTCCTTCTGCTTGCACCTTCTTCAAGCTATGTTCCGCCACATAACACTGTCGTAACAATTCAGCATAGCTAGTAAATTCCCTCTGAGACACACTATGTGAAATTTCGGCCCTCAAACCAAAAAGAAACTGATCTATCTTCCACCTCTCATCAGGAGCATACATGGCTTGTCTAGAATAAGCAGCTATAACCTCGAACTTTTCTGCATAAGAAGCCACAGTCAAGTTACCTTGTCTCAATTGTTGAAACTCGAATTCCTTCTGAGACCTTAAGGAACTTGGAAAGTACTTCTCCATAAAAGTTATCTTAAACTGTTCCCATACTTTCGGTACCTCTTGAATTGTCATTAAGGACGAAGCACTCTCCCACCACCTCATGGCAGGACCCTTCAACAAATGAGAAGCAAAAACAACCTTATTTTCCTCACTGCACTGAACTATCAAGAAAATCCGCTCCATACCGAATATCCATTCATGAGCCTTTACTGGATCTAACCCTCCCTGAAACTCCGGAGGATTCATGCGAATGAAATCACTAAAGGTTCCCCCTGCAGCTTCGGGAACAACCACTGGAGGATGCACACCACCAGCCATTTGTTGTACCATTTGTTGCACAAACTAATTCTATTGTTGCGCATCTGTTGCATAAATTGATACAGAGGGGCATTTCCTTCGTCCCTTGGCGGATTTGTCCCTACTGGAGTAGTACTCGGTCTACCACGGTTGTTTCTGCGCCGGTCGGCCATGTTCCTAAATGTCATACAGATAGGATTAAGTTGATCAGGCTCAATACCATAAATATAACACGTAAGACCAATGGCGACACAACACATATGAAACGGAAAGAAAATACTTATACTATTTCATGGCTAGGTCGAGGATACGACCTGCTCTGATACCAACTGTAACGCCCACATATATATATACATACATCAAAGCATATATTATACATGAATTCCACGTTTGGTACTGAAATATACAATAAGTTCCTAGTAAACACATTATACATATACATGCCCAAAAAGCCTAAATATAAATAACTACGGCATAATATATCTACAAAATGTTCCAAAGACAAATACTAAGAACTAGATCAAATAATGATCTCAAAAATCTTCACAACGGAAGCCTTGCCATACGAAAGCTACGATCCGTAAGGAAAGTCAAATAACCTTGTCCTTACCCTTCGCCGAACCTGCAGAACCTGTGATGTAAACAACAACAGTGGGGTGAGATACATCAAATCTCAGTGAGTTCGCTATCTTATAGTCCTCTCGGCTTTACAGGTTCTAACATCCTAACTCAAGTCAAAAGGGAAGGGAAGTGACTTTGAGTACACACTCACCATATATGCATTCACACTCGTGAGCCTGTTAACTCACACTAGTACCAAAGTAAGTCCTGAGCCTGTTAACTCAAGAATCTCGCTAATCAATAACCGTACCAAGGCATCCCCTGTTCCCGTCCGCTTCTACGTCTAGAAGACGATTCGAGTCATGGATCCTTGTATTTACTTGGCATACGAAATGGATTCGGGATCATCGGCTCGTACACCGTGATCCGTCATTTCACACGGCCCGTACACCGTCATAAGTCTCTTTACCCGTAGGCTCCATTCATACTATACGCGGGAATCAAACCTGCCAAGTAATTGTGCATACGTTTCAGAGGAGGTGCTCGAGTCTCATGAAACTACACCGCAAGATAAACCGGTAATGATTACTAGACACACGCCTCGTCCTCTTCTGCACGAGAGTTGTCACTATGTCATTTCCTCACTTTCTTACATTATTTACGGTAATGTTCCTCACTCTACCTATTTCGTATTTTAACAAGCATACATACTCAAACATGTTTAACAATAAGAACATAGGCAATTAGTCATCAATCACATAATGGAACACATAATTTCACATATCCCCAATTTTACGAATTCACGGTTCCCTCTGATTTATTTAATCGGGCATCAAAAACCAGTATTTCTCCCTTCCATTATATAGAGGATATTCATAGTTTCACATCGATATCAAGAATACGCAAAATGGATAAACGAGTCAAAAGTTATGAGAGAAACAAAACTACATAACCTGCCATGTTCGCTAGGCGAATGTCCCAGCGAGCATTCGCTCCAGCCTTCGCTAGGTGAAGCTCCTGGCGAATGTACAAACAGAACAAAAACAGACATAAAGTTCGCTTCGCGAAATCCCTGGCGAACCTTCGCCTCGCCCTTCGCTTCGCGAACAACTCAGCGAAGCAAGGCAGAACCAAACAGCACAGAAAAGGCACAAAGTTCGCTAGGCGAACGTCGTTGGCGAACATTCGCTGACCTTCGCTGCCGAGTTCGCTAGGCGAATCCACGAAAATCTATTTGGTGAGACTCGCCCCAGGTTTGCTAGGCGAAGCCTGGAAAACCCAACTTCCCAACAGCGCTGTTCTTCACCCCAAAATCAATAATTTCCAATCCAAACACATCCAAACCTTATTATAACCATCAAAACATAGTATGATCATAACAACAAGCATTTAACGACAATTATATTGCATTTCATCCGTAAAATTCATGATTTTAGCATAATTATTCATTTTCTCACAATTTCAACCTAACTCTAATACACATGGAAATCTACATCTAGAGCATCTATCTAGAACCCACCTGATACAGAGGATGATGATGAAGAAGATGAGTTGATTCGATGAAGAATGGATGATGGTTGAAGATTTGTGTTCTTGAGCTTTTCCTCTTCTTTCCTTTCCTTTCTCTCCAAATTCTTTCTATCTTTTCCTTTCTTTGCTTCTAAGTGGGAAAATGAGTGGAAAAGGAAATGATATAGAAAAATTATCATCAATTAGCACCACGGCTAATTGTCCAAAAAGTCTCTAAAGTTCAACTACTTAAAATATCTCAGAGTCAGATAATATTAATTAGATTTGCTCTGAGCTCAACCGTTACTCTAATTATCTTTGCAGATAATTTCTCAGAGTACACTGGAACTCAGTTGATCACAACTAATATTATCCAGAGAAATAAAAATATGGGGTATTACATATCCAGAGTATGCGGCATAGGAATATTCAAAGCAGTAAAGAAATGCAATAAATAAACACAAAGCTAAAGCAAGGAAAAGATAAAGCGGGCAAAGCGCGAAAGATAAACACCCAAACAAGCAAGAAAAGCAAACGAAACTAGGCGAGACCCCTCAAGGGATGGACCAGGAATAGGTCAACCATTCCCCAGCAGAGTCACCACTGAACTTTATTTAGTCCCAAAGGACAGGGAAAATATCGATAAAACCCAAGGGGAAGAGAAATGGGAACGGGGGGGTCGGTTATGTGAAAGGAATGTACTAGCACCTAACGCATCCGTCGTACTCGACAGGAACCATTTCGCTTGCTTCTAGGCTTGGATGGGTTATCTATCTAAAGGCTTCTAGCTAAAGAAAGGAGAGAGAGCAGAAAGAGGAAAAAGAAAGAAAGGAAAGAAAGTTCTCGCGGAGGAACAAGGTCCTCGTGCCTACGTACCCTCATAGTGCAATGAGGAAATCAGAGCGTCGTAGTTCATGGAACCAGGGGACAGAAAGGAAGGAAGAAAAGGAGAAGGAAAGAAAGGTGGAAGTGTGCTCGCCAAGACATTGCGTCTCGTGCCTACGTATCTGACATTCAGAAGAATGCAGAATCAGAGCTTCCGTAGTTCGGGGAACTAAGACGAAAAAGGAAAATGAAAGGAAAGTGGTGTCAAAACCAAGAACAAGAATGAAAGAACAACTCTACTTGGAAAGACCCCGTGGTATGAGCGTTTGCACAAAAGAATAGGAAAAGAATGGTGTCAAAACCGAGAATGAAAGAAACTCCACTGGGGATAACAAAGAGAAATGGTGTCGGAACCAAGAAAGTAAGAGCACAGGGAATAGAAAGGACTCCGCTGGGGATCCAAATAAAGGGATGGTGTCATAACCAAGAGAAAAAGGAGACTCGGTATATTAACTGGCTGGCAGTGGTTAACCGAGGAAAGAGAGTAAGACCCTGGCAGGGAAAAGACTGGTGTCAACAGACGGACTGTGATAAACCAAGAGAGATAGTGCTGAACCAAGAGAAGGTGTTTGACTCTAAAGGGGCCTCGGTATATTAACTGACTGGCAGTGGTTAACCGGAGAAGAAAAGACTGCAACTCTGTGGGGGTAGAGAAGCACAGAGAAAACTGTGATCAACCAGAAGAACGGGTGTGGGACCGATCAAAGGTCGTGACCCAAAGGACGGGTGTAGGACCGAGCAAAGGTCGTGACCCAAAGGACGGGTGTAGGACCGAACAAAGGTCGTGACCCAAAATGACGGGTGTAGGACCAAGCAAAGGTCGTGACCCAAAAGAACGGGTGTGGGACCGAGCTAAGGTCGTGACCCAAAGGGGTTCGGTAAACTGACTGAACAAACAGTACTCAACCGAAGAAAGGGTATTTGAACCAAAGAAAGGTTACTAACCCAAGGGTGCAAGTATTCGAACCAAGAGGAGGTTGCCAACTGTGGGGGATTCGGTGTTTACATACGGACTATGATTAACCGAAGAGAACAGGGAGTGATTAACCAAAAGAAGGTGATTAACTCGAAAAAGGGTTCAGTATTTTAACAGACGGACTGTGGTTAACTGAAGAAAAGGGTGATTAACCAAGAAGAGGTGATTAACCCAAGGAACTCAGTGTTTTAACAGACGGACTGTGGTTAACTGAGGAGATGGGTGATTAACCAAAAGAAGGTGATTAACCCAAGAGGTTCAGTATTAACAGATAGACTGTGATTAACTGAAGAAATGGGTGATTAACCAAGAAAAGGTGATTAACCCAGAAGGTGCTCAGTATTAACAGACGGGCTGTGATTAACTGAGTAAGAGAGCAAATTGGTATTTTAACTGACAAGCAGTGATTGGCCAATAAAGGGAGAAGAACCAGAAGAAGATTGAGAACTCCAGGGGACTTACGGTTTTAACAGACAGACTATGATTAACTGCAGAAAAGAGATTGAGATTCTTTAGGGGAATCAAAAGGCAATGGTTGATTACAAGAAGAAAGGAGTAATGAAACAAAGAGAGATTGCTAGCGCAAGAATAATGATCTTAACCAAGAAGGATGGTGATTGATCAAAAGACAATGATTGAGAAGAGCATAAGTGATCAAGGATGACTCTGATTGGGAAAAGAGCAACACTACAGCTTGAGGATAGAGGTGACTATTCACGAAAGAGATGGCCAAATGCCATTACCCAAGAAATAGTCAGAATGAAGGTAGGACAACCATCCTCATTCCTTCTCTAACGCTCAAAATATAGTGCGGAAATTGAAATGGACAGCGCAACAGCTCCAATGTTGTACAGTGCTCTTGCGGAGAGAAACGGACAACATAACGGCGTCAATTCGTACAGTGCTCTGATTCAAGGCGTAGCGCGAAACTCCAACTCCACAGGGGGAAGGAGAGAGAAAGCTCTAAAGGAAGCCTAAAGAGAGGAAAGGGGAAGATCAACTAATCGAAACTTGGTTTTGATTAACCAATCAAAGGGAAATACCATGCTAATAATTTTCCAAGGAGAATGGAAAATCATTAAAGCAAAAAGGAGTGAGTTATTGATTATAAAAAATTAAGTTTATCCATGAAGAATAAACTTAATGCAAACTGAAATGGAAGGTGCAAAACAGTACCAAATGATCATCAAAATGCCACACAAAATCATGTATCATGTGAACAAAGATAGTGCAAGAATTGCTATGTTCATACAATGCTAAGAACATGAAACAAATGAATAATCGAAAATGTGCATCGAAAGTTCATGAATTTGCTTCAACCAGAAGTGAAATGACATTAAAAACATCCATAAAATCAAGCATGACAATCAATGGAAGTTAAAATGAAGAAAGCATGGCAAACACACTTGAAAATGCAAGAAAATGGCCTTCTGGTTCAGTGTTAATCGATTAACACAATTGTACTGCAAAGTTTTAATCGATTAACACGTGAAAAAATGCAAAACAACACTGGTTAATCGATTAACACAATTGCACTGCAATGTGTTAATCGATTAACACTGTACAGGGAGCAGAAAATCAGTTTTGGAAAAGTGTTTTTGGCCAACTTTTTGATTGTGCAATCACTCCAATGCTATGGCAAACAATCATGCACGAAAAATCAAGTTTAGAAACAACAAATGATCATCAATAGAATCAATTAACAATCAAGATCATGGATCAAGCGAAAGTATAATTAATTCACATGCAAGAATATCGAAATTACGTCACGAACGATACGGAAACGATCGAAACAGAAAAATGAAAGAGATTCACCAACCTACAAGGCTGAGATGTGCCTTGGTAAATGTTGCAAAGTTTTCTTGATGCAGAAGATTAAAGAAAACCAGAGGAATCTCCAACTTTGATGGCGAAACGCGTCGAAATCGAGCAAAATACGATAAAGCTCCAAAATGTGAATTCGAACCGTTGGAAGTTGCAAAAAATACTCAAGATTAATCCACAAGTCGAAATCCCTCCAGAAATCCAAGTATAGAAGCAAGAATGATGAAGGTTAAGCTCAAGAAATAATCACTTTTGGTGTAAAAGTGATTATCCTTCAAAGTAGAAATGAGCTTTGGTGTGGTTTGATGGAGAAGATGAAGAGGAATGTGTAGAAGTTGCAGAAAAATGCAGAGGAGAATGAGAGAATAGAGAGTGAAGAAAGTGTGAATTTGTGTGAATAATTGTGGAGGGTTTGCAAAATGGTGAAGCTTTGTTTAAATAGAGTTTAGGTATGGAGCATGAGAGGTTTAGAGCTAGCTTTGGACTTAGCTTTGGGAGGTTTGGAGTTAGGGTTGGAGTTAGTTACACTTGACTCACCGAGTCAAGGTAGTTAACTTGGTTAGTTAGGATTAACTCGGTAACAATCCCAAGGTGCGCTCCATCATCCAAAGATCCACATTACTTGGAAAACAAGGAACATGGAGCACTTGATTTGAAGTGAAGTATCATAACAAATGCACTTGGAATGAATGAGTAGCTTGGAAATGTTTAGAGGTGTCTAGAATATTCCATATGCTGCTAGAATCCAAGACCAAAATGTGTACAAAGGTGCTGTCATGAAAAAGCAGCAAATTGGGCCTATTTTTCCTGTGTTAATCGATTAACCAGGCCAAAATATGCCTAATTTGCCTAAAAAGGGTGTTGTGGTCCCGGTTTCGATTTTCCACCTCTTGTATTGATGAATAGGTATGGAAACCTTCATTTTGTGCTTGTTTTGATGATGTAATGACCTTGTGAGGATATGATTAATCGGGCTTGGAAAACCTGAATATCCTGCAATCAAAATACTAGAGGAAAAGTGCGAATGTGTATGCCAGCGATGCGAATGCTTATGCTTATGCAAAAGGCAAAAGAGGGAGGTCAAATTTTGGGTTACGACACCTATATATAGGCAACTAAGGCCCAAGCCCAAAATATACAAATTTATATTTTGGCTGACATAATAGTTATATGTTGTATTCAACTTTGTCCAATACAGGTGACTCATACTACTTCAACTAGCTACTTCCACACTGTCGAATACTCATTTTTCTACAAGACATAGAATTACAAATTCTAACACACCCCCTAATTCATGATTTTGAGACTTCTTATCCCGATGCTTCTCTTCAACTCATCAAACTTGACTTTCTTTTGGGGTTTGGTGAGTATGTTAGCTAGTTCGCATTTTGTATTGCAATGCTCAAGCTTAAGCTTTCCTTTGTTAACTTGATCCCTCAGAAAATTAGACCTCCTCTCTTTGTGTTTACTTCAACCATGACACATAGGATGATTTTCCAGATCGATAACTGATTTGTTTTCGACAAACAACTTCATTTTATTAGGTTCAATTATCTTGAGCTCTTTGAGCAGCGTCTCTATCCATGTTGCTTGACATGTTGCATATGATGCAGCCACGTAATCATCTTCACAAGATGACAAAGCCATAATGCTTTTCTTTCTTGAACTCCGTGATATTTACACACCTCCAATCATGAATATGTAGCCTGAAGTACTTTTCCTCTCATCTTGATCTCCGCTAAAATTTGAATCAGTGTAGTCATATACCTATGCATATGTGATGGTATTCTTTTTTTCTCGGCATCAATACACCATGATCAATCGAACCTTTGATGTATCTCAACACTCTTTTGACTGCCATTAGATGACATTCTTGAGGCTTCTCCACTAACCTGCTCAACAATCTGACACTTTGACAAATGTATGGCCTAGTATTACAAATATATCTCAAGGATCTTATGATTTGTTTGTATAGTGTTGCACTTACAAACTCATCATTCATTTTCTTCTTCAACTTTGCTCCAGTCTCTATTGGTGTAACAACTGCATTACCATTACTCATCTTGAACCACTTCAAGATGTATTGGGCATATTTTGTTTGATGTAGAAACACTCTTTCGCTTGTGTCTTCAAATTCTATCCCTAAGAAATATGAAAAAATTTCATATGTTAGACATTTCAAACTCCTGCATTAGCTTCGACTTGACTCCTTTGATTTCTCCCTCTTCTACCCTTATAATTAGCAAATCATCCACCTACAAGCATACGATGACTCGACTTAGCTTGTTTGGATTGCTGACATAGACTTAATGTTATGAGACACATTTTGAGAAACATGCATTGATCAAGATGTTATCTATTCTTTTGTTCCAAATTGTAGCGTGCGATTTCTGTCGGTGACGTGACCACCTTATCGCCATTGGTTGGAATTGGGTGCTACTTTCTGATTTCTTATTTATCCTATAATGCTGGAAAGGAAAGGGAAGCTATCTAAAACTAACCTTACACGCAAATGTTTTCTTTAACAAATGCTTAAGAGATTGGGGGGTCCGGGGTCAGGTTATACAATGGGGAGTTGTCAATTACCCATCCTATATATGGTTATCCATAGATTGTTTAGCACATTATACTATTATCTACGTACTGGTGTTTATCTGTCATGGGTTGGGAAAGTTTCTCCTTTGGGAATGTTTGTGAGAGATTATTTTTGTTGATGTCGGGTTTTTCGATGTTTTTGGTAAGGTATTGGACCTAAGGTTTTTTATTAGTGTGCTCGCTAAGATTTCACAATCTTATGCCTACGTATTCCCGTTAAAGAAAACAGGGAAATCAGAGCAATCTTAGTTCCTCCTATTCTATGGGAGGAAAGAGATGTTTGGTGTCTTGTTCAAAGCCCAAGATTGAAGCTAAAGGTTATTTGTGTCTTGTTCAAAGCCCAAGATTGAAGCTAAAGGTTTGACTGAGAAAGAATTTGTCATCTCTAAGGGAGATATCTCATCTGTTTATCACAGTTGTTGGGTAACTGATTATAAAGGAGAATTACTTTAACTGGAATGTATGGAATCTAGCAATACCATAATTTCCTTTATAAAGGATTTGTCCTGAAGGAGAAAACTTTAACTCAATGTTGAACAATGCCATTTTTCCTTAGGAATCTTTCATGCTAAGAGAGGGACATTGGCTTGGATGTAAATAATCCAGAGGCTTGCCACTTACAGTAATTAGATGAAAGAAGGGGATTTACCAGGATAAGAGATGGACTACAACTTGGATTTTTGAATCAACAAGTGTGCCACTTATAGCAGTTATCTGGGATTAAGGTTTGTTTTGATTGTCTGTTTTGATGTGTGATATACAGAGAAAATTCCTTCCTATAGAGAGTTTTTGATTTCCTCTGAGGGGATGTTGATTTTTGTGTGCCTTGATCAAAGCCCAAGGTTGAAGCTAAAAGGTTGACTTTATTTGGGAGTTTTATATCTGTCTTGTACAAAGCCCAAGATTGAGGCGGAAAAGAAACTGGCTCTTTTGGGGGAAATTGTTGGTTGCAGAATAGGGCAAGCAGCAAAAATATTTATTTTCGGAAAGAATTCCCTCCGGGATTTATGTCGTGTCCACAGAGATTGGTTAGAGGGAAAGAATTTTGTTCGACAGTCTCTCGTGTTTATGAGTTTGGATTAAAATGGTTTTTAAACAAGAAAACAGAAAAGTAAATATTAAAGCAAAAAGAACTCATTCCTCAGAGAGAGAAACTTGTCCGACAATGCACATAATCGACCCCTCACAATCTTAAACTTATCGACTAGTTATACTCAACCTATAATACTCCTCAATATCATTCGGTATCGTTCACATCACATGTCTATCTCTGGCACACTCAAGCATGCTACCCTCATCGGCACTCTCGCACCCGACTCAAGACACGGAGGCATTAAGTTTCGACACCCATACGGATTGTTAGCCCTCAATCTATCTCTAGCATCCAGAAACTAACAGATAATCATCCCTAATCGAAGTTTGTGAAGTTTATCTTTAACACGAACCAAACCCCGCGCATAAAGCAAAAATCAGAGACAACCACCAATAGAGATTTGTAAAGCAGATATCATATAACGCCATGGGCGACAAATATACATGAGTTCAGAATAAATACATATACACAACCCAACATAGAAGAAAAACACAAAGAGAAAGAGAAATGAACCAAACATCTCGCGATTTGTCAACGCCGATCGACGATCAATCCACCCCGGTTCATCCGTATGTAAGCTTCCAAGTTGTTTTCTAAGCTAATCTTCCAAAGAATGAGGTTGATGAAGTTAGGAGAGAAGAAAACACCCCCAAACAACATCACATCCATAAAAATGAAGTAAAATGAACTAAATAAAAAATTCAGTTTCAGACCCACCACCCGGCGCTAGAATGCACCGCCCGGCGGATCCCATTATTCCACTCACACCAGCTAAGTACATAATCAGCCTGGCAACAAATATCTAGTACCGCCCGGCGCTAGCAAAAATATGGAACGCTCCTATAAGTCTCTTATTTCAACCTCTTATTTCCTCCTCTGCAGCACCGCCCGACGCTCAAATCGTACCGCCCGGCCCTGCAGAGGCCGAGCTGACAGTAGCAGCAAAAATTCAGCACTGTTTTATTCGTAACTTTTGAACCATAACTCTTTTTTTCGCCTGGTTCGAAGCGTTGGAAAGCTTATTCAATGCTCTATACAACAATGGAAAGATACCCTTGATTGAATACCTGTAAAAATGAGAGAAAATCAATTAAACTCAATGATATTTACACTATACGCAATATATACACTAAAAAGTAAAATAAACGTATTTATAAACAAATCGGGGTTTATTCAAACGATATTAACCAAAAAGTTTTGATAAGTGCAACAAAACATATATACAAAAATAGGTACAATTTTCACTTATCAGAAATCATTATACAAAGCCTAAGAGGAGGCTGGAAGGAATTGACCCTTCCTGGGAAATATTTTGTCTGTCTTGTACAAAGCCAAAGATTGAGGCTAAAAGGGATTGACTCTAATGGTGAGAGGTTTTGTCTGTCTTGTACAAATCCCAAGATTGAGGCTAAAAGAGGATTGACTCCACTAGGGAGGTTCCATATGTGTCTTGTATAAAGCCCAAGATTAAGGCTAAAAGGGGCTAACTGACTCAGCTGGAGAATATTTATAGGTGTCTTATACAAAGCCCAAGATTGAGGCTAAAAGATGCTAAGGGATGATCATTATACAAAGCCTAAGAGGAGGCTGGAAGGAATTGACTCTTCTGAGGAATTTCTTATATAAAGCCCAAGAGGAGGCTTGGTGTTTTAAGGGATGAGAATCAACCCTAAACTGGTCTGATGTTTTAAGATTCTAACTCTCTTGGAGGATTGAACTATCAAAGGATGACTAAGTTCTGTCCTATACCTATAGGAGGTCTTTGGGTCCTTGTACTAAGCCCAAGAGGAGGCGTGAGAACTTCTATGAAGCCTGAGGGTCCTTGTACAAAGCCCAAGAGGAGGTTGGGGACGCTTTTAGGAAGCCTGTGGGTCCAAACCTAAGACTTCATGGATTCGGTGGTCCTAGATCCAACCCAGATCAATATGTTCTCTTAGAGCTGATCGCACTACAGAACACCCCTGATTATTCTTTGAACAGATATCACACTGGTGATAATTGTGAGGCGGCACATGACCGTACCCGCTCTGTCTGCAATGCATCCTAACCATATTGGTTCCTAATAGGAGTACATCGTGAATTTGATAACTGCGGCTAAATTCTTCTTCTATTAAATTTACGGCAGTCTTCTCATATTGTGGCAACGGGTTCGTCTGAACATTTGGATTAGTATCTTTGAAAGATAAGATCCCGTTCCTAACAAGCTTCTGTACATCAGACTTGAAGCTGAGACAATTCTCAATGTTGTGCCCCGGTCCTCCTTGATGATAAGGGCAAGCTTGATCCGCTTTGAACCAAAAAGGCATATTTTCCGGTACTGTAAGAGGAGACCTGGTTTGGACGTGCCCCTTGGCCAGTAAGAGTGGAAATAGTTCTGCGTACAACATCAGTATAGGGTCAAATCCTGATGGTCGTGTCGTACGATTGTTATTGTTGTACTGCGGAAGAGCCTGCTGAAGAGGTTGTTGTATTCTTTGCCGATACTGTTGTTGACTTGGTTGGCTCTAAGCAACCTGAGGTTGATAAGTCGGAGATGACGCAGGGTTGATAGCGGGAGTTATCGCCGCTACTGGTTGATACCTTCGCCTTTGCTTTCTGAGAGAGATATTACTAATATCTTGCTCTTTTTTTCTTTTGGAAAGCCCTACCGTATCTCTTAGTACTGCTAGATGGCTCTGCATCTTTGACCAATGGTTTTTCTCGGACTGCTTCTTCAAGGCGTACTCCCATGTTCACCATTTCAGTGAAGTCGTTGGGCACACTTGCAACCATTCGGCAGTAATAGAATGAGCTTAATGTTTTCAAAAAGATCTTTGTCATCTCTTTTTCCTCAAGAGGGGGACAGATCTGGGCGGCAATTTCACGCCATCCCTGAGCATATTCTTTGAAAAATTCTTTGTCTTTCTGCGACATTGCTCTGAGATGATCCCTATCCGATGCCATGTCCAAATTGTATTTATACTACTGAACGAAGGCTGCCCCAAGATCTCTAAAAGTACTTATCTTAGTGCGCTTTAAACCCATGTACCATTTAAGTGCGGCACCGATTAAACTGTCTTGGAAATAATGGATCAGTAGTTGTTGATTTTCTGTCTGAGTTGACATTTTTCGAGCGTACATCACCAAATGACTTTGAGGTCAAGAGTTGCCTTTGTATTTTTCAAAGTCAAGCACCTTGAATTTGTGCGGGATCTTTACATTAGGGACCAAACAGAGGTTTGCGGCATCCTTTCTGAATAAGTCTTGACCGCGAATGACATGCAGTTCCTTCTGAATTTCCAAGAATTGTTCCTGGAACTCATTCATTCTTTCGTACATGTCTTCGTTTCCACCAGAAATTACTTGTGGAATCTGTCCTTCCGGAACAGTATGTATCACTGGTTGTGGTATAGACATTATAATGGTGATTCTTGGCGCTTCAGTGTCCTAAAGTCTGTAACCTTTAGGAGTTGCTGTTATAAACCTTGCGTCTTCACTTTCCCGAAGTTTGTAACCTTCAGGTCCAGTGGTTCCTGCTGTAGTTTCTTGGTCTTCAGTGACCGGCGGGATATATCCTTCAGGGACAAAGTTGAGAGGCATGCCCCAGGGGCAACCTTTAGGCATGTTGTACCGAGGATAATTCTCACGCGTCTCCATTATGGGCATAGATGTAATCTCTGAGATCACAGTCCTTTGTTGTTGCCTCTGAGCTGCTGCCAGGGATTGTATGTCACTGTGAAGTTTTTCCAAACCTTCCTTTAGAGCGTCGATTTCTTCTCTCAGCTCTCTGTTTTCTTCCTCGAGATCGTCCATTTTCTTTTGTCGATTGGCCCGAGTATTGTACGAGTGAGACAGTTTGACTCTAGAATCGCGACACATACGTGAGACTCAAAGATAAAAAGAATTGCGTTTATGAGAGAATGATGAATGATATGCAATGAGATCATCAGATGTTGGTTCCAGTATTTTCCTTTTCTTTGACCTGGGCTCTTCAGCCGTTGTCGGGTCGTCAGTCCTTTGCCAAGTGAAAGGAGCGAGCAAATTTCTTTGGTCTTCTTGACTCTCTATAGCATGATGTTCTAATATCTTAATCAGATCATCCTTTTCCTTTAACAGTTCCTGAATATTGGTACGCTCCACGTTGAGGATTCGGTACTTGTTTTTCCAAGAGCTCTTTTCATGTTGAACTTTGTTGAGAGCTACCTAGAGTTTTTCTATATCAGACATGAAATAAGGGACAGATTCCTTTAATGGAAAAAATTCTTGGCGAGGGTAAAGCATCCTCAGCTTGAGGGCTCTAGTTTGTACCCAGTGGAAATAGGGCTCCATGGAGGTACAATTTGGTCTTCCTATAGACTCTCTTCCTTTCTTGTGAATATGTTGCCAGACATGCATTATTTCTTTCTTTAGTGCCCTGTCATTTTCCCCTTCCTTGAAGAAAAGACCTTCCAGATGAACATTATGCGGGATATTCTTCATCGGGTATCCGAGTTGACGGCGAACTAAAATTGGATGATAGTTGATTCCTCCTTTAGTTCCAATGAGGGGTATGTTAGGGAAATTTCCACATTTGTCGATGATCTCTATCCCTTCATAAATCCTATTATACCAATCTATGTCAGAGTTGGTAAGAGGCATAATCATTTGTGACCAACGTAGAGTACTCTTATGATCCCAAAATGCAGCAGACTTGGGTAAATGAGAAATGAACCATTTGTAGAGTAAGGGTACACAGCATGTGATCATTCCTCCACTATACTAATTCCTTAAGTGTACAGAATGATAAGCATCCGCAAGAAAAGTTGGTATGGGGTTTCCAATCATAAATATCTTAACAGCGTTGGTATCAACGAAGTTGTCAATGTTGGGAAAGAGGAATAACCCATATATGAGTAGGACAAAGATATCTTCGAAAGCAGTTATGTTTCCTATACTGGCAAAGTATAGAGATTTCTCTGTCAAGAAAGAAAAAGGGAAGAAATTTGCAATTATTATTTTAGTTTATTTTTGTAGAAAGAAAAAGGGAAGAAATTTTTCTTTGTTTAAGTGTTTTTTAGATGAATGCATGAATGCAGCACACAAAAACATTGAAAAAACATGGGTTCAAGGGTTCAACGTCACGAGCATGGGGTCATGGCTCTACCCATCCCAAATGTTGTACAATTTTGGTCAATCTTTTGTACCTGTAGAACGTGTTCTAGGTTCCCAAAATCATTGACCCCTCCTAGGGATATCAACAGCAAGCTGGTTCACCCGAGCGAGCTGTAGCATCCTAGGATGAATCTCATTTGAGTGTAGTATCGTGTATCAACTATTCCCGATAGTCACCGCACTACCAAATGGTCAAAGGGTAATGTCTACTAAAACCTCAGGGTCACGGGTGCCGCACTGGGAAAACTCTGCTTTCACGACAATCGGTCATTAAACAGTAAGTATCCACACGGGCCCTCGCCTGATTTGGTGGTCTACCAGGATCGCTTGTTCGGGATTCACTCCCAATAAGTCCACCCATCTATGCCACCCCTTATCTTAGGGTTCTCTCAAACTTTCCACATGCGTATCAATCGCATTCCCTGTGAGAGCAAGAATTGTCTCTACAAGTCAATCTATGTTTTGATGATAACAATAAGTATTTGTGAAAGAACCATTTTATGGTCTAACGTGTGTTGTGAGTAGATCATAAGAACTAAAGACATCAGAACCAACATACACCAGCTAGATGTACTATGATTGAATATAAGTATATGCGAAGTTACTATGTGTGACTAAAAGTCGCAAGAAGCAAGAACGCTTGTTTATCTAGTCATAATCAGCCAGATCCAACGATGCCAAGATTGCTGTTGCAATGCTCTTGTGGATGCTCTCTAAAAGTGATTAAGATTCTGAAGATAGCAAAGCTTCTGAAGAAGTACACTCAGAAAGAACCAAAGTTCTGAAGACTCCTATGACTTGAAGTTCTGATTGCTGAAGGCGCTGAAGACCAAGTACAGAAAGAATCTGAAGACTGACGAGTTCTGAAGATCAAGGTTTCAAACAAGAAGTTCTGAAGACTCTGAAGACAAGTTCTGAAGATTCGGAAGACTTGAAGCAGAAAAGGATAACGCTCTTAAAGACCAAGTGCTGAAGTTCTGAAGACTGATTCCTAATGGACTTCTTCAATTAACGGAAGACTTGAAGCATCAGATATTCTGCTACAAAGACTCCACTCATGCTTCATCAAATTAACATCAGAAGCCACTGAAGTTTCGAAGTCTAAATATTACCGTTGTGAGTTAAATGTACACACTGCCCAAGAAAAGATGTCTGGTCACTTCCTCCTCTGCAAAAAGAAGATGTGTCAATACAACTCATTATATCACAACGTCTCTTTTCCAAACAGCCAACAGTATTCTCTAACGGCTATATTTCTACTGGCTATTTAATGGAAAGAGTTTTTTCTTCTGATGTGTCGATCACTTGTAGAATTACGAACTAAATGTTCATCTACAAAATTGACCAAGTCATTGTGTGAAGATAGTAACAACGATGAGTTATCGTTGTAACACTTAGAATATTCAAAGCTATGATTAATTCACTCATGGAAATTGTTGTTGAATCTCCAAAGAACAAATTAACACAACAACAACAATCAAACAGAAGATGTTGATGAAGCAGACAACAATTGAAGATCTGTCAAGTCATCAACCTACCTTCTCGTCAAAGCTACATTGAAGATCTGAAGCAAGGAGTTGCTGCTCAAAGCTTGCTCAACCAGAAGGCGAAGAAGAAGAAGATCTACAAGATGTCAACTATCATAATATCTAAATACATCTTTGTAGTTTCTTAGGAAAGCAAGGAGCTGATTGCTCAAAACTTGCTTGAACACATGTGTGTGTTCTTTGTACTTAAACCTAGGAGAAACTTGCTTATTAAGAAGTACAATTTGTAATCTCCAGTTTGCCAATTCAACTAGATGAATTGAGACTCCTCAAGTGAACGTTATATCCTGATGGGATCCCTGAACGATTCAGCTGTGAATTGAGGCCCTTGAGTAGATCACGTGGTGATCAGATACTTGAGATGATAATGGATGAGGGTCATTGTGGAAAATCCTGAAATATGGTCAGTAGCGTTATATTCATTGTGATGAATCCCTGAATGGCTAGCTGTGAAATCCCAGTAGTGTGTCTGCTCGGTCAATGAACTTTATATCTTGTTCGATCCCTGAACGGTTCATTGGGTTGTTAGTCACAGTGCGGCTGTGCAAGTGGTTAGTCGCCGGCTGTTTCCCGTGCAAGTGTAATCATGATTTGGTTATAGTGGATTAAGTCCTTATGCTCAAGGTGAAATCACCTGAGGAGGGTGGACTGGATTAGCCCGCGTGGTGAACCAGGATATATCGTGTGTCCTTTACTCTTTTGCTTAGTATCTCTATTTATGTTCTTGCTTTGAATATCAGAACCTCATATTAAGCAAAGTCAGAACCTTGCAGCCTATCTTTGATAAGCTTCCGCACTACAAGTTCTGAGTATCGTATCTTATGAACAGAACTTATATGGTTCTCATACTCCTTAGTTAATAGATCAGAATCTCTCAACGAACATTGAAGGTTCTTGAGCGTCAAATTAACAAGATGCAAAAAGTTACAGGAAGAGTAAATACACAATTCAAACCCCCCCTTTGTGTCTTTCTCGCACCTTCAATTGGTATCAGAGCTCCGGTTCTGTTATTGATTCACATCAAACACTTAACAGTGTCAGAAAAAGATCCAGACGTGGTGCGTAGAAGTACTCTTGGTGAGATTGAAATCCACTTACAATTTCTGTAATAGTTCAGCAGTTAACTGTGTACAAAATTGTAATCAATCTGATTACTTCGTGAGCAAGTCACTGATTCTAGATGAAGCCTCACTAAAGTTGAAGAATCAGTTGATAAGATAAATTCATCAGATAAAAGGAAGTATCTGTTGAATGCTCATTCTGGAAAATATGTGTGGATAAAACCACGTATATGATTAAAAGATGAATCATCAGAAAGCAAGAAATCTTGTTTGCTGAAGATTAATTCGTTATGAGATTTCCTCCATTAGCATCTGTTTGTATATGTCCTCTAGTAAAAGATTTCCTCAATTAGCATCGAGTCAAATCCTACAACCCATATATAAACTCCAGCTAGCACTCCTACTAGAACCCAACTCTCTCTCATAGAGTCCCTCCAGTTAAACTCAACCTATCTTGAATTTTTAGTGGCAGAATTAAAAACCACTCATTAATTCATCTCATCTAGGAAATTGTGTACAAATGGCTTCTCCATTAATTTCTTACTAGAAATTTCTCAGCCCTTCAAATCTCGTGAAATATGCATATGAAAAGCCACTCGACTATTAAATTATTAGGGAGTATCTCAGTCCCTCTAAACGAATGAAATATGGGAAATAACAACGGTTAGACTTAGCATAATTTGAACGACAAATACATTAAAAATACAAATCTATTGTCACATGCACTCATTAAAGCTCACTTGTAACTGGTCTATTTAAAGCACGAGATACCTCTCTATATCTCATTCTCTTGTTAGCATTTCCTCTCACTCACACCCTGTGTATTAGTTCTAAAAATGTCTAACTCACAAACCTTAGCTAGCAGAATAAATCACTCTGAGTTGATAGTCCTTAAAGAATCCTCATTTAATCACAACTCTCTTAAAGATCTTGGCTTATTAAGAACCTCCTCTGAACTCCTGTGTTAAAATTGGAACGGGTATCTTAACATGCTTCCTGGTATCATCTACCTAGATTGTGTTAAAGAATTTTGGGTAAATGCATACGTGTTTTCCAATGCACACAACCAGTGTATCATTAAGTCAACAGTCTTCGGAATCCATGTTGTAATCAATCCTTCTATCATTGCTCAGGCAATTCAATGCAATGAAAATGGTGACACCCTTGAAGACTACAAGGAAATAACTATCTTCAACGATATCATTTGTAACATTCACAATGGAAACGGTGCCTCTAATTGTGTCTACACACTCAAACCCTCACCAAAAGTATGGCACAAAATAATGGAGAAGAATCTTCTACCTAGGGATATCCGAGGAAAATTGCTTACTTATTCAGATAGGCTATTCATCTTCATCCTCACTTACAGAAGGAGAATTAACCTTCCATCAATTATGTTCAATCACTTGAAAGAACAAATTCTTCTGTCCAAAGACAATCCCTCTCTTAGTATTCCTTATGGAAGGGTCATATCTTGTGTCCTAGAGACTCTGGATGTGATTGCTAAATTAGAACATGTTGGGATAACCGAAGAATGTTCTCCTATGGATTTTTCAAATCTATAAGAACTAGGATTTAAGTGTCTGTCTGTCATTTTAATTCTTGCACTATGTATTTCCAAATTATTAAATGAAAATCTTAAGTTCTTGAAAGTGTGGGAATCTTTCGCTACAAAAATCTCGCTAAAGAATTGCTAACATAATCATGCATGCCTGCTCTTAAAATCATATAAACCCATCCGGGCGATGCATTCTCAAGGATTCAAACTCTTGTCGATGCTTCTAGTTCTTGTGTAAACGAAGTCTGAAAAGTCTTAAACGAGTTCCATGAATAGATCTCAGAAGAAATAATAAATCACAAGAAGCTTGCAATAACTCAAAAAGGAAGAAACTTCACTTCCCTCAAGCTCAGATGACTCTAAAAGTCTTTCCTCATCTTCCCTAAGCTCCTTTCAGTCTAACCTATGAAAACCAGTTTGGTTTAGTCCAGATTTGTAGGATAATCCATCCGTAATACAAATCTATATCCTTATGTAATCGATATGTTTTTAAGTCTTTATCCAATCTATGTTTAAATACAATTAGCCTGTTTAATGAGCTTCTTATTTGGTTATGTCTAAATTGTTCTTCTGATTATCTACACCATAATGAAAATTAGTTGCCTTTAAGGTACCTGAACACTGTTTCACTTCTCTCACAATTGGCTTACATCCTTCAATTAAATACATACTGAGTATAGATGTGTTTCCCTAATATGAGTCTAAATGCTTCTAAATGTTTAATGACTCTGTGACTCTGTAGATGAATAATAAATAACCCTATACTTAAATTACTCATATGCCTTGACACTTTTTGATGATGTCAAAAAGGGGGAGAAATATATTGATTGATTTTGATTGAAAGAAAGATTGAAAGAAAGAAATCTGAAAGAATGCAGAACTCAAACAAAGTACTCTTAAGAAAGAAATCTGAAAGAATGCAGAACTCAAACAAAGTACTCTTATAAAATGCGTTACTACTAACGTTTGTTGTTTGATGTTATCCGAGGAACTCTAAACAAGTTCACTAGGCATTCTAAAGACAGGATAAGAAGAAGAACTATGATCATAGAATAAAGAATCAGATTAAGTAAGAAAACTCTGAAAGCAGTCAAGGCAAAGTCTACATTTCAAGATGCTCACTCAGAAGATCTGTGAAAATCAGAAGTCAAGAACTGTCTGAAGATCCGGATTAAAGATCCAAGCAAGAAACCTTTCTGATGTTTATCAGGAACCATTTGAATTAAAGACGATTTGGTATCAGACTAAATCATCAATTGGAAATCAGATTCAGTACACAAAGATTAGTATCAGACTCTCAAAGTAAAGTTGTGGACTACTGTCAAATACCTTCATTGGTATCAATATCAGCACTCTAATGAATTACCTCTTAAGCGTATGAGAAGAAATTCTTCACTTGGTATCAGACTCAAAATACTCTGGTATAAGAGTCAGCACATCATTTTTACATCCGACTAAAACAAGATGTACCAGATTCAGAATCAAGCGTTGATTGATCACAAGTTTTAACCTTCAATTGGTATCTGATCAAAAATCAAGCTTTGATAATTTAACTGAGTTGTGACAATAACAAGGTCTGAAATATACCTGTGTTCAAAGTTAAACTCTGAAAAGTCATGATCAACACTGGTGATTAAATTTAGAAACTCTGAATTTCGATTCTGAAAGATCTCAATATCTGACTTATGGAAATTAGGGGGAGATTACCCAGAAGACTAAAATGCAAAATATAAAATCTTCATATAGCCTGAAACTCAGGGGGAGTATCTCAAAAGACAGTTTCTGATATACAGCGAAGCTATGTTTATCAGTCGAAGAACTGCTCTAATTTAGTGCTCAATTGAATCTACTGAAAAGTAGAAATGCTTCAGACGACTCTGAAGATAACAAGCTCTAATATGACAACAAAGGAAACTGAGTTCTGAAGATCTGAAGATGGAAGTTCTGTTGAACTAGTCCAGATGCTAAAGACTCTTCGCTTTCCTAAGGACAAGATAGAAAGTAACTCTTTTCTATTTCTGTTCTGGCAACTCAAGTTGTTACTCTGTATATCTTTGGATTATATAAAATCCTAGATGATCTCAGATAAATCTTTGAGGATAACTCATTCAGGGGGAGCTGTTGTTCCACACTCTGAATTTGTTTGCCTTGGTGATTACCTTGTATAAAATGTTCAATCAAAATACTTGGTTTTGTCATCATCAAAAAGGGGGAGATTGTGAGAGCAAGAATTGTCTCTACAAGTCAATCTATGTTTTGATGATAACAATAAGTATTTGTGAAAGAACCATTTTATGGTCTAACGTGTGTTGTGTGTAGATCATAAGAACTAAAGACATCAGAACCAACATACACCAGCTAGATGTATTATGATTGAATATAAGTATATGCGAAGTTACTATGTGTGACTAAAAGTTGCAAGAAGCAAGAACGCTTGTTTATCTAGTCATAATCAACCAGATCCAAGGATGCCAAGATTGCTGTTGCAATGCTCTTGTGGATGCTCTCTGAAAGTGATTAAGATTATGAAGATAGCAAAGCTTCTGAAGAAGTACACTCAGAAAGAACCAAAGTTCTGAAGACTCCTATGACTTGAAGTTTTGATGGCTGAAGGCACTGAAGACCAAGTGCAGAAAGAATCTGAAGACTGGTGAGTTCTGAAGATCAAGGTTTCAAACAAGAAGTTCTGAAGACTCTGAAGACAAGTTCTGAAGATTCAGAAGAGTTGAAGTAGAAAAGGATAACGCTCTTAAAGACCAAGTGCTGAAGTTCTGAAGACTGATTCCTAATGGACTTCTTCAATTAACGGAAGACTTGAAGCATCAGATATTCTGCTACAAAGACTCCACTCATGCTTCATAAAATTAACATCAGAAGCCACTGAAGTTTCGAAGTCTAAATATTACCATTGTGAGTTATATGTACACATTGCCCAAGAAAAGATGTATGGTCACTTCCTCCTCTGCAAAAAGAAGATGTGTCAGTACAACTCATTATATCACAACGTCTCTTTTCCAAACAGCCAACAGTATTCTCTAACGGTTATATTTCTACTGGCTATTTAATGGAAAGAGTTGTTGCTTCTGATGTGTCGATCACTTGTAGAATTATGAACTAAATGTTCATCTATAAAATTGACCAAGTCATTGTGTGAAGATAGCAACAACGATGAGTTCTCATTGTAACACTTAGAATATTCAAAGCTATCATTAATTCACTCATGGAAATTGTTGTTGAATCTCCAAAGAACAAATTAACACAACAACAACAATCAAACAGAAGCTGTTGATGAAGAAGACAACAATTGAAGATCAGTCAATTCATCAACCTACCTTCTCGTTAAAGCTACATTGAAGATATGAAGCAAGGAGTTGCTGCTCAAAGCTTGCTCAACCAGAATACGAAGAAGAAGAAGATCTACAAGATGTCAACTATCATAATATCTAAATACATCTTTGTAGTTTCTTAGGAAAGCAAGGAGCTGATTGCTCAAAACTTGCTTGAACACATGTGTGTGTTTTTTGTACTTAAACCTAGGAGAAACTTGCTTATTAAGAAGCACAATTTGTAATCTCCAGTTTGCCAATTCAACTAGATGAATTGAGACTCCTCAAGTGAACGTTATATCCTGATGGGATCCCTGAACGGTTCAGCTGTGAGTTGAGGCCCTTGAGTAGATCATGTGGTGATCAGATACTTGAGATGACAATGGCTGAGGGTCATTGTGGAAAATCCTGAAATATGGTCAGCAGCGTTATATTCATTGTGATGAATCCCTGAACGGCTAGCTGTGAAATCCCAGCAGTGGGTATGCTCGGTCAATGAACGTTATATCCTGTTGGATCCCTGAACGGTTCATTGGGTTGTTAGTCACAGTGCGGCTGTGCAAGTGGTTAGTCATCGGCTATTGCCCATGCAAGTGTAATCATGATTTGGTTATAGTGGATTAAGTCCTTGTGCTCAAGGCGAAATCACCTGAGGAGGGTGGACTGGATTAGCCCACGTGGTGAACCAGAATATATCGTGTGTCCTTTACTCTTTTGCTTAGTATCTCTATTTATGTTCTTGCTTTGAATATCAGAACTTCATATTAAACAAAGTCAGAACCTTGCAGCCTATCTCTGATAAGCTTCCGCACTGCAAGTTCTGAGTATCGTATCTTATGAACATAACTTATATGGTTCTCATACTCCTTAGTTAATAGATCAGAATCTCTCAACGAACATTGAAGGTTCTTGAGCGTCAAATTAACAAGATGCGAAAAGTTACAGAAAGAGTAAATACACAATTCAAACCCCCCTTTCTTGTGTCTTTCTCGCACCTTCATTCCCATTGACAGAAAAATAAACACGGATATCAAGTAGGAAAAGCAGTATATATATATATACTAGTAAAACACCCGTGCTCCCGCACGGGTAAATTTATTTTGATATTGTAGAAATAATATTTTGAAATTTACATGTAAAAAACACATTTAGCACGGGTAAATTTTTTTTGATATTGTAGAAATAATATTTTGAAATTTACATGTAAAAAACACATTTATTTTAAATGGAGAATGTATGATAAAAAATTATAGCAATCACCCAGTCAACTAACAGATGTATTAGATCTAGGTAGCATCCCATTTTCAACAAAAAAATAAATAAAGTTTGCTTTAAACTAAAACCAATGAAGACTTTTTTGAATTGAGCAGCAACAAAGCACATAGAATGAGAGTTTGAACTCTTGAAACTTTGGACCACATGTTGCAAGATAATCAAAGTTATGCACAAAAATTTCAAAAAGCTAATGGTGAAATAATGAAATCAATTTGTACGTGCAAATATTTTGAGGCTTTTTCATATAGGAAAAGTATTTCTCAACATATAAAAACATCAGGAAAGAGCTAATTACTCAACGGGAATCTAAAGAACCAGTATTTAAGCCTAATATGGTAGCTATGGAATAACTACAAAACCTAAAACAAACAGCTAGGGACATCAATCATCAAGAACAAAATTAAGTCTTTAGGCACGCTTCATACGACTGTTTGGCAATATATCAAACATGTAGACAATATTATACATGCATAAGTTGACATATACACAACATTACAAATAAAAAAATTATGAGTTAAATATGCATCCATAAATCTATCAGTGTATGCATGGGAAACAAACACATAAATATTCAAAGCTAGAAGAAAATAAGAAGTTTGTTCCATCAGAACTACTAATACTCTGTTCATCAACCATTGCAAGGTCAGCACCTAGAAAAGCTTTCCGATGAGAATCTTCCAACCTCTTCATTAGAAGTGCATCAGTGTCATACGACTGCAGCATTGTAGTATCTTCAAAAAATAATTTCATAGCATTGTTCTTAACCTCTTCTATGCTTGTTACTCATTGTGTCACATTTCCTCATATCCAGTTCATACTTTAGAAGACAAATTAGCATGAGACTGATACAAGTGATTGAAGATTTACCTAATTTGGTTCCAACCAGTACAACAGGAACACCAGGAGCAAAATGCTGGAGTTCAGGGATCCACTGAACAGTGTACACAAAATTAGAAACCAAACGAGAAATCTGTAATACAAGCGAAAGTGCTATTTCAGAAACACAAGCCTAAAATCATACCTTCTTGAACACATTCTCGTAACTTGCACGACTAATAAAAGAAAAAGGCAAGACAAAAACATATGCACCCCTGTAGCTCAATGCCCTCAACCTATTGTAATCCTCTTGCCCTGGGGAATACATCAGTAACAAACACAACATAACAGGCTTTTCAATTTGACAAAATCAAATCAACCACACAAAGAAATTGAATTTACAATCATTGCCTCATCACCATTTGTAGTTTGTTATAATCGATTTTGTCTCGAATCTATTGTTCATCTCACTTTTACTTTTACGTGAATGTATCTAAACATAAATCAACTTACGATCAACCAACTTTTAGTCAGAATCAATTCATTCAAAATCAATTATCGTCACAACAGAACCTGACACACGCGGTATAACAGAAACAAAAAAGGCACTTCAACAAAGAGTGAGAAAGTGAACCTACCAGCTGTATCCCAGAGGCCTAAATTGACAGTTATGCCTTCAACAACCACATTTGCATTAAAATTATCAAACACTGTAGGAATATAGCCATCAAACAAAGAAACACCAGATTAATAATACGCACATGCCTGTAGAAAGGGTTGGAATAGACCAAAAATATCTATATGGATTTTCTCATTGCGAATATGGAAGCACTGACCAAGTAGAGTGTTGCGCGTTGCATTTGGAGACAGTGTAGAGCTTAACCAAAGCTTATAGCCTTAAACCAGGCCAAAAGAAAATGTCTGAAAAACAAATATTTTAAAATTAAGGAAAAAGAAAGGGAAGAATGATAGTACATTTATATAATATGGTGTATTTTGCAGCACATGGCATACGATGAAAGTGTCCCGTGAAGCAACGATTTCGAAAATCAAACCGCGACTCACAAATTGAACAATATTTACTTCAGCCATGAAGTCAAATCAAAGATATTGAATCACAAACAGCAATACATTTATTCTATGGCACATACACTCTTATTCTATGGACATTTGTTTAGAACTCTTGCCCGATATTGTATATTCTTCTTACACAGAAGCACAAGGCACAAGAAGGCTTTAAATCAATGGCACATACACTCAGATTTCGAATGACATTTTTACCGGTGATACAGCCTGCAAATCAGATCATGAAAACTGATCAAGATAAAAGACTACATCAACTACACAAACTTATCATACAATCAACATCAAGATACAAATTGAAGAGATTCACAAATCTTACAATGGGAAAAAAAAAGCAAACCTTGATTAGTATTCAAATATAAGTTGAATAAGCAAAACAGGAAAAAAAATCAACAGAGCCTGTATCATAATAGCCTGTAATATGTTGGTAAATTAAACATTAGAGGAAAACAAAATTCATTAGATTTCTATAATTGAAAAATATTTAGTCTTTAATATCTCAAATCTATAAATCTAAAGGTGAAGTACTTAGCATGGCCTACCACAATTTGGTACCAGATTCATATTCCCATCCAATTTTGTAGAGTAACATTAGTTTACTGTACTTGGGTTTTAAAAACAGAAATCATGAAAAAAAGTTGAACAACACCTGAATATTTAACTTCAATGAAATATAGCTAAAATATTTAACGTGAGAAAGCCGTAAACATGAATTAAGTTATGGTAGAATAGGGACACTTACAACTATGATATGATAAAAGTACAACTCTTAAACCTCCATGTTTTGAAAGTATGGATTCCAATTCATCTGTATCAAAAGCATGATAATTTACTGAATCAATAGACATCATACTAAGTGACTAATAATTTAATTTGCTTTCATAAATTTCTAAAAAAATAAAATAATTTCTTCTGCCTTTTATGACCAGACACATCAATGTAAAAGGCTCATGTTGATATGGTGCAAAAAACATATTGTTTTACATAAATGAGCAGGAATTGGAAAACAAAATCAACATACCCATACAGCTGAGCAGGAATTGCCTCTGGAATGATATCATCCTCACTGATAACTTTTTTTGCCTCTTGGGAGTTTGTTGATGCAACAGGGCTGTAACATGAGGCAAAGGCACGGAGAAGAACTCAGAATTAATACGCATAGGCCAACCTAGACGAAAACAATCAACTGACCTACAATTTGGGAATGAATTTTAAATCTTTTTAATGATCAAAAAAATATATATAAGGGAAAACTGGAAGATCAAAAGGAAGCATAATACCAAAAAAAATTCATTTAAATCATCACAGTTTCTCCAATGAGAATGCTTTGCCTTTCCTGCTTTACTCCTTTTAGCTTCCTGCAATATGAAAAAAAAATTATTAATAGAACAAAGAGAAAGCAAAATGTTGAAAGAAAACTAAAAGAGTTCTTCAGCTCATAAATAAAGCAGAAGCACACCTTGGATATTTATCATATATTGGTTTTATTACTTTCATCAGAAATGCCTCATTTTCACCCCCACAGGCAGCCTTTACAGGTTCACCCGTCCGCGGACTGACATTTCCAGCCAACATCCCATACAACTCAAATGCCATCTAGGTATATAAAGATAAAACGATGCTTAGATTCAGTTACTAACGTTCATACCATGAAATCATTAGAGTGAAAGGAAAAGAGAAATACCCATGTTGGATCTGAACGTGGCGGCTTTCGCTTGGTCCCGCGCGGAGGAGTGACCGGTGCTTCGTGTTTTGATGGCGATCAGAAATAGAGACGTCGTTTGTGATGTGTGGCGGATCTGACCAAAATCCGGCGTTGTCTGTGACTTCGTCTGTGATGTGTGGAGGGAGAAGGGGCGGGGGGCAGCGACGGTGGTTTAGGGTTTTGAGGGGAAAGACATATGAGAGAAAACGGGAGGGAGAGAGAAGTTTGGGAATATGGGAAGAAATTTGAAATGTAAATTTGAGAATGGGTGTGTGACATGTGTCATGAAAAGAGAGGTTTGGGACATATGATTTTGGATTAATTTGCTATTTACCAAAATAACCTTTTGATTGTGTAATTTATTTTTGAGGGAAGGGTAATTTTGGCAGTTCATGAGACTTATTTGTAATAGGTAGATAGTAGATATATATATATATATATATATATATATATATATATATATATATATATATATATATATATATATATATATATATATAATATGCTAAATAACCTAGACCTCTTAGGAATTCTAATCCTAGTTTGACTCCTCAGCAGAGTCGCCATTTTTCTGTAGCGTGTGATTTCTGTCGGTGACACGACCACCTTATCCCCATTGGTTGGAATTGGGTGCTACTTTATGATTTCTTATTTATCCTATGAAGCTGGAAAGGAAAGAGAAGCTATCTAAAACTAACCTTGCACGCAAATGTTTTCTTTAACAAATGCTTAAGAGATTGGGGGGTCCGGGGTCAGGTTATACAATGGGGGGTTGTCAATTACCCATCCTATATATGGTTATCCATAGATTGTTTAGCACATTATACTGTTATCTACTTACTGGTGTTTATCTGTCATGGGTTGGGAAAGTTTCTCCTTTGGGAATGTTTGAGAGAGAGTATTTTTGTTGATGTCGGGTTTTTTGATGTTTTTGGTAAGGTATTGGACCTAAGATTTTTTATTAATGTGCTCGCTAAGATTTCGCAATCTTATGCCTACGTATTCCCGTTAAAGAAAACAGGGAAATCAGAGCAATCGTAGTTCCTCCTATTCTATGGGAGGAAAGAGATGTTTGGTGTCTTGTTCAAAGCCCAAGATTGAAGCTAAAGGTTATTTGTGTCTTGTTCAAAGCCCAAGATTGAAGCTAAAGGTTTGAATGAGAGAGAATTTGTCATCTCTAAGGGAGATATCTCATCTGTTTATCACAGTTGTTGGGTATTTGATTATAAAAGAGAACTACTTTAACTGGAATGTATGGAATCCAGCAATGCCATAATTTCCTTTATAAGGGATTTGTCCTGAAGGAGAAAACTTTAACTCAGTGTTGACCAATGCCATTTTTCTTTAGGAATCTTTCATGCTAAGAGAGGGACATTGGCTTGGATTTAAATAATCCAGACGCTTGCCACTTACAGCAATTCGATGAAAGAAGGGGATTTACCAAGATAAGAGATGGACTATAGCTTGGATTTTTGAATCAACAAATGTGCCACTTATAGCAGTTATCTGGGATTAAGGTTTGTTATGATTGTCTGTTTTAATGTGTAATATACAGAGAAAATGCCTTCCTACAGAGAGTTTTTTATTTCCTCTGAGAGGATGTTGATTTTTGTGTGCCTTGATCAAAGCCCAAGGTTGAAGCTAAAAAGTTGACTCTATTTGGGAGTTTTATATCTGTCTTGTACAAAGCCCAAGATTGAGGCAGAAAAGAGACTGACTCTTTTAGGGGAAATCATTATACAAAGCCTAAGAGGAGGCTGGAAGGAATTGACCCTTCCAGGGAAATATTTTGTCTGTCTTGTCCAAAGCCCAAGATTGAGGCTAAAAGGGATTGACTCTACTGGTGAGAGGTTTTATCTGTCTTATACAAAGCCCAAGATTGAGGCTAAAAGAGGATTAACTCCACTGGGGAGGTTCCATATGTGTCTTGTACAAAGCCCAAGATTGAGGCTAAAAGGGGTTAACTGACTCAGCTGGAGAATATTTATAGGTGTCTTGTACAAAGCCCAAGATTGAGGCTAAAAAGTGCTGAGGAACGATCATTATACAAAGCCTAAGAGGAGGCTAGAAGGAATTGAATCTTCCGGGGAATTTCTTATATAAAGCATAAGAGGAGGCTAGCTTCTGCTGAGGATTATTGAGATCCAAAGGCAGGTCCAAATTGGGGAATCAACTCTTGCTGAGGATTACAGAAGAGTTGAAATATAAAATGCCATGAGGTTCTGATTGAGGTTTATTGATAGTGATTTGACCCTAGATGGGGAAAATTTAAAGTGAGAGTTTAAAGATTGAGTTTTGAAACCTATGGAGGTTTTAACTCTATTGAAAATTGATGAAATGATCAGGGTTTCTCCTGTGTTTTTAGGAAACTTGAGGGTTTCTTTGAGATCCAAAATAAGGTGAGATTGTCCAAGTCTACTGGTATGAAAAGGTTTATCTTTGTATGATGCCCAAGAGGAGGCTTGGTGTTTTAAGGGATGAGAATCAACCCTAAACTGGTCTGATGTTTTGAGATTCTGATTCTCTTAGAGGATTGAATTATCAAAGGATGACTAAGTTCTGTCCTATACCTGTAGGAGGTCTTTGGGTCCTTGTACTAAGCCCAAGAGGAGGCGTGAGAACTTCTAAGAAGCCTGAGGGTCCTTGTACAAAGCCCAAGAGGAGGTTGGGGATGCTTTTAGGAAGCCTGTGGGTCCAAACCTAAGAAAAGTTCAAGAAAGGTTTCACCGGGAATAATCCTTTCTTTAGTGAACAGTTCTAGGGTTTGAAGAAATTCAAGAGAGGTTTCACCAGGAATTAATCCTCTTTAGGGGAAATGAATTTCTTAGACAAATTTCTAGATAGTGACAGTCTTGAGAAAAGTTTTAATTCCTTTCTCTGTTCCATATTGTATAAGCCCAAGAGGAGGCAAGACTATATCTGGATTTTCCTATGGGGAACTAGTTTTGACTGTGTTGAAAGAGTGACCATTGGTTTGATCTAATCCTAGACCTAATTGCTGGGGAAAACTCTAAGCAAGATAATATACAGGGATATATATATACAGATGAAATATATACAAGTATGTAAAAGAAAGCTGATAGAACTTACAGGTGAGCAAGCTTACAGTACTACAGTTGTATGGTTAGTTATTCAAGAAATTAAAGAAAGTTTTGATAACAACTATGAATTTGAATCTAAGTCAAAAAGGAAAGTTGTTTTGAAAAGAAGATTGGGGCTTATACTCAAGGAGAGGCCCAGAAATAACAGTGATCGCACCGTTGTTCTGAAAATTGTATCGGCCCAAAAATATTTATGTACAAAGGAGGTTGGGTCTTACACTCTATTAGAGGCCCAAAGTTTATTTGAAAAAAAGAAGAAAAATGGGACTTACAACACAAAGGGAAGGCCCAAATGATAATGTTTTGAGAACGGCGATCGCGCCGAGATTTTTTAACGTACTGGGACTTATACAATGACTGAGGCCCAAAAAGGTTTTTATTTACAAGGGATGGGTCTTACACTCTATTAGAGGCCCAAAGTTTGTTTTTATACAAGAGATGGGACTTACAGCTCAAGGAGAGACCCAAAAATAATAGTGGTCGCACCATTGTTTTCGAAATCGTATCAGGACTTATACAATGATTGAAACCCAAAAATGTTTTATTTACAAAGGCGTGGGTCTTACACTCTATTAGAGGTACAAAAGTATTTGTGTGAAGTTTAAAAAATAAAAAATTAGAGAAAACCCTAATTTTGAATTTAAAAGATATAATTTTCAAAGGAAATTAAATAAAAAAATGATATAAAATATCAAATATATTCAAAAACAAGTTATCAACTTTGAAAAATATTTTGAAATATCATGTTTAATCACATGAAAGCTTGAAATTCATATGGAATGAAAAGATCAAAGTGAGAATTTCATTTTAAAATGTATAAAAACAAATAAAATGAAATATATTACAAAAATTCTAACTATATTAAATAAATAATATAAATTGGATTTTTTTGTAAAATAAATTATTTAACATTTTTGTGACGTTTTAAAAAAAGAACTAATAAAAAATTATAAAAAATGAGAGAGAAATTAATTTTTGAAATCAATTAAAATAAAATATCAAAAATTCAAATATTTGAAAATTTGAAAAAGGGCGCCAAGAACAAGAGTTCTTGCCCGCGTGCCCTGTTTTCCCCAGATTTGCGTTTTCTCACTTTTCACTCTGATTACTCAATGGTTTTGTACAATTCAAACACCAATCTTGTTCGTTTTTGAACAAGGATCACAATCATATAGATTAATTGCATTTATATTAAGTGTGGAGTGAGAAATCAAAGGATAACCTCAAGAACCCTAGTTTCAGCATGAACACAATGAAATTCCATACACGATTTATTCATGGCAATTGATTGAGGGTTATCACTCTATATACACGCAGGAACAAGATGGTAACTCAAAAATTCATTTATGATGCATAGAATATAGAGTTTGAAGGCTTCAGGATTACCTCTTGCAGCTGGTGATTGAGCTTGATGATGGAGATGTTACAGATGTGTTCCAATGATCTAGACAACTTCCTTAGGTGTCAAGGAATGTGTTTGAATGCTTGGAGTGGTTGGAAACTTCTTGGTCTGACCAGCTCGAATCCTTCTACAGCAGGTTCTTGAACTTGAGCAAATGGGATACCACTTTGTGATTCTGATGTTCCAGATGTTGCTTATGTGTTTGAATCACTTACATATGATGTATGTGAGGTGTTTGCATCATTGGTTTAGACATAATTGTTCTCAAATGCAAAACCCGATAGTGACTTGCAAGAGAAGGTGTTTTTTGGAGTGAAAGAGAGATTTTGAGTAAAGCATCAATTTGGGTGCTTTGGTGTACTCAAACTTATCATAAATGAGCTCTACTTATAGTAGAGCAAGTTTGGTTTGCAAGCAATAGAGAATGGCAACTGGTACAGGTCTATGACCAATGGTTGCATAAAGGAATTCTAGTCTTCCATGATCATTGACTTGAGATTAGAGCACAGGCCTATGGTCTACTATTGCAGGGATAAGGCTTGACCCATTCAGTGATTAAAGACTCATTCCATGCCACCTCAATGCACCTCTTGAATGCCTTGAAACAAAATTGGAGTTTTTGAATTTGGAACATTGAATTCCACATGCCAAAAGGGGTGGTGTCTTGACTTGCAAGGGCTTGTAGATCAAAGGTACTTGCATGGATAAGATCCTTATATATTTTTAGAAGTGTGACAAGGCTTAAGGTTGCACAATTTGCCCAGTTCGAGCAAAAGTGCACAAAACTGCCTTGTACATGACAGTTGGAAAGAATCATTTTCGGAGGATCATATCTCCTTGCTCAAATGGAGTTATGGAAAGCTCTTGTGCTTTTTATAAAGCCCTAACATGATAAAATCCATATTTGATCATAGTTTATCTTGAAACTATTTGAATCCAACTGAAAAATCCTCATGAACATTGATGTTCAAGGCAGAAAACTCAGGCAGTTTTCACAAAGTGTTTAATCTTTAATTTTTTCACCACTTTGATTCATCCATAACTAAAAATCTATGAAGAATTGGAGTTTGAGGTAGTTGAAGCTTTTTTAGAATGTAGGAAGACCTACAAATCAGGCCTTGAATCACTCAAAATGGCTGCTTGGATCAAAAGTTATGGTCCTTGGAAGTTGGCACCAAAACCATTTAAATTTAGTAACTTAGAAAAATTTTCAATTTTTCAAGATTACCCCATTTACAAGTTATCATGATTTCTTGATCAATTTTTGTTAAAATGACATTATAGATCACATTTTATGAGAATATGAGTCATAAGGATCATTTTTCCCAAAAAAAATTCATGTTTTGACTTTTGGCTCCGAAGCGGTTCGTCGCGGAGAAACCCTAATTCTCGACTTTTGGTGAATGCAATCTCTGAGGGAGTTTTAACTTTGCAAAGGGACTCCTAGGGTTATTTTGAAGATATTGAGTCATATTTTGAAGCCTTGGCTCAATCCCCTATGAAAATTTCATTCTAGAGGCCTCAGTCGATGAAAACCCTAATTTGGTGGCATCGGGTGTTTAGAGGCTCAAACTACTTGAAATGTGGCAACTTCTGTGCTTGATCCTTGGTGTGGGAGACCTCTTGATACTTTATGGGTGTTGGAGAGGTTAGAAAATTTGAAGATCATGTCAATTCTTGATTGATCATTTGTCTAAGTGCTCTGAGAGGGCTCAAAACCCTAATTCTTGATTGTGGTGAATGCTCAACCATCTTTGAGGAGATTGATGAAGCATGAAGGTACATCCATATTATGGTGATGATTTGCACAATGATGGGAAATCTTGGTGGTCAAAATTTGGGGTATGACACAAACTCTTAGGGCTTGCTTCAAACCATAGAGATCCTTCCTCAATCTGTATACTTTCGACTCCTGCCCTTTGATTTCAAATTCTGGTGGGTAACTGTCATAGACTTCTTTTTCCCAAGGTTCATTCAGAAATGCTTACTTTACATCTAGTTGTTGTATCTTCCATCCTTTGTATGTTGTTGTGGACACAACAATTTTGATGGTTTCCACCCTTTCCACAGGTGTATAAACTTCGTCGAAATCAATAACAGGTTTTTGCAGAAAACCTCTTACCACCAATCTGCTTTGCGCTTATAAATCTCACCATTTGGTCTTATTTTCAACTTGTAGACCCACTTCACATCATGTTGCTTCTTGATTTCTTTTTC
The DNA here is from genome assembly GCA_022829125.1 of Lathyrus tuberosus. Lineage (NCBI taxonomy): Eukaryota > Viridiplantae > Streptophyta > Magnoliopsida > Fabales > Fabaceae > Lathyrus > Lathyrus tuberosus. The sequence goes on along the minus strand of JALAZF010000123.1, from coordinate 6,249,499 downwards.
AAAAAAGTCCCCAGGTCTTGTTCTTTTCGATTGACCAGAGTTCTTCTTGCATGAATGATAACCCATTCAAATCATTTATGGCTCGATCCAAATCGATTGGTTCTAATTCATCCATCATAACTACTTCTACTATTAAGTCACCATATGCATCGACTACCTGATCTAGAAATCTTGCATATCTATCTAGCCTCATCGACTAATTTCTTGCTCTAGTCGATCTCCTAACATTCTACTCAAGTGGTTCTTCGTTTCGATTGGTTGTGACTTTAGTCTGTTGGTCTTCATCAAGTAAAGTTATGATTGCTTCTAGCTTCTGTCAAACTGACCATTGACTCCAATTCCATCATATGCTTTCGTCCACTAGAACATCTCGACTGATCATAAGTTTATCATCATTTAGTGAATACATTTTATATACACCAGTCGAATGATAACTAATGAGCACCATAGCCTGACTTCGATCATCTAGTTTTTTCATCAATTATTCAGGTACATGCTTGAAGCATATTGATCCAAAGACTCTAATATTACTAACATTTGGCTTCTATCCTATTCAAGCCTCATAAGGTGTCTTCTCAACTATCTTCTTTATTAGACATCTGTTTAGAATGTATACTGCTGTTGAAGCTGTTTCATCCCCAAATCTCTTTGGCACTTCTTTAGCTTTCAAGATGCTCCTAGTCATGTTCAGTATACTTCTATTTCTTCTCTCAGCTATACCATTATGTTAAGGTGTATAGGGTGCAATGACCTCATAGGATATACCTTCATCCGTGCAAAACCTTGCAAACTCTCTAGAGGTGTATTCCCCATCACCATCAGCTCTCAGTTTCTTTAAATTACATCCACTTTTTTTTCTCGACATGCAATTTAAACTTCTTGAACTGTGTGAATACCTCACTTTTCCTTTCGATAAGTTAAATCCATATATATATTTTGTGAATCCATGTGTGAAGGTTAGGAAATAATAGTTACCTCCATTCGAATTTACTTTAAAAGGTCCATACACGTCAGAGTGAACAAGCTCCAACTTTTCTCTCGACTTCATGGGCACATCATATTTGAATGCTTTCCTAGTCTTCTTTGCTGTGAAGAATTTCTAACACACTTGACTTGGCTCTTTCAATTGAGGTAAGCCATACACCATCTCCTTCTGGTTTAGCATACCTAGACCTCTGAAGTTTAAGTGTTCATACATGTGATGCCATAGCTAGTTCTTATCTTCGAAATTCGTCGAAGCAAGACACTGATAATCAACCATCTTTATCTAAACCTTGAAGGTTTTTTATCTACGAATGGTGCCTTCATGATCATCCTTCCTTAACCATTGTACACCTTCATCATATTTTCTTCCAACTTCATGTTATACCCTTTGGCAAGTAATTGACATTTTCTTATCAAGTTACTGGTCATTGAAGATACATACAATACGTCAGTAATGTTGACCCTTCGATAATTCCTTCTTATCACAACTATGTTTAATCTTCCCTCTAATGTAACATGCCTACCATTTGCAAACTTGATCACCTTCTTGACTGGTTCATCTAACTTGGCAAACCAATTTTTATTTCCAGTCATGTGGTTACAACATCCAGAATCCAGATACCACATATTGGTTTATCTGACTGAGTATTTGCCATGAGTAGCATATAATCGTAGTTGATTTCTCCAGCATGTTCATATTGCATTTCGTCATCATCTTTTTCTCTAGAATCCTTCTTTCTTCTACAATCTCGAGCATAATGACTAAATCTTTACAATTATAATGCTGCACCTTCTTCATGTCAACTTTCTTCCCTGAATACTTGTTGCCCATGACTTTCTTGATTGAATCGTAGTGATTCTCTGACTTCTCATCCTTAGCGAGATTCTTTCTCTGATTTGCCTTTTCTTTCCCAGAATTGTTGGTGAATCTTTCTTGCATTGTCTATTCAGCCACTTTCTCCTTCTCTAAGTTCGTTTGCTTCAGTCTCATCTCACGAGCCTCTAATTAAGCTTAAAGTTCTTCCACCTTCATATAAGCTAGGTTCTTGGACTATTCAATGGACATGACAATGTAATAAAAGTTTACAACCAGAGATCTCAATACTTTCTTAATCTTCTACATATCAGTGATTGATTCACCATTCATTTTCATCTAGTTTGTTAGCGATACTATACGCGTAAAGAATCTAAAACTGACCCATCTTCTTTCATTTTTAGTCATCTCAAATTGCTTTCTCAGTGTCTGCAACTTCACCTTCTTCAACTTTTCATCTCCTCCCTACAAGTTCTTTAACTTGTCTCATTCTCCTTTTGTTGTTTCTTCTTTAATGATATTCTCAAACACGTTAGGATCCACGTTGGATTAAGAACAAAAATTTTCAATATTTCTTTCTTCGTTCCTTGTGTGCAACTTGCTGAACATTGCTCGCATTCTCTTCCAATGCAGGCACTCCATCGATCACGATTTCAACCACATCTTAAAATCTAAAGATGACCTTCATCTGCGCAACCCATCTCTCGCAGTTCTCCCCTCTGAAAATCTGTAGATTCGCTGGAAATTGCGTTGATATGTTTCCATTTGCCATTTCAAATTCACTCTGAATCGTTATCGGCCTCGTTGATACCAATTTGTTGGAACTGATGGAACAATTATGTTTTCAAGAAGAAGATGAAGAATAGAGAAAAGAAAGAATATTATTGAGTAAAACTGAAGTGATTACAATGAAGTTGTTGTTTGAAAACTACAAAGATATTCCTATATATAGGCAACCAAGGACCAAACCCAAAACATACAACCCATGCCCAAAATATACAAAGTTATATTTTAGCTGACACAACATTTATGTGTTTTATTCGACTCTGTCGAATACAATTGACTCATATGACTTCGACTAGTTACTTCAACACAGTCAAATACTAGTTTTTCTATGAGACATAGAATTACAAGTTCTAATATTATTCACACCCTCAAATTACTTTTCTACTAATTCACTAAATTAAACATTGAAATGCTAATCTTACCTGTTCATCATCGTTTTATCGTACCATAAGTTCACCCAACCACACTAGAATTCAAGTCTGTTCATCTACATATATGTGTGATTAGAGGTGTTCAAATCCAAACTGATCCAAATGAAAACCGCAAACAGATCCAAAAAAATCGAAAACTGCAAAAAATCGAAAATTATTGGATATATTTGGATGTCATTTTGTAAAAACCGTTGGATTCAGATCATATTTCGAATTGATTTTTCAAAACCGATCAAAACTAAACCAAACCGTATGTATATATTTTTTATACTTATTTATTTTTTATTAGTATGATATGTTCTGTTAATTTAATATTAGATTATACTTATTTTTTAAAATATTTTTTATTAGTTTGATTTAATCTATTTATTTTTATCATTATTATTTTGTAATATTAACTTTTAATAGTACATTATATATTATATCAAACTTATTATTTATCAGTACTTTTAGAATATTAAGAAACGATATAATTTGTAAGCCTAAGTCTGAGCCTGTGCTGCTGTTAAAAAACTCAAAATCTAAGTGTGGTATGTAGTTTATCATAAGTTTATTTTTAGGTCTGAGTCTGACCTTTTTGTATGTCTGATTGACCTACTAGCATATTTAAAAGCCTATTTCATTTGAACATTTTTAAATAAGAAATTCAACTAATGTTAAATAGATTAACAAATTAAAATATCAATGAGACAAAATGTTTGTTTTCATTATTTCATTCAAGTTTATCTATTAACATATGTTTGGTGATACTATTTATTGAAGAGAACTTGTGAAAACAACTTATGACAACAACTTATATAATTATTTATAATGTTTTTTCAACTTATTTTCATAAATTTTTCAAGATAATTAAACTTTATTTTTGTAGGACAAAATAAAATAAATAATAATAATAATAATAATAAATTTATTAAAATTTTTAAATAGACCGTCCTGATAAATCTAAAAGACTTTTTCAATTATATCTAACTTTTTTAACTAAATAGACTTATAAAAAAATCTACAACTTTTCAATTTAAAAAAAAAAAAAACTAACTTGCCTAGAGACTATCTAAGATAGTCCATAAGTTTTTCAAGATAATTAATGAAGGACAATAGTGTAAAGTCATATATAATTTCTCTTTTTCATACAATATTGATTACTCCCTCCGTCTCAAAATGAAAGTCTTTTAAGGTTGTTTCACATAGATTAAGAAAAGTAATGATTGAATAATTAAATATAACAATTTTACAAAATTATCCTTAATTACTATTGGTTGTCATAAAGGTGTAATGTGATGTACTGTCTTAAAAGTTGTGTAGATAATAATTATTAGGGGTAAAATTGGTAAAAATTAATGATTGTTGCATTGAAAAGTAAAATGACTTTTATTTTGAGACAAAATTTTTTGACTAAAAAGACTCTTATTTTGAGACAGAGAGAGTATTTTTTTTAAACCGTATAAAATACCCACAACGTTTTATAATGTAGAACGAAGGAATGAAACGAGATCCCATTATAAGATTTAGTTATTCAAAACTTATATCTCCTGCATAAAAAAGAAAATATACCATACAATTGAAACATTTTTAATACTTAATATAAAAGCTAAAAATCGACACTACAACAGTGCACTACTTCTCAACTTAGAGATTCATATCTAATCGCTCCCATCCTTGTGGTGCCAGAAAACAAGAATGTGGATGGTCCTATCTTCCTCCCCTCAAACCCAACTTCACAATTCAATCACAACCCAAACCTATTGTCATCATCTTCAATCCAAACCCAAGACAACAAGAATCAACTTCCCTTTCAAACTAAAATGCCAACAACAACAATCCAATTTCTCTCTCAAACCCAAAACCCAAGACGATGGAATCCCAACAGAAGACATAAAAACCCTAGCAAAATTCAAATCCAGACACAACTACATCCGTGTCCTAGAAGTTTCCAGAAAAGCCGACCACCCATTCCGCGGCTCCAGACTTCTCCTTCTCGACAACCCCGGAAACATCCACAGCATTTCCTTCCTCTTCAAAACCCTAACCAACACCTACTTCGATGTCTTCGCCACTATCCCTCCGATCATACCTAATGGACCCATCGCCGTACTCGGTTTCGGCGCCGGCTCCACCGCCCGTATCCTCCTTAACCTTTACCCGGACACAGTCGTTCACGGCTGGGAACTTGATCCCTCTGTGATTGAAGTTGCAAGAGAGTATTTCAATCTTTCAAAAATTGAGAGAGAAAACAAACAGAGACTTTTTGTTTACGTCGGAGATGCCTTGAAGGCGAGTTTGGAAGGAGGATTTTCTGGGATTTTGGTGGATTTGTTCTCGGAGGGGAGTTTGTTACCGGAGCTTCAGGAGGCTGCTACATGGGAAAAGCTAAAGAGGAGTTTGAAGAAAGGTGGGAGGATAATGGTGAATGTTGGAGGACGTTGTGTGGAGGCTGAGGATAAGGTTAGAGATGGAAATGTTTTGATGGAAGAAACTTTGAAAGCGATGAGAATGGTTTTTGGAGAGAAGCTTTTTGTTCTCAGACTTGGGAACCGTGGAGATGATAGCTCTCTTGCTCTTACTGGAGATTATCCTGACATTGATACATGGAAGAACAAGCTTCCGTCTTCGTTGAGATGTTATGCTGGTTCATGGAAGCCATATTCTGGTTAGTTCAGTTGTTTGAGGTGAAACAGAACGTTCGCTCACCAACTGTTTGTGTTTATTCCTCTATGAAGTTTAGGCTTTGATCCCTCATTTTTTCATTGGTTTAGGACACTTTGTGTGCAGAATATGATGGTTGTAATTTTATTTAATTGTTTGATAGGCAATTACATTTGGCATGATAGTTGTAATAATATATGTTAACAAGGATAGGCAGTGGAGCTTGGTTTATGCTTAAGGTTGCTTGGTAAACTAGTGACAAGCAGTATATAGCATATGGATAATCTAGAGTATTATCGTATTGATGAATGCATTTTTCCTACTGAATCAACCATGATTTCCCGGTAAAAAAAATAATCATCGAGTTTGGTGAATAAAGATGTTTCATACTCATACAAAGAGGTGCAAGAGTGTGAGACTATAAGGATAACAATGAAAAAACATAGAGAGAAATGAGTAATTTGATGGAAAAGAGAGATAATAAAATAAAGAGTTAAATAAGTTTGGCTTAAATGCACTTTTGGTCCCTAGTTTAGATTTTTTACACTTTCGGTCTCCCTATTACAAAACCTGCGATTTTGGTCTCTACATTTTGATGGTCTTTGCAATTTTGTGGTCTCCCTCCAATTTTGCTCCAAAACCGTACATGAACAGTGCACTGTTCATGTACGGACATGCACTGTTCATGTACTGTTTTGGAGCAAAATTGGAGGGGACCACAAAATTGCAAAGACCATCAAAATGTAGGGACCAAAATCGCAGGTTTTGTAATAGGGGGACCGAAAGTGTAAAAAATCTAAACTAGGGGACCAAAAGTGCATTTAAGCCAATAAGGTTTTAGTTCTTACAAATATCTTACTCCCTCCGTTTTATATTATAAGGAAAAATTACTTTTTAGATACATTGAATAATTAATGTATATGATGAGGGAGTAACTTTTAAATTTGATCCCTTCAAAATTTTCCTTCAAACAATGATATTCTAAAAGTTTTCCGTTTCTAACTTTATTCCCCCTCATTAGTTTTCACTAACGGTGACTTATGTGACATGTATGTCATGCGTGTATTATTGCTTTGTCACGTTAGAAATGTTATAAAATAATTTTTTTTTTTCTTATAATACTAGTTATTCACTTACACTTTTGTTACAGTTCAAAATTCAATTTATACGTGAACCCTCACTCAATTTCATATCTCTCTCCAAATTCCTCCTTTCGCGGAACTTTGAAGGAAACCAATCCATCGGAGAATCATGGCGTCATCTTCACACGGCGGCACTTCTGGTTGGATAAAGAACTTAGCTGCCACCTTCGACTCCGATATTCAACCTTTCATTTCGGTAACTCTCAAACCCCACCCTTTTTCCAACCCTTCTTTTTTAGGGTTTTCTTTATTTCACACTATATTAGTTTTCTCTCAAAGGAACATTTTTTTCAATGTTTCAAAGTAAAATTTAAGAAATTTGTTAATGCATCACTGTGTTACATTTTTCTGGGTTTGCTTTAGGATATTCGAACAACAGTGGGTGTGATGAAGAATATTGGCGTTCAATTAGAAAAAGATAATCTTCCTGACAAGGTTTTTCTTTTTAATATTTTTCATTGCATTTGTTGAAAATGGTTGTGATTGATAGGAGATTCAATTTTCTTTTGTTTGTTTTGCTTTTGGAATATTGTTCATGTGATGAATGAAAAATGAAAACTACATTTGGTGACGGAAATAGAAGATGCTGTTGTGGAGTTAGTTGACTTATCTGAACACAGTGTGCATTTTTCATCTGTTGTTCAAACTTTTGGTAATAGATACCAACCTGGAGAACAGGTTATCATATCTCATCACTTAATACTTATCAACTTATCATTTAGGCTTAATACTCTTTTTGGTCCTCTAACTATAGATCCGGGTCCAATTTAGTCCTCTTTCTTTTAAAAGTTTCAAATTGATCCCTTACGTTATTAAACAGAGTTAAATAAGTCATTTCCGTCAAATAATGTTAACGGTGTTAGTTTTTAATGATGTGGCAGCTGACGTGGCAAATTTCTAGATTTTCATAACAATCTTCATCTTCTTCATACAATTTCCAGATTTTGATAACAATCTTCATCTTCTTCATAAAATTTCCAAAATCCATAAAATTTCCACATTATGACCAATTGAATCCTACATTTATTTTTTTCAGCAGAAACATCCCTGGAATCATCATGGGCCGTGAGGCTCATTCATCAATCAACTAACAATAACAAAGATGGGCTTTAAAGCACTCGACCCAAAAATGAAGAGTGAAACAAAATTGCTAAGAGGTATCAAAACATCAGGATCAGCTTGTTCTCATCATCATCTTACGAAACAAAAGAGAAAGGGGAAAATATAAAAAACACAGAACAACAACAACAACTTCATAGACCCCTCACAACAAAATCATCAAAACTCCACAACGAAAAAGAAAAGTGATCTCGTTGACCTTCTCCGTGCTGGTTTCAATTCGTTCGCGGTGGGTTTTGACCGTCTCGTCTCGTTTCGCTTCATCAAGGTTTGCCTCGTTTGAGTTCCCTCGCTCTCGATTTCTCCTTCACTCAGGTTTGCTTTTGAGTTGTTGTATCTATTTAATCTTTTCTTTTTCATCTCCTTCTGGTTCCGTATTGATTTAATGGGTGTTGATGTGTTTGTTTGCTGTTGAAATTTGTTCTGCGGGTTTTGAGGTTTTGTGTTGGTTTGGAGTTGCTGAATGGTGAAAAAAGATGGAAGGAGGTGTGGTTCGAATGGAGGTTGAAAGGATTTTTGTTCTCCGATAAAAGCAGAAGAGAGGTTTTAAGGAGAGTTAGTGATGGAGAGGTTTAAAAGTGATTATGTGTTGTTTTGATTAAGAAGAGTGAGGGGTGATTTGGTAACAATTTTGAAGGTGAGGAGAGTGTTTTGGTTCTGCGGAAAAAATGTGGAAATTTTATAGATTCTGGAAATTTGATGAAGAAGATGAAGATTGTTATCAAAATCTGGAAATTGTATGAAGAAGATGAAGATTGTTATGAAAATCTAGAAATTTGCCACGTCAGCTGCCACATCAGCTGCCACATCATTAAAAATTAACACCGTTAACATTATTTGACGGAAAGGACTTATTTAACTCTGTTTAATAACGTAAGGGATCAATTTGAAACTTTTAAAAGAAAGAGGACCAAATTGGACCCGAGCCTATAGTTAGAGGACCAAAAAGGGTATTAAGCCTATCATTTAACTATTGGATAAGATTGAAAGTGAGGTGAATGTATACTTGATTTATGTTTATATACATTCTTCTGAATGTGGATTAAATAATAAAGGCTTAATACCCTTTTGGTCTCGTATCTTAACTTCGAGTTTCATTTTGGTTCTTTAACTTTTAAAAGGTCCATATTGGTCCCTTAAATCTTCAAAACGTTCCAAATTAGTCCTTTTTGACTAATTAGCAACAAATTTAGCGACTGATTTTTGAATTTTTTCGTCGCTAATAAGACAAAAAGGACTAATATGAAACGTTTTGAAGAGTTAAGAGACCAATATAGACCTTTTTAAAGTTAAGGGACTAAAATGAACCCTGAGGTTAAGATACGAGACCAAAAAAAGTATTTTGCTAATAATAAATTTGAGGCTAAAAATTAGTTGTAGAGGCTAAAGTTTCAAATTCTAGCTTCAAATTTGAATTTGAATTAGTTCTGTTGACAGGTGGAATGCAAACCTCAATGTAAAGCACTTGTATTTTTGGCATACCAGAGTTTGGGCTTTTTGTTTTGTGATATCAGCCTCTCCCATCTTTGTGTCTCTTATTTCTCTGTTGAAGTATGCTATTTTCATGGTGATATCAGCCTCTCCCCTCTTTATAGGTGTTTTTGTGCGTATGATTCTCATTCCATCTGTTGAGACGGAAAGGGCAAGTACCAAGTTTGTTTTCACTCATTTCAATGCTGATAATGGAGATGGAATCAACATCAGACCCTACATGTTTCTCTTAGGACTTTTAATGAGTCAGTATACATTTACCGGCTATGATGCATCAACTCGTATGGTAAACATTTTTTACACTTTTAATTTCCATATTGTCAATTGCAAATGGAATAGAAAATAATCGTCTGGTCAAATTCTGCTATGCTACACATTTTTTGCCTTGAAAAACTTGTTTGACGCAAACTTGAATTTTTAGATAGAAGAAACTAAGGGTATTGATAGGAATGAACCAAAAGGAACTATCAGTGCTGTTGGGATATTTGTTATTGTTGGTTGGGGCTACAATGATCTCTACATTGCTTATGCATTTCCTATCTTCTTTAGGGTGGCCTTGGCAAGAAAGAGCTTTGTTCCTGGACCTTTCAACTTGGGCCGTTATGGAATCATTGTTGGTTGTATTACAGTTATTTTGGTGATGATCATTTCTATACTATTCTCATTGCCAGTTTTACTTACAATATTTGAAAAGCAGGGTCAAGAACCGGGCGTGTTAAAACCTAATGGTTCATACGATGAAGCAGTTGCTGCGACGCAACATGAAGGAGGTTACGAGATAAGCCAAGTGAATTCGAACCCTTTTGATTTTCAGGCTATTCATGATCCTGCCTAATACAACATGGCATTGACACCTCCAAATGGTTTCTATGTTGATCACAATATTCCAGGCCAATTTGCAAGCATGCAACCCTACAAAGTTTCTTATAATACACCTCAACAGCACCAAGCTTGGATATGTTTGGAAGCTCGAAATTATGTTAATGCAGTTTTAACAAAGCTACAAATTGTAGATTTAGGAAAACAAACAGGTTATAACAACTGTGTATGTGCCACCATGTGTAGTAGTACAAATCAAATATAAACTAATTTTGATTTGTAAGTATTTTAGTTAAATGTTAAGTATTCACAATTATAGTTAAATGTTAGATGAAATATTATGTCAGTGAATTTTTTTTTTGCATTGCACTTGTTTGAAGAATCGTTTTTTTTTATTGTTAGAGTTAGTGAAATGAGAGTTAATGGTTATTTAGAGAAAACTAGAAATGTGAACTAGGTTAGTTGGATTAAATTAATTGAATTTGGTAGTGAGGGTTATCTTGAATAAGAAAGTTAGTTTTCATAAGTTTAAGTTAGAATTGAATCAGAAATTTTGAAATGGAATTAGTTAGGAATTAACTACTGATTATTAGAATGGTGTTTAAATCAGCTAGGGATTATCTAGGAATTAGTTAGGAAGTAGCTGCAGATTAGCTACCATTTATGGGTTTAAATATGATATTAATATAAAAAAATTAAAATTGAAACAATTGACACGTGGCATACATGTCAACATTTTTTCCACGTTGGCATTGCCACATATAAGCCACGTCATCAAAAAATGTCCACATGGCATTCCACATAAGCCACCGTTAGTGGAAACCAACGGGATAGACTAAAATTAGGGACGGAAAACTTTCAGAGGACCATTGTTTGAAGGAAAATTTTGGAGGGACCAAACATAAAAGTTGGGATATTTGTATGGATCTTATACATATTTAACCCTAAAATAAATACAATGAACGATACATGATGGTAGGAGTTGTAATACATGGAATCTATATCACTTATAACAAAGATCATCTCTTTCAAGAGCACAATTCAGCTACGAAAGATTTCTAATGTCTGGACATGTCTGGATTTTTGTGTGGCTTGGAAAAATATTTGTCTTTATACCACTCATGCTTGAGGAATTTTGTATATGTTTGGTCGCTTGAGTCTGATTTTTGAATGGACCGGTTTCAACCTATGTCAGTGGAGCTTGTCTGAGTTATGATCTACCTATAAGAACAAGTTCGGGTTGAAATAGATTATGGGTCAAGTTGGTTATATTGGCCCAAGTCTAGCGCATGGTGATATTTGATTAGGATATTTGGTTATGTTGGCTCATGCTTGATTTTCAATCAACATTAAGAGACCATACAAATTGGGGACAATCATGTTAAATTGCCTCAGGTGGGCTATCATGTAAGAGGAGTCATAGCTGTTATATAAGGAAAAGAGTGTTAGGAGAGAGATATACACAATTCACAAGAGAATTCTAGTGTGTATTTATTGGTCCTCAGTAGTAGAGTTATCATTGATGCACTTTTACAAGTACATTTGACACACATCGTAGGGTTCAGTAAAACTGACCTGGGCCAAACACACCAATTTCAACTGTAGTTTGACCACATCTCATGATGACGAAGGTGGGCATTAATAACAACAACCACAACAACAGTGAGTGACCGAGCTGCCATAACAAAGCGCTAACCATGATGGATGAGTTATGTTGTTTGAATAAAGCATTGTATGATATCGTTCGTGATTTACATCAGCAGCAACACACGAAGTCGGATGTGGTCGAGGGAGAGGAGCTCACAAATCCTTAACCACATGTACTAGAGATTTTAGATGCTCTAGTCCCAAACAAATTTAAACCACCATCTTTGGTGTCATTTAACACTAAAAGTAATCCCTAGGAGCACATAAACTCCATTAACACCCATATGCTATCATTGGGATAAACGACTCGTTAAAGTGCAAGTTGATGGGTAGAATACTCAAGGAGACTACCCTCAGATGGTACATAAGCCTTTCAAGGTTCTCAGTATTTAGTTACTAGGATCTAACAAGAAAGATGGTTCACAATTTTTCGGCCAGCAAGTACATAAAGTTTTTCACTACAAGCCTATTTAATGTTCAATAAGGATATTTCGAGTCCTTCCATGAGTATTTGGTCAAATTTAATGAAGTGGCCAACAATGTCGCCAACCTAAACCAAGAGATGTTCGTTGGAGATTTTTAGTACGCCCTCAAGGTCATGCACTTCAACAAATCCTTAGTCTAAAAGTCGGCATCTTTGATGGAAAATATCATCGTAAGAGCAGAATGTTATATCAAAGGAGAAGAAAGCAAAGTTTAAAAAAGAACTTGAGATGCAAGTGAGAGGTAGCACTAAAGTACTAGGCCAGAAAAGGAATCATAATTCAATACCAATTCAAGAAAAGGTTGAATTCATGCTCGTCACAAGGCCCTTTGAGCATTTCATTAAACGCGAGAAAAGAGTAGATCCTCCATGATGTCTACCACACCAAGGTCATTCCTGATTTATTTCCCCCATAGGAGATATGATTGGGAACGAGCGATAGAGATGGTGCAAGTATCACAAGTAACATGGTCAACACATAGATGATTGTCACCACCTGAGCGAGAAATTGAGAAGTTTATCCAAGAGGGTCGCTTGTGGTGATATGTACGAGGTAACTCCCAGAATATGCACAAAAGTGAGACACAAACATGCACATGACACCAGGGGACATCACCACCCAAGAGAAGCTGAATTTGTGGAGAAAAACATGATCCGACCAAGCGATCCACACTTTGAAAATGATTGTGAGGGGTTTTGCAAGAGAGGGAACACTAGCTCGTCAAGAAAGAGGTATGCATGCCAAGTAATGCATATTACCAATGTCCAGAACCTTGACACAACCATTTCCCACCATAAATTAGTTTTTTCGACAGATACACAAAAAGAATCTTACCCCATGAAAATGACCCCTGGCGATATGCTTACAAATTTAGTGTTGGAATGCCAATATAGTTCTAGTGGATCTCTACGGCTCGGTTGATGTCCTTTAATAGGATGCATTCAAAGGTTTAAATATAGATCCCGAATACCTAAAACCATTCATAGGGTCGCTGGTAGGTTTATTGGGAGAACATGTACTTGTTAGAAGGTATGTCTCAATGATGATGACGTTCGGAGCGGGAAGGAATTGCAAGGCTATAGAAGTAAGGTACTTAGTGGTGAACGCCTCTTCCTCATATAACATCATCCTCATAGGACTGCAATCAATGCCTTGAGAGTTATTCTGTCTACCTTACAGTTGGAAATGAAATACCCTTGGACAACGGATGGCTAGGCGTGATTAGAGGTGGTTAGGAAGTTGCGTGAAAATGTTACAGATACATTAAAAGAAATGGGGATGTACCTCATTACGCGACAAATATAGGGTCAAATGTGTTAATTTAGACCTAATAGTTAATTCCTAATTTAAGAGTTAAAATAAATTCAAATAGGTCCTTAAAATTAAGGGCGGCAAAACAAGCCGCCCGCCCACCTTAGACCCGCCAAAAAAGGGGGCGAGGCGGGCAAGCCCGCCAAGTGAAATGGGCTTAAAAATATAGCCCTCCCCACCAAGGTGGCGGGTCGGCGGGAAACAAGCTTGCCCGCCTATTTTTTATTTTTTTAACATATTAATAGGCTTATTTTTACATTTCAATTAGATTTTTCACTTATTTTTTAGAACAATTTTTTAAAAAACATCTTTTTAACAAATTTTACTTAAAAATATTGCATATATTCACAAATAAATGTATAAAATAGAATCAACAACTAGTATTCCAAAATATAGTTCAAGTATTAACCTTCAATCATCCAAAAAAATGATTTCAGTGCTTGAAACCCGCCCCTTTTTTTGGGCGGGCTTAAGGCTGGGCGGGCTAGTTGCAGAGAAAGAGAAAATAAGGTTTTGGGAGGAGAACGTGGAAGTTACAGAGAAGAGGAAAAGAGGCAAAGCTGGGTCGATAGGAGATTTAGAGCAACCTTCAATCCAAGGCAAGGGTGGGGTTCTGACTCTATAATGGGGTATTACCTCTGTCTGTGTTGTAATGGCTATCATGGATATTGAAATACGTTTGCTGTTGATGAATTGGTTGTAGGAAAATTAATCTATGTTGCCTTAAGGTATAATTTTATTGCGTTTCTGTTGTACTATGATGGGTGAATTTGGAACTGTTCTGGAATCTGAGGAGAGGTTTGTGAATTGGGGAGAACTGGACGAAATACACTGAGACGAAGGGAATTGGGGGATGTGGCGACCGTGATAGAGGGCGTGACGAGCGTCACATAGGTTGTGTGCGAGTGACGACCGTCACTCATGTATTAGGACCGTCACACATGTGACGAGGGCCAGGGTGTGGTGACGAGCGTCACACGGGCCTGCTATGTGATTCTTTCTGTTTCCGTTCTGTTCATTCTGTCTGCTATGGTTTCACTTGGTTCTGTTCCATTTTAATTTTAGTTTGAGAGGTTGATATATAAGTCAGTAGTACTGGACAGAGGATTGATAATGGAATTAATTAACCGATTTTCAGTCGAAAACTATCGAACAATGACGTGATTGCTTGTAGTATATTTTAGTTGGTACAAAGTATGTTATAGTTGCTGTGATATTGTTGTTGGGAATTATAAAGTTGCAGGTGTGAAATATGTCACATTGCCTCTTATTATTGGCAAGAATTAAGTGGTGGGCCTATGGCCAATGTTTATTTGTTGTTGTGTTGATATATAACTATCATTGTTGTTATTCTGACGTCCATGTTGAGTCGCATTGCATC
Source organism: Lathyrus tuberosus (assembly GCA_022829125.1). Taxonomy (NCBI): domain Eukaryota; kingdom Viridiplantae; phylum Streptophyta; class Magnoliopsida; order Fabales; family Fabaceae; genus Lathyrus; species Lathyrus tuberosus. Next base: position 6,234,446 of record JALAZF010000123.1, on the reverse strand, counting down.
ACATATCAAGCTGGAGCTGCTGCTCGGTAAGTTGGCCTGGATTGGCAAAATATTAAGTTGAAGGCTTATGCCTTGTTGATGCCTTTATTAATTGGAAAATTTTAAGTTGGGAGTTCTGCTCCAATGGTACCACATGCATGTGCATTTTACAAGTCGCATTCCAAGTTGCATAAAGTTGTTGTTATGTTGTTGATTAATGTTGATTGAAAGGTTGTGAAGTGGTGATTTTATAATCTGATCTAATATATTATTTATCATACATCCGATTATATTGTTTGATATCTCACCCCTTCTGTGTTTGGTGACGGTTTATACGCCATCCTGCAGGTAATCCAGAGTGAAGGCTATCTACCTTCATTAGTTCGGGTCGGTGTCGTCGCTCTGATACGTAACACTCAGGGGGAATGAACGCTTGTTTCTTTATTGTTGATTTTAGTATTGTTGCTGAATTTTAAGTTGTTTTCTTTAAAGACTTGTTGTTTTGAAGTTGTTTTAAGCGGGATAAAGATGTTATGTCATTAAGTTGAAGTTTGTGAATCCGCTGCTTAATTATAAAAGTTGTTTTGTTTCAAAGACTAATATTATGTGTTTAGTATCTATGTTATATGTGATTATAAGCCGTTATTATAAGTTGTATGTGTAGCATCCTATGTGTATGTTGGAATTTTGTAACTCTAATTTTATTAATATTCGCTGGGTAGAAATGGGGTGTTACATTAGTGGTATCAGAGCAGGTTGGTCCGTCCGGCCAAGTTGTCGAGTCGTAGCTTAGTTTAGCAATCGAGTATTGTTAACTAGTTCTAACCTTTGTTTATGTTGTAGTGATAAGTTGAGATGGCTGGAAGGAACAATGCTGTAATTGCCGCTGCTATGCAAGCAATGGCTCAGGCTATGTAGAATCAACCAATTGCTGACGAGAATGCTGGATCTCATAGTTTGGCGACGTTTCAGAGGGAGAATCCGCCTAACTTCAAGGGTAAGTATGATCCTGATGGAGCGTTGGACTGGTTGAAAGAGATGGAGAGGATCTTCCGTGTGATGGACTGCACTCCAGCGCAGATGGTTCGATATGGGACTCATATGCTAGCAGTCGAAGCTGATGACTGGTGGCTAGAGACACGTCAGAGGTTGAAAGCTGCAGGTGAAGAAATCACTTGGGTTGTGTTCTGTAGAGAGTTCCCGAGGAAGTATTATCCTGAAGATGTTCGGGGTAAGAAGGAAATTGAATTCCTTGAGCTGAAGCAAGGAAATATGCCGGTGACTGATTATGTTGCAAAGTTTGTTGAGTTGGCCAAGTTTTACCCGCACTATAACGAGGCGAATGCTGAGTTTTCAAAGTGTATCAAGTTTGAGACCAGATTGTGTCTAGAGATCAAGAAGGCAGTTGGATATCAAAAGATTCGTGTCTTCTCTGATTTGGTTGATAGCTGTAGGATTTATGAAGAAGATAATAATGCTCATTACAAGATCATTAATGAGAGGAAGAGCAAGCACCAACAGAATCGTGGCAAGCCTTATGATGCTCCAACTGGTAAAGGCAAACAGAAAGTGGCTGATGGTAAGAGGACTAGTGGGGGAGATGCTCCTGCTGGTGTAGTTTGTTTCAAATGTGAGAAACCTGGTCATAAGAGTAACGTGTGTACTGCTGAGGTAAAGAGGTATTTCCGTTGTGGTAAGACTGGGCATGCAATATCTGAGTGCAAGCATAAAGAGATGATTTGCTTCAACTGTGGTGAAGAAGGACACATTGGTAGTTAGTGTCAGAAACCAAAGAAGGTGCAAACTGGTGGGAAAGTGTTCGCGTTGGCTGGGACTCAGACAACTAGTGAGGACAGACTCGTCAGAGGTACATGTTTCATTAATAGTACTCCTTTAATTACTATTATTGATACTGGTGCTACGCATTGCTTTATTGCTGCTGATTGTGTTAAAAGATTGGGTCTTATGTTGTCTTCTATGAATGGAGAAATGGTCGTCGAAATTTTGGCTAAGGGATCGGTGACTACTTCTCTTGTGTGTTTAAAGTGTCCTTTGTCGATCTTCGACAGAGACTTTAATGTTGATTTGGTGTGTTTGCCGTTAACTGGGATGGATGTGATCTTAGGAATGAACTGGTTAGAATATAACTATGTTCATATCAATTGCTATAGAAAGTCGGTGAGGTTTTCTACTCCTGAAGAAGAGGAAGGAGTTGGGTTGTTGTCTTTTAGGCAGTTACGACCGTTGATGCAAGAAGAAGCTTAGGTGTTCTCATTAATGGCGTCGTTGTCACTAGAGAATCAATCTATAATTGAGGAGTTGCAAGTGGTGCGCGAATTTCCTGAAGTTTTCCCTGATGAAATTCCCGACGTACCGCCAGAGAGGGAAGTGGAAGTGACCATTGAGAACTTTAGAGTGACGTTTCACATAATCTCTATCAGAGTCAGCACCTGTTTGTCAATTCTTAAGAAAACACTCGTTAGAGTACCAAAATTTTTCTCACACAAATACAACTTTGTTATTATCAAAACAAAGAGATATCTTGTAGAACCAAATTTTGTTCTAACAATCTCCCCCTTTTTGATAATGACAAAACAATGTATTTTGATAACACAATTTTGTACGAAGATAATCAGAATTGACTCAAATAAGTTCAAAGTAAACTTCCCTTTGTCAAGCTCCCCCTGAATCTAAGACTTAACAAAATCTTATAAGATTTGAGATATAGAGCCTGGTCGCAGAGATCTTAGATAGATCCAAAATAGCAGAACTTGATTATAGCGGTGAAACATTCTGATAACAGATATTGATTAACTAAATTAGAGCCTGATTGATATTTGAGTCATTCTACCAATATAATAATTTTTCCTGAAAAACATTCTAAAAGGATATGACATATAAGGTGTTAGAATGTTAGAGCTATGATTGGAGACAAGATATTTATCAAAATAACTTTTCCATATTAATACTCCCCCTTTTTGTCATAATCAAAAAGGGTAATCAAAATTTAACTTAAGCATTTTGATTTGAGATCATTTAGATAAGTTAAATTAAGTACTTTTCTTCTTTTTTATGGCAATCATGATGGAATGCAGTAAGATAAGATAAATGCAAATAAGGAAAAATACTTCATGGATAAAACAACAAAACGCCAGGGGCGCGTTACAGGAACAAAATTACAAAATAGAAAAACAAACAACAACAAGGACAACAGACAGAAACAGTAATGACGAACAAAAGAGAGACCAAGCAACAAGCAACCAAGAGACCAAGATAAACACCCGCCAACCAGTTATCAGAAATCCTCCACCTCATCAACCCTTTCACACCTTTCTTCAGCAGTAGCATCTTCTGGTCCAAGTGTTATGGCTAAAGTGATGATTTCAGCCCTATAGAATAACTCAGACAGAATCTTTCTATAAGGTATGAAGGACTTATGTTAATTTTTGGAAATTTCAACACAGTTCTTCAGATGATTGAAGATGGTTTGTGAAAGATTCACCCAGACGTTGTACATCATGAAATAGATAAATAGTTTATCATCATGAGTCAAGGTGCTTTTGGCCAATCCTCTGGGGCGAAAGTTGGTGAGCAGTAGTTGAAACCACAACTTTCCATCAGGGAGAAGTCCTTCCGGATTATAGGGTTCATACTTGTCTCGAGACACATTATGAATTCTAATGAGATCCTCAACAAAGGAATAATTCAGATGAAAGTCTTCAACAGTCACTCCTGATTGAACACAATTGATGGTTTGGGCGATGGAGGTAGGTGTTATGATGTCTGGAACACCGAAAATAGAAGACCAAACATAATTGTTGTCTTCTCCGATCCGTGTGTATTTCCAGAATTATTTTACCATGACAGGATAAATGGGTCCATGCATAATTGCATAGTATCCTGACCATCCTTGGATTTGCATGTTGGTGGAAATGAAAACACCTGCGTCTCTTAGTCTTGGGAGACATGGCCTTTTCTCATTAATGACCTCCAAAACTTCTTCATTGCCAGCAAAGGTTTTGATCAACATCGTGAAAGTAAGAAAGATAGGAGTGAAAAGCAAGTTTAGAAACGGATGAAAAGATATGAGGAGAAGTGTGGTATATAAAGAGAACAAATAGGGATAATAATAAATAGCAATAAAGACTAGATGAAATGAGACGAGTAATTCATCATTTCCAAAACACGGGATACAAACAAGAACAAAGAATAATGAAGGAGTGTATCAGTCTCCAAAAGATCACAGATCAGTATACGTTATTCATATTATGACATCAGTCAATAAATACAAATAAATGTATACTCGAAAGAGAGAGGGCAGAAAGTGACAAAATAAAGGAGGGTAGACAAGTGTTAAGTTCCAAGAAATCTTTGTCTTACATACATCTTTATGAATGCATAAAATGGGAGGAAGACGTAAAGATTTAAACAGTTATGAAGTAAATTTTCAAATCCAATGTGTTAAACATGATTATAGAGATATTAAGGAGTAATAGGAAATAATTACTTAAAACCTAGTCTCACAAAATCACAACGATCGAGGTGTCTCTTCAACAGTAGATATGATTTGATTTTGGGCATGTGTCACACATAATCATAGCCGTTTGTTTTTCAAGAGAGCACATTGATGTTTCCAACGTCTAGAATACCAAGAGGTATCTGACTGGATTAATTTCTGATCTAAACAATTTCTAACTCGTAGAAGTATTATGGATCAGAAAATCAATAAACAAATAGTTATCACACTTTGCTTGATCATCAGAATCTTATATCACACGTTCTGGTAGCCTGACACATTAAAATATTATCATCTCATTCTAGACAAGGTTTGATAAATAAGTTTTCCAGAATGAACACGAATCTATCTTCAGCAAGGGGCTTTGTGAAAATATCAGCCCACTGGTGATCTGTATCCATAAATTTTAGCTGAAAAGTACCTTTCTGAAATAGTCACGCAAAAAGTGATGTTTTATTTCAATATGTTTTGCCCTAGAATGTAGAATAAGATTCTTAGATAAAAAAATGGCAGAAGTATTATCACAGAAGATAGAAATGTTAGACTCGTGTATCTGATAATCTTCAAGTTGATTCTTTATCCAGAGTATCTGAGTACTGCACAGAGATGCTGATATGTATTCTGCTTCTGCAGTAGAGAGAGCAATTGTAGATTATATCTTGCTTGCCCATGAGACGAGGTTACTTCCCAGAAACTGACAGTTTCTAGAAGTACTTTATCTTTCCAATTTGTCTCCAGCATAATCTGCATCACCGTAACCAGAAAACTTGTACTCTGATGTTTTCTTATACATCAAGCCATGGTTAGTTGTTCCTTTATGATACCTTAGGATTCTCTTAACAGCAGTTAAGTGAGTTTCCCTTGGATCTGATTAGAAACGAGCACAAAGACATACGCTGAACATAATATCTGGACGAGAAGCTGTCAAATACAGAAGAGATCATATCATACCACGATAGAGCTTCTGACAAACCTTTTTACTTACTTCTTCTTTCTCCAGAATGCATTTCGGATGCATAGGAGTCTTAGTAGGTTTACTTTTTGGCATGTTGAATTTCTTCAGAAGTTCTCTTGCATACTTGCTTTGATGAATATACGTTCCTTCTGATCTTTGATCAAATTGAATTCCCAGAAAGAATCCGAGTTCTCCCATCAAACTCATTTCAACGCAGCAAATGGAGGAAGCAGTGATGCGCCCTTTTGTCCTTTGAACTTCTGGTTTTTCCTTAGGTCTTGAGTAGTAGCAGTTGAAGAAGCCATTGGAAAAAAAACTTGAAGAAAATGGGTGAAGGGTTGAGCGTTTTGGAGAGAGGAAAAGGTGTGTAGTGGATACTCGGGAGTGGGAAAAGATAAAATAGTTTCTGAAGAAACTATTTATAAAGCGCTTTGGAAACACTAAAGGGCTCACTAATCATCATTAAGGAGCTAAAGGCTTGTGGGACACGTGTCCTCCCAGGAGCCAAAGTAGGGGCGGTGACAGTTGCCACCTATATCCACGATCTCCTAGACCTTAGGAGAGGTTATGGTGATTTGCGGCTTGATGTGATTTACGAGGGGATGTTTCAGTCATAATCATAATAGGCTGTGATGTCATGAATTTGATTGAAAATAAACTGAATAGTTTCTTGGAACGGGGGTCAGTCAGTTTTGATGAACACCTATGCATGGTCGAAAGATGGCGTCGAACGGACACTATAAAAAATGCCCTTTTCTTCAGCACTGTCGAAAAAGACATTTTTGGGGGGCAATTTGTTAGCTCGTAAATTCGACGCCCAAATGAAGTTGGAAGTGTTGAGGAGAATATTAGGCTCTTGAAGAAGGTTAGAAAGGCTTTCGACAGGATTTGTGTGATAGGTTTGAGTCGAAGGTACTCATAAGAGGAAAAGAGATCTTTTGGAACTTAGAAAATATTTCTAAGAGTTAAAGGGGGAACCTTCGACCGAGAATGTTGATGATGTCTGACCCTGGGAATTCAAATTCAAATAAAGGAAGGAGTAGTTACTTTAGTTCGCTCTTGAGGAAAGACAGGTGGCGTGTATCCGGGCAATGGAAGCATGCAATATGACACTTGTCATTTGTTGATTATTTCAGGCAGTTTATAGCAGTTAGTTTTAGTATTATAAATAAGGGTCCTAGCAATAGGATTAGAGGTGTTGTGTTCACTTTGTACAAGTAACTCTAAATTTACTCGAAAGTATCTGCGTGTTGAGAAAAGAGTATTGTGAGAATGTACGTGATGTAAACACCATTTATCCTTCAACATAATTTACTTTGATCTTTACTTAAATTGTTATCTTTTATTTGAAGCCAGTTACATTTCTAGACTTATTTTCGTTTTATACCTTTTGATCTTTATTGCACACGTTCGACCCTTCCTTTTACATTTCCAGCCTTTTAACTTCACATTTTTAAATGTTGTCTTGTACTATACTTTCAACAAACTTTCCTTCTTGAGTATTGTCGAAGTATTCATTGATTTAGAATTTAACTTAGATCAACTATTAGCACATGTCCTAGGATCAATCTGATCGATCCTGTAAGTCACCAAAGTCAGATTTGGAAGATCAGCGGTTGTTTACCAATTTTCACGGTAAACACATATATTGGTGTAATAGGATTTATGAGGGAATAGAAATCATCGACAGTTGTGGAAATTTCCCTAACGTACCCCTCATAGGAACTAAAGGAGGAATCAACTATCATCCAATTTTAGTTCGCCGTCAACTAGGATACCCGATGAGGCATATCCCACATAATGTTCATCTGGAAGGTCTTTTCTTCAAGGAAGGGGAAAATGACAGGGCACTAAAGACGGAAATAGTGCATGCCTGGCAACATGTTCACAAGAAAGGAAGAGAGTCTCTAGGAAGGCCAAACTGTACCTCCATAGAACCTTATCTCCACTAGGTGCAGACTAGAGCTCTCAAGCTGAGGATGCCCTACCCTCGCTAAGAAGTTTATCCGTTAAAGGAATTTGTCCTTTATTTCATGCCTGACAAGGAAAAACTCCAGGTAGCTCTCAACAAAGTTCAACGTGAGAAGAGCTCTTGGAAAAACAAGTACCGAATCCTCAACTTGGAGTGTACCAAGATTCAGGAACTGTTAAAGGAAAAGGATGCACTGATTAAGATACTAGAGCAGCATTTTGTAGAAAATCAAGAAGACCGGAGAAATTTGTTCGCTCCTTTCACTTGGAAAATGATTGACAACCCGACAACGACTAAAGAGCCCCAGTCAAAGAAAAGGAAAATACCAGAGCCAGCATCTGAGCTCTCTTCAGAGAGGACTCAGGGTCCATAAGCTTAGACATTTCCTTTTACGACACTTTATAAAATAGTGTACTTTTCCATTTCCGCAATCTTTCAAAATCAATAAAAGGGGTCTCCCCACTGTATGATATTTGTAATTTATTTGTTGAATATTTTTTGATTAAAGCTAAAAAAACAAAAAAAAAATGTATAACTTTGCATATCATTCATCATAACGCGTTCTTCTTATCTTCGAGTCTCACGTGCGTGTCACGATTCTAGAGTCAAACTGTCTCACTCATACAATACTCGGTCCAATCTGTAACACCTCAAATTTGCCCTCTTGTTTTTAACCCTCTTTGGCTTACGCTTCATTTCATTTGCATCGTTATTTTTGCATTTGCGTGGTTCTTTTGGGCATGGGATCAAGGTATTTTCCAGCAGCTCATGGCGTTATCAGTTCCAGTATCATTTTCAACAATGCTCAGAGGCAAGCAGATAGCTTTCAAAGTCTTTTTGAGCATTTATTTTGCTCATCAGGTGATTTGATAATCAGAAGCTCTGGCAGTCATTTTTTTGATCAGCGATTCAGCACCAGACGATTATTTTCAGCAATATTCCGAGTATGAAATAGAGTTCACAGCATACTTCAGGCATGATTCAGTGGTAATATCCAATGACAGGTTTCAGAGGCTTAGTATGGCTCAGAACGGGTGAAAACAGGAAATTCTGCAACATTCCCTCCTTTTGGCGCCAAAATTTTGAATTTTTGAACTGAGTAATTGATTTCTCAAAGTGAGTAACCGATTACTCTGGGCGAAATTGCAAAAATATGGCAATTTTCAGTACTGCAGAATTTATGAGCATTTGTGATCATGTGCTTGGCTTGTGCATGTGTGGGACGGATCTAGAACTGATCTATTTTCATCATTTTCCACCCAAAAATTCAAATTCCTTCCAACAATTTCCACTCTAATTCTTCATTTCCTTTCCTAGATCATTTTCCGCTCCCAATTCCACCCACTAAACCTCACTCCAAACCCAAACTTAACTCCTAACCTAGGGGTTATTTAATCGAATCAACTCCAAACCTCTCAGGATTTTATCATTTTTCACTCTCAATTTTCAGAATTCCCTTTCATTTCTCTCTCACTTTTTCATTCTCAACCTCAATTTTCAACCACACTCAAAGCTCTTCCATAGAGATTAATAATTTCTTCATTGGAACTTGTTAATTCTTGAGCTAAAACCTCTCATCATCACTCCATTGTTGCTTTTTGTAACGCCCGGTTATTTAATTAATTATTTAATTAAATATATTTGTATATTTGGTGTTGATCTGTGTTGATTATCGGATTTGTGTTGTGTTGAGTTGCTAATACTTGGTGTTGATTTGTGTATAATTGGTGATGATTTTCTTGTTGAGATTAATTGGACACATGTATCCTTATGCTGTTGTAATATTGTTATGCGTTGAGATGAGTTTTGACGATGTGTTAATACAAGATGGTGAAGTTGTAGCTTATGTTGACGATAATTGAGAATTCTTGAAAGTATCTGTCCTATTCAAGATTTGGGATTAGCCGCAGTTGTAGTTGTGGGGGATGTTCGGAGGTATTATTTATGGATCTAAGTTTGAAGTAGTCAGTAATCAAAGTGTAGGATACCTGTTGGTCGGAATTTTTGGAGGATTAAGTCGAAAGTCTTTTCTTGTGTCTGCGTTGATAGTCGAAAGTTGATGTGAACTTGGTAGATTGATGGTTTCTAGTACTCAGGGTGCGCAGTGAAAGTATGGTGTAGCACAGTTGTTCTTATGTGGGTAACAACGATGTTGGTGGTTTGATTACGTTGATGTTGTGTTTTGACTTTTGTGCTCTCATCCTTGTTGTTGCCTCGTTACCTAGGGTGATGGTTCGAGTGTGAGTAGCTAATTCCTATGAAGGAGGATTAGGGGAGTGTTGCCTATGGTAATGGTAACGATTGTGTTGTGTTCTAGTCCGTAGTGAACTTGTGTGTTCTTAACTTGGTTATTCTTTGTGTCTTGAGTTAGTCGTTGGGTGCGTTGTGTGAGCATTGTTTCAAGTTGTTGTTGTCGTTGATGTGATGCATCGTTGTTTGGTGTTAGAAGTGGGGTTGCCTTTTAGGGCAGGGAAGTTGATTTGTTAGCTGAGATAACGTACCTGGAGTGTGGTGCATCGAGTAAATTTTCGAGGACGAAAATATCCTAAGTGGGGGAGAGTTGTAACGCCCGGTTATTTAATTAATTATTTAATTAAATATATTTGTATATTTGGTGTTGATTTGTGTTGATTATCGGAATTGTGTTGTGTTGAGTTGCTAAGTTGGTTTTAGCCGAATTAATTTGATTAAGTTGAGTTAATTTGTAGAAACAATATGTTGTTATTATATTAAGATTATAAAAGATTCATGGGCTTATTTAAGTGGCTAGTAGTAAGAGTAGGGGTGTAGAATTTAGGCCCGATGGAAATTATTATAGTAATTATTATTATTATTATTATTCCCAATATTATTATGAATTGGGTGGAAGGGAGAAAAGTAAGGAAGACTACGTATTAGTCAAATTGTTAGGGTGAGAAAATAAAGGACTAATGGGTCAGCAGTGGGAGAGAAAAAGAAGGAACAATAAGTAAGTGTGAATTTAGTGAGAGGTTAACCAAAAACAGAGCAATTTTCACGTACAAACAAGTTGAGAAAGAAAAAGAGAAGTTGGAGAGAAGAGGCACAAGGGTTGATGGAGAACACGTAGAAACGACAAGAGCGAGAATCCAATCGAAAAAATAGAACGACCTTCAATCCAAGGTAAGGGTGGGGTTCTGACTCTATAATTCGGTTTATGATAAATAGAATGTGGGATTGGATTTGTGTAGAATTGATTCTGTCCATGTTTGATTGTTATGCTTGATTTCGGAATTTGGTTGATGTTATTGAATTAGTTGTATAAAATTTGATTGTGTTGTTCGTATATAATTCGTACGTTGCTGTTACACCGTGATGGTTGGGGCTTGATCTAGAACTGAGTCGAAGGAAGAATTAGTAGAATTAAAAAAACTGGAAAGAAACAAGCATGTGACGAACGAAGTCTGGTGCGTACGCAGAATTGGTATACATGACGACCGTAATAAGGGCATGACGACAGTCACACCCATAAACAACATCACGACCGTCACATTCTCGTGACGAGCGTCACGCGCGCAAATTCTGGGCTGTGAGGAAGTTTGGAGATTCTGTTTCATGGTCTTTTGGTCTGTGTAGCCTAGCGTGATTACTGATATACTTTAGTTTAGGTACAGAGCCATAATTGAAATGAGTAAATAATTAATAGTTGGGTTGCGATGAATTCGTAAGAAACATAATTAAGTTGAACATCAGTATAAGTAGCAGTAGTAATACAAACCAGTGGAGGCTATAAGGAACTGATAATAGTGCTATGACTAATTAATAGGAGGATAATTAAGTAACCGTGTTGTAGAATTTAGTAGTATATTTTGGTAAGTTGTTGCTGACCCGAATTTAACAGGGGAATGATAAGAAGCTAGTAAGAAGTGGAAATGGTAGAGTTTAATAGAGCAGTTTTCTACCTATAATTAAATAGCAGTATAATTAAAGTAGCTGTAGAGATGAAGCAAGGGAATGAATAGTATAATTATTAGTGTGCATTAATTTGGCAGAGTAAAAATATAGAGCTGAGACAAGTACCAAATTTGCAGAGTATGTATGGGTAAGTAACAGAGGTGATTATAATAAGTGGCATACTGAAGAATGGTAGCTCATTAAAGAAGGATAGTAGGATTAATTTAGTAGCAGGTTAGTTATGTGGCAGAGCTAGTATTATATGGCAGAACCGACATTAATAGTGTAGTATTAATTTATCAGAGGCATAATAAGTACTTTAGTAGAGTAGAAAATATTAGTATTTATAGCTGGTAGTTAAGTAACCGATCTTAGTAGAATTGTCCGGAACAATTACGGATCGTTGTTTTATATTTTTGTCAATGTTGAATTATTGTTGTTATATAATTTCGTAGTGCTGGCAGATAAATTGATAATGGAATTAATTAACTGATTTTCTGTCGAAAATTACCGAATAATGAAATGATTGATTTTAGTACCTTTTAGTGGGTGCATTATAAATTCTAGTTGCTGTGATCCTGTTTGTTGAGAAGTATAAAGCTGTGGAACATGTTGAATTGCCTCTAATTATTGGCAAGAATTTAAGTTGTAGGCCTATGGCCAATGCTGATTTGTTGTTGTGCTGATGGATGTAATTATCAGTGTTGTTATTATGATGTTCATGTTGGGTCACATGGCATAACATATTAAGCTGGCCTGGATTGGAAAAATATTAAGCGGGTCTGGATTGGCAAAAATATTAAGCGGAAGGCTTATGCCTTGTTGACATCAATATTAATTGGAAAATTTTTAAGCTGGGAGTTCTGCTCCAATGGTACCACATACATGTGCATACGAGTCGCATTTCATGTTGCATTTTGAGTTGTTGTGATGATATATTCGTTGTTAGTATGTTGTTGACTTGTTGTGACAGGTACTGTCTGAAAGCTATAAAAATGTTGTTATAACCTGTTGAGGTTTTTTTTTGTTATATTTGTGGTTTGAAAGATGTTACATTAAGTTGGTTAAATTGCTGTGATATTAAGTTGATGACTAGATGTGATAATTGTTGTTATAAGCTGTAAAGTGGTAATTTTATATGATCTAAATTCTAATATATTATTTATCATACATCTTATTGTATTGTTAGATATCTCACCCCTTCTGCTGATATTTCCCCTACCATGGGAAATGGGCAGGTACTCACGATTTGCAGTGGAAATTCGAAGTAACTTTATAAAGTCTTTTGTTGCTCTATGGCAAGTAAAAAGGGTCTTGCTCTGATACGTAACACTCGGGGGATGGACGCTTGTTGTTTATTGTTGAATTTTAAGTTGATATCATTGACTACTTGTCGTGTTGAAGTTGTTTTTAGTTGAACAAAAGATGTTATGACAATTAAGTCGAAAATTGTGATTCCACTATTTCGTTAATCAAAGTTGTTTTATTTTAAAGACTAACTTTGTTGTTATCGGTTCATCTGAGTTAAAGTGTTATGTATCTGATTGACATGCGAATATATGAAGTCGTTTTTAAGTTGAAAGTGTAGCATCTCATTTGTATGTTGAAATTTTGAAACTCTGATTTTATGATTATCCTCCGGGTAGAAATGGGGTGTTACACTTTTCATTGGTGATTTTCGTTTGGATCTAGATCTGAAATTTCAGAAGTGCTTATTGGAAGTGATTTTGGAGTATTGGTAGCTTATTGCTTGGATTTTTAGTTTTTGCTTGCAAGGAGCTCTTAGGATCTTGGATTTCTTGCTTGGATTCATCAAATTCTGTTTGCAACACACACCAAAGCAATTCTCAGCTTTATAGGTTGGTTTTTCTTAGATCTATACTTGATTTGGCTTAATTGTAGCTTATGCAATTTAGATCCTTGGTTTCGCATGTGATTTGATCCATTTACTTGAATTTGATTGTTCATGTTGATGATTGTTGGATCTAATTGATGTTTGAATACTGTGTTTGAACTTAATTTTCGTGCATTATTGATTACATGATCATTTGGATGTTTGGATAAGTGATTTACTGCTGAAAAGTGTTTTTCAAAGTTGAATTTCTGCCTCTGTTTCAGTGGTAATCGATTACTCAAACAGGGTAACCGATTACTCTGCCTTGTTTTCACGTTTTAGCCAAATTTCAACCGAGTAATCGATTACTCAAACAGGGTAATCGATTACTCTGCCTTATTTCTATGTTTTTTAGTCAAATTTCAACTAAGTAATCGATTACCTTATGTGAGTAATCGATTACCACTGGTGCAGAGTGTGATTTTTGTGCATTTTTGAGCATGATTCGATCTCGTTTCACTTTTAATCTTCATGGATTGATGTGACACATGTTGGTGGACTGTTTTGATGATGTTGCACCTCACACCATTGTATGAACATGATTTTCCGACACGTGATCCTTGGTTTGTTATCGATGAATGCTCATGATTGTTTTGTCGGTTTCTCGATGCGATGAACACGGTGCACACACTTCTTGAGCATGTTGACTGTGGATCATTGTTTATGTGCTGGATTTGTGTTTCCTATGCTTGTTTGCTTTTAACTCCATGAAATGCATATTGACTTAATTTGATTAAATGACAAATAATGTGCATTCTCTCATGATGTTTTCGAGATTGTTTACCATGGTATGTGGTGTGATGGTGATCATGTTTGACTGATTAATGTGTAATGTTTGACGCGTGTTCGTTATGCCATGATTGCATCGTTTCAAATGCATCACTTGCTGCCCTGTTTTTACTGCTGTTCCTTTGCATATGTGTTGTTGTATGTGCTACTGTTTGGTTTTTTACACCTCCTTTTGTGCTGAACTTGAGCTATTAAATGTTGTTTGGTGCATTGTCCTATTTTTACCGCTATGTAGGTGTTGGAGCGCTGTCGTAGCCGCTGTTTTTAATTTATCGCTTTGGTTTGCCTTGCTTTTGCTTGCTCCCTTAGGCACCTAGTCCGACTTAATTTCTGATTAAGCTCGGAGTAGGATAGACATTAGGTTCGAACCATGCATGTTAACGTAGGTAGATGTTTCCCCTTTTAACCTCAACTATAGGGCCACCTTTGTATGACAACATTAGGATAGATTTCCCCTTAGTGTTTTCTTTTTCTTGAGTCTTCTCTTCTCATCTCTTAACGATTCTAAAACACTTAATAAAGGTAACGTGTATTGCGCATGAGCCTTGTATGTGGGAAATGAGGAATGAGGGGTTTCCTCTAATTTTTCTAGAGTGTTTAGCGGACGTCCTGTCTTGGGACGCTTTGCCATGCATTCGTTCCTACGTCATAAACTTCGGTGCAATGCAAGTTACGAACTAACTTCAATCCACTTCTGTCTAAAAAAAACAAAACAAATTCAAATCATTTTTATCCTTCGGGATCTTTGAGTTTCAAACCATTTTCAGAAAAGAGCTCGTCGCTCACGTAAAAAACACTTACCGACCCATAGGTCGAACTACGACTGCTCTGATTTCCTCTTTCTCGTCCGATTGAGGATACGTAGGCACAATATGCGATATCTTGGCGAGCACCCTTCCCTCTTTTTCGACCCATCCGTCGAACTACGTTGACTTTGATTCTTCGTTCGTCCACGAAGATACGTAGGCATTGGATTTTGATAAATCCTTGTGAGTCCATCTTTGCCTCCCCCCTCCCTGTTTTTTCTATTTAGCCGTAGACTTTAGGATAACTCACCCTCTGTTTAGACAACAAGCGTGGATCCCATCGAGTACGATGGATGCGTGGGGGTGCTAATACCTTCCCCTCGCGTAACCGACTCCAGAACCCAAACTATGGTTGCGATGACAATGTCTTTCCCTCTTTTAAGTTTCTTCGATCGTTTTCTTTCCCTGCGTCGGGATAAATAACGTTCGGTGGCGACTCTTCTGTTCAGTTTCTCGCCGGTTGTTTTTTTGCAGGTTGCGATCATAATCGACAAAAGAAAATGGACGATCTCGAGGAAGAGAATATAGAGCTGAGAGATGAAGTCGACAATCTAAAGGAAAGTTTGGAAAAACTTCACAATGACATCCAATCCCTAGTAGCAGCTCAGAGGCAACCACAAAGGACTGTGATCTCGGAGATCACATCTACGCCTATAGTGGAGACATATGATCCTCGGTACAACATGCCTAAAGGTCGCCCCTGGGGCATTCCTATCAACTTTGTCCCTGAAGGATACATCCCACCGGTCACTAAAGACCAGAAACTGTAGTAGGAACCGCTGGGCCTGAAGGTTACAAACTTTGGGAAAGCGAAGACGCAAGAGTTATGACAGCAACTCCTGAAGGTTATAAACTTTGGGGCATGGAAGCACCAAGAGTCACCGCCGTAATGACTATACCACAACCAGTGGTACACACTGTCTCGGAAGGACAGATTCCACAAGTAATTTCTGCTGGAAACGAAGACTTGTATGAAAGAATGAATGAGTTCCAGGAGTAATTCCTGGAGATGCAGAAGGAACTGCATGTCATTCGCGGCCAGGATTTATTCGAAAAGGACGTCACAGACCTTTGTCTGATCCCTAACATGAAAATACCACATAAATTCAAGGTGCCCGAATTTGAAAAATACAAGGGCAACTCTTGCCCTCAAAGTCATTTGGTGATGTACGCTCGAAAGATGTCAACTCAGAAAGAGAATCAATAGCTGCTGATCCATTATTTCCAAGACAGTTTAACCGGTGCCGCACTCAAATGGTACATGGGTTTAAACCGCACCAAGATCAGTACTTTTAGAGATCTCGGAGCTGCCTTCGTCTAGCAGTATAAATACAATTTGGACATGGCATCAGATAAGGATCAACTCAGAGCGATGTCGCAGAAGAACAAAGAAACTTTCAAAGAATATGCTCAGAGATGGCGAGAAATTGCCGCTCAGATTTGTCCTCCTCTTGAGGAAAAAGAGATGACAAATATATTTTTGAAAACCTTAAGTTCATTTTACTACGACCAAATGGTTGCAAGTGTGCCCAGTGACTTCACTGAAATGGTGAACATGGGAGTGCGCCTTGAGGAAGCAGTCCGAGAAGGACGATTAGTCAGAAATGCAGAGCCATCAAGCAGTACCAAAAGATACATTAATGCTTTCCCAAAGAAAAAATAACAAGATATCGGTAATATCTCTCTCGAAAAGCAAAGGCGAAGGTATCAACCAGTAGCAGCAGTAACTCCTGCTATCAACCCTGCACCATCTCCGACTTATCAACCTCAGGTTGCTCAGAGCCAATCAAATCAACAACAGTATCAGTAAAGGACACAACATCAACAATCGTACGACACGACCATTAGGGTTCGACCCTATACCGATGTTGTACGCAGAACTATTTCCACTTCTACTTGCCAAGGGGCACGTCCAAACCAGGTCCCCTCTTACAGTACTGAAAAATCAACCTTTTTGGTTCAAAGCGGATCAAACTTGCACTTACCATAAAGGAGGATCAGGGAACAACATCGAGAACTGTATTAGTTTCAAGTCCGATGTGCAGAAACTTGTCAAGAACGGGGTCTTATCTTTCCAAGATACTAATCCAAATGTTCAGACAAACTCGTTGCCTCATCATGAAAAGATTACAGTAAATTTGATAGAGGAAGAGGTTGGCCGCAGTTATCAAATTCACGATGTACTCCTATTAGGAACTAATCTGGTCAAGATGCATTGTAGACAGAGCGGGTACGGTCATGTACCACCTCACAATTATCACCAGTGTGATATCTGCTCAAAGAATAATCAGGGGTGTTCTGTAGTGCAATCAGTTCTAAAAGAACAAATGAATTTGGGATGGATTCAAGATCATCGAATCTGTGAAGTCAATATGGCCCATGCAAATCCCAACGTTATTCAGAACCACGACAACCGTACGATGAATGTCAACTTAGTGGCGATGCACTCAAGGCAAAGTCAATACCATAATCTGCCACGACACGATTACAATACCTGTCTGATCTGCTCAACAAGCAATCAGGGAGGTTCTTTTATACAAGAGGCCCTCCAACATCAGATGGATCTTGGATGGATCTAAGACTATCGTGAAAGAGATAACCATCAAGTCAATATGATTTAGATTTTTGATATACGCTTCATGAATACCAGTCTGGTAGAATTACACGCTAAGCAAGTCAGGCTTGGCTTTCTGGCTTCACATGATTATCAAGACTGTGAACAATGCCATGAAGACAATCAAGGGTGTGCACTTGTCCAAAGAACACTTCAACACTTGTTGGACCACTGGTGGCTTCCAATCTACTTGGATGAAGCTATATAGCATTTCAGTATGAATGACGAGAATCCTAGTAGATATCAAAGTCAGGATGTCTGCTCGGTGGAAACAGATCGAGTAAAGATGCACTGCATACAAAGCAGGCGTGAACGGGTGTCGCTCCACAACTACGAATGCTGTAGAGTTTGTTCAGAGAACAACCAAGGATGCTACCTTGTACTAGTGGATCTTCAAAATTAGTTGAACCACAAAGAGATTTGACCATGTTCAAGTTCTGAGTCGATCAACATGATACCAGACTATTTCCTTGATCAAAGCAAAGACGTTGTCATAATCTCTAATCATGGGAGGACCAAAGACGTTTGTGCCATAATACCTCTACTCGATGAATCGAGAATTCCTCTGGACAGTAGAAAGGTTCCCAACCAGGAACTGATTAAAGTTGCCTATAACGGTCAGAGAAATCAGAAAGCTCCCGTGGTTATCTACTTGCCAGGTCCGATACCGTACGAATCAGAAAAGGCTACCCCTTACAAGTACGGTGCAACAACAATCGAAAATGGAAAGGAAACTCCATTACCTTCCGTCGTAAATATCGCCGACATCAGTCGCGTAACACGGAGCGGCCGAATCTTCAATAGAGGAGTGGGAGAACCCGCCAAAAAAAGGAACCTCAAACAGAAGTTCCTAATCAACAAATCGAGCAATCCAGTAATCCCAAACTTACAAAGAACAACGATGAGATGCTGAAGCTCATCCAGAGAAGTGAGTACAACATTGTGGACCAACTGTTGAAGACATCACATTAAATGAGGCACATGCAGGGCACGTGGGGGGAGTATGGTGGATCACTGAGGTGTTTGTGCGTGCGTACACGTGGTTATCATGGGCTTTTCAAGTCTGGACCGTTGATTTTCATTTATGTTGATCATGTGGTTGTGGTGTGATTCGTTTATGCGCATTGGATTGAAGGAGTGGCTAGATTTAATTATGAGTGTTTGACTATTACCATGCCCTCGTTGACTTCGCTGGTGGGCTCCCTTTCCTTTGGGCTTTGCTATGCGCCCCCCCAGTTTCAACCCATATCATATTCCAACGTGTTTTCCTTACTTATTACACCCCCTGCATCTTTCATTCTATTTTGTTTCATTTTATTTATTTGTCTTGCATTTTTAATTTCTAAAATTACTTTTATGCATTTAAAAATCATACAAAAAATCATGAAACTTATTTTTAGTTTTCTCAAATATTTCCATATTTTATTTTCTCATTTTATTTTTATTTTGGCATCTGTTTTAATTAATTGCTTTATTTTCTTTTCTTAATTGTTTCACTTGCACACTCTAACTTGCAAATTTTATTTCTCCTCATCTATAATACATTTTTAATCCATTCTTTCTGCATCTATTAGGTGACATATTAAACTAGATAAAAACATTTTTGTTTCATTTTTAAAAATTTTCCATATTGCATTTTGGTCCCTTTCTTTTGCATGTTAAATCATTGTTCTTATGTGATCTTTGCCCAATTATTTGAAGTACTTAGTTTGTGAATTTTGGTTTGATCTTTTTGCACATGTTACTTGACTGAATTAACCTCTGTTTGGATATTTTTTGGGATTTTATTGATCCACTTTGCTATTTTTTGTTGAATTTTGTTTGTGATGCAAGTTTGATTGAGGTATACTTGGATGCATGATCTAGTTTGAATACATTTGCTCACTTGTAATGAATTGATGCTTGAGATGTTTTTATGATCTGATCATGTTCTGTTTTATCTTACTTGTGGCTTTGGAATCATCCCCATTTGATCATTTTTCAATTTGTTCTTGATTTTACAAGTTGATGTTGTTTTGGACTTGAATCTTGTGATATGTTCAACCTAATCTTGTGATGTTTCCTTGCTTGATCTCAACCAATGCATGAGGCCTTTTGTTTGATTTGTATGACATGCTAGAGGTTCTGACCTTCTTGGTTTAAGATGCTTTATGTGTCATGTTCTCACTCTTTGCTTCACATGTTTCTTTGTTTGTTGGCATGAATGATAAGTGGATGTTTTGATTAACTTTGATGCATGTTTTGAATGTGTTGCTTAAGGTTTCATCTTGCATGACTTGAGTTTGATTTTGGTATGATGTTGATACATATGCTACTGCCCCTTGAGTTCATTACTTGGTTTTCATCTCACTTGATCATCATGGTTTGATTTGTATGATGCATATCATCATCATCATTGGTTTTGTGGTTTCTTTGGCTCATAATGCATCATAATGTGAAACATTCTTGCATGTTTGGATTAGATGATCATGATATGAATTGAATTCTGACTTGGTTTCACTTTCATCTTATTTTGTTCATGTCATCTTTGTATGAACTCTTAGTGTGTGAAATTGTGAATCTTGTGCAAGTTTACTTGCATCCTTTCTTGTGTGCCTTCACTTGTATACTTGTTATGTGCTTATATGATCTTTGAAGCATGTTCTATGTTGTGATTTGGATATGATGATTATGGTGTGCTCGCTGCCCTATCTCTTTTCTTTTTCTTCCTTTCTCTTTTCTTCTCTTTCACTCTTTATCATCCCATGAATCTCAAGACTTGTTCAAGTCTTGGATTCTCTTCCCCTTAGAGCTACCTAGTCCAACTTAATTTTTGATTAAGCTTGGAGTAGGATTAGCATTAGGTTAGGTAGTCTTTTCTCCTAAACCTCACTAACCCTAAGATATCCATGCATGATAACATTAGGACTCTTAGTTTCCCTTTAGAATTTCCCTTGCGTTGTTTCTCTTCTCACCTCAAAAGAAAAGTAAAAAAAACTTAATAAAGGTTAACGTGTATTGCGCTTGAGCCTTATACGTGGGAAGTAGGGAACGAGGGGCTTCCTCTCATTCTTCTAGGATACATAGTGTACGTCCCGTTGGGGGTGATGCGTGAAAGTATTCGTTCCTATATTTAAGACTTTGGTTCAATGCAAGTTGCAAACAACTGTAAAAGACACTTCTTCCTAAAAAACTTCAAACCAACAATAACGTCTTTCCTTCGGGAATTCTTTTCTCATCTCACTCACTCTCAGCGTACGAACGTGCTCCTACTCGTTCTCTTGCAAGATGGTAACACACTCGGACCAGCGATCCTGCAACACCTGAGCTAGAACGTCAGCCGTTCCCAAAAATCACAAGTATAGCGACCCTCGTTGAGGGGAACTACGTCGCTCTGATTCTCATGTTCCCGATGAGATACGTAGGCAGTGGGGTAGGGCCCATTCGAGCACTTCTTTTATTTTCCCTACATTTGTTTCTTCGTTTCTTTCCGTTCTCATTCCTTTTCCTTTCCAGCAGCAACAGAGCTCCAGATGACGACACCCTTTGATCGAGACAACATGCGTGGATCCCATCGGGTACGATGGACGCGTGGGGGTGCTAATACCTTCCTCACGCGTAACCGACTCCCGAACCCAGTTCTCTTGGTCGCAAGACCATGCTCTTTCCTTTCCCTCAGGTTTATGCGGTGTTTCCTTTCCCTCTCTTAGGATAAATACACATTGCTGGGGACTCTGTTTCGGTGCCACTTTCGCGTTTGTACTTGAATGAAAATCCCGGGAGCGACAGCTGGCGACTCTGCTGGGGACTGAACCCAGAATCTCTGGTTTCCTTAGCGAGTCAATCCTAGTGCTTGTTTGCTTTCTTTCTTTGGGTGTTATTCTGGTGTTGTGTTTTGCTGTTTGTTGTATATTACTGTATTGCTGTTTACAATTTTTTTTGCTTTACCGCTTTAATATTTTTATCTCATTCTACTGCATTACACATCATTATATACTGGATATTACTGCGCTGTGCTGGCTGGTTTTTCTGTTTGGCGGGTTGGGATGTTCTGAGAGATGAGCCCACTACCTAGGCTCGAGCATACACACAGGTTTTAGAGTGGATAGTCATGACGCTTGCATGGGGGTGGCCATGTATTATTGTTCATGAGACCCACAACCAGACAAGGTTCTATCAGGAGCTACCTGCTACTGTGCATTGGTACAGGCCAATAGGTATTCTCTTGAGGGATTGTCGACTCTGGAGACCATTCCCGAGGACTCAGTTGCGGCACTCCTCCCGAAATGTGACAGTGGCAGACCACGCTTTGTGGTAAACCCATTGCACATTCTCGATCCGAGGACCCAATGCTGGGAACTTACTATAGGATTTCCCTTTTGTAGTGAATCAGCAGACGACATCTTTGATTGGCGATAGCATTATATCCTTCGGGCTGAATGTGCTATCGCTTCTCAAACCTCTGAAGCTGAGGATCTTTTGTCTTGGAGAATCGGTTGAGGCCTCCTTAATTGATGATGATGCCAAACCAGAAATGGTGAACGTATCATCATTTCTCGACCTGAGAGCCCGAGATACTGAACATCCTAGTACCCACATGTGAGAGGGTTGGGGTTTGTAGGTTTGCAGGTAACCGTGACTTTCAACCTACCTGGTTTTCTGGCTCTATCACTATGGTGGTTATTGTTCTGAGTTTTGGTACATAGCCTTGATATGTTCAGTCAGCGCAGTGCAGCCAGTTTGTGTGGACACCTTGATCGCATGCTCTGCATTGCATTCTTTTTTCTGACATTCATGTTTGTGCATTTTCAGGTAGTATCTAGTCTTTAATTCCAGTCAGAGGGCAGTGTTAGGGATGGACGTTCCAAGAGTCAAGAAGGATATTATTATCTACAACTTTTTCAAGCCAGCAATAGGTCCTCTCACGAACCTGAAGGGAATGGAGAGTCCTGAAGTGTTGAATGTTTTCGAGGAGAAGTATGGGTGGATTCTGTCTTTTGTTCGCAACATCAACGATTATGAGTTCCGAGGTCTTCATACTCTGATGCAGTTCTATGACCCTCCGATGAGATGTTTTCTGTTCCCGGATTATTTGTTGGTGCCTACCTTGGCGGAATACTCTGACATGCTAGGGATTCCTATCAAGAAAGTACCTCCTTTCTTTGGTTCAAAAGGAGAGCTGGATTGTGGGAAATTGGTCGGTGCTCTTTATTTGAGCAAATCAGAGATAGAAGCCTACATCTCCAATAAGGGAAAGATCTGTGGTTTCAAGTTGGGGTATCTAATGAAGAAAGCTCAGAAAGCAGCAGAGGACAAAGATTGGATCGTGTTCAATGCACTGTTAGCTCTTTGTGTTTATGGCATTGTGCTGTTCCCCAATGAGCCTGATTTTGTTGATGAAGATGTTATCAGAATATTCATGACGAGGAATCCTGTGCCAACCCTGTTGGGAGATCTCCATTATGCCCTATACAACAGGAATGAAAATAAGAGATGGAGGATAGTTCATTGCTGTGCTCCATTGTTTTATAAATGGTTTGCAAGTCGTCTGCCTCAATCTGGTGCTTTTGTCGATTCTAAAGATTCTCTAGAGTGGAGTCAGCGCCTGATGGGATTGGTCAGTAAGAACATCGTGTGGATAAATCAAGGTTTGCTTGGCAAGGATATCATTCACAGCTGTGGTAAGTACCCTAATGTTCCTTTGATAGGGAGGAAGGGAGGAATTAACTATAACCCCTCCTTGGCCGTAAGACAGTTTGGTTACGCTCTGGTAGGACCACCTGTTAAGCGAGATGTGGAAGAATCATTGTATTTTCATTCATCTGAAGGATTGGAAGAGGCGCAGAAAGCTTCTGAAGCTTGGGGTAGTATCCTGAAGAAAGGCAAGGCCGTTTTGGACAAACCTAACAATCAAGCTTTCCTTCCTTATGTGGAATGGATAAAACAGAGAGTTAAGGAGTGTTACTTGCCTTTTGATCGAGCACCTATGTTGTACCCAGAAAGTGTGGAGGAAAGACTCAATGTACCATTTGAAGAATTTGATAAGCAGCGTAAGTTGGTATCTGATTTGAAGGTGGAAAACTCTGACATGAGTAGTCGACTACAGAGTGCTTTACATGACAACTTGGAGCTGAAATGGAATGTTCAAGACATGACTACGCACCTAGAGAAATGAGAGAAGGATTTTGCTGATAGGGCTCAACACTTCAAAAAGATCAGTATGGCTGCTGATTCGTCAGTCAAAGCTAAGAGGAAAAACAAGAAGCTTTTGACTAAAGCAGAGGACGAGATGGCCACGTATCAGGATATGTGGAAGGAAGCCAAGATTGAGAACGAAGAGCAGCAAGAAGAGCTTCAGGTAGTGAAAGCGAGGAAAGACCGTTACTTTGCCAAATGGAAAGAAGCCAAGAAAGAAATTGAAGAGCTTAAGCTACAAGCGGGAATCAAGAAGTCCAAGCACGAAGGCAACGATGTTGAAGAGCAGATTGCTAAGCTGAAGCAGGATGTTGAGAAGAGGAACAGGTTGATCAAGGGTTTGCTAGAAAGACCTGCTCATCCAGATACTGTGAACCTTCTTGAGGAGATTGAAGTCGGTTTATTTGGAATTGACTTGTAGTATTTCTGTTGCTTGTTTTTGTTGTGATTACCATCAGGATTGTTGATGGAATCACTTTTGATTGTATTGAACCTATTTGTATGGCTTCTTATGCTATGTTATTGCAATGTTTGTTTTGTTGGTTATCAGTTGTTTGAAAGGGGTTATCTTGTGATTGATTCTGCGGTATTTCTGGATTCAGATTTATTTTCCGATGTTGTGTCCGATCCCTTGCCCAAAACTGGAATCAAAGCAGATTCGGCCCGAAAATGTTTAAATATGATTGTCTGCATTTTGCATTTGCATCCTCATAATCATGAGCATTTTTGCATAGTAGGTACCTGTTGTAGGAGATCTCTAACCTTTATTTGGTTTCAGGAACTATAGCTGAGAATCATATTCATCGTTACTCAACTCGAGGAAATCAGGCTAGAGCTATGGATCAAATGCAGAGTGACTTGGCTGAAATGAGGGCAAGAATGGACCAGTTCATGACTCTCATGACTGGAATGGCACAAAATCAAGTAAGATTGAGGCTTCTGGTCAAGCGTCCAGAGGCCACGCTTGGAGTTAATCAGAATGACAATGGCACTCCTCCTCCTGTTGGCAATCCTCCTCCCGTGGGTAATCTGGGTAATGGAAATGGCAGAAATGTTGGTGGTGTTCAGGAAGATGCTCAAGAAGACCAATTTACTCTGTTGGATGATGAGATGGGTGCTCCTAATGACAAAAGGTACGATGAGTTGGCTGAAAAGATACGGGCTATGGAATGCAAGAATTCTATGGGCATTGATGTTACTAGTTTAGGGCTGGTACCAGGGGTCAGGATTCCTCCAAAATTCAAGCCACCTACTTTTGATAAATATCATGGCAATACGTGTCCCCAGACACATATCCAAGCTTATTTTGGGAGGATCTCAGCTCATACAGATGATGAAAAGTTATGGATGCATTACTTTCAAGACAGTCTAGCTGGAGCCTCTTTGACCTGGTATATGAAGTTGAACAGTGCTGCTGTGAGAAGTTGGAAGGATCTGGCTGAAGCATTCCTAAAACAGTACCAGTACAATATTGATATGGTGCCCAATCGCACTCAATTGCAGGGGTTGTCACAGAATGCTAAAGAAAGTTTCAAAGAATATGCACAGAGGTGGAGAGAGATGGCTGCCCAGGTCCAACCTCCTTTGTTGGATAGGGAAATGGCAGACATGTTTATGGGCACCCTGCAAGGGGCATATCTTGAAAGGTTGGCTGCTTGTCCATCAACCGGATTTACTGAGATAGTGATTGTGGGAGAAAGAATAGAGAGTTTGTTGAAGCTTGGTAAGATTCAGGACTTGAGTGGGGCTGGCTCTTCTGGGACGAAGAAACCGTTTGCTGGTAGTCAGAGAAGAAGAGAAGGAGATACAAATGCTATGTTTAGAGGACGAGGCAGAGGACGTTCTCAGGGTTATCACCAGGTAGGTGCAGTGACAATCCCAACACCGTCTGTTCAGCAACAACAACCCCAACAGCAGGTTCAGCTGCAACAACAGCAACCTCCTTTCCAACAGAGGTCTAGGCAGAGGGATCGTAAGATTGACCCTCTCCCTTTGACTTGTTCTGCGTTGCTACCACAGTTACTCCAGTTGAAGTTGGTTGAGCTCCGTACTATGAGACCTCTTGCCGCTGGCAAATTGCCTCCTAATTTTGATGTGAATGCTCGCTGCGAGTTCCACTCAGGTGCTCAGGGGCACTCCATTGAAAAATGTTGGGCTTTTCATCATAAAGTGCAAGACTTGATTGATGCCAAAGCAATCAATTTCTCTCAGTCTCCTAATATCATTCAGCACCCCATACCTAATCATGGTGCAGCAAATGTGCATGCTATCGAAGATGGAAAGAGATTGAATTTGGTAACAGACGTCAGTCAGGTGAAGACTTCTTTATTGATTGTAAAAGATCGTTTGTTGAAGGGACATGTGTTCCTAGGCTGTAATCAAGATTGTTCTGAGTGTATGAATCAGCAGAATGGCTGTGATAGGTTGAAAGTAAGTTTGCAAAATCTGATCAATGAGGGATGTCTACAGTTTGACAGGGTTGTGAAACAAACTGATGAGGTATCAACTGTGACTATCTATTATACTCCCGTTGAGATTCAGGTGCCGGTCAGTACAGTTCCCGTAGCAAGAGTTGTGCAAGAAAGACCCAGTCCTGTGACCATCACGGTGCCAGGACCAGTTCCATTTACAACTACGAAGGCAATCCCTTGGCACTATGGGGCAGACATATATTATGAAGGTAAAAAGCAAGAAGTTGGATCATCAGCCGGTTCGAATATTGATAATGTGGGTGGTGTAGGTGGTTTTACAAGAAGTGGAAGATTGTTTACTCCCCAAACTTTGCGCAGTGATCAAGAAGCGGAAGCTCCTGCAAAAGCTAAAGGAAAACAGGTGGTCGAGAGTGTGCCTGTACCTGAAACTGAGACAAAGATTACTTTTGATAATGAGATGGAAGAGTTCATGAGGATAATCAAGAAAAGTGATTATAAGATTGTCGATCAACTGAATCATACCCCTTCGAAGATTTCAATTTTATCATTGTTGTTGTGTTCTGATGCGCATCGGGAAGCTTTGTTGAAAGTGTTGAAGAGCGCATATGTGCCACAAGAAATCACTGTTAATCAGCTTGAGGGTGTGATTTCCAATGTTAATGTCATCCATGGTCTGGATTTCACAAGTAGGGATTTGACTGCTGAAGGAAGAAACCACAATAAAGCTTTGCACATCACAATGGAGTGTAAGGGTGCAGTGTTGTCTCATGTACTGGTGGACACTGGTTCCTCACTCAATGTCTTGCCTAAGAAGGCACTAATGAAACTGGAAGTTGATGGTTTGATTTTAAGGCCTAGCGAATTGGTTGTCAGAGCATTCGATGGGACCAAAAGATCTGTGTT